>CM076577.1:442509284-443167296 GCA_034641835.2 Pinus albicaulis | reverse complement strand
CATCCACCCATGGAATTTTATTCACCTATGGTGAATATTGTCGCCCTTTTCCATCTTGATCTTTTTGAGTTTATCCTTCAACGCAAATTTCCTATGGTCGCTTCTTCTTTGAAAAAGATCCATCAAAGCCTTCCACATAGAATATGGAGTGGCTTTCCCATGAAGGCTTGAGACAATGTGGTCTCGTACACCTTCCAATAGAATCCTTCTTGCCTTCGCTACTTTCTTTTTCCATGCATCAAGTAATGTAGCATCCGTCGAAGTGGGCTTAGGAACATCACTGTCGATGAATTCCTTTAAGCCATTATCTTCAAGCACTGCCTCCATCCTATCCTTCCAGGCAATGTATTTCAAGCTGCCCTTGAATTCATACTCTAGACGCAAACCATTGAAAGCCATTTCGATGTTTACTGAAATTCTGTCTTTTAGAAATTCTTGAAGTTCCGTTCTTTTACCAACAAACTAAACTGCTTCAAAATTACAATCTTACGTACTCAGATACCATGTAGAAATTTTAATACAATTATGTATTTCTTGGATTCTCCGATCTAATATTATATGCCAACTACATTAAATATTAAATTTATTCTCAAATTCATGGAAATTTAGCTCGATTTCAGTGCTTTCTAATGAAAAGATCGTCTTACATATGGAGATGTTATTGCAGAGAAAGCGCATAAAACTAAGAACCCCACTATCATATATTATGTATATATCATGGATCATGAAAAAATATCATAAAAAATATAATCCAATAGCTCTCAATACAATATACAATCGTCTCACACTGTCATACAAAAATTGGAAAATACATGCGCCAATTTACTACCTCCTGACATCCCGCCTCCACTACGCAATCCCTACAGATCACAATCCCTGAATGAATGAGATCCTCCTTGCCTTGAATGTGCAATCCTAATTGGAATATCCAATGTGTGTGTGGTTTCATGAGTGAAATCACTAATGTCACAACTCATAGTCAAACTATCCCTTTCACCTATCTCTCAACTGGGTCTCCACTGGATCTGACATGCAGGTAGTTGACAGTACTAAATCTTCAGTTGCATGTGAGACCACTACTTTTGAATTAATTAAGTAATTAATTTACTAATCTCTCACTATTTTGTGTTTAGTTACAACTAGCACAACTAAGTTTAACTCACTTCACTGAGTTAAACTACTTTAAAACTCACATAACTACACATCCAACTTTGTTACAACTTCGAATCACTCAGTTACAACTAAGTCAACTTGTATGTCCCACAAACCAACCTTTGAACTTGAATATCCCATAACTAACTAGTTTTCCAATTCAGTTAACTATTTCCAAGTGATTCATGAGGATATATTAATATTTACTGTCCAACTATTATTAAGGGATAATAATAGTCAACATGCATCTATAAATATACATGTGATCTATAAATAGACATCGCACATACATCTAAAAATAGAACATCATCTATAAATATAATTTTCTCACCATGTATAAATAGGCTTCCGCTATAAATATAATTTTCTCATCCATTATAAAATTATACTTACACCTAAAAATAGCTTGAGGCTCCATCCTAGTGTAGGTGCTTAATTTCACTAGGATCATCATCTTGTTGAATCTCAACAAGATTGCCTCAAATGTTGCTTCACTTTCAGCCATGTATTCTACTTTTGTCGTGATCCAGGTGGATATTTAGTGGCCAACCGCCTATTCCACTTGGATCCTCACTATTTTTACTTTTATTTTTTCATTTCTCTTCATTGTAGCACATTTTACTATTCTTGGCAGTTTTTTGGGTCCTAGAATTTTGGAGTCATTTTGAGGCCCTAAACAACATTTTTTTGGAAAACCGTCAATCATTCATTTTTACCTAATTTTTATAGTCAAAATTTGTAGTCCTTGGATAAATATTAATAATGAGGTATTCTTCACATCAAACAGATATCGTATGCCAAAGTTACGACCCCGGGAAGTTGATGTACCAATTTACCCCAACAGGGCCCACATTTTTTGAAATTCATCTCCTAGGGTTAGGTTTTTGAATTTTTAGAGTTTTCCATTGTTTCTAATAATAAATAGGCCTTTAAGACTCATTGTAAGAGAGTTCAAGGGCATGTAAATACCACATCTCTTCTGAGAGATTATCTACCATTGTTGGAGCCAGTTTATTTCCATTTTGTATGAAAGAATATTTAAATTCTTTGATATTAGTGAAATGAAGTTTTATTTTTGCTGCATATTTGTGTTTATGTTTATATCTGTATTTTATTTCATTGTTTCATAAGTCTATATCAGTGGTATCAGAGGGGTCTGCTCTTTCTCTGTTGTTATTTGCATGTTCCCAACGAGATCAAGGTACAAGGAGTTAGGGCTCAAACTAGTTAAACCTTTGCAATATCATCCTCGCAAAGCCCAAGGACATCCCATGATGGAAGAAAATAAAGTTGAGGGAGTAGGAGATTCTTTCAAAATATTTCTTAATGAGGCCCTTTAGAAATAGAGGAATGCAATAATGGATAAATTTTCCCAAATCCTTTGACGGCTACCCACATGTGATGCATCTTCATCCAGCAGCAACTTTGGAGGTGCCACTCCTTTTAAGGTACAAGTTAAATTTGAAATTCCCATATTTTAAGGTCGGATAGATTCATACATCGTAGATATATGGTTAAATCTATTGGAAGTATATTTTTCAGTTCATAACTTTTCTAATCAGGAAAAGATTAATTTTTCACTCCTCAAATCCAACCCCCCCATGTCAAGGACTGGTGGGAAAACTATTGTGAGCAAAAGGATGAGAGGGAATACTCACTTTTTATAGTCACACCCACTTGGAATTATTTCTGAGATGCCATCAAGGACAATATTACCCTATCATAGCTATGAAGATAAATACATAAAGTGGACCACACTATGGTAAGGAAGGGACCAAGATGTTTTGGAGTTCACAAATTATTTTCATGCCCTTCACACAAAACTGGGTAAAATGATTCTGAGGAGAATTTGGTACTAACGCACTCTGGTTGCTTACATAAGTACATCTAGGATGAAATGGAGTTCTTGGACATCTCCTCACTCAGTGTCGCATATCAGTATTTTGTCAAGATTGACTAGAAGTTTAAATAGAAGAAGTGAGACTTTAGATCTATGAATCAAAAGTAAGAGAAAGGCGCCCTCAAGCCATAGAACAAAGGGAAAATCCAAGGTGTGGTAACCCAGGACAACCCATTGAAGCCACAAGAAAATAACAACACCATGAAGAAAAAGAAGGACATAGGAAAGTGGTGTGAGTTCCATAAAATCCCCACTCACAACACAAGTGAGTGTCGAACCAAGGAGTCCCTGGTGGCTGAGTTGAAGGCTTCTAAATCATATGCATGTTCTGACTCTAAGTCAGAATCGAAAAACTTATGGAAATGAAAAAGGGAAGAAGATTATTGATGTGGAGCCTAGTGTCACTATTGACACCACCAAGATCTAGAAGGATGATCTCGAAGATCGAGAGGAGGGGGAACGCCTCTTCCACTCACAAATGTGGTGAAGGGTTCTCCATTGTAGTTCATTGTCTATAGTGGGAGCCAAAATAAACTCATTTTAGTATATTTTGTGAAGAGGCTACACCTACTAACCACAACACACCCACATTTGTACACCATCAGTTGGTTTCACAAAGGACGAGATCTCCACATCAGCCAATAGCGGCGCCCCCACTATAGTATCAAGCCCTTCATAGATGAGGTGCTTTTTGATGCTTCTCCTCTTGAATTTTGTAATATACTATTAGGCCAACCATAATTATGGAAGCGATTTTTTTTTTATGATTCTAGGCCCCGCATTATTATTATTACTTTGGGAAATAAGTCGTAGAGGATACTGGAGGTAGCATCACCTACCTCCATCTCTTTAATCACGGAAAATTTATGCAGTAACATCATTTCCCAAACTAGAAAATTTGTTTTCCTTATGATTCGCCCTTAAGGAAATAAATTTATTTCAGCCACGACTTTTAGACAATTCTCCTCTGCACGACAGAGCAGATGGAAAAGGTTGTGGATGAATACAGGGACATCTTCACCTCACCCGTAGGGGTACCTCTACACTATCAGGTCAAGCACTCCATCCATCTGATCTTGGGCGCATTTCTACCCAATGGATCGATCTATCGATGCTCTATCCTGGAGAATGATGAAATCAAGAGGAATATTTAAGAGCTTTTGTAGAAAGGGCACATCTGGCCAAGCTCATCACCTTGTGGGAGCCTGTTCGTGTTGGTACAGAAGAAGGATGGGACTTGGAGACTCTATATTGAATATCGAGCGTTGAACAAGATCACTTTCCAGAATAGGTATCTAACCCCATCGATTAGTGAACTTTTTGACCATCTCAAGGGGGCCAAATATTTCAGCAATATTGACTTGAAGTCTGGTTATCACCAAGTACTAATTGAACCCTCCAATGTATGGAAGACTACCTTCAAATCCAAGGAGGGCCTTTTTGAATGGTTGTTCATTCCTTTTGGGTTTACACATTCCCCTGCAACCTTCATGAGGTTGATGCACCACATAATGAGACCCTTCACCAACTAATTCATGGTGGTGTATTTGGATGACATCATGATCTTCAAATAGAGTTTGGAAGAACCTCCACCACATTCGACGAGTCCTCCAAACACTGTGGAAACACAAGTTCTGTGCCAATTTGGAGAAATTAAATTTTGGTATGACCTAGGTTAAATATCTGGGGTACATCATTGATGAGTGGGGTGTGCATGTGGACCTAGCCAAGATACAATTCATTTGGGATTTCCAAGCCCCAACCACTCTAATAGAGCTCTGTATCTTTCTGGGTCTTGCCAACTTCTACCACAAGTTTATGTTGGGGTTCTCTCATATCACTTGGACTTTAAGTCAAGTCACCAAGGGAGAAGTGAAAGTAAATTTATTTTGGTCTGAATCCCAACATAAGGCATTTTCCGAGTTCAAGCATCCCCTCTTCTCTGCACTAATGCTCAAATTACCATACATGCATCAACCATTTTAGATTGAGACAGATGCTTTCGACCATGATATCGATGTAGTTCTTACTCTACATGGGAATACAGTGGCACATCACAGTGATCAATTTTCAAACACCATCGGAAAGTATCCCACCTATGAAAAATAAATGTATTCCATTGTGAAGTTATGTCGACAATGGAAGCATTACATTCTGGGGAAGGAAATAGTCATCCACACAGACCACTGACCCCTGCAGTTTATCTAGACACAAGGGAAGTTGAAAAAATATCGTCATCATAAATGGTCCACATACCTACAATAGTTCCATTTGAACATTAAGTACAAGAAGGTAAGCACCAACAATGTCATAGACTACCTCAGCCAAACATCGGTCATGGAACTAACCACCATGCTTGACTCTTTTCAATACGAGACTTCGGAATGGCCACATCTTTACAAGAGTGATCTGTAATTTAGTAACACCTAACATACTCTCCTAGAAGGTAAGAAAATTCCAACTTTTTACTTGCAGGATGCATTTTTATGCCACCTGGGACACCTCTGTGTTCCTTCAAGCACACGTGCCAAGATGATCTGGGAGATGCACTAGAGTCGAGTATTTATACATTTAAGGGTAAAGAAAATAGTAGCAGTGCTACAGAAATATTTTTATTGGTTGAAACTTCGACATGATGTTGGGAAATAAATCAGATCTTACACTTCCTACATTATTTCCAAACCGACCATCAAGAATCAAGGCCTCTATACTCCTCTTCCTACTCCTAGTCAACCTCCAGAATCCATCTCCAGGGATTACATGTTGGGAATTCCTTCTACTAAGCATGGAAATGACTGTATTTTCGTGGTCATCGATAGATTCTCTAACATGGCCATTTTGGCAGCCTGCAAGAAGAATATCACAACATAATCCACTGTGAACATCTTCTTTGAATGTAATATTCCCAATTAGCCATGAGCTAGTTGGAATATTAATTTTTTTTTTGCTTCCTTGTTTGATGAACAAGAGGGTATGGAGACCCATAAATTTCCTTAATATGAATAAAATAAATACTAATGTGAAACAAGGACTTCTTAGTATCTTTTTTAAGCACGCTTGTGTGTGAAAAGGGGCTGAAGCACGTACACTAGGTCAACTTTGACCAAATCAACAACGCTATCATGGAGGAGTGGCATTCATTATGGGACAACGCAATTTTGGGTGGAGACTCCATGCATGGAATTAGTGCCTTTAATGAGTGGGGACAAGGGTGAGGAAGCTCACCACTTATATAAGGAAGATGATGGCAGCCATAATTCATTCATGTTATATTATGTTATAATATTTTGATTATATGGTCTGTTTAGACATATAGGTTTCTTCAGTTGTTTAGCTAAGATTGAAGTGCTGTTTAGCACATGGTGTTACCGAGAGAAAATCCCACCTTTATCCTTAAGGAGCCTCAAAGGAAGAGTTTTTCACTATATTTCCACATCAGGCATGAGGCCAAAGCTTTAGATTTATGGTATAACACACTTCTTGTTGAGGTTGTGTGGTGTTGCAAGGCAGAAATTGTGGAGGGTTGATTTGGGTGATTTCTGAGCTAGATCTCATTGGAGGAAGGTTCCTTTCTCTTGGGAGGCTATTAAAGAAGGCCCTAGCGCATCATTGATACATTTGGCACCAGGCCATAGTGTTTTTATCCCTTACAGCATAGTATCAATCTGGATCTGTGTTATTCTAGGGAGGAGTTGCAGGGGTATTTGCAGTAGGTGATTTGGGGAGTGATTTCTTCAGTGAAGGGCTCAACGTTTCATCCAGAGGATCCATTAGAGGATAGAATTATTGTTTTCATATTAGCTTCAACCATAACTCTCTAGTTATCTGTTGCAGCATACTTCCAGCCCTAGGGACGCAACTCATATTGTATTATTCGGTGTTTTTCTTGGAGATCCTCTTGGGTTCTTTGTTGGATGTTGTATAGAGCCTTGATATCATTGTAGATTATCTTTTGAGGCATATATCATCCCTTTATATTTTGTGTACTCATTTTCTCTTGCAATGCTTCTATGACTGCATTGTAGCAGTTTCTCCAACATTTTGATATAGTAGCAGCACCTCATTCTTGAGGGTTTTATATATTGGAGGCTTGTTGTATGGTTTATGCCCCATTATTGTGTAGTATTTTTCTGATGTTATAATGAATAAGAAAGCTCCATATTGGTCTCATGTTTTTAGGTGATGTTTTACACTGCTATTCTAGAATTTTTTTCTATATTCCTGCTTTTCCCATTTGGGAATATTACAGTGGTATAAGAGAATAATATTGGCTCAACCTATGCATCTTAAAGCCAATATGTCATCAGAAGAAGGAGTTCCTCTCACAGATAGAGAGAAGAGGAATCTTAGAATAAGAAATCGTAAGTTTAATTGTACAGATGATAAGGAAGACAAGGGTACAACCCCTTTATCAGAAGGAGATGAGGAGAAGGAGTATCGAAATCTTCTTCTTTGAACTATGCAAGAAATTGCTAGAGAAATAAAGGAGTTGAGGATGGATAGATAGAAGGAATCCCCTAAAGGGTTTCTACATGCTGAAGACTCTGACATTTCTCATCACTGGAGTGATCAACCAATGAAGCAACAAAAAGTTTCTGATTGCTCTACAATGCCTACATTCTTAGCAGTGGGAAATGAAGGGTTTCAAGAATAATAAATTGTTGAAGAATATTTCATGGAGTATGAGTCTCAATCTCAGAGATTCAAGGATCACTTCATTTTTCAATAATTTTGTCAGATCAAGGACAATAGGAGACCCAAGCATCACAATAGAGGTGGAGGATTCATACAAAATCATGATCTACACCAAACTATGGGAATATTTTTCTTACCCAAATTTGATGGGTCATCTAAGTGCACTGCCAAATCATGGGTAGAGAAGTTAGACATCTACTTCCAACTAAACAAAGTACCAGAGATGGAGGCCATCAATATAGCAGCGCTTCAACTTGAAGGTGAGGCACATGATTGGTGGTTTCATGGCTTGTCTACATTGGGTCATGCCAATTTAATTGCATATTCAGATTTCACAAGGAGGTTGGTGGAAAGGTTTGATCGGAGATACCCAGAGGCACCTTTCATGGGGCTAGAAAAGCTCAAAAAATCAGGTAATCCAGAAACTTACATTTCCAAATTTCTAAAACTTTCTGTTATGGTTTCTGATTTATCTACAGCAAGGAGGGTCTATATGTTTATTTATGGGTTAGAAGAACCTTTTCATCGATTGGTTAAATATACCAAGCCCTATACCCTTCAAGATGCCATTGAAAGGGCTAGAGATCTATAGGATGCCTTGCCAAAAGCAAAGGAGACATTTTAGAAAAAGCCCACTTTTCCATCAAAGGGAAAATATGAGAAGGCTCCTTTTTCAAAAGAGAGCCAAAGTAAATCACCTCTTAGTGATGATGTTTGAAGAGATTTGAGGAGAAGTAAGATTTACTTTACATGCCAAGAACCATGGGCACCTAGACATATATGTGTAGCAGGAAAGGCACACTATATAGAGGTCTTCTCATATGATGAGGAGGAAGAAGAAGAAGAACCATAAAGAGGTCACAACGCTGGCATAACAAGAGATGATCCACCACCACCAGGAAGTTGGGATGGGGAATTTTGTCCAGTTGGAGGGGCTCTTGCATCATTGAGAGGAGTACCCAAGTACTTGAACTTGAGGGTTCAAGGTTCCATCTTAGATCATAGGGTTTCAGTTTTGATTGATAATGGAGTTATCCACAATTTTATTGATGCCCAACTAGTGCAGAGGAGGGGAATACCCACTAATGATTTTGAGGGATTTTCTATTTTGGCCCCAGGAGTTAGAACTATGCAGTCCATGCATTATGTTTTATATTTATCTGTCACCATGGGGGCATATACATTTATTGATCACTTATTTGTGGTTGACATACCTGACACCAATGTGATATTGGGTGTGCAGTGGTTGATTACTTTGGGAAGTTCACCACGGATTGGGAGACTTTGCAGATGGAATGGGTGAATAGAAAGAGGAAAAAATAAGATAATTAAGAGCATAAAAACATATCCCTCACATAAAACTTCCACAAAGAAAACAGAGATGGATTTTCATAGTGTTAGAAAGGACCTAACAATCCCATCTATTATGCACATAACTTTGTCCCATGGGACATTATTGTTTTGTGGCAAACCACCTAGGAGGCCACTTGATCAAAATTTGGTGAGAAGTGTCTCACAACATGGACCAGCACTCATAGATCTAGAAGGAGTGGGAGCATTGGGAGGTCATGGTACAATGATGAGAGGTCTTGGGTAGACTCAAGGAGGAGGGAGAAATTCTACCAACATCATCATTACCCACTCTCATTTTAGATCTTGCACTGAGAAAGGAGCAGCAGAGGAAGGATAGTAGCCTTCCATTATGTGACTTTGTCATGGGAGATGTAAAAGAGGGGGATAGTCATATGAAATATTATTTATATGGTAGATCATTAGCACTATCACTTTGGAGGATAGATCCATATTGAAAATCCCAGTTGTTGGTGGATTATTCCAAGGATTTTTTTACATGCATGATACTTGATGACTAGCTACAAGAGGAGGGATATTCAATTAGAGATAACATCATCTACTATCATGGTAGGATATTCTTATCTATAGCTTCCAATCTCAAGGATAATTTACTACAAAGAGCACATGAGGATTTTCTCTTCAGCCACACTTATTCCATGAGGTCATACCACACTATCAGGGAGGGGTTTACTTGGGAAGGCTTTGAAGAGGGGATATATCAACATTTCAGGAGGTGCATGGACCATGTGGATATGGAGGAGATACATAACTCTTTGAAGGAGTTATCACAACCACCTCTTTCCTCATTAGGAATGAGAGGGGATCTATCTATGAGCCACTCCATTTGTATGAGCAGGGTTTATGGTAAGGAACATGCTTATGTGCATATTGATTTACTTGATGATTATTTGCATTACTTTACCATATATGTGTAGGCCATTGATCCAAGTAGGATCATTCTTCCATATAAACTTCATGGCCAAATTTGGGCCATAAACATTGTTGAGCATGTCCACTCCCTAGGAGGATATAGGGAGATGATTTACCATTCAGGGTGCTCCAAAGGAACCAAACATTTCTCACATTCTCAAGAATTTTGAGGAGACTATGGAAACAAGCACGTGGTGGGGAAACCACTTATCATATCATTATCTGATTCCGTCAGGAGATATACTTC
The DNA here is from genome assembly GCA_034641835.2 of Pinus albicaulis. NCBI lineage: Eukaryota > Viridiplantae > Streptophyta > Pinopsida > Pinales > Pinaceae > Pinus > Pinus albicaulis. The sequence continues at coordinate 443,157,019 of CM076577.1, read as the reverse complement.
GCTGGTTCCACATGTGGGACTATGATCCACCTCCATTTTTGCATATGGTTTGTTTATATGTACTTGGTTTTGATCCCATACGTTGATGATGTTCTTATTATTTTTATAGGAATGATTGGAGGGAGGATGGAAGGATTGGATATGCCCTTTGGGAGAGAGATTCTCCATGTTCATTATGCTACATGTTTTAGGGATAATATTGGGAAAACCATGATTTTTTCATTGGTTCCTTTTCTTCATTGTGGGATGAGCCATTTGCATCTCATAAGAACTTGGGAGGATCATTTCATGGAGATATTGATTGGGAGACACTTGGCTTATGGGGGAAGCTTATCACATGGAGGTGTCACCAATGGTGGAGGAGAAGAGTTGCAGCACTCACCTTTATAGTTTCTTGAGGACAAGCAACATTTGGGAGGGGAGGACTGTAATATTCCCAATTAGCCATGAGGTATTTGGAATATTAATTTTTATTTTTGGTTCCTTGTTTGATGGATAAGAGGGTCTGGAGACCCATAAATCTCCTTGATATGAATTAAATCACTGCTAATGTGAAATGAGGACTTCTTAGCAGCTTGTTTAAGCACCCTTGTGTGTGAAAAGTGGTTGGAGCACATAGTCTGGGTCAACTTTGAACAAATCAACAACGTTGTAATGGAGGAATGGCATTAATTATGGAACAACATAGTTTTGGGTGGAGACTCCATGCATGGAAGTAGTGCCTTTAATGAGTGGGGCCAAGGGTGAGGAAGCTCACCACTTATATAAGGAAGAGAATGGAAGCCATAATTCATTCGTGTTATGTTATGTTATGATATTTTGATTATATGGTCTGTTTAGACATATAGTTTTCTTCACCTGTTTAGCTAATATTGCAGTGTTGTGTAGCATAGGGTGTTCCTGATTGGGAATCCCACCTATATCCTTGAGGAGCCTCAAAGGAAGATTTTTTCACTGTATTTATACATCAAGCATTAGGCCAAAGGTTTAGCTTTATGGTACAACACAATTCCTATTGAGGTTGTGTTGTGTTGCAGGCAGAAGTTGTGGAGGGTTGATTTGGGTGATTTCTGAGCTAGATATCATTGGAGAAAGGTTCCTTTCTCTTGGGAGGCTAGTAAAGAAGGCCTTGGAGAATCATTGATACATTTGGCACTGGGCCATAGTGTTTTTATCCCCTACAGCGGAGTATCAATCTGGATCTGCGTTATTCTAGGGAGGAGTTGCAGGGTATTTGCAGCAGGTAATTTGGGGAGTGATTTCTTCAGTGAAGGGGCTAGCCTTTCATCTGGAGGATCCATTGGAGGAGAGAATTCTTTTTTTCGTATCAGTTTCATCCATAAATCTCAGTTATTTGTTGCAGCATACTTCCAGCCCTAGGGCTGCAACTCATATTTTATTATTGGGTGTTTTTCCCATAGACCCTCTTGGGTTCTTTGTTAAATGTTGTATAGAGGATTGATCTCATTTTAGATCATATTTTGAGGCATATATCAGCCCTTTATCTTTTGTGTACTAATTTTCTATAGGAGTGCTTCTATGACTGCAATGTAGCAATGTCTCTGGCTTTTTGATATAGTAGTAGCACCTCATTCTTGAGGGTTTTATCTATTGGAGGCTTGTTGTATCTTGTTTCATGGTTTATGCCCCATTATTATGTACTATTTTTTTGTTGTTATAATGAATAAGAAGGCTTCATATTTTTCTCATCTTTTTAGGTGATGTTTTACACTGGACCTATTCCATTATTTTTTTCTATATTCTTGCTTTTCCCATTTGGGAATATTACATTGAATGAATGTGAGTAAAATTTAGGATCCCAGAGTCCATTATATGAAATTGGGATAACAGGTTCCTAAGTACATTTGGGTCAAGTCTCTCATTGATGTTGGATACCAAGCTCACTAAGTCCACAACTTTCCACCCCCAAACTGATGGCCAAACATAGGTTTTCAATGAGATGATCATACACATTTTGTGCATGTAAAAATAAAAGCATCCATGCACATGGGATGAAATCCTCCCTTATGTCCATCACAGCTACAACAAATGCTTGAATAGCTCAACTAGCCACAACCCCTTTCAGGTGGGGTTAGGATTCTAGCCAATATCTCCCATTGATGTGGCCATACCATTTTCAGCTACTCAGACAAATTCAGCTCATGTACAGTCTAAAGATGATAGGGCTAACAACTTCAATGAACGAATTCATCACATTCACTAGTATGTCCATGACATATTGGAAAGAGACAATTTTAAGTACAAGCAATGACATGATCAACATCAAGTGTCACGTAAGTTCCAAATGAGCAACAAAGTTTGTCTACATTTGCAGAAGGAGCGCCTCGTTGGACCACGCCGAAATATTTTCCCGCACTAATATGGGTTGTTTAACATCACCAAGGTTATAGGGGACAATGGATTTGAGCTTCTCATTCCACCATTCCTTGGCCTGCACCCAGTGTTCAATGTCAACTACCTTCGGCCATACTTTCCACCATTATTGGACACATCTGACATTGCAGAAAAACTCACACCAATGGATTTAAACCCAAAATACATGGAACAAGCCACAATTGATCAGATCATGGACACATAGATTAAGAACACTTTCCAACATAAGATCCAACTGTATCAGGTTGTCAAATCTATCCAACTCCTACACCAAGGAAGGTGGCTCACTAGGGACCAAGTCCATCAGAAGTTTCCCCATATCATGGAGGCACTCAATGCAATGGGGACCATTTATTCGTAAGGGGGCAGGATTGATCCAGGTGGATATTGGTGGCTACCTACCTATTCCACTTGGATGCCCACCATTGTTTCTTTCAGTTTTTTATTTTCCTTAATTGTAGCACAGTTTACTATTTTTGGCATTTTTTTGGGTCCTAAACTTTTGTAGCTGTTTTGAGGCCCTAAAAAACCTTTTTTTGGAAAATGATAAAACATGAGTCACTAATTAATTTTTGCAGTCAAAATTTGTAGTCCCCGGATATATCTTTTTAACGAGGTATGGTGCATGTCAAATGGAGATCATATGTCAAAGTTACGACCCCGACACCTGGATCATGTTGAACTAAGCGCCATAGATATTTGATTTTTGTTGTACGAGGAAAGAGTTGTGAAACCAGAACTACAAATTCCACTTCATGTACTCTTTTGGTGTGATGGACTCCCCACCCAATCTGCATCTATGAAGCCAAACAGCTTCACTCCATCTGTCTGTTTGTATCATAGTCCAAACTGGGTAGTGCCTCTGATGTATCGTAAAACATGCTTAGTTTCCCTCCAATATAATTTGGTTGGAATAACCATAGCTTATCTTAACTAGTTGACTGCATAGCACATAGCTATTCATGTGTTCATAAGGTACATTAGTGAACCGACTAGTTATCGATAAATGGTAGCATCGACTTCGTCACCCAAAGTGGCATCCTACTTCCTCTAGTTGGTCGCTAGAGGTGTCTCCATGGGTTTCCAACTCTCCATGAGGAATATCTATAGTATCTCATTTGCATACTTTCCTTGAGAGAAAAACAATTCCCCATCGCCTTGCCATACTTCCAAGTTGAGGAAGTAGTGCATGAGACCCATGTCCTTCATTTAAAATTCTCTTGCAAGATCTGATTAGTTGTTCATCACGAGTTAAAATTAATTCATCAAAATATAAGAAAATAGTAAATAATTTACCTTGTACCAAGATATGATATTTTTTTTCATGTGCTTCACTTTTGGTGAAGCCCAAACTGGTGAGATAGATATCGATCCTAGTGTAGCAATCAAGGGGTGCTTGCTTGAGACTATAAAATGCTCACTTTAGTCTACACACATGAGACTCCTGATTAAAAGTCTCAATCATTCTGGTTTCTCAATGTACAACTCCTCCTCAATAACACCATTGAAAAATGTTGTTTTTACATCAATTTTGTGGATCTCCGCCCCATCTACGCATCTAGAGAAAGAATTGATCTAATGGATGATTACATTGCTACAAGAGAAAATGTCTCCTCATTGTAAATCCCTTCAACTGAGAGTACCCCTTGGCCACAAATCTTTTCTTGTACTTATCTATGCTTTCGTTTACTACTCTCTTTACATTGAATATCCATCGAAAACCCAAAATTGATTTATCTGTTGATCATGGTACCACTTCCCAAACATTTCTATTTACAATGGATTCATATTCCTCCACCATTACATCAACCCATACAATTTGATCTACTTATTCCTAAAAAATGGATGGCTAAGCTCAGTCATTAGATCCATCTAGCCAGTGTATTGATCAGGTGACCTTATTTGCCTATGAAAATTTGAAGGAGCGCCCACATTCTCCCTTGCATCCTACACAAGTTTCTCTGCTTTCCTAGTTATTTTCCTGACTTCTATGGATGGTTCTACTTGAGTGGTTCTCTCCACTCGCTAATCCTCAATTTATGGTTTCTCCATAATTTATTTAGACTCCGCCTTTGGAGATAAAATCTCCCCTTCTGATAGGATCCTAAGCTCCCTATCAAGACAACATGACATCGCTTTCTCCTCATAAAATTTTACATCCCTCCGCACAACTTTCATTCTGAAGGATGGAAAGTACACATGCTAGTTGTGGGGAGATTCTGTGTAACCCACAAATACCCCCAATTTTTTTGTTGGCTCTAACTTCTTCCTTGATTCTTTGGAGACATGGTAGTAAAAAGAGGCTCCAAAAATCCTAAAGTGTGACACATCCGACTTCCTCCCTAAGAAACCCTCCTCTGGTATAATCATACCAAGAATCCAATGAGGTCTATAGTTCTGCAAATATATTTTTGTGTTGTATGCTTCATCCCAGAAGTGTATAGATAGGCCTTAGTCATGAAACACCTTCCTTTCTGCTCCCACAATGCTATGGTATTATCTCTCAGCCACCTCATTCTACTGTCAGTTGTGGGGTGTTGTAAACTCTCGTTGAATGTATTATTTTGCATAGAAATTTGTAAATCATTCTACATGTACTTACCTCCTTTATAGCTTTCACCTTCTTTCCTATTTCTTTCTCAACTAGTGCCTTGAACTATACAAACTTGGAGAATTTCTCCTCCTTCATATGCATGAATAAGATCCAACAATTCCACGAGAATTCATCAATAAAAATGAAAAAATACTTGTGCATAGAAGTGGAGGCTGTAGGAAAGTTCCACAAACATCATAGTGGATCCTTTTCTAGGACTGCATGTGCTTTGTTGTCCCGCTTGTGGAATGTGGACTTTGTGTACTTCCCCAAAGTACATCCTTTGCATACATCTTGTTTCTCAAGTTCTCCTTTGGGAAGGCCTATTTTCATTTGTTGTGTGATATTTCTATAGAAAATCCACATATATTCTATTGATGTTGTAATATGCTGGAACAAAATACTTGAATATATTCTACAAAATGCAGAAACCAATTATGATCGCATAATAACATGAGCAAGAAAGATAAATATTTTCAATTTCACAACAAAAATATGTATATGGGGAAAGCCTCGGCTAAAAACCTCGATATATGTATATTACATTATGTCAAGAATATGAAACAAAACAATGCTTCTATCTGGCTTAAGAACTCTCTGCACTATCTTTGACCATCCCACTCTTATCTAAGAAAAATTGGTCCAATGCTTAACCAATTCCTTGCCTCTATATAACCATCCTTGTTCACGCATTCTTGAGGGAATTCAGCCCCTATTAATTAGGAAATTCCCAAGAATTTATTTTGCAATCAATCCAAGGCATATTAATGACCTAATGCATGACCTGTACAATTTTCTAATTATACAACTAATAGTCTACATCCCTTTAACTCCATTCTCAACTGGTCCTTCCTTAGAACTAAAATGCAACAACATTTTATAGAGAATTATCAATTATATTATTGATCATTTCATGTGAATTAAATAATATTTAATTCATTGGACCTCTCACTATCTCATCCATCACCTAGAACTAGTTAAACTGATTTTAACTCAAATAATTAAGTAGAACTATTAAAACTCAAAATAAACTGTAACTGGAACCCCTAAAACTTAGAGTTAACCCTACATGCCTCTGGTTTGACCCCCAACTTGAATTGACTTAGCTAAATAATTATTCCTAACTCATTTAACTTGTACGAGCTGTCATGTGATGTGGAATTACAAATTCCTTCTAATTCAATTAAGGGGAAATTAAATTAGAAGCCTCTTCTTGTTGTCAATTTCGACACTCCCTCTCAACAATAAAGGTATTATTTGCTACCCGAATCCTACCTCTATGGAACTCGAATTTTCTTTTTGACAGTGCCTTCATCAAGATGTTTGCATCCCGCTCCTTTGTGGGAATTTAATCTAATGAAACAATCTACCTCTGCACACAATCTTTGAGATGGTGATTCTGGATATCAACATGCTTATACTTGTCATGAAAAATTGGATTAACTGATAGTTTGATGAAACTTTTTTATCGTAATAAATTTCCATCAGATCCATATATCATCCAAACAAACCAACAAGTATATTCCTCATCGAGATTTCCTCACATGGTGTATGACTGGCCACCATGTACTCTTCCTTTGCTAAACTGACTACAATTGATCTTTGTTTCTTGCTGTATTGAGAAATTGTTGTTGATCCAATGCTGAAGATGCCCCCTGATGTGCTCTTCCTTTTAGATGGACTCCCTTCCCAATATTCATTTGTGAATCCTTGAAGTTTCACTCCCTCTGTCTACTTGTACCATAGCTCAAACTCTGTAGTACCTATGAGGTATCTTAACAAATGATTTCCTTCCTTTAAAAAGAGCTTGGTAGGCTTAACCATAGCTTGACTAAGTTGGTTAACAACATAGCATATGTTTGGTCATGTATTCACCAAATACATGAGTGAACCCACAATCTATCTATATATGGTATCATCTACTACTTCGCCTGAAGTAGCATCCTCATTCCTCCAGTTTCCTGCTAGCGGAGTCTCCATGGGTTTGTTTCCCTCCATGTGGAACTTCCTCAAAATTGCGTTGGAATACTTACTCTGAGATGCAAATAGTTCCCCATCTCTTTTTCAAATTTCCAATCCCAGGAAATAGTACAAGAGCCCCATGTCCTTCATCTCAAATTCTCTTGCAAGGTCCTCTTTTCTATACTTAATGAGTTTCTCATCACCTATTAATATAAAATCATCGACATTAAGTACAATGATCAAAATTTTACCTTCTTCCACAATATGGTAAAGGTTTGCATCTTCTTCACTCTTGGCGAATCCCAACCTAGTGAAGTAGTTGTCAATCCTAGTATACCAAGCACGAGGTGCTTGTTTTTTCCCATACATTGATCTCTTGATTCTGTACACATGAGACTCTTTGTTGAAGGTCCCAAAACCTTTTGTTTGCTCAATGTACACCTTTTCCTCAGTCACCCCATTAAAGAAGGTTGTTTTTACATCCATATTATGTATCTACTATCCCATCTACGCTGAAAGTGCAAGGATGGATCTAATTGATGAGTACGTTGCGATTGGTGCAAAGGTATCATTATAATCAATCCCCTCCACTTGAGATAACTGTTGATCAGTGGTTGTCATTGATGTCAACCCAAGCAGCACCAAGGGCTAACCCAATATTGCATGGGAATTTTGACCTACCAAATTAACATATTTTGGGTCAATAATGCTTTTTATGGTTTCTACTTGTCAAGATGTTTTCATAGTTAGTGGGCTAAAACCCCATGGGGTTGGGGCATGGGTCATTGAAAATTCATAAATAATATTTTTTATGCTCCTAAAATCCCTCCCACGTTCACTTGTTAAATCCCCTCTCAACCTAAGAATTTATATAAATTGTGATCTTCATTTCCTCCTTATGCAAGGGATTTGGCCATCTGAAACAGGTCATCATGGAATTTTCACTCTAAAAAATTTTCTACGAAGGTTCAGAAGCTGAAATTTTTATGAGGCGAAGTCGAAATCCTTAGGAAGTTGCATTAAAAATTTCATATCAAAGTGCGCAATATTTTTGGAGATATGATATGTGGAAGTCAGGTTTTGGCAGGATCCTGAAATTCATCTCAAAGAAGTGACCTTGGAAAAATCCTCATAACTCTCTCTTTGAGTATCGGATTGGAATTATATAAAAAGAGGAAGATAGTGCACAATCTTTGATTTTTTCTCTATCAATTTCAGAGCCAAATGAAGAAAAAGTGACACATGGCACATTGTACAAGTGCGCTATGCTGAAACAATCCATAATTAGGGCATTGTGAGAGATTGGGCATAAATATTTCTTGAAGAATCGAAATTGGGTTAGACCTGTGGCATTGGAAAGAAGACTCAAAGTAATACTAGAGGACTGAAAATCAGATATTGAGGATCTGAAATAACATAGATACACCAGATTCAATATCGAGCTCCTAGAAGGCAAGAAAAATCTAGATCATGTGTTGTCAAGGGTTGCAAAGGACCAGAATTTCTATAGAGAAAGCAGAAGAGGGTGACTCAAATGTCAAAGAAGCAAAGCTTCAAATCTATAGAGAAAAATTTTAGAAACTCAGAATGAAAGAAGATTGTAACATTGCTGCATACTTCCAATACGTTGATGAAATAACCAATACTCTGGAAGGATTGGGAGAGCCAGTTGAGGAGAAGACTATTATACAAAAGATTCTTAGAAAATTACCAGGGAGATTCAACCCAAAGGTATCGATCTTAGAATACAGTGCAAATCTGAACAAACTCAGCAAGGAAGAATTACATGGAGTTCTCATAGCATATGAAATGAGACTTGATGAAGAAAAGGGTACTTCAAATCTAGAAACTGTGTTCGTTGCATCTAAGAAAACTAATAAGGACAAAAAATCTTCAATTGAAATGACATGCACCTGCAAGTGTGAAGAAAAGAGAGATGATGGAGAAGGTTTTTCAAATGAAGAATATGCTTACTTTACGAGAAAACTAAAACCTGGTAAGGGAAAATTCAAAGGTAAACTTCCATTAATATGTTTCGGTTGTGGTGAGGTTGGGAATTTTGTAGCAAAATGCCTGAAAAAAAGTGATGGAAACTCAAAAGGAAATAAAGGCTTTAATATATTCAACAAGCAAGGCAAAAATAAAGGATCCAAAAGGAAATTTCTCTCTAAAGAAGATATCTCATCATCCGATGAAGAAAGTGACAGCAAAGAAGAAGCCAATGAGAAAGTATTGTTTATGGCCAAGCACAATAAACAAGAAGTATCAAACAATGAATAAGAAGGGTTGACCATAGAAGAATTTTATGAGGAGGCAATCAAACTTATAAAAGAGCTCAATGATGAGAAGATCTGTTCCAATACTCTTGAATAATAAGTTCAAGGTCTCAAAATTGAGGTTGAAGAACACAAATGTATTGAAGAGTCACTTCAAAAGAAGTTGGAAGAAAGCAACCAAGAAAGGGAAGCATTAGAAGTTGAAGTAGTCTCATTGTGTAAGGAAGTGAAGAAGGGAAAAACTGTCCAAAACTATGCCAACAGCTTAAGGGCATTGGAAGAACTCATCAACAATCAACGATCTTACAACGAAAAAACTGTCCTGGGTTACAAATAAGAAGCAAGAACTTCTACAACAAAATACAATGAACCTATGAGATCTGACATACATGAATACTTCATTGGACAGAATTCGCAAGCACATCCTTGGAAGACAATTCCTCGACGAAGATTTTCATCCAGGTACTAACATATTTTTCATGGCTATTGTTATTCATGTGGAAAATTTGGTCATAAAGCTGTAGAATGTCGCACATACCCTAGGAACCAATACAATTCAAAGAGATTCTTCAAATATGAACCTCCCAGGGCTCAACGAAACATCAATAGATTTGAACATTTAAGAAATAAAATGGAATGTTACAAATGTCAGAACTTTGGACACATAGCCAGAGACTGCAGACTTGAAAATCCTCTAGAAGAATCTTCAAAGCCACAGAATGAACGAACATGGAAGAAGAAGAATATTGATAATTGTGCTCTCGCTCTCAAGGCTAAAAAAAACAAAGATGTGTGGTATGTTGACAGCGGTTTCTCAACGCATATGATTGGAGATAGAAAGAAATTTGTATCTCTAAAAGAGAAGAAGGATGGAACCATATCCTTTGGAAATGATGGATCTTCAAATGTTATAGGATCAGGTACTGTCACTCTCAGAAGCAAAGATGTTATAGCCAAGAATGTTCTATTGGTTGAAAACATGAATCAAAATCTGCTCAGTGTTGGACAAATGTGTGATCAAGGACACACAATGCTATTCAACTCCACAAAATGTGAAATCTGGAAAGGCAGGTATGGTAAAATTGTGGCTACAGCAAGTCGAGCTCCAAACGACATATATGTTCTGGATGAAGCAACTAAAGCATGTCTACTAGCTAAAGAAGATGAAATTTGGTTATGGCACAAATGAATGGGTCACATAAACTTTGACAATCTTGTCAAGATAAGCAAAAAGGAAGCAGTACGAGAAATGCTGAAAATCTCAAAACCTTCCAACACACTATGTGAGGCATGTCGGCATGGCAAGCAGACAAAAGTCCAATTTAAAACAAAATAACACTTTGCATCACATCCATTGGAATTGATACATGCTAATCTATGTGGTCCTGTGAGAACAAAAGGCCCAGATGGAGGGAGTTATATTTCATGTTAAACGTGGATGTTGTAGTTTTTAACCACACAGACATAAATTATCTACCTTACGAATCTTATAACAGAAGAGAAAATAAACAATGAGAACATAAAACATAAAAAACACAGAGAATTTTCCCTGGATCCAAAATTGAATTAGCTTGATATTTCATTATATTCCTTTAGTGTTACAACACATATATCTACATGTGAAGCATATAAACCCCAATCCATTAACCCTGGATTAGAACATAACCGTAGTTCCCTTTACCGGATCTACAAACTACCAGGGGCTGAAAACCATTATACCACAAAACCATGTGCAAACTCATGTACAAAACATGTGTGGGTCCGCCTATGAGTGGGTCCACACACCAAAAAAAAATTTGTTGGGGCACTGCCCCGGACCCCGATAGGGGGTGCTACCACCCCCCCCTGCTACGCCCGGCGCAACGTACAGCGTGTGGGGCTAGTCATGGAAAGAATATAACACATACCCAACATTTTCCCACTTGTTGTTTTCTTTCCGCAGGGGGCCACGAGAGAGCTTAGTCATTGGCCCAATTATTCAACACCCATTGTTTGTCTACACCAAGAGAACTTATGAGTGCTCACAGACTTCGTCAATGCATCTTCAACATTCTTCAAAGTGTCCATCTTTACCAGCAACACCCTTTTAGCCTCAACCATATCTCTAACAAAGTGATATTGAACATCAATGTGCTTTGTCTTTGAATGGTAAGCAGGGTTCTTAGCAAAGAAAATTGCACTTTGGCTATCACGATCTATCATTATAGCTTGATGTACCAACCCCATACTTGAACACAATCTTTGCAACCAAGCTGCTTCCTTCCTTGCATGAGTGGCTGCCATGTATTCTGCCTTTGTAGTTGAAAGAGCCACTACAGACTGTCTTTTACTCATCCAATTGACTGTAACTCCAAATAGGCTAAACACATACCCACTTGTGGAATCTTCTTTCTCGGCCCAGTCACCATCAACAAAACCACGAATGTCCAACATTATTTCCAATCCTGGTCTTCCTAGTAGCACAAGCCATAATCACTAGTGCCACGTAAATATCTGAAAACCCGGCCTTCCTTTCTTGTCCAATGCTCCTTCCCAGGTTTGACATAAACTTGCTCAATACTCCCACTGCATGTGAAATGTATGGTCTAGTACATACCATTGCATACATCAAGCTACCCACTACACTTGCATATGGAAAATGGTACATATCCTCCTCTTATTCTTGTGCCTTGGGACACTGTTCAGTAGATAGCTTTACACCTAGACGAATAGGAACCTTCACCAGTTTACTATCCTGCATATTGAACCTCTACAATATTGTCTCGACATACTTCCTCTGGTTTAACCAGAGCTTCCTCTTTGTCTGATCTCTCTTAATTTCCATGCCCAAAATATAGTTTACACCACCAAGATCCTTCATGTCGAATTTGGAGAACAGTTGGGTCTCAAATCTTGGATAATTTCTTTGTCATTTCTAATCAGCAACATATCATCCACATACAAGACCAAATAAATAACGTGATCACCAATTAATTTAAAATAAACACAATGATCCTATTTGCTTCTGGTGAAGCCAAGTCCCCATATATAGGTATCAAATTTTTGATACCACATCCTTGGTGACTGTTTTAACCCATATAGAGACTTCTTCAACCTACATACTAGTTCTTTCTTACCCTTCACCATAAAGCCTTTAGGTTGCTTCATGTAGATCTCCTCTTCTAGATCCCCATGAAGAAATGTTGTCTTCACATCCATCTATTCTATCTCAAAATCAAATGTAGCAGCAACAGATAAAAGTAATCTAATAGAGGTAACTTTGGCAACAGGAGAAAAAATATCACTAAAATCAATTCCCGGCACCTGGGAATAACCTTTGGCTACCAACCGAGCTTTGTATTTCTCCACCTTACCTTCTACATTCATCTTCTTCTTAAACACCCATTTTCTCCCGATGGGCTTCCTTCCAGCCGGCAACTCCACCAAATCCCATGCCTCATTTTTGTGCAAGGATGCCATTTCATCAACCATGGCCTCCTTCCAGAGTTTTCCATCCTTTGAATCTACTGCCTCCCTGACAGTTCTGGGATCATCATCAGTTATAGTTAAGGAAAAATTTGAACAGAAAGCAGATGGACTATACCTTTCTGGTTGTCTTCTTTCCCGAGCTGATCTTCTCAAAGCTGGAGTTTGTGGCTCTTCCTCTTCTGAGTCTTCTTCTGTTGTAGAGTCTGATTCATCCTCCTTTAGCTCAAACTCTATCTTCTCAGGTTCCTTCCGTAGGACTTCATGTGTAACAACATCTTTCACCTCTCTAAACACCACATCTCGGCTGTACACAACCTTCCTTGTTTCTGGGTTCCAAAGCTTGTAACCCTTTAAACCATCCTTATACCCAATAAAGATGCACCTTTCAGATTTATTATCCAACTTGGTCCTTTTCTCCTTTGGAGCATGTACATATGCATCACATCCAAATACCCTTAGATTTTAAAGAGAGGGTTTCTTACCAGTCCATACCTCATGTGGAGTCTTATCCTCCAATGCTGATGAAGGAGATCTGTTAACTAAGTAACATGCAATCTCCACTGCCTCTACCCAGAATTCTTGTCCTAACCCGGTACCACTGAGCATGCTTCTTGCCTTTTCCATCAATGTTCTGTTCATTCTTTCTGCAACTCCGTTTTTCTAAGGTGTGTATGGAGTAGTCTTCTGCCGTGCTATACCACACTTCTTACAGAACTCTTCAAATTCCTTCTTGCAGAACTCCCCACCATTATCTATCCTCAACACCTTTATCTTCTTCTCTGTCTGGTTTTCCACCAGAGCCTTAAATTCTTTAAATCTGTCAAAGACTTTAGATTTCTTCCTCAAGAAATATATCCATGTATTCCTTGAGAAGTCATCTATGAATGAAACATAGTACAAAGACTTTCCCAGTGATGGAACTGACACAGGTCCAAACACATCATTGTGCACAAGTTCTAATATCTTGTTCGCCCTCTTAGCACCAGAAGGAAAACTCACCCGATTCTGCTTCCCATATACACAATGTTCACAGAAATCGAAATCCAAAGAGAAATTAGACATACCTTCTACCATACCATTTCTATGTAGTATCTGAAGGCCCTTCTCTCCAATATGTCCAAGCCTTTGATGCCATAGCATGGTCTTTTCTCCAGAGACAACTAGGCTTTCCGCTCCACTTTCAGGAACCACATAACTGTTACACCCATCAATAATAGTGCTACCTTGTAGCTTGTACAGAGTTCCAGTTCGAACTCCTCGCATTAATACCAGTGCTCCCCGAACCATCTTGCAGGCATCTTTCTCGAACACTGTTTTTACACCTGCATCATCCATCTTGCTTAAAGAAATCAGATTTCTAGCCAATGCAGGAATATGCAGAACACCAGGAAGTGTTCTAATCCTTCCACCTTGCAACTTCAGCTTGACCTTTCCACGTCCGATGATTCTGGCCTTCCTATCATCCCCTAGGAATACATCACCACCATCATATTTCTCATACTCGTAGAACCACTCCCTATGGGGAGTGAAGTGAAAGGATGCACCTGAGTCAATCAACCATGACTCATGATCTACATGTGTATTTGAAGAAGAAGCCAAATACACATCCCCACCTTTATCTGAGGTGGTTTTTGCCTCTGCAGAAGGAGCATCATCATATCCCTTTCCTTTCTCAGGAGCTTTAGATCTGCAGTCCTTTTTGTAGTGCCCTTCCTTTCCGCATTTCCAGCACACCTTTACAAACTTTCCAGGAGATTTAGATCTCCCTCTAGATTTGTATCTCCCACTCGAAACCTTATTCTTGTTTCTGTTTTGGGACCTTCCTCGTACAGATAAGGCATCTCCATTCTGACCCTCCATATTTCTCCATCTCATTTCCTCCGACAGCAAGGCCGAGACAATGTCATCAAAATTCAAGGTAGTTGTATTGCTACCTATTGCAATAACCAGACTGTCCCACGAGTCTGGTAGAGAACACAACAAACTGATGCACTTATCTTCATATGATATTTTAATATCAACAGATGACAGCTGACTTACCACAGTATTGAAGGCGTTCAGATGCTCTGTCACCGAGTCTCCATCCTTCATCCTCAGGTTATACAGCTTTTTCCGCAGGAACAACTTATTCACCAGAGACTTAGATTGGTACAAAGTCCCAATTTTTTCCCACAAATTCTTCGCCGTAGCTTCCCCAGATACATTCAACAATACTGAATCTAAGACACACAACCGTATTGTGCTCTTAGCCTTCCGATCCAATTTATTCTAGTCTTCATCTGACATTGCCGTTGGTTTAGTACCTGGATCTACCGCGATCCACTGATCTTTATCCACCAGCAGATCCTCCATCTTGAGCTTCCACAACTCAAAACTCTGACCATTAAATTTATCGATCTCTATCTTTCCGCCGCTCGCCATATTCTTTCACCGCAAGAATCGATCCCGCAGATCTCCCACTGCACAGGGTCTACCACAGGCCCGAGCAAAAAACCCTCAACAACAAAGGCGTCCCCTTGAAGCCGAAACAGCTTCGATACCAAATGTAGGTTTTAACCCTGAACAGAAATATCTACACACGATTCTTATAACAGAAAATAAACAATAGCAAGAGCATAAAACATAAAACAGATAAACACAGAGATTTTCCCCCTGGATCCCAAATCGGGACGACCAGCTTGATTTTTCATTATATTCCTTTTAGTGTTACAACACATATATATACATGCCGAAGCATACATAAACCCCAATCCATTAACCCTAGATTAGAACATAACCATAGTTCCCTTGACCGGATCTACAAAATACCAGGGACCGAAAACCATCGTACCCCAAAACCATGTGAAAACTCATGCACAAAACATGGGTGGGTCTGCCTATGAGTGGGACCGCACACCAAAACAAATTTTGCTGGGGCGCTGCCCCAGACCCTGACAGGGGGGGCTGTCGCCCCCCCTGTGACCCCCTGTTGTGCCCGACGCAATGTACAACGCGTGGGGCTATTCGTGGAAAGAATATAACACATACCCAACAATGACTATACCAGGATGACAACCGTCAGTTTGATAAAGAAAAAATCTAAAGCATTTGAGTGCTTTAAGATCTACAAGGAGTTGGTTGAAAATGAAACTGGTTTGAAAATAAAGTGTTTAAGATCAGATAATGGTGGAGAATTCACTTCCAAATTATTTCAGCAATACTATGATGAAAATGGAATAAAAAGGCAATTTTCAACAGCACGAACACCTCAGCAAAATGGAGTTTCTGAAAGAAAGAATAGAACTGTACAGGAAATGGGTAGAACAATGTTGAAGGAATTGACATTAGATGAAAAATTCTGGGTTCAAGCCATTAATACGGTAGTATTCATTATCAACCGAAGTCTTCTCAGAAATAATTGCAACAAGACTGCATATGAGTTATGGAAAGGAAAACCAGCTAATGTAAAATATTTCAGAATCTTCGGAAGAAAATGTTATATCAAAAGAGAAGATCAAAATTTGGGTAAGTTTGAATCACGTGTTGATGAAGGTATCTTTTATGGTTACTCACGCAAAAGAAAGGCCTATAAATGCTATAATCTAAGACGAAAACAGATAGTGGAGAGCATAAATGTTACATTTGACGAAGATGGTGTTCTAGCGAGTAATGATGAGGATATAGAATCTTTGAAACTTGAGACAGAGGCTAAAAAAGACAGATAAATTTGTAGAACAAGAAGCAACTATCAACGAGGAAGAAGTAAACAATGATCATCAAGATATACCAAAAAAACAACAAGAAGCTCCTCCAAGGAGAACAAAAGAGTGGATTCAAAAGAACCATCCGTCAAATCAAATCATTGGTGACATAAATGAAGGTTGACAGCTTCATTCATCACAAAAAGCTCACGTTGCTTTTCTAGCAACCTTTGAGCCTAGTATTTTTGAGGAAGCCAGCCAGACTGAACATTGGGTAGCAGCTATGAATGAAGAATTGGATCAAATTGAGAAGAATAACACCTGGGAATTAGTTCCACGACCAAAAGATAAAAATGTCATTGGGACTAAATGGGTGTTTAGGAACAAATTGAATGAAGATGGGCAGGTTACCAGAAACAAAGCAAGATTGGTTTGCAAAGGCTATGCACAAGTGGAAGGAATTGATTTCGACGAAACATTTGCACTAGTTTCCAGAATGGAAGCCATCTGAATGTTTCTCATCTATGCATGTTCAAGAAAAAACAAATTCTACCAAATGGATGTTAAGTCAGCATTTCTGAATGGAGAATTAGAAGAAGAAGTTTACATCGAACAACCTGAAGGTTTTCTACTATCACAAAAACAAGACTATGTCTACAGGTTAAAGAAGGCTCTATATGGTCTCAAGTAGGCTCCTAGAGCATGGTATGCTTGTCTTGATGGATATCTACGTCAACAAGGGTTCAAGAAAGGTATTGTTGATAGCAATCTTTATGTACAAATAGATAAAGATAATTTAATAATCGTTGAGGTATATGTGGATGATATAATATTTGGTGGCAATGATGATCAACTAAGTAAGAAATTTTCTACAAATATGCAAAGTGAGTTCGAGATGTCTTTACTTGGTGAGCTGACATACTGCTTAAGGCTTCAAATATCTCAGAAAGAGAAAGGAATATTTATATGTCAAGCCAGGTACATCAAGGAAATGCTCAAGAAATTCAAAATGGAAGATTGCAAACCCGTCCTTACTCCAATGGTAACAGGTTGCAAATTGAGCATAGACGACTCATCTAAGGATGTGGATTAGTGGTTGTACAGATCTATGATTGGTATTCTTCTATATGTAACAGCCTCTCAGCCAGATGTTATGCAAGCAGTTGGACAAGTAGCAAGATTCCAAGCAGCACCAAAATAATCACATATTATTGCCGTCAAAATAATTCTTCGATATCTAAAGGGCACAGAAGAATATGGCTTGTGGTATCCCAAGGGTAACAATATCATTATTCAAGCCTTTACAGATGCAGATTGGGCAGGAAGCATTGATGATTGTAAGAGTACTAGTGGAGCCGCATTCTATCTAGGTGGTTGTCTCATGTCATAGTTGAGAAAAAATCAAACTTCAATCTCGTTATCTACAACAGAAGCAGAATACATTGCAGCAACATCATGTTGTAATCAAGTCCTTTGGATGAAAAAAACTTTGAAATATCTTTAAGTACAATTCAGTGAGCCTGTTCCCATATTCTGTGACAACACTAGTGCCATTAGCATCTCCAAGAATCCTGTCATGCATTAAAAAAAAAACACATTCTGATCAATTATCAGTTTGTTAGAGAACAAGTCGCTGAAAAGAATATCAAACTTGAGTATGTTTGTACAAAAGAAAAAATTGCTGACATATTCACTAAACCTTTACCTCGTGAAGCATTTGAATATCTTCGTCAAAAGCTTGGGATTCTCCCAAGTTCTCATTAGATTACAGGTCTGCAGAACGTTTGTGTTTCAACGGAAGTGGAAGTGTGTACAGGTCCGAAGGATGGTTGTGTTTCAGGGGGAGTTACCCTTTGACATTAGTGTCAAAGGGGGAGATAATGTTGTAGGAAGAGGTATCATGATCACAGGGGGAGTACTTGTGTTGCCATCAATGCCAAAGGGGGAGATTGTTGATCAACAGTTGTCATTGATGTCAACCCAAGCACCACCAGGGGCTAACCAAATATTGCATGGGAATTTTTACCTTTCAAATTAATATATTCTAGGTCAATAATTCTTTTTATGGTTTCTACTTGTTGAGATGTTTCCATTGATATATGGCACTCCATGTAATTCTTCACGGTTTGAGAGATATTCATGTTTTAAGTTTGTAACCCCAGTTAGTGGGCTAAAACCCCATGGGGTTGGGGCATGGGTCATTGAAAAGTGATAATTAATATTTTTTATGCTCCTAAAGTCCCTCCTACATTTACTTCTTGAAGCCCCTCTCAAACTAAGCATTTATATAAATTGTGATCTTCATTTCCTTCTTATGCAAGGGATTCAGCCATCTGAAACAAGTCATCGTGGAATTTGCGCTCTAAATTTTTTTCTACGAAGGTTCAAAAGCTGAAATTTTTATGAGGTGAATCTGAAATCCTTAGGAAGCTTTAGTAAAAATTTTAGATCAAGGTGTGCAATATTTGTGGAGATATGATCTGTGGAAGTCAGGGTTTTTGTAGGCTCCTGAAATTCATCTCGAAGAAGTGACCTTGGTAAAATCGTCATAACTCTCTCTCTGAGTATCAGATTGGAATTATGTAAAAAGTGGAAGATATCACACAAATAAAGAAACAATGACACGTCACACACTGTACAAGTGTGCTCTACTGAAATAGTCCATAATTAGGGAATTGTGAGAGATTGTGCATAACTCTTTCTTGAAGAATCCAAATTGGGTCAGACCTATGGCATTGGAAAGAAGACTCATAGGAATACTATAGGACCAAAAATCAGATATTGAGGATCTTAAATAATAGAGATACACCAAATTCAATATCGAGCTCCTAGAAGGCAAGAAAAAGCTAGATCATGTGTTGTCAAGGGTTGCAAAGGACCAGAATTTCTACGACAGCAAAGCAAAGAAAGGTGCAGCAGAGGGTAGCATGACAAGAGCAACAACCAAGGTGCATAACAGTAGCAATAATTTCATCATATGAAGTCCTCAAGTGGGCAACACTGCATACAATCATTGTAAAGGTATCGTTGTACTTATTCATTGTAAATACATTATTGTACAAATTGTACTAGTATCTATCTGCCAAGGGTTGAAGAGGTAGTGTTGGGAGGTCTAGGATCATCATTAGGTGGTTGTGTCAAAGTTGGGGTTATGTTCTAGTATATCTTCTTCTTATACATCATTCTATATCATTGTAAAGTGGACCATTTTCCCTTGTACAAGAGTCCATTCTTCTTTTATTCTTCTATAGGGTGGTAGGGTGGTGCTAGGGTGAGTTGTAGCTCATTGGGTGTTGGGGCATCCATTCAGTTGAATACTAAAGAATCTCGGGCGTTGGAGCGTCCATCCAGTGGGAGTTGGAGAAGAATGCTATTCTAGATTCTAGGAAGTTGGAGCTTTATTTTCAATTGGAGTTGAATATTAAAGAATTATTAGAAAAGCATTAGATGATTTTTGTCCCGGAGTGGGTTTCCACCTTAAAAAATGTGTGCATTTGTGTTCCTCTTGTTTGCTGCTATCATTGTATAAACACTGATAATAATTGAAGATTGACTAATGCTTTAATTGAAAGGAATACTGATTCACCCCCCCCCCTCAGTATTTCCAACAAGAACCCTTTAGACAAAAAAAATTCCTTGCATTTCTCCACACTCCCATATATTGCATGCTTTACCTTGTAGATCCACCTAGATCCTACAACCAACATCCCCTCCGGTCTTGGGACAAAATCCCATGCACTATTTCTGATAATGGAGTCATACTCCTCAACCATGGCATGAACCCAAACTGGTTGCTACATTGATTCCTCAAAAGAGGATGGATCTATCTTTACACTCCAACTCGTAAGAGCCATGTAGCCATTTTATTTCTCTAGGGAACTTATCTTCCTTCTCTGTGATGTGGTTGTTCCACATTATATCTAGCATCAAGCACCGACCTGTCAGCCTCTCTAGTGTGCTTCCTTCCGTCTCGGGATGTCTCTGCATGATTGGGTTCTTCCACTTTCTGTTCCTATGCTTATCGCTGCTCCACATATTGAGGTTCTCCTTTTGGAGCCAATATCTCCTCCACTGCATGCAACTGAAGCTCCCTCTCAAGGGAAATTCACATGGCCTTCTCTTCATCGAATTTCATATCTCTTTTGAACATTTTCATCTTATGTGCTGGAAAGTACACCTGATAGTTGTGAGATGTATCGGTGTACCCCACAAATATCCCCAAATTGGTTTTTGAATCTATCTTCTTCCTGGAATATTTGGTTACATGGAAATAAACTGATGAATCGAAAATTTTAAAATGTGACACATCTAGTTTCTTACCTAAAAAATATTCCTCTAGTGTACTCATCCCAAGTATCCGATGAGGACTTATGTTCTACACAAACAATGCTCTGTTGCATGCTTTAGCCCACATATGCAATAGTAGGCCTTGATCATGTAACATCACTCGTGCTACTCCCACAACAATTATGTTCTTCATTTCTGCAACCCCATTTTGTTGTGGGTTATGAGGTGTTATCATTTCTCGTTGAATTCCTTCTGAAGCATAGAAGTTTTGAATTCGTTCGATACATATTTCCTACCATTGTCGCTTCTAAGAGAATTCACATTCTTCCATATATATTTATTGACAAGTTATTTGAACTCAAAAATATTTTAGAACGTTTGATCTTTCTTTTGCATGAAGAAAATCAAACACTTGCGTGAAAAATCATCTACAAAAGTCACATAATACTTGTGTTTTGTTAAGGATGCTGCCAAGAATGGTCTAAAAACATCTGAATGAACTCTTTCAGGGATGGCCTTTGCTCATATTTCCTTATCATGAAAGGTGGATTTGGTGTGCTTCCCCAATGTACACCTTTGCATGTATCTTGCTACTCAAGTGCGTGCCTTGGAAGTCTTGTGAAATCTGTTACATGATCTTCAAAGCATCATGGTGTATATGGCTCAATATTTTGTTCCATAACTCACTGATGTCTAGGCTCTCCAATTCTTTTCTTTTGTGCTGAAGGTAGCAAAGTCTTCTACATCTAATTTTTATAGGTTCTTTACTCGAACCCAAATCTTCTTCACTTTTCTCGTGGTTTTATGACGAAGGAACACCTTTCCTTTGCTAAATATCACATCATAGCCACGGTCTTCCAACATAGAAACACAAACTAAATATTTCTTTAAACCAGGAGCATACATGACATCTTTTAATTTTAGAGCAGTACCAAACTCCCTCTTAAAGGTAACTGTACCTATGTCAGTTGCGTTGTACCTCATGCCATCTTCTGTATTGATGTGCATCTGGATATCCTTCTCCTCCAAGCTACTGAATAATTATTTTTAGTTGGTCATATGTAATGAAGATCCACTATCTAAGTACCGCACAAAACCCATCACCAATGAAACCATGTATGTGAAAAGGGTGAAATCAAACTCAAACTGTGAAGCAAGTGCTTCACCTGCCACTTCTCCTGAGGGCTTCTTGCTAGTATTCTTGTGCAGAAACTTTGTAGCATAGTGTCCAATCTCACGATAGTGAAATTTTTTTACCTTTAACAAGTCACTAGCACATTTGCCCAAAATTCTGATGGCCAAAATGTCACTCTTGCGACACATAGGCAGCCCAAGAGTGACATTTTTCTATGCGCCAAAACGTAATTTCCTTTCACGTCGGACTTCCAACACTTGACTTAAACATCGGTATAGCGACGATAGTTCCAACATTTTATATTTTTTTCACACTTCCGACATTTAATAGCTCGTCACATTTCCAACGGTCATAACCATCACTAGTTCGACGCCTTAAGTCAAGTGTCAGAAGTCTGACGTGAGGAGAAACCATGTTTTGGCACACTGAAAAATGTCGCTCTTGGGCCGCCTATGTGTCGCTAGTCTGACGCCTCCAAAATTCACTAGAACGATGGTACTAGAAGGTCGTAAGACTAAAAAAACTGATTTAAAAAAAAAAAAAACGTCGCTAGAACGATGGTTCCAGGCAGTCGGAAGATGACAAAACCAAAATTTAAAAAAAAAACAACGTTGCTAGAACAACTATTCTAAGCAGTCAGAAGACGGACGAAACCAAAATTTTAAACAAAAGTGTCACTAGAATGATGGTTCTAAGCAGTTGGAAGACCGACAAAACCAAAAATAAAAAAAAAATAAATGTCACTAGAGCGACGATGCTAATTAGTCGAAAGGCCTAAGAAAGAAAAAATTAAAAAAAAAAGTAAACGTCGCTAGAGTGATGGTGCTAAGATGTCAGAATACCAACGGAAACAAACCATTTTATAAAAAAAAAACATCGGATAAGCTAGTGTCGGAGTACCGACGCTATCAATATAATATTTAAGAAAAGCGTTAGAAGAATTGACTGTATCATATGGATGCTTTGATACTCAAAGTCCACAAGATACTAGTCAATTACTGAAGCTACAAAACTTGTGAATATATCATCATCAGTCATCAAAGGAGAAATTTGGTTGTATATCTTAATAGTTCATTTTGATATCCACAATCACTGTGAAAGGGAGTTGATCTCCTTCAAAACTTCTAAGTCGAGGTCATTGGAACAGTCTAATTTGGTTTAATAATTAAATATTTACACTATTCTAACTTATGGCACAACATTTTTATCTTGAAAAAATAGGATCTATCATGGAAGAAGCAGTCTAAGGTTAATCGATTAGTCAACAAGCATCCCTCAGCAAGCAACGAGATTCTGGCAGCAACATTCATCTAGGTAGCAAGGTTTGGAGACCATAGGGTTGTAGCCACAGAGCCGAATTTCTTGTTTGGTACCACACTTTTAAGACTTAAATTCACCCTGAACAGAGTGAATGGACCCTACTGCAGCTCAGCCACTAATCCATGAGCCCTTCCTAAGGCCAGCTATTACAGTTTAGGTCTGCTGGTATTTCCATGGCAAATTGGGCCCTGATACAGTAACAGTATAGTAGATAGCACTGTAGTAAGGTACTCTCGGATTAGAAAATATAGCATGGTCACATTTGAACATTTATTTTCTAAATTCAAATATTGCAAACACTGGTAGATTCATTGGATTGGATACATTCACTATTGTGCATAGTTAACCCTAACTTTTGTGGTTTTTTTTGAAGAATTATGTCACTGTCAGTAGTATAGATAAATGCTATACTATAAATCATTGGGTAAATTTACCGTCCAATATATTAATGAAGTTTGGATGAAAAAATATACTACTGTTGAAGATCATTATATTGTGCATTAAATTGATGGATTCCCGCTATGAATAAATAAACATGTCATGTTATCGAATCATTGTAAAAATCCTAGAAAAACATAATCCCTAGGGCAAGAAAAAAATACCCTATGACATTATAAATAAGAAACATAAACACAACCCTTCCCAGTGTCATATGAATACAAAATTGATTGATAATGCAGTTTCAAGATGAGATTGGCATAGATAATGGGAGTGGAACAAGAAATAGGTCTCTTGGTTAGGTTTCCTATAACCACAATGTGCCAGGTAGGCTACTAGAAATGGATGAGTCCAAATTTAATGGAATCTTGTATTCAATTAAACTAAACATCACTGATGCAAGGAAAGGTTACTCACTTCCACTGTGGTAAGCATTTTTACTGTTATTTTTTAGTCTAGCTCTCATAGATAAATATTCTAGGGAGGGCCAAGATTTTAGGTGCAGATGCATGGTACCTAACTGGTCCATGAGCTTCGATCTAGAAGATGAAATCCCAAATGGTGCCATAATTTTTATCCCTATCCCATTCCCCAACATATTTGAGGACTCAACCCAAGCTAATATTGGGACTCCTCGGGGAAATACATTGACAAAACCTGTGCAATAATCTGCATTCAACCGAATTTGGAGAAAGGCTTACCAGAATCAATAGAAATCCAAATAAGGGACTGGAATCATGTACTACTGATATCACGATAAATACTGTTGATAAATACTGGTGATATTATTTCCAAGGTTGGTTTTGGTCACATTATCATGATAAATATGAAATTATTACAATAAGAGAAACACTACTCAAAACCAAAAAGAAAAGAAAAATGATCCATTAAAGACCCAAACAATACAAGTCTCATAAAAATGACAAGCAGAGGAGTCAAATCTCTCAGCACTTAGAATACTTAGCAACTCAAGACTCTGGAGTATGAATCAAAACCAAAATTCAGGAAATAAAGATTGGAAATATCCCAATTTCAGTCACTCGTCCACATCAGAAAGCAAAGAATGATCATCTCCAAAATAAATATGCCAAAAGGAGAAAATTTTAGGTGAAGGAGGACCTGTACAATATTTGGGACATTCATTTCCCTCCCAATTGTGGAAATTCCTCAAGATTCAAAGCAAGATTGGCTCCCTCCCTCCATGAAAGAAGATAACATTCATGACTCAACCTAAGAATATGGATCATACATAAGCACAATAAAGAGTAAAGAAAACGAGAAGCAGCAAAGAATAGAGCCATGGATAAGCTATCAACAATAAGCCAAGCTTTTGATATCGATAAAAGTACATGAACTGTCCAAATGATCAAGGTTTCATCTTTGAACTGAAAAGCATTGGGAAAACCAAAAATAATAAACAGTTTCAAATTACTAATAAATAAGGAGAAAACATTTCTTGTGCTTGCTGAAATCCCTAGTTTGTGGGCCAAATTTGAAAGGAGAAAATATTCAGGTGTCTTATCAGCATAAGGATAATACTAGGAGAAATTCATCGCAATTCATGTAAAAGAGTGTCAATTTCTTGACTCTTGAACAGATCCTTGAACTACTTTTAAAATTCACTCATGTGAAAGTTGAATTCTCAAACCCTCTTGGAGTTTTTCTACACATCTCCCCTTTCATCTCCTTGAGATCTTCCTTGATATTTTTCACAGTTTGGAAAAGGAGCTGGGAGATCCTCTCTTCCTTCATTTCTCCAAATAATGGAGTCATGCCTTTATTTATTTTTTACAACTTCTCCTTCCTGAGATAAGAATATTCTCCTTCTAATGGTATAATGTCTTGAATGCACAGGCTGAGCCAATATTTTGCTCTTATATCACTGTAATATCCCAAATTGAAAATAGCAGCAATACAAGACATAATAATGTAAAAAATAGCAAATATGATCATGAAATAAGAGGGATCAATATGCATCCATAATTTTATCAAGATAACAACAACAATGTACAAAAATATCATGAGGGATACGCCACTCAAGTAATAAGAACAAGCCTCCAATAAGTAGAACAATCAGCACATGTTTTGTTGCAACTGTCTAGAATGTCAGAGAGCAGTGACAACACCATCTATATTAGTGTAGCTACTGCTGTAAACATACATAAATGAAATATGGATGATGGAAACAAAATAAATTCCCAGAAAATAAGATGTGGGGTCTAATACATGATTTCTAGCCAACCGAGAAAAGATTCCTAGAAATACCAAGAAATATACAATGTGACAAATAACCCTAGGGTTGATATGTCACTGCAAAATGGATCTAAATACAATGAGTCTATGACATATCTGAAATTATGATTTCATCCTCCAATGGTATTTCTAAATAGAAGGCCGAACCCTCTACTCAGAAATAGACCCTCTTGATGAGCTCAATGAACCCTCCCAGCAACTGCCTCCAAAAATAACGCAATTCAGAATTGTGACTACGCTGTGAGGGATAGTAGATGGCTGGAATGATGCCAGATATGTGGAAATATGCCCAAGAGCCCTCCTTGATGATCCTCCAATGGATAGGCTACCTCTCCACTGAAAAACAAGCCCAAAAATAGCTCTATGTGATCCTCCTTTGCTGCACCCTGCAACACAACCAAGCTCTAAATAGAAACTGCGTTGTAGCTAAAGGAGGTAGCTTGGAGAAAATGAGGAATGAGGAAATGCAGCTCAAAGAACCTCTCCTTCCCTGAGGATGAGGTATGGATTCCCGATCAGGAACACCCTTGTGCTAAACATCACAGCAACCCTACTAAACAACAAAAGGAAGCAAGTCTAAATAGACCAATATAGAATGAAAATCTAAACATCCATCACAATGGCTTCCATCCCCTCCATATATAGTGTGTAAGCCTTCTCACATTGGGTCCCATTCATACTTTCCACTAAGCTCATGCAATTTTTCCTCCACTAAAACTGTGTTGTCTCCTCATGAATGCCACTCCTCCATGACAACGCTGTTGACTTGGTCAAAGTTGACCTCTTCAACATGTATCCCCTTCAATTCACATCCAAAGGTGCTTAATCCAAGTGTTTATTCTCCCTCCTTTTACATTAGGAGTTTCATTATTCCTTACAAATATTTTTATGGGCCTCTCCTCCCATTTATCCACCTATCTAGTGACAAAACAAACTATAATATTCCATTTAGCTGTATGCTAAATTTTTGGAATATTATAGTCCTCCCCTCCAAAATGTTTCTTGTTCTCAATAAATAGTAAAGGTGGAGCAAAATTCCTCCCCTCCTCTTCTTGTGGCCTCCTCATCAATAGTCCCCACCACTGCTCAAGATAATATGCAATAAATCTTCCCTCCAATGTTTTCTCCCAAGTATGCAAACCCAAAAGGCTCACATCATGAAAAAGTGGAAGGTGTAAGTGGAAACCTTCTTGCTGTCCCATGGCCTCCTCAGGGTACGAGTGATGAAAAAAATTGGGGAACCTCATTCCCAATGAGAGACTCCCATACCCATGATATCATCCAAATGAAATGAGGCATTCTAGTTAGCTCATCAAAAGGATCCTCAACCCCTGGTTTATGCAATGTATTGGGGCTGCATGGAGAGATTAGATTTTTCCACCCAAGTTGTTTCTCTCTCCATTTGTGGTAAGTATGGGACTGCTGTTGATATTGGGCTGAAATGTCATGGCCTCCAATAATGGCCCAAGTTACCCCACCAAACAAATCAGCCATGAAGTGCCTCCTCCAAGAACTCAAGTTTTTCAAATGGCTCCTCCCACATGAAGAAAAGAGATGTAGTGTGGCAATCATGGTTTTCCCATTGTTTCTCCTGAAACATACAACATATAAAATAGGGAGAATCAGACTCCCAATGGGAACCTTCAACTTTGTGCCACTCTCCCAATAGATCTTCCCATAAACATAAGATCATCACCAATATATGGAAGAAAAAACCAATGAAAACAAGTTTCCATATGACAACTGGGAAGTGGATCCTAGTTCCTCATATGGAGCCAGCATAGTGCATTCCATGTCTACCTCAAAAAAAAGAATAACAACTTTCTTTTCAGCCAATTTTTTTCTGCCACAATCATCCTAAAAGATAGGATCAAGAAAGTAAAATGTGGTGCTAATGGTGCACACCAAGAATCATGTCGCTTCCCCCACAAACCACCAATAGCATGGGCAACATCAATGCTACAAATGGCCTTAAGTACATCAAAATAAAATATACAAGAAGGGATAATCCTCCTTGGTACAACATGCTGCTCATATAAATTAAATAAGTACAAATCATAATGAAAAAATATACCATCTCTACTATGTACTTTGGTCATGGAGCTGAAATGGCTCAACTGAAAGTTCCCCCTCACTCTCAATGAGTAGAGAAGTGGTTGTGACAACCTCTCTATCACCATCCGAGCTATGCACCTCTCCACATGCTGATATACATCCTGTTGAATTCCCTCCCAAGTGAACTCCTCCATCAAA
This sequence comes from Pinus albicaulis, assembly GCA_034641835.2. Lineage (NCBI taxonomy): Eukaryota > Viridiplantae > Streptophyta > Pinopsida > Pinales > Pinaceae > Pinus > Pinus albicaulis. The sequence continues at coordinate 443,128,960 of CM076577.1, read as the reverse complement.
AAATGTAATGCATCAAAGTGCATGGAAAGAAAGTCCACATGTGCTGCATGTAGTAGCTTCTCCTTGAGCTCAGAAACACTAGTCAAGAAGAATCTTCCATAGGAATAGATGACCTCATCAACCACCATGTATATTCCATCTCTCTCCGGGTTATCAAGCATCATGCAAGCACCAAGATCCTTTGAGTACTCTACCAAATGTTGAGACCTCCAATATGGATCAATCCTCCTAAGAGACAGCACTCAAGATCTAAAATGTGAAGCTCCCCACATGCTGTTGTCTTCTCCTTTGACGTCCCTCATGACAAAGTCATCCTCCAAGATTTTGTCATGCCCATTGTTGTGGATCATATTCATATCCTTTTATTTTTCAAATATTTGAAAAAATAAAAATATAAAATGTGAGAAAATATGTTAAAGTATCGAAGTCTTATACTTTAGCATGAAAAAAAAAAAATTATGTTCATCAAAGTTTAAGTTAAAAGTTTAAAAATTTAAACTTTATAATTGTGGGTCTGGTATTAAATGTTAAACGATGATTTGTTTGAATGGAAAAAAGTGTTGATCATTAAAATATTTATCAAAAACCAAACCCGCGGGCATAACTAGCATGCCAGATAGCATGAGGAGTGCCTCTGCAGTTGACTGGGTTAATTGTGGGGGCAACAGAGATCAACGACAGAGATTGAATGTGGGGGCACCAGCCAAATTTTTCCTCCATACCCTGAGATCCCCCGCAGTGACATAAGATGCTGAGTTGGTCATAGTTTTTTTCCACGTCAAGAAGAGTTAACAGCTTGCTGGTGCGTCTTGTCAACATTTAATTTAAAACCCGTGCCACCTATTTAAAGAATTTTTTTTTTCTATTTTTCAAAATTGCTTGTGAATTGTTGCGTTGCACCCCATTTTAGCTTTCTGCCACCTGCAAAATTTGACCACCCTGTAAAATATTCTCCACGTAAACTTTTAACCATGGCTAAATGGTCATCCCTATCAAGTTAAACCAACCATATCCCTCTCATGGATACTGAGAGGGATATACAAGATACCCTCTGTTTAGTAATTCACCTCTCCTTTTACCAGAAAGTTATGTTGAATGCTAATGCCTCCCCTGTGTATTCTGCCATGGTCAAGTTTGGAGTCTTGTCTGCATGCATTCCTAAGACCCACATTTTCCTTGAGTTCATCTATTGGTTAGTATCTGTTATGTATCTAGGGAAGTGTTTTGTCATGAATTCCCAAAGAGAAAATGTTTTTCAGGTGTCTACCATATTAATCTGCCAAGCCTTGTGCTATCCCGAGTCTGAGTCATCCATTTAATTTTCTAATGATTCACTGGTTCAGTATTATGATAATCGTATAGGAGAAGAATTCAATCAGTTCATGTTTCATTTGAAGCCTGACATGAAGAAGTTTTAGCCAGATTGCAAGGAGTTTGATATGGGGTTTTTTCATGCTAAGACTCGTCCAATATTGAGTCATATTGAAAAAATTCTGGGTAAGGATGATGATAACACAGTGGCTAAATCAGTTCTAGGAATGTTTTCCATGATGATGAAGCCAGGAATGGTGATGGATATTCCATCATATTGGCAGGAAGCAGTCAACTCATAGCTGATGAGCCTCTCATTAACAGGTTCCTTTAAATTTCCCTCATTAATTGTATATTTGTTCTTATACCAGAATGTGGAAGAATTCATGCATTTAGGTCTAAATATTATGGATGTAAATAAAAGAAGGCAATCTGTGATATTCTGGATAGGTGTAGTTAGAAGGGAGAAAAATGAGGTTGGGTTGTTTGATTTTGCTAGTTATTACATGCCAAATGCATACAAAATATTCAATGGAAGTCCTCCTCCCTGCTTCCTACCTAAATCTCAGGAGTTTTTTCATTTAGGAAACAATTGTAAATATGGAGACTGGTTTGTTTTTGAGGAATATTTTGAAATAAGGCTATATGTAGCAATTGTTGAGCCTTACAGACTCCCAACTTTTGTGCCAGTGAGGCTTTTTGATTTAAAGTTCATTAGACAGAGTCTAAATGTTGATCAGGTTCATTTTGTGCCTATGAAGAAAGGAAACATGTATAAATTACCCATGGTTGTAGGCCCTTTCATAGTAAATATGAGACAGGAATTTGATGAAGTAACAAAAATGTTAGATGACTGTAGATGTTATTAGGAGAAAGTTGGGCTTATGACCCATATAGTGTTATTTCAAATAGAAGGATTGAGAATGGGTATTCTTCTTTCATTCATGAAAGTAGGCCAGAACAAGAGAAGATGGCATGTAAAGATGTGAGGGACTTAGTATATGCCAATAATCAAACTCCTATTATATCAGAGAAAACAACTAAAAGAACCAAGGAAATGGTGATTGATCTAGATGATGAGGAGCAGGGAGAAATGAAGAAAAAAAAATTATTGAAGAGCCTGCATCTACTACTCCTGGTTTTTCTTTTCATTTGTGAGAAGAAAAAAATGCTCCTGCCTCACCCAGGAATCATGAAGCTTCTCATGAACAGGTGCCCTTGATTAAACATATGTTTTCACAAATTGAAGAAAGAAATCAGAGGATGAAGGCCAGCATGGAGGGCCAAGCTGAACATCAAGTCACTACTGAACAAACAAGATTGTTAACTGTAATGGATCTTGAAAAAGATCAGTTTAGAATTGCCCTCTCACATCCTACAGATATTTCAATTGGTTCTTCCAGCAATTTCAACACTATTAATGTGACTGTGGATGTAAGGAAGATTCCTCTAATAGATAAGATGAACTTGCATGTGCAAACATGTCAATTGATTGTAAATGACCTCACAATGACTAATGAAATGGAAATAAAGGCAAATAATATGTTAGGTAAAGTAATTAAACAGTTGAAGTTAGAAAAGGCTAACTCAAGAGCCTTAACAGTTCAAAATGAAGAATTGAAGAAGATCATTATAAAAATTGGAGTAGACCCTAGTGATAAGACTGTTGTGTAGAAATTCATGCAAAGTGTTGAGGTAGAGATATCTACATTAAGGAAGAAATTGAAGTTACCTACTGGTGAACATTCAATGGCTACAGAAGTTGTAGAGGCAGAGAAGGAAAAGGAAAAGTTGTTGCAGTAACTCATGTAGAAGGATGAATAAATATCCAAAATAAAGCATACTGCAATTTCATTGCAAAATCATATTGATAATCATAACTGTACATTTGTTTTTCCTACAGGTGATGAAGACCCTAAAACACAAATTATTCAATTAAATACTGAGTTTCAGATGGCTGAAAGAGATAGAAAGAATGCTCAAACAGATCTGGAGACTGCAACAAAATTGATGAAGGTCATAGAAAATGAAGCAGATAAATACATAATGGATTTCCAAAATACTGAAGCTAAGATTAAGAATCTCAAAGAAAGAATGAAAGGTAATATTTCACTAATACGAGCTAAAGATATCATTTGTACTGATATCATTTCAGAAATGAAATCCAATTGGTGCTTCCTAATGATAATTGCAAAAGAAAAAGGACTTATTGTAGAGTGTGAAGAAACAATTATGTCTGATAAGAAAAAAGGAATTAACAAAGCCATTTGGGCCAGAAGATTTATTGATTTTACTAATTCCAAATCAGATCAAGAGTTAGAGGAGAATGATATGCAGGACAAAATGTTATATGCAGTGGAAATTAATAAAATGATTGTTAGGAATGATCTCAGAAAGGCTGTAGAAAAGAAACTAATGGAAATCAAAGAAGCAGTAAGTCAATTTGATAAATATTTTGATAAAATGACAAGAGTAGGCTTGTCATCATGGTTGGGAGCTGAAAAAAATATTTTTCCATGGAGCTCTTATGAGAATTTATTAGTGATGACAAAAAGCAAGATTGATAACAGGCATGAAAAGACTTAGGTGCTTAAAGGGGAGACAATGGTCAACTTCTTACAGAGACATTTTCAACTCTTGTGGATGGTAAAAACTCTTTTCTCAGAAAGGCCTTCCTATGATCGAATTACTGCATTCATATTGGAATATCAAAATATGACGCATTCATCCAGGACGAAGCTAGAAATATTGAAAAAGTGTAGAGCTTGGACAATTGACCTGCCAAACAGATCAGCAGCAAAGAAAGATAAATCAGTTGACCAAGGAAAAGAAGCCACATCATCAGCAATTCCTATAGATTAGGATATTTATTTTATGTTATTTTCTAAAGACAATGTAATTGTAATAAGTCATTTTCAAGGCATGTAATAGACAGCCTTCGAAGTCTTGAAGTAGTTTTGGTAGTTAGGATTGGTTACAACAGTTCCAAACTTATTTTTACTGTATTTAATGTAATTTTCAAGAGCAAGAAAGGTTCCGAGTTTTAGACCTCCAGACAAATATTTTTGTACTCAAATATTCAAAGATTAATGAATGAGTAAGCAAGTTTTTGACATTTTTTTTATGTTGAAATGTATTCAAGTTTTCATTATGTATTTCCATCTATGAATAAAACAAGGTTATGAGCAGCAGGTCTCTTTTTACTTCTGTATATAAGAGTTAAAAAACCTTAATTGGCACTCCTTTGTTTTAACTATTTCTTCCACATATTTCTTCTCGGGTTTGGAATGATATTTTCTGTATAAAACAACATATCAGTTTGGACTTCTTCTTACATTTTCTTCTAGTCACTTCATTCAACATCAACAGATAGTAGCATTGTGAAGCATTCATAATATTTGATATTTAAGGGTTTGACTATAAATACTTGAGGGTTAATAAAATAGAGACATAAGAATTTGTGACATAATCATAAAATGTCTTAAGCATTGATTCCAAATCACAGCTAAGGAATTTTCTCTTAAGGTACAACATTAATTAGTGTCGTTGCCGGGGAACGAAGATTCAAATGTTTTCCTTGGGTTTTTGTTCATATTTCCTTTGGTTATTCAGAGAGGAGGAAATACTAAGCTGTGTTTTATTTTAAATAATTTTGGCTCCTAAGAGGCCTCACACGAGGTTAGATACCTCTTAGAAAAAAGTCCCTATTTTGTTAGATCCAAAAAAGTTAGTTTCAAAGAAGGGCCATAAATCAAAAAAAAATTCTACACCTGATGCCACACTGCTTGCACCAGGCAACAACTCTCATATTTTTCCATCCAACGAAATTTCCCGAAAACTTAGTTTCCCAGAAAAGGAATCCTTATCATCACCCATTCATTTCCAAGAACCAACATTAGAAGAACTATCTTTCGATTCTGTATCATTTCCATTCACAGAATATCAACCTAATTCAGTTGCCAGTTCTTCTGCTATTATTCATATAACCCTTCCCATATCAGTTGTTCTGCTCCTTTTATCCCCACCTACAACTGGTATTCATTTTAACCCCGCTCAAGGAGCAGTCAATCAGGGCATAAACATGGCAACCCCTTCTTTCTTGATGAATAGATATGCACCATTAAATCTACCCAAACCAATGAATGCAATGCCTCAGGAGTACCTTAAGTTACTCCGTAGATTTTCTGGTGAAGATGAAATAACTGCAGAACAACACTTGCCTTTGTTTTGCACTTTTGCTGAAAAATTTAATGTAGAACATCTTGATGTTGTAATGAGACTTTTTGTATAGTCTCTAAGTGGAGAGGCAAGAAAATGGTTTAAAGGATTACCTAATGGATCAATCAATGATTGGGATGAATTAGAAAGGCGATTCATCTAGAGACGGGGTGAAAAAAGAGACCGTGGTTATTCTTTAATAGAATTTAATACTATAAAGAAAAAATCAAATCAAAGTATGAGTGATTTTGTCAAAAGATTTAATATGTTGTACAATAGTTTGCCTATGGAAATGAAACCTCCTCCTATTGGAGCAAGGGTTGTTTTTGCTGGTGCATTTGCATCAGATTTCAGTTTTACCTTGAGAGAAATAAGAGCCTCCAATCTTGAACAAATTCAAACTGATGCCTTAGAAATTGAGGCAAACATGACTGTTGCTAGAAAGGTTCAAGACAAGGGAAAGGCTAAAGAAGAAGATTCATCACAAGATCAAAGGATAGATGATATGACTAAGGTCATTAAAAATTTGTCAAATAAATTAATAAAGATGGAATTAGATAACAAGAAAACTACACAACAAAACATAGGGGTTCTCAATCCTCAATTCAGAACACAACCCCTACAGATTCTACACAGAGAAAGAAAATATCAAGATCAATTCCAAGCACCTTTATATATAGAGGCAGCCCCATCACATTCTGTTGATAATGATCAGAAAGAAGATGTAGACCAAAATTATGTTGTATATATGGAAGATGGTGAAATAGAAGAAGAGAGTGAGAAATAATATGTAGAAGAATGTAAAGAAGTTGATATCTCATTTGATAAGGAATAAATGGATGATTATTGCAAACAATTTACTGAATTTATGCAAGAAGAGATGCACAAAAAAAAATGATTTGAGGTCAAAAAAGAGGTTGAGAACTCAGGATGATGAAGGAGAGGAATCAGAATCAGTACCTACTTCAATGTCGACTCCACTACAAAAAAATCCTATTAAAAAATCAGAAAAGGGGAAACAACCCATGAGTCAAGAAAAATAGAAAGAGAAGCAGCAAGTTGAAGCTCCTCAAATAAAATCTAATTACCCAAATATTTTGGAGAAAATTGTTACTGTTCCTGATCAACATGCAAATTCAATTAAAAACCAAGAAGAAATTGAAAAGTTAACAAAAAAAAATCAAACTTTCAACTTGTCTAAAGAATTAGAAAAAGTAAAGATTCAAGTGCCACTTCTTGAGATGTTCAAAACACCTGGTTATAAGAAGGAAATTGCAGAGTTTATTAGTTTATCTCAGTCTGATGAGGTGGGTGATATAGTTAATCTGCAAGAAGAGAAACTAGTGGTTACTTTTGGACCTCATGTTGAAGAGGTAGATTCTTCTGTTCAACCTTTTTATATATCAGTTCTATTGCATGATTTCATTTTACATAATTTCATGCTAGATTCTGGAGCATCACATAATCTAATGCCATTTTCTGTGATGAAAGAATTAAATTTACAAATCACCAAACCATATAGAGACTTTTATTCCTTTGATTCAAAAAGGGTAAAGTGTGTGGGTCTTATCAAGGATATGGTTGTTTCCTTGGCTCAAATTCCAGCTAAGAGTATTATGATGGATGTGGTAGTAGCAGATATCCCAGCCAGATTTGGTATGTTGTTGTCTAGATCTTGGGGGGAAAAGCTTGGAGGAATTTTGAAATTGGATTTTACATATGCTATCATTCCTGTTTTTAATGGGCAGGAAAGGAGGTTATACATAGAAACTAGATTCTTGAAAACTACTACCAAGAAAGATGTAGGTAATTCCCCCATTTATGGCCAAGAGAAGGAGGATCTCTCTTGTTTCATGCTGCATGAAGATGCTAAATTTGCTAAAGATTCACAAAAGTGTTGAATCTCTAATTAAACTGAGAGGGGGGGGTGAATCAGTTTAATACATTCCTAATCTTTTAAACTTTTCAATAAACTTATTTACACCTTCATTTCAAACTCTATTTAATGTGAGAGTAATCTTAGAATGTAATCTGAAAGTATTAGTTTAATAGGGCAGTAGACTTAATTTGAGAGCAGCAGGTATTAAGCAAATGATACATATCAGATCAATACATAAATATCATGCACAGAGACACCAGATATAAGTGGAAACCCATAAAGGGAGAAAACCACATCTTATTAATGTTGTGATGCAAAGGCAAGCTCCAACTCCCTCTCACCACTGTTTTTCTGCAGGCACCAACCTACAAAGAGGTCTACCAGTTTCAATGCTACCAGACGACTATCAAGCTGCAACTTGATAGGGAAGCTCCAACTTTCTCAATTTATCAAACTGAAAGTTTGCTGATTTACCTCAGATATCAGCTCTGTTCTGTAGCTTCTCCTTCTGTTCTGCTTTTCTTAATCTTCTCTGTCTTACTCTTCTATATTCTGCCTTCTCTCGATTTACTCTCTCTTCATTAAAAAAAACTCTCTCTGCATATCAAGATGATATTATTGATAGATTTCCTCACATGACTGTTTGTATTCTGCTTGGAATTCGAAATGGAAAGTCATGTCTCTTTGCCTTCTGCCTTCTCACTCCTTTTATCAGCTTACTCAGAAATTATAACTGTAGGTGTCAATTTTAACATTACAGTGGGAATTTGTTTTCTCTTGGAGACTTGCCAATGCATCACAAGCAATAAAAATTTAAATAAAACATTTACATCAAATTTAAATGAGAACTCCAACTCAACTCATTTAGTCTTTTGAATTGGTACGCATTTGTCTTTTCTTTGGCTGTCTTTGTCTTTTCTGTGACTGTGTTTTATCTTCTTTCGGATCTGTTTGCTCTTCTGTCCTTTGCTGTGGTGTAACTGCTGCATATGTGTAAATGTGCCTTTTATATCCGCTGACTGTAAATCTGGAGGAATTCCAATCCCTTTTATGCCATTAGTGTCTTTTTGATGTGGCAAGTTCCATAGGCCGGAACATACATATATCACAAGCGTTAATAATCGCCCTCCCGTAAAGCTAAGGTTCGTGGGTCTAGAGACCACGCGGCTTATCAATACAATCGCAACATTCGTTTTATATTACCAATCGCCCTCCACCTTAAGCTGAGGCCCGTGGGTTTACAGACCACACGGCATATTTTAATACAATCACCCTTTATATATATAACAGCACCTTTTGATACAACTTAAATCAACTCTCGACATCCTTATATAAGGTTTTAACAAACAACTGCTGCTTGTACTATAATCAATGAATAATCTTGATAATACTTAACAAATGCCCTTTCGGGCCCACCTGACATGTTTTCCGATGCATTGGTTCTCCTCCGATTGCGATTGATCGCTCCTGCTCCGATTGTGATTGATCACTGTTCATTGCGTTTTGCCGATGCGATTAGACCTAGAACTCAAGTTGTATATGAGTCATAGTTTATATACCAATCGGGTCCGGACTTCCAATCGCAATCGCAACTCTTATATTCTCCGATGCGATTGACCAGTGCCGATGCGATTAGAACCTGGAACTGAAATCTTTGTTAATCATAATTTATAAGTCCATCGGGTCCGAACTCTTAATCGCAATCGCAAGTTCTTTAATATGTGTTGCGATGGTTTTTTTATTTCCGATGTGATTGGAACTAGACTTCAAACACTTTGTTAAACATGGTTTATAGACCCATCGGGTCCGGTCTTCCAATCGCAATCGCAACTCTTATGTTCTCCGATGCGATCATCACTATTCACTGGAACTCAAACACACATGAATTATGGTTCATTGATCCATCGGGTCTGGATTTCCATCGCAATCGTAACTTTATGTTGGTTACATGTTCCGCTGCCCTAGCGATCTCCGATTGCGATTGGGTGAGGGTCCCACTTTATATTAATTCCTTTCCATTGATCATAACACGCTCCACTTAAATATATATCAATGTATATGCCTTGGACCATTGCAGAATATGAAATGCGTGACATTTATATGTATTGTGATGGATATTATATATATATATATATATATATATATATATATATATATATATATGTGTGTGTCCGCCAGCGGGTTAGGCGATTCCCGAAATAATGTTTCTGAATTATGTTAAATCTATAACGCTGGTTGGAGTGTGCGATTTCCGGAATTTGGTTTTGCATTATATGCGTAACGCCCGGCTTGGGGTATGATCCTCGGAATTATATATCTGTCCTCCGGGTTGGGCGATTCTCAGAATTTTGTAACTGCTCTCTGCCTCTGTCTCTGCTTCTGTCACTCTGCCTCTGTCTCTATCTTCCGATAACGGTTCTTCACTGTGCTTCTATGACTGTTACATTTTGACTTTCTTCTTGCTGCCTCTATTACTTTCGCTGTGCCTCTTTTGCCTTCCTTTGCTACAGCGCTGCCTCTTTTGCCTGAGTGCTTCCGCCTTTTCCTGAGTGCTGCCTCCTTTGCCATCAATGACAATATTTCCAACAGTCTCCCCCTTTGGCATTGATGGCAATCCACTTTCTCTTGTTGCTTGCTCTTCCTGTTTGCTATTTGTTCTTCCTCCCCCTTTGACATCAATGGCAAAGGATGACTCCTCATCCCTCCGTATGGGTTCTGTCGTTGTATTTCCTTTCTCTGAGTTACGTTTAGGTCCTCTTCTGCCGAAATTGGACTATGCTGTGTTTCATTTGTAGTGCCGGTAATATGTGCTAGATTGCAGACAGAGATGATGCATTTTACGATTGAAAAGTTCTTGTTGCTTCTGAATGCTGATAATATTGATAATGCTGATCCTATGGACTTGTTTTATGCTTATCTTGCTGGCTGTTCTCCCCCTGGAATGATATCTTCATTTTGTTCTCCCCCTGAGACTGTACTTTCTCTTCATATTAGAGAATAGTATCTACAGATACTACCCCTAGTTTGTCTCTCAAGTATTCGAATGGTTCTCTGCAAGTGGTTTGGTAAATATATCTGCTATCTGTTCTTTCGTTGATACATAGTCCAGTTTAACTATCTTCTGAGCCACTTGTTCTCGGAGAAAATGATACTTGATTGGTATATGTTTAGTTTTTGAATGAAGCACATGATTTTTAGATATACTTATAGCACTTGTATTATCACATTTGATTGAGATAGGTTCATTAATGCTTACCTTCATGTCTTGAAGTGTCTGCTTCATCCACATGATCAAACAAACATGTCGCCGTCGCTATATACTTGTTTCAAATTGTAGACAGAGATGGATGTTTGTTTTGCTTAGCCATGCCACCTCATTTTCTCCATGGGAATGCACCTCCACTTGTACTTTCCTATCATCCATACACTGCCCAATCGTGATCCGGTATGCCTTCAAGGTGAAGCTTTGCTTTAGGGGGCAGCGCTGCATATTGTGTTGTTCCTTGTAGATATCTGAGTATTCTTTTTACTGCCAGAAGATGGTTTTGTTTAGGTGCCGCTTGATATCTTGCCACTAGTCCTACTGCTAGCATGATGTCTGGTCTTGAAGCTGTCAAGTACAGCAGGCTTCCTATCATGGATCTGTAGAGTTTTTGATCTACATCTGCATGATCTACATCTGCAGACCTATCATCAGCACACAGCTTGCATCTCGTGATCATGGGGGTTGTCATTGGTTTGCAGTCCTCCATTTTGAATTTTTTTAGCATTTCTTTTACGTATTTTTCTTGAGAAATGAATGTGCCTGTGTTCTTTTGCTGAATTTGCAGTCCCAAGTAGAAACTGAGTTCTCCAATCATAGACATTTCAAACTATGTTTTCATCTCATCAGCAAACCCTTTTGCTAGTTCATCTTTGTTGCTTCCAAACATAATGTCATCAACATATACAACAACAATTAGGAGTTCATTTTCATGCGCTTTTATGTATAGATTGCTGTCTACTCCACCTCTCTTAAAACCCTATTTTTGCAAATATTTGTCCAGTCTTGAGTACCAAGCACGAGGAGCCTGTTTCAGTCCATATAGGGCCTTCTTCAGTCTGCACACATAGTCTTCTTTGTCTGTCAATGAGAAGCCTTCTGGTTGTTCCATGTACACTTCTTCTTCTAGATCTCCATTAAGAAAAGCGGACTTTACATCCATTTGATATACCTTGAAGTCTTGATAGCATGCAAATGCCAGGAACATTCTGATAGCTTCCATTCTAGCTACAGGGGCAAATGTTTCATCATAATCAAGTCCTTCTATTTGTGAGTATCCTTTGCAGACCGGCCTTGCTTTATTCCTGATTACTTGTCCTTGCTCATTCATTTTGTTTTTGAATACCCATTTTGAACCAATGATATTTTTCTCAATAGGTCTAGGAACTAGTTCCCAGGTATTGTTCTTCTCAATTTGGTCCAATTCTTCATTCATTTCTTTTATCCAATACTTGTCCTTATTGGCTTCTTCAAATTTCTTTGGCTCTTTTTGTGATAACATGGCTATGTATACTTCTTCTGTTTGTTCTGTTAGCTGCCTTCTTGTCTGGACTCCTACTTTCTTGTCTCCTATGATCTGATCTTCAGGATGATTCTTCTGAGTGTATCTTGAGGGGGTTTTTGAGCTCAGCTCTGCATCTTCTATTGTCTTGCTAGTTTCTTCATCATTCCGGTCTTCTTCTTCATGATTAACTGATGGACTGTAGCAATCTGTATTTCTTGTATTGTTTGGAAATTATTCATCAAATCTCACATCAATACTTTCAACTATTTTCCGAAGAGTCTTGTTGTAGCATCTGTATCCTTTACTTTTGGAAGCATATCCTAGAAAAATCCCTTCATCTGCTCTTGCATCAAATTTCCCAAGGTTTTCATCATTATTCTTTATATAACACTTGCTACCAAAGACTCTGAAATGTTTTATTGAAGCTGGCTTTCCATGCCATAGTTCATATGGAGTCTTGTCACTGCTTGGCCTTAAGTGAGCTTTATTAAGGATATGTACTGCTGTGTGTACTGCTTCTGCCCAGAAGGTTTGAGCAATATTGTTCTCTTGCATCATAGCTCTGGCTATTTGTTGTACAGACCTATTTTTTCTCTCTGCTACTCCATTCTGCTGAGGTGTCCCTGCAATAGTAAATTGTTGCTTTATTCCATGTTCATTACATAGGTCTGCAAAGTCATAATCTGTGAATTCTCCTCCTCTGTCTGATCTGATACATTTCAGCTTGCATCCAGTTTGATTTTCTGCTAATGCTCTGAATATCTTAAATTTTTCCAATCCTTCTGATTTATTTTTGAGAAAGGAAACCCATGTCATTCTGGAGAAGTCATCTATTATCAGCATGAAATAGGATTCTCCACTTGGTGTTCTAGTTCTAGCAGGTCCACACAGGTCCATGTGCACAAGCTGGGGTGGTCTTCTTGTTGACAACTCCTCTTTAGATTTAAAGGATGTGCGAGTCTGTTTCCCCAATTGACAAGATTTGCATATAGTACTTGAAGGCCTTTTTATTTCTGGCATGTCTTTGACAGTTTTCTTCTTGCTCAATTTGATGATATGGTCAAAGTTGAGATGTCCCAATCTCCTATGCCACAACCATGACTCCTCAAGTTTGCTAAGATGGCAGGCTTCATCTTCCTCTTTCACTATGTATACATTGTTCTCTGTTCGAACACCTTTGAGCAGACTCTTTCCTGTTGTGCTTGACCTGACTACAAAATCTTGTGCTCTAAAAAGAACTTCACAGCCTTTGTCACACATCTGACTGACACTCAATAAATTTGCTTTCAGTCCATCCACAAATAGTACCTCTTGGGCTTTTCCTCTGCCATTGTCTATGTTGACTGAGCCTTTTCCCTTGATCTTTCATGATTTATCATTACCAAAAATAACATTGCCAGATTTATTTTCATCAAGAGTTATAAACTTGCTTCTGTCTCCAGTCATGTGTTTGGAGCAGCCACTGTCCAAGTACCACTGGCTTTTCAGATCTTGAGCAGTTAGAGCCAGGTCACAGTTATTCAGCTTCTTTATCCACTGTAGGCCCCCTTTTGAACATTTGATTATATTTTTTGCAGAATTGTGAGCATGAACAAAATTGCTTTGAATCATAAACCTCCTTGAGGTATTGAACATCAGTCTTTGTCTATACTTTCTACATTCAATAATTTTATGGCCAAATTCCTTACAATAAAAACAATAACCATAGAAATTATTTGCATACCCGATGTAAGGTTGTTTTCTCCATTTGTTTGTTTGAGATAGCCTCTTCACTGTTTGCATCTTTTGCAGGTCTGAATTACTCTTCCTTGCATAACAATATGCAACAATGTGTCCTGGCTTGTGGCAGACATAGCAGGTGGCATTCTTCATAGGAGGGAAGAATTTCCTCTGATGACTTCCAAATTTGAATACTTAGGGGCATATGATTCTTTTTTTGCCATCTTAGTATTCATTATATTCTTTGTTACTAGAGGTTTCTTCTGCTCTTTGTCTCTCTTATTGCAGATTTATTCTTTTGTTGGAACTATTTGAGCTACTTCCTCATCCTTCTTTTCTTTTACAAAAATAATCTCTCTGTCAACCTTTTCTTTTCCTTTACTTGATTCTCCTTCGTAGCCTATTCCAGTCTTTATCATAGGGGATCTTTGAGCAACCAAAATTTCATTCAACTTAATAGAGCTTGTTGTTTGAGAAGGGTATATAGAAACTTTATGTTGAGCATTTTCTAATTTCTTTCTCAGACACAGAATTTCTTCTTCCAGCTTCTCTTGTTCTCGAGATTTATCTTTGATTTGCTGAAGTAACATATCTTCTATCTTCTTGGCTTCTTCAAGCTTTACCTTCAGCTGCATGAGGACTTCTGAATTTTTTTCTTCTTCCACACATTTTAGGAAAATCTCTTTTTGTTTTCTGCATTTTAGTTTGAGTCTGTCAATCTCCTCCAGAGCACTTCTTAGCTCCCCCTCAAGGTCTACTTCCCCTTCTTCTTCTTCATCTTCTAGTAGGAGTCCCTCAAGATCTTCTATGGCCATTAATAAAAATTCTGAGGTTCCTTCTTCACTTGAGGGTTCATCTGAGTCTTCAGATGCACTGCTGTCTTCCTGAGCATAGAAGGATTTTCTGCTGAATTTCTTTCCTTTCTGCCAGAACTTTGACGTGTCTTTCTATGATTCTTCATGAGGACTTCTGAATTTTGTTCTTCTTCCACACATTTTAGGAGAATCTCTTTTTGTTTTCTACATTTTAGTTTGAGTCTGTCAATCTCCTCCAGAGCACTTCTTAGCTCCCCCTCAAGGTCTACTTCCCCTTCTTCTTCTTCATCTTCTAGTAGGAGTCCCTTAAGATCTTCTATGGCCATCAATAAAAATTCTGAGGTTCCTTCTTCACTTGAGGTTTCATCTGAGTCTTCAGATGCACTGCTGCCTTGCTGAGCATAGAAGGATTTTCTGCTGAATTTCTTTCCTTTCTGCCAGAACTTTGACGTGTCTTTCTCTGATTCTTGAGCTTGATTTCTTACTTTCTTGTGAGGACATTTAGCAACATAATTTCCAACTCTTCCACAGTTAAAGCATTTGAAGGGAAGTTTACCTTTGTATCTACCTGAGCCTCTATCCAATTTCTTGACAAATTTAGCCTCTTCTTCATCAGAGCAAGAGCATATTTCTTCCTTTTCTTCTTTCTTCTTTTCTATTTCGAATGTTGCTTCCCTTGTTCTTGGCTTCTTTTGTGGGAGCCTCATTTCATAGGCTGTTAGATTTCCAAGTATCCGGTTCATGGTCAGAGTCCCACAATCCGCTGTCTCTTCTATTGCAGATACCTTGGGATTAAATCTGGATGGGAGTGATCTTAGAATCTTTTGCACAACTATACTTTCTGGTATGGTTTCTCCAAGAGCTTTCATATTGTTAACAATCTCTGCAACTTTTAAGAAGAAGCTGCCAACATCCTCATCATCATTCATTTTTAAGTTTTCAAACTGGGCTCTATATACTTGAAGTTTGGCAGTTTTTACTTTCTGGTCTCCCTCATGTATGTCTTCAAGAGTATCCCATATTTTCTTAGCAGTGTCTTTGTGCATTACTTTAATAAACTCTGCTTCACATAATCCATTCAGGATGGCATTCATGGCTTTTGCATTAGCCACAAAATCTTGTTTTGCGTCCTTTTCTGAGTCAGTTTCCTTCGGGGCATATCCTAATTCCACAGCAGCCCAGACTTCTATTCCTAGAGACATTATGTATGTCTTCATTCTGATTTTCCAGAAAGCATAATTTTCTCCAGTGAAGAAAGGGGCTTTATTGGTTGAGCATCCTTCTTTCTTGGATTGGTTGAGCATCCTTTCTCCAGTAAATTGAGGAAGTTGGAGCTTCCCTATCAAGTTGCAGCTTGATGATGGGTCAGGTTATGTTGGTGGGGGTTGGAGCCTCCTGACCAGGTTGGTGGCGAAGGAGTTGGTGTGCAGGTGCCCAGCTTGCAGCAGTGGGTAGAACCTCACCATTTTGAGTTGTTTTACCCAGAAAAACAGTGGTGAGAGGGAGTTGGAGCTTGCCTTTGCATCACAACAATAATAAGATGTGGTTTTCTCCCTTTATGGGTTTCCACTTATATCTGGTGTCTCTGTGCATGATATTTATGTATTGATATTATATGTATCATTTGCTTAATACCTGCTGCTCTCAAATTAAGTCTACTGCTCTATTCAACTAATACTTTCAGATTACATTCTAAGATTACTCTCACATTAAATAGAGTTTGAAATGAAGGTGTAAATAATTTTATTGAAAAGTTTAAAAGATCAGGAATGTATTAAACTGATTCACCCCCCCCTCTCAATTTAATTAGAGATTCAACAATTGGTATCAGAGCGGGTTCCTTTGTACAAGTCTAACAACTGAAAGGAGATCCAACCTCAGTCAGCTACAACTGACGACTATCAAGCTGCAACTTGATAGGGAAGCTCCAACTTCCTCAATTTATCAAACTGAAAGTTTGCTGATTTACCTCAGATATCAGCTCTGTTCTGTAGCTTCTCCTTCTGTTCTTCTTTTCTTAATCTTCTTTGTCTTACTCTTCTATATTCTGCCTTCTCTCGATTTACTCTCTCTTCATTAAAAAAAAACTTTTTCTGCATATCAAGATGATATTATTTATAAATTTCCTCACATGACTGTTTGTATTCTGCTTGGAATTCGAAATGGAAAGTCATGTCTCTTTGCCTTCTGCCTTCTCACTCCTTTTATCAGCTTACTCAGAAATTATAACTGTAGGTGTCAATTTTAACATTACAGTGGGAGTTTGTTTTCTCTCGGAGACTTGCTAATGCATCACAAACAATAAAAAATTTAAATAAAACATTTACATTCAAATTTAAATGAGAACTCCAGCTCAACTCATTTGGTCTTTTGAATTGGTACGCATTTGTCTTTTCTTTGGCTGTCTTTGTCTTTTCTGTGACTGTGTTTTATCTTCTTTCGGATCTGTTTGCTCTTCTGTCCTCTGCTGTGGTGTAACTGCTGCATATGTGTAAATGTGCCTTTTATATCCGCTGACTATAAATCTGGAGGAATTCCAATCCCTTTTATGCCATTAGTGTCTTGTTGATGTGGCAGGTTCCGCAGACCGGAACATACATATATCACAAGTGTTAATAATCGCCCTCCCGTAAAGCTAAGGTCCGTGGGTCTAGAGACCACGCGGCTTATCAATACAATCACAACATTCGTTTTATATTACCAATCACCCTCCACCTTAAGCCGAGGCCCGTGGGTTTACAGACCACGCAACATATTTTAACACAATCGCCCTTTATATATATAACAGCGCCTTTTGATACAACTTAAATCAACTCTCGACATCCTTATATAAGGTTTTAACAAACAACTGCTGCTTGTACTATAATCAATGAATAATCTTCATAATACTTAACAAATGCCCTTTCAGGCCCACCTGACATGTTTTCCGATGCATTGGTTCTCCTCTGATTGCGATTGATCGCTCCTGCTCCGATTGCGATTGATCACTGTTCATTGCGTTTTGCCGATGCGATTAGACCTGGAACTCAAGTTGTATATGAGTCGTAGTTTATATACCAATCGGGTCCAGTCTTCCAATCACAATCGCAACTCTTATATTCTCCGATGCGATTGACCAGTGTCGATGCGATTAGAACCTGGAACTGAAATCTTTGTTAATCATAATTTATAATTCCATCGGGTCCGAACTCTTAATCGCAATCGCAAGTTCTTTAATATGTGTTGCGATGGTTTGTTTCTTTCCGATACGATTGGAACTGGACTTCAAACACTTTGTTAAACATGGTTTATAGACCCATCGGGTCCGGTCTTCCAATCGCAATCGCAACTCTTATGTTCTCCGATGCGATCATCACTATTCACTGGAACTCAAACACACATGAATTATGGTTCATTGATCCATCGGGTCCGGATTTCCATCGCAATCACAACTTTATGTTGGTTACATGTTCATTGGCCTAAGCGATCTGGGTGCGGTGGGTGGTCCCACTATATTATCTCCCTTTCCATTGATCTGCTGCAGCTCCACTTAAATATATATCAATGTATATGCCTTGGACCATTGCAGAATATGAAATGCGTGACATTTATATGTATTGTGATGGATATTATATATATATATATATGTGTCCGCTAGCGGGTTAGGCGATTCCCGAAATAATGTTTATGAATTATGTTAAATCTATAACACCGGTTGGAGTGTGCGATTCCCGGAATTTGGTTTTGAATTATATGCGTAACGCCCGGCTTGGGGTATGATTCTCGGAATTATATATCTGTCCTCCGGGTTGGGCGATTCTTGGAATTTTGTAACTGCTCACTGCCTCTGTCTCTATCTTCCGATAACGGTTCTTCACTGTGCTTCTATGACTGTTACATTTTGACTTTCTTCTTGCTGCCTCTATTACTTTCGTTGTGCCTCTTTTGCCTTCCTTTGCTACAGCGCTGCCTCTTTTGCCTGAGTGCTGCCTCCTTTGCCATCAATGACAATATTTCCAACAAAAAGCAGCTCGCTTTAGCCAATGTACATAAATAGCCGTGTTCAAATAAAATTTGAAAATGTTATTTTGATGGTTCATTCTCTAAGAAGGGCACTAGAGCTAGATTCATTATCTCCTGAAGGCAATTTTTTACCTTTTGCCTTCAAATTGGAATTTGAATCTACTTACAATGTGGTTGAATATGAAGCATTGATTCTAAGTCTACAGATAGCTAAATAGGTGGGAATTCAGTTTTTCTCTATTTTTTGTGACTCTGAATTAATCATAAGACAAATTAAGAATTGGTGCTAGACTAAACATCCCAGATTGAGATATTATAGAAATGAGGTGTGGGATTTAGTTGAGAATTATTTTGAGGCTTTTAATTTACAATTTATTCCAAGGGAAGAGAACAGAATGGAATATTCATTGGCAGTTGCAGCTAGCACATTTAAACCACCAATTAATCCAAGATTGAGATATGAAATTGAATTGAGATACAGGCCTTCAATCCTTGATAATGTAAAACATTGGCAGGTTTTTGAGGATGATGAACAAATTAATCAGTTTTTAACAATGATTAGAAGTTTTGAAGATAGTCAAATTGATTTAGAAGTTGATGAAAGGGGTCAAAGTGATATGTCCAAAAATATGAAACATTCAATTGGTGATCAGAAGATAATTCAATTCAAAGATAATATTTTTCCCAGAGGCCTAGTACCTCTTGAAATATTGTTTTATGCTAGTGATGTGTCAATGAACCATAAAAAAGTATCCCAAGATGGAGAAATGGAGGACTGAAATCTAGGGACTCAACATGAGCCTAAATTAGTCAAATTGTTTAGAGGAGTTCCTAAGGAGTACAAAGAAAGGTATGTAAATCTTTTTAAAAAATTCATAGACGTATTTTCATGGTCATATGAAGATTTGAAAACTTATGATTTGGATTTTATTCAACATAAAATACCACTGAAACATGGGGTTAAACCACAAAAACAGAAGCTCAGACAAATTAACCCACTATTGCTGGCTCCAATTGAAAAAGAGGTGAAAAAACTTTTGCAAGTAAAAATCATAGTTCCACTAAGATATTCAGATTGGGTTTCAAATCTGGTACCAGCCAGGAAGAAAAATGCAGAGATAAGATTATGTGTGGATTTCAGAAATTTGAATAGAGCTTCCTTAAAATACAATTATCCTTTACCCAAGATTGATTTTGTTCTACAGAAATTAACTGGAGCATTCAAGTTATCCATGGTTGATGGTTTTTCTCGGTATAATCAGGTGGTTGTGGAGAAGGAAGATCAAAATAAGACTTCTTTCACCACACCTTGGGGAACATTCATGTATGCCAGGATTCCATTTGGCCTCATGAATGCAGGAGCAACTTTCCAAAGAGCAATGGATATTGCTTTTGTGGGTGATAAATTTGTAGTTATTTATCTGGATGATGTTACTATTTTTTCAGGTTCTCATGATGAACACTTAGAACACTTGAAGGAAGATTTCTTGAAATGCAGAAAATTTGGATTATCATTAAATCCCAAGAAATATTTGTTTTCTTTAGAAGAAGGTAATTTTTTGGGTCACATAGTTTCAAAACAAGGAGTAACGATTGATCCTGCAAGGGCTGAAGCTATACAGACAATTCCACTACCTAGAAGTAAAAAAGACATCCAAAGTTTTCTGGGAAAAATCAATTTTTATGAGAATATTTGTTCCAAATTATGCTAAAATTGTCAGGAGAATAACAGATATGTTAAAAAAGAATATTGAAGTAAAATGGGACAAAGATGCAAGAGAATCATTTGGTATAATTAAAGAAGCTCTCCAAGAATCTCTTGTCTTAATCAGTCCAGATTATTTAAACCTTTTCAGGTCTTCTCATTTGCATCATCTTCTACTATTGTTGTTATGTTATTACAAAAAAATGAAGATGGTAGTGAACAACCTGTAGCCTTTTTCAGCAAAGCCCTCAGAGATGCAGAGCTGAAGTATAATATCCTGGAGAAACATGTATATGCTTTAGTAAAATCATCAAAGGCTTTCAGAACTTATATACTTCATTCTCAAATAGTAGCATATCTGCGTAATTTTGGTGTAAAGGATGTGCTAGTACAGAGTGATGTGGAAGGAAAACGAGGAAAATGGATTGCCAAAATCTAGGAATATGACTTGGATATCAAACCAAAAAAGTTAGTCAAAGGACAGGGACTAGCCAAATTGCTGACAGAATCTAATTTCCAAGCTTTGGGAATTAGTTTACTTGTGCTTGTAGATGAAGTGACTGAAGAAATAGATCAGATTAAGAAAAATTTGGCAATTAAGTACAAATTTCTCTGTTCAGGCTGGTATAAGGATATCATTCATTATCTCTGTTTCTTTTCTTGTCCTCCTTCAATAAAAAGAACTAAGTATAGAGCTCTGAAACTTAAAGCTCAACCTTATGTTATAATTGTAGCTAATTTGTATTGGAAATATCCTGCTGGTGTATTGATATTATGTTTGACAGAAGAGGAAACCATGGAGGTGATTAAATAATATCATGAATGCTTGTGTGGAGGTCACTACAGTTGGAAGGTAACTGCTCATAAGATTATTAATTCAAGTTTTTATTGGACCTCTTTATTTGCTGATGTATACAGAACTGTTAGAATTTTCCAGAAATGCCAATCGTTTGCAGAAAAGAAAAGGCTAGCTCCTTTACCGCTTCTTCCTGTATTTATTGAAGAACCTTTCAGACAATGGGGATTGGATTTCATTGGAGAGATTAATCCACCATCAAGTGGGCAGGTTAAGTGGATTCTAACTACTACTGATTATTTTACAAAATGGATAGAGGGAGTTCCTACTAGAAAGGAAAACGATTTGGTTGTGATGAAGTTTTTGGAGGAGAATATTTTCAGTAGATTTGGATGTCCAGTAAAAATTGTAACAGACAATGCTCAGGTTTTCAATTCAGTCAGATTCATAATTTTGTTTTAGACTTATAATGTAATATTATCCCACTGTACAACATACCATCCTCAAGTAAATGGATTATCAAAATCATATAATAAAACATTGGTGAAAATATTGAAGAAAACAATCAATGAGAATCAAAAGGATTGGGATTCAAAGTTGATTTTTTCTTTATGGGCAGTAAGGATGACTACTAAAAGATCCACTGGTAAGTCTCCATATGAATTGGTATATGGTGCTCAGGCTCTGTTTCCTACTCAGCTAGCAAGACCAGTAATTTCTTCTCTTCAAGACTCTCAAGAGGAACCTAATGCCTTGATCAGAAGACTAAACTAGGTGATAGAATTAAATGAAAGCAGAAATAAAGTCAGAGACAATTTGATCATTTATCAAGAGAAAATGAAATCTATTTTTGACAGAAAGGCAAGAGAAATCATGTTTCAAATTGGAGATATGGTATTAATATGGGATACTAGGAGGGAAGAGAAAGGAAAACATGGAAAATTTGATCCTTTATGGTATGGTCCTTACAAAATCTCTGAAGTTAGATCAAATAACACTTTCATGCTAGAAAATCTTGATGGAGAAGCAACAGAACTGCCTATAAATGGGCAGTATCTGAAACATTATTTCCAGAACGAAAGGCTGTTAGTTTACTATTCTACATATTCAGTTTCCTCTCACTGTATATTTCTCATCAAGCAATTTTTGACTCCATGCCTGAAGTGAAGGCACTGATCTGTGGGTTCTTAGTGTTTCGTGGCAAAAAACACTATCCCAGGTGGAGCCAGATGTTGTGGATCATATTTTTATCCTTTTATTTTTCAAATATTTGAAAAAATAAAAATATAAAATGTGAGAAAATATGTTAAAGTATCAAAGTCCTATACTTTAGCATGAAAAAAAAAAGATTTATGTTCATCAAATTTTAAGTTAAAAGTTTAAACATTTAAACTTTATAATTGTGGGTTCAGTATTAAATGTTAAACAGTGATTGGTTTGAACGGCAGAAAGTGCTGATCATTAAAAAATTTATCAAAAGCCCAACCCGCGGGCACAACTAGCATTCTAGATACCATGAAGAGTGCCTCTGCAGTTGACCGGGTTGACTGTGGGGACAGTGGAGACAAACGACAGAGATTGAATGCGGGGGCACCAGCCAAAGTTTTCCTTTGTACCCCGAGAGCCCCCACAATGACGTAAGACACTGAGTTGGTCATAGCTGTCTTCCACGTCAAGCAGAGATAATGGATTGCTGGCGCATCTTGTCAGCATTTAATTTAAAACCCGCGCCACCTATTTAAAGAATTTTTTGTCTATTTTTCAAAATTTCTCCGCTGCACCTCGTTTTAGCTTTCCGCCACCTAAAAAATTTGACCACCCTGTAAACTGTTCTCCACATAAAATTTTAACCATGGCTAAATGGTCATCCCTATCAGGTTCAACCAGCCATATCCCTCTCATGGATACTTAGAGGGATATTCAAGATACCCTAGGTTCAGTAATTCACCTCCCCTTTTACCAGCAAGTTATCTTGAATTCTAATGCCTCCCCTGTGTATTCTGCCATGGTCAAGTCTGGAATATTGTCTGCATGCATTCCTAAGACCCACCTTTTCCCTGAGTTCATCTATTGCTTGGTATCTGTTATGTATCCAAGGAAGTGTTTTTTCATGAATTCCCAAGGAGAATTTTTTTTGCAGGTGTCTACCCTATTAATCCGCCAAGACCTATGCTATCCTAAGTCAGAGTCATCCATTTAATTTTCTGACGATTCACTGGTTCATTATTATGATAATCTTGCAAGAGAAGAATTCAATCAGTTCATGTTTCATTTGAAGCCTGACATGAAGCAGTTTTAGCCAGATTGAAAGGAGTTTGATATGGAGGCTTTTGATGCTGAGACTCGTCTAGTATTGGGTCATATTGCAAAAATTCTCAGTAAGGATGATGATAATACAGTGGATAAATTAGTTCTAGGAATGTTTGCCATGATGATGAAGCCAGGAATGGTGTTGGATATTCCATCATATTGGCAGGAAGCAATCAACTCACAGCTAATGAGCCTCTCATTAACATGTTCCTTTAAATTTCCCTCATTAAATGTATATTTGTTCTTATACCAGAATGTGGAAGAATTCATGCATTTAGGTCTAAATATTATGGATGTAAATAAAATAAGGAAATCAATGATATTCTAGATAGATGTAGTTAGAAGGGAGAAAAATGAGGCTGGGTTGTTTGATTTTGCTAGTTATTACATGTCAACTGCATACAAAATAATGAATGGAAGTCCTCCTCCCTGTTTACTACCTAAAGCTCAAGAGTTTTTGCATTTAGGAAATAATTGTAAATATGGAGACTGGTTTTTTTTTTAGGAATATTCTGAAATAAGGCTATATGGAGCAAGTGTTGAGCCTTACAGACTCCCAACTTTTGTGTCAACAAATATTTTTTCTTTAGAGTTCATTAGACATATTCTACATGTTGATCAGGTTCATTTTCTGCCTATGAAGAAAGGATACATGTATAAATTACTCATGGTTGTAGGCTCTTTCGTAGTAAATATGAGACAGGAATTTGATGAAGTAATAAAAATGTTATATGACATGTAGATGTTATTAGGAGAAAGTTGGGCTTATGACCCATATAGTGTTATTTCAAATAGAAGAATTGAGAATGGGTATTATGCTTTCATTCATGAAAGTAGGCGAGAACAAGAGAAGATAGCATGTAAATATGTGAAGAACTTAGTAGATGCCAACATTCAAACTCCTATTATAGCAGAGAAAATAGCTAAAGGAACCAAGGAAATGGTGATTGATCTAGATGATGAGGAGCAGGGAGCCATGAAGAAAACAAAAATTACTGAAGAGCCTACATCTACTGCTCCTAGTTTTTCTTTTCATTTGGGAGAAGAAGAAAATGCTCCTGCCTCACCCAGGAATCATGAAGCTTCTCATGAACAGGTGCCCTTGATTAAACGGATGTTTCACAAATTGAAGAAAGAAATCAAAGGATGAAGGCCAGCATGGAGGCCCAAGCTAAACATCAAGTCACTATTGAACAAACAAGATTTTTAACTGTAATGGATCTTGAAAAATATCAGTTTAGAATTTCCCTCTGACATCCTAAAGATATGTCAATTAGTTCTTCCTGCAATTTCAACACTGTTAATGTAACTGGGGATGTAAAGAAGATTCCTCTAACAGATAAGATGAAATTGCATATGCAAACAGGTCACTTAATTGTAAATGACATCACAAAGACTAATGCAATGGAAATAAAGGCAGAGAATATGTTAGGTAAAGTAATTAAATAGTTGAAGTTAGAAAAGGCTAACTCAAGAGTCTTAACAGTTCAAAATGAAGAATTGAAGAAGATTATTATAAAAATTGGAGTAGACCCTAGTGATAAGACTGCCGTGTAGAAATTCATGCAAAGTGCTGAGGTAGAGATATCTACATTAAGGAATAAATTGAAGTTACCTACTAGTGAAAATTCAATGACTACAGAAGTTGCAGAGGTAGAGAAGGAAAAGGAAAATTTGTTGCAGCAACTCATGCAGAAGGATGAAGAACTATCCAAAATAAAGCAGACTACAATTTCATTGCAAAATCATATTGATAATCATAATTGTACTTTTGTTTTTCCTACAGGTGATGAAGACCCTCAAACAAAAATTATTCAATTAAATACTGAGTTGCAGATGGATGAAAGAGATATAAAGAAGGCTCAAACAGATCTAGAGACTGCAACAAAATTGATGAAGGTCATAGAAAATGAAGCAGATAAATAAAAAATGGATTTCCGAAATGCTGAAGCTGAGATTAAGAATCCCAAAGAAAGAATTAAATTTAATCTTTTACTAATACAAGATAAAGATATCATTTGGAATGATATCATTTTAGAAATGAAATCCAATTGGTGCTTACTGATGATAATTGCAAAAGAAGAAAGCCTTATTGTAGAGTGTGAAGAACCAATTATGTCTGATAAGCAAAAAGGAATTAACAGAGCCATTTGGGCCAGAATATTTATTGATTTTATTAATTCCAAATCAGATCAGGAGTTAGAGGAGAATGATATGTAGGAAAAAATGTTATATGCAGTCCAAAATTAATAAAATGATTGTCGGGAATGATCTTAGAAAGGCTGCAGAAAAAAAACTAATGGATATCAAAGAAGTAGTAAGTAAATTTGATAAATATTTTGATAAAATGACAAGAGTAGGCTTTCCATCATGTTGGGGAGCTGAAGGAAATATTTTTCCATTGAGCTCTTATGAGAATTTACTGGTGATGACAAAAAGCAAGATTGATAACAGGCATGAAAAGACTCAAGTGCTTAAAGGGGAGACAATGGTCAACTTCTTACAGAGACATTTTCAACTCTTGTGGATGGTAAAAACTCTTTTCTCAGAAAGGCCTTCTTATGATCGAATTACTACATTCAGATTGGAATATCACAATCTGACACTTTCATCCAGGACGAAGGTAGAAATATGGAAAAAGTACATAGCTTGGACAATTGCCCTGCCAAAAGGATCAGCAGCAAAGAAAGATAAATCAGTTGACCAAGGAAAAGAAGCCACATCATCAACAATTCCTATCGATTAAGATATTTATTTTATGTTATTTTATAAAGACAATGTAATTGTAATAAGACATTTTCAAGGCATGTAATAGACAACCTTCGAAGTCTTGAAGTAGTTTTGGTAGTTAGGATTTGTTACAGTAGTTCCAAACTACTTTTTATTGTATTTAATGTAATTTTAAAGAGCAAGAAACATTCCGAGTTTTGGACCTCCAGACAAATATTTTTGTACTCAAATATTCAAAGATTAATGAATGAGTAAGCAAGTTTCTGAAATTTTGTTTATGTTGAAATGTATTCAATTTTTCATTATTTATTTCCATCTATGAATAAAAAAAGGTTATGAGTAGCAGGTCTCTTTTTTCTTCTGTGTATAAGATTTAAAAAACCTTAATTGGCACTCCTTTGTTTTAACTATTTCTTCCACATATTTCTTCTGGGGTTTGGAATGATATTTTCTATATAAAACAGCATATCATTTTGGAATTCTTCTTACATTTTCTTCTATTCACTTCATTCAACATCAACATATGGTAGCATTGTGAAGCATTCATAATATTTTATATTTAAGGGTTTGATTATAAATACTTGAGGGTTAACAAAACATAGACATTAAAATTTGTGACATAATCATAAAATGTCTTAAGCACTGATTCCTTATCACATCTAAGGGATTGTCTCTTAAGGTAAAACACCCATCATGCAGCTGATCATGCTCAAATAGAAGTGATGACCTTTGGAGGTTGGCCTCCCATGAGAAGTTACCATCCAAAAGGAATCTCTTGATCTTGGCCAATGTAAGGATGAGTGGCCTCCATCTAATCCAGTACATGGAGGATTCATTCCTCAATGGAAGCACCCTCTATTTCTCAAATTCCATGGAGCAGCTCCCTTGCACCATAGTGGTTCCATCTCCCATCACTGAAACAACTTCTGTCAGCACAAAATATGTAGTGAGAGTGGGTAATTCCGAAAATTGGAGAATGTCTCCCTCCTCCTTGAGTCTACCCCAGACTCTCTGTGCTATACTAGACCCATCCAAAGTATCCACCCCTCCGGGATCTAAGAGTGGTGAACTAACCGGAAAAATGTCTCTCACCAACTCTAGATCTAGTGGCCTCCTAGGTGGAATGCCCCCATGTAGTGAGACATCAAAATCTGAAGTGGATTCTATATATGAGTGGACTGATTTGTCCCTCCTTTCACTGCGCAATACAGTCTTTTGTGAAGAAACCTCCCAAAATAGATAAGGGTGAATGCTCATCATCCCTTGATGTTGATCCTTCTTTTCTTCTCCTCCCATATGCCAAGATTCACAGCCCACAACAACTGATGCATGCTGCTCCGGGATTGTGTTTTGGTTCCCACATGTTGGATCATTTGGAACTCCTTGTAAAGACACAAGGACTCCTCTATTGGAAGCAATGGCTCCCTTCCCATATTCATGTGGTGATGGATCTTCTCCTAATGGTACATCATTGTTAGCTCTTCTTTGCTCATCCTCTTCATCAATATTTGTGAATGCCTCATCATCAACGAGAGACCCTTGATCTTGGTCTTCCCTTGAAGGAGGAACCTCCATGTCTTCATCTATAGAAGAGGGCTCTTAAAGAAGTGGGTATATTTCCCTTGGCAAGGTATCATGCATGTTTTTATCCCCTTCAATAGAAATATGGAGTGGCGTTGGAAAAATAGATCTCTCCAACGCATGCAAAGGTTTTGAGTTTTTGGGTTCAACAAAAGATGTTTCACAATGCTTAATATCAAATCTTCCCACTAATTTCTTAGTGAACCCCACATAAGTGTTTAAATTTGCATGATAAAATGAAGTAGAACTATAAAACCACCAATCATTTTCCATACCTTGAGGTGCAGCGCTGCTAGTTTAATGGCTTCCTTTTCTGAAACTTGGTGTAGCTGGAAATAGGAATCTAGCTCCTTCACCCAAGATTTGGCTGTGCACTTTTCTGAACCATCAAAGTTAGATAGAAATATTCTACCTCTCTTGCTTATATTATGGTTACTAGATATTTTTCCTTCCTTGAGTTGGAAAAAACCTTGGAAGTCCAAGTGCTTTTTGAATCTCCATGATTGAGACTCATACTCCTAACGATAGTCACTCAAGGTCTCCTCCCTTTCTACATCTCCTTCCTCCATCCTCCTTGTAGTGAATGTGGGCAATAAACTACGCTGTGGATCTACATGTGTGGCTAAATTTCCATAGCCATCATGTGAATGTCTAGGGCTTGATTCACTTTCAAACCCTCTTGGATTTTTTCTACACCTCTCCCCTTTTGTCTCCTTGAGATCTTCCTTGATATTTTTCACAGTTTGGAAAAGGAGCTGGGGGATCGTTTCTTCCTTCATTTCTCCAAATAATGGATTCATGACTTTGTTTCTTTTGTACAACTTCTCCTTCCTGAGAGAAGAAGCTTCTTCTTCTAATGTCATAATGTATTGAATGCACAGGCTGAGCCAAGAATATGCTCTGATACCACTATAATATCCCAAATTGGAAATATAAGCAATACACACTACTACATTTGGCGAAAATTACGACACTTGGTTCCGACGCTTTTGACCAAATGTCAGAACTTTTCCCAAATTTTTTCCATCCCGCTCGAAACCGTCACTATACCGACGTCTATAGAAAAGTGTCGCAATACCGACACTTAAAAACGTGTCGCAATTGCGACGTTTGGAGGAAGACGTCGCAATTGCGACACCATGGCCCAAAGCGTCGCTATTGAGACGACTCCAAACGTTGCAACTACGACACAATGTCTAGGTGTCGCCATTGTGACGTTTGGAGGCACCCGTCATAATAGCAACGCCTTTTCCGCCGTCGGTATAATGAAACTTATATGCGTGCTACATAAAAATATGAAACTTATATGTGCGCTACATAAAAATTCGAAACTTATATGCGTGCTACATAAAAATGATTTTATTGTTTCGTATTCGTCGCAATAGCTACATTAACGTCTGATATCACGCACGCATTCGCCCTCTGCTCTTGCAGAACAACATTCGCCCTCAGAATTTGCCCTCAGCTCTTGCAGAACAGCATTTTCCCTCAGCATTCGCCCTCAGCGTTCGCCCTCAGCACTTGCAGAACAACATTCACCATCAGCTCTTGCAAAATGGTAAGTTCTTACTGCAGGCCCTTCCTCCTATAGTAGGGTTGACTCTATTTGGGTTTTTTTGGTCAATTCCATTGGATTGTGTTAGGCTGTAGGGTTCTCTCTAGATGTCAAGAATCAAGATTCAATACCCCTCTATTATCTTCATCACCCAATACAAGATTTAAATTTTTCCCAAAGAAACGCTTATTAATTTGGTAGCCATTATTTCTCCCTACTTTAAAAACCCTACATTTAAATGAAAACAAGCATTTCATTTCAACTACAAAATTATATTAGTGTTCAAATGTACATGTGTGCTACATTAACGTTTGATATCACGCGTGCATTCGCCCTCCGCTCTTGCAGAACAGTATTCGCCCTCAGCTCTTGCAGAACAGCATTCTCCCTCAGCTCTTGCAGAACAGCATTCGCCCTCAGCATTCGCCCTCAGCATTTTCCCTGAGCTCTTGCAGAACAACATTCTCCCTTAGCATTCGCCCTGAGCTCTTGCAGAACAACATTCACCCTGAGCTCTTGTAGAACAGCATTCACCCTAAATTCGCCCTCAGCTCTTGCAGAACAACATTCGCCCTGCATTCGCCCTCAGCTCTTGCAGAACAGCATTTTCCCTCAGCATTCGCCCTCAGCGTTCGCCCTCAGCTCTTGCAGAACAACATTCGCCCTCAGCTCTTGCAAAATGGTAAGTTCTTACTGCAGGCCCTTCCTCCTATAGTAGGGTTGAATCTATTTGGGTTTTTTTGGTCAATTCCATTGGATTGTGTTAGGTTGTAGGGTTCTCTCTAGATGTAAAGAATCAAGATTCAATACCCTCTATTATCTTCATCACCCAATACAAGATTTAAATTTTTCCCAAAGAAACGCTTATTAATTTGGCAGCCATTATTTCTCCCTCCTTTAAAAACCCTACATTTAAATGAAAACAAGCATTGCATTTCAACTACAAAAATCTATTAGTGTTCAAATGTACATGTGTGCATCACACTTGTGTAGGGTATTCTTTTTCCACTTTCACATTATCCAAGAATGTGTGCAGTATAGTTCATATTTTTTGTGATTTAGATTGCCTTGAAAAAGGAAAGGTAAATTATTTCCCATGGAAAAAGAAGGCTTTCCCTTTTTTATAGGTTGTTTGGACTTACGTGGAAAAATTTATGGTATGCCTTTCATATTATGTAGTTTAAATTTGAATTAACAGATTATTCTACATGAAAATATAATTACCTATGTGATGTCCTTCATCACTAATTAAAATTGTAGGGTTTCAATTTCCTAGACTCTAACTCATCTGATGCTAAATTCTAGGTTCTCATTGGTGGATCACTCTTCCATTGATTTCCTTTCCCTCTGGATCTTGTCATACTTTAAAGGTCATCAATGATACATATATTATTTCAGGTATCCCAAAAGGCTTTATAGTAGAACATATTGTGAAGTTTTTTTGACACTTGAGGATTCTTTTTAGAACTGCAACGCAGTCTATGCTATCGAGTTATATATCAAGCAACTTGTCCTTAATAACCACACTATGAGGTAGGTTCAACCAGTTTGAACTTGTTGGGACATAACATATGAAGTTGTGTGATGAGTCCATATCACAGGTCTATTATGGTGACAAAAGTGAAGACACGTAATGATAGTTATTATGTTAACATTACTAGAAACATTTTCAAAATTATCCATTCTATCAAGATGTCAAAATTCCAGGCATTAGGTGTCAATACTCGTAGCTAATAGATAATAATAATAATATAAAAAAATCACAACTTTATTCTTGAAATTTGATTGTTACACATTGGTAACCTAGTTCATGAGTTACTATCACCCAAAGACTGCAAAAAAAACTTAAAATATAAATTAAACCAACATGAGAATCCAACTAAGGGTTTCTCGACAAAATCATGCCATAACCTGGCATTTTGAAACCCAAATTTGAATCCATCATAAGTAATACAATGCAAACTCGGATGGATTTTCAATGCATGTTTGCATGCTACACTTATTCTCTGTCTAGATATCATTTTTTAAATGGAACCATTAGTCAAGCCCACGGTCCTTTTTATGTGAAAAATTTCAGCTCTATTTGAGCTCTTTTTTGCTCCACCACCTCCATAAACATATGCAAACATATATCATGATCTTGGAATTCCATTACATATGTATGTGCCAATGTTCCATAATGATGCCCCATCATCAATTTAAGAAATTTCCATTGAATATCAAATTATGGAGGGGGGGAACTTTTTGTTGCAACATTTGGCTCAAAATCAGGGACCATCTCCGTATGAGGTGAATGAGAACTATAGATATTTGAATAAGTAGATTAGTGCCTTTTCCTCTGGCCATGGAGTCATATACAGTCATCCATCACAAAAATTTGTCTTTGTTCATTCTCACCTTGAAAGTTGCAAAAATTCATGCCCTAATTGAAACGACACTAAATTTGAAAGATATAATAAAAATGCAAGCTAGAACTGCCCTATTAATACAAAGGGAAAACCTTCCTACCTACCCTAACTGAGATAAATTTTGATTGAATAGGAAACATGATATTTCCTATGGAGTTGATCCAACAACTTGTTAAATGTATGGGACTAAATCATGCATTTGATTTCCAGGGAAACATGCGCATGAAGAGAAAAAGTGCAGAATTAATAGAAAATCCATACATGCCACTTATAAAAACTACACCGAAAGGTCAAAAAATACTTAAGGCCTTAACTTAATTTGAATCCAAAAATGACAAAACAGGATTAGTGAAAACACGAGAGTGGTGTGGGTGAACAACATAAATGAAAAGTGAAGATACCTTTCCCCAAGATGCCTTTGTCACCGTTGTATGAAAACATGTTTTCCTTTCCCTTTATACATGCAAGTGAATGCATTATAGGTATGGTGTTTTCCTAGAATAGGAGAAGCCTACTTAAATATATCATTCGTGGAGTGAATTTTTGGGTGCCTTAATGTGCAATGACATGTTTCCAGGACTGAATTCAATGCAAGGCATATTTGAAACTCTAACTCTATCTTCCGGTGTCTTATTAGAAATTATTTCAGTTTTCATTTTGTATTTTCAAGTTAGATATTGTTTTCAAGTTTTTACATTTATAATTTTATTGCAATGTGGCAGACTGATCAGAGCAGTGCAGGAACAACCCCGAGACGGGATGATCACGGAAAGAGGCCAGTGGAGGAACATGTAAAGTGCCAGCATTGCTCTATCTTCAGGTATTTTAGTTATTTACATAATTGAAATAATATTAACTTTGTTCAAATATGCAGACACCTAGCCATGGTACACCTGATGATTCCCTCTTTGAGGAAGAGCTTTCTTCATCCCTATCTCCAGTGTTCTTGTTGCAAAAAAAGGCACGAGATGCAAGGTCGGAATTTAATGCTTTGATAGACGCGCCTCAAACACCTGAAATAGAAGAGAGGATACAACATCTTATGAGGCAGCTAAATAGATATCAGGTAATAATAAAAAAGTCAAAAGGATATTTTTTTTGTTCTGCATGAGATGAATTGTGATAGTTTGATTTTTAATTTTTACATTGACTAAACTAACAAAAAGTTCTTTTGTATGTAGCGTTTTCTGGCATTTGCTGAACCTGGTGTTGGTGGTAGTGGGACACAAGGGCAAGAGATTGCCCAACAACCCTCTCGTACACCTTCTACTCCTTTAGGTGCCAACCAAGAAACACACCCTGCCCAAGAAGACACCCAACCAACCGCTGAATGTGTTGGCAATGATGAGGCTGATATGGCCAACTACATTATTGTGTTTCCTGGAGCTACACTTGTTAGCTCCACAGGGACCATTAACGGCACGTTGTTGGTGAACGATGAGGGTGTCCCTATAAAGCATGTACAACTCCCAGGTAAATTTTAATATTTTAACTATTTCATGTACTTCATCTAAAACATATTTATCATGATTTTTATTTTTAAATTAATGATAATATCTTTTTTTTTTTTTGGTTTTATTCTGTGTAGGAAACAATGAGTTCTACAGGATTCTGGAGAGCCATGCGTTGGTAATTTTTGGCCCAACCATACGTACAGGGTGGAATTCCCAGAATTCCAACCTGAGAAAAGAACTTCTAGATTATCTAGAAGCCCTTTTTGGGGTCGGCACATTTGACAGAAAAGCGGTGGCTCAGGTAGCCGGCAAATATTTGAAATATACCAGGGACACCTATAGGACGCAATTGCAATTTAACCCTAGATATGAGCGTCCTCTCGCAGTTTCAGAGAGTGAGTGGAGAGCACTCATCCATAACGGAAAAGAGAAAAGGGCAAAGAAAGAAGGAAAAATGCCAACTGGACCCGCAAGGTAAATTACAACTTTAATTCAATAGCTTTAATTTTCTTTATGTCTAAAATAAAAGTGTGCTACGTCATATCTGACTTCAATCTTTTGATGCTAGGTTGCCCGACACCTCAAAGGCAACCAAAGCTAGGATTGAGAAAAAGGGCCATCACAAGCTCGACCAGGGTGGCTACTTGAAATTAGCTGCAAGAATTGTAATTAAGTAGCTAAACATCTTATAATTAATTGTATCGCCTTCCAAAGTTTTTGTAATCCTATCAAATATGATTAAAAATACATAATCATATGTAATGTAGGGTGATGACTTCGGAACAGAAACTACAGAGGAAGATAAAAATATCGCTTTCCGTTTTGGCTATCAAGCTGTAGTTGAACGTCGCAGAAGCTTGGGGCAGGTCCCAAGATCTAGAATGCCTGATAAGGTAAAACATTAGCCTTTCAATATTTTTGTTTTCGTCCATAAATTTAATGTCTAACAACTTTGTTTAAATCAGGGGAGCAGCACTACCGACGAGGCAAATAACCCAGTTTTAGAGCCAGATGTAGATGATCCTCACGTGCAACCTGATCATTGTAGTGGGGACCAGGCCGACAATGCTACTATCAGTGAGGGCCGTGGCGGTAATTAATTTCCACTTATAATTTTTTCTAATTATACCTTGATGTTTGTCCTTATAACTTTTTTTGTTTAAATGACAGAGAATGTTTCCCTTGAGGATCTTACCACCAGAGAGGAAGACAGGGCAACAGTCCCAACGACGACAACTGGTGCACCAGGTAAATAATCTCATTGCAATTTTTTATTATTAATATTACCGAACTAGTTCAATGATATTTAAAAACTGATAATTAAAATTTAATTATTATCTGTTTTTGGAGGCGATGCCCCGTCACTGGATGAGACCAGACATCGTGACAATGCAACTAGGTCAGCGGCGACAACTGGTGCACCAGGTAAATAATCTCATTGCAATTTTTTTTTATTAATATTATCGAACTAGTTCGATGATATTTAAAAACTGACAATTAAAATTTAATATTATCTGTTTTTGTAGGCGATGCCCCGTCACTGGATGAGCCCAGACATCGTGAATACGCAACTAGGTTAGCAGTGCGGGTTGAAAGGCACGAAACAGGAGCAGAGCACAATGATATTGATGATGTAATTAGGAGCTTTAAAAATAGGAAGAAGAAAAAGAAAATTTGACAATGTAAAATATTGTATTATTATAAGACAAGCGTTACCATACTTGGAACATTTTTTTGCGTTATATAAAAAACTCATTTATCATACTATTTTTATGTCAAGCATTAATTGCAATGTTTCCTTGCGTACTTTTTGTTGAATTGTTTTTTATTAGTTATTGAATATTTTTTTTTATGCTCATGAAAGTAAAAAATGAAATATAGATTGGGTATTGGGGAATTGAGAGTGATGTGAGGGGGGGGAGAGGGGCCATAAGAGCTTCCACCTTCACGTGGTTGGCCTTGTTTAGTAGAGAATAATTTATTGGAGTGATTTAATCTTGGAGCAAACCTCCCTCGATCCAGTGTAGCAACAAAAAAGTCACTGTTGACTTAGTTGCTACTCTTTCAGATCGTGGGAAGCTTGTTCCAAGTTCATGCGACTCCAATAAATTGTTCTTGAAACGAAGAGGAGCTTATTCAGGTATGTTTTGACATTTTCAACATATGTTCTAACATTATCATAAGAATGCATCTAAGAGTAAAAAATACTACATCAATTACTTATATTTATTGTATAGATAATGATGGATTTTGATTGACTTGGCGGTGCAGGTACAAATCCTCTTGCATCATGAGCAATACAACTTGTCAACCAGGGTCATGTCCAGGATATTTTTTCTTGTGCGCTTTACCAGGTTTGAATGTCACATTTTGTAAGTTCCTTTACAGTTCATAATTCAATATTAAGCTTGTTCATGATTATTATCTAGGTTTTTTGTATGTGTTTTTTCATCTATTTGATTGTAAGAAACTTTGCATATTTCCTGTTGTTCACTATGATTTCTCCCATTACCACTCCCAGGATGAATCCGAATTTATTGTTACATAGGTTACTTTATTGTTACTATGATTTCTCCATTTACGATTTCATAGGTTACATCATGTAAAGTTGTCAATCTCGGGTTGGTGATGAGCTTTAGTTCTCCAGATTTGGGGCTTTTCTGATATTTTCTCCCTCATGTCATTCCTGCATCACCTCGTTGTTTGAGCATGCCCATTGTCTACCACTTGTACCAATTGGCACATGTCAATCTCTGAGTGGTGCCACATTTCACCTATTTTCAGTGAGAGTTTAGGGTTTCTCTAACATAGCTTCAGAAATCTGATTCAGTGCTTGCTTGAATATTGTCACATAATACTTATGGTTTGGATTGATGAGCATGTTATGAATGGTTGGTTGATTCATAAGAACCACCCATATAGTCATCTTGAGATATTTCAGAAGGTTTCTCGGGTTTCCTTTTTCACCGTTTCTAGTGGGTGGGATGGTGTGGGGTGATCCATCAATATTGGTGCTCTTGTAGTAGGGAATTTGTTTTTGGGGATATAAAGGAACATTTGATGTAGATATCCCATTGGATGCATTCATAGATGGGCACGAGAGGTCAAGAATTTAAATTAAAATATGCAACCTCTAGCATGGTAACCTGAAGGCCGCGAGAGACACTGGTTAAAGATTGTTTTGTGCTGGCCTTAATATAGTCGTGATTTCTTTCTATTATCTTAATGCAAATATATAGTCCGGTCTCATTAAAATGAGGATTTTGGTTGTATTTCTCTTTGGTTGTTTCTCTCTTAATGCTCCAGAAGTTTCCAAAAGTTGCGATAGTTGTTTAGTTTGCCTGTTACAACTTAAAAGTGGTTTTTATCAATGGGAGTCATGTTTTTTAAGGTTCATACTAATATGAAGATCTTGTAATTCTATATTCAGCATAAGAGAAGATGGCCTCTGCTTTGGGCAGTATGACAACAATTGCCACATCTACCTCATTGGGTAACAATGGAAAGGGGAAGAAGTTGGGTGCGATGTTTGATAATTATGGCAGACAATTGTCTTCTCTTTCAGTTTTTTCACCCATTTCCTTTAATCGCTCAAGCAGAATAGGGACTCTGAGATTACGCAACAGAGAGAAGGTAGTTAATACAAGAGCTATGGAAAAGGAGTTGTACTTCAACAAGGATGGCTCAGTGACAAAAAAATTGCAGGTCAGAGAAAAATTATGTTTAAAGGAAGGTCACCTGCACGTGAAACTTCACTGCGGTGGATCTTTCCTTGTCCACTTATATTCGATTTTAATGTGTTATTTTAATTTTCCATGGAGGGTTGTTTTGGCATATGGTCTGGCATTCAATTGCACACTTACTGAAAGCATTGTCAATTTGTCTTGCAGGCGGTGTGAACAAACTTGCTGATCTTGTTGGAGTCACCCTTGGGGCGAAGGGAAAAATGTTGTCTTAGAGAGCAAGCATGGTTCTCCGAAAATAGTTAATGATGGTGTGACAGTAGCTAAGGAGGTAATTTGTAGATGTGTGCTCTGGTTTTCTTTTTAGCGTTGTATTAGTTCCCCCTCTTAAATGTCTTAGATTTGGTAGGCATAATTTGAAAACTCAAAGGTGAAAGGAAACATATTTGTTACCCAGTGGTCTACTTGGCCTATGGACTAACCACATTAGAGTAATGCATAAAGCTTTTCACAACAATAAAAGGAAAGGGTTATGGCTGAGTCAAATTTTATTGTTATTGACAGTGTAATGAAATGTATCTCAGTGCTATGGTTTTGGCCTTTTTATTGGTTGAATTAGAGGACCCAGTTGAAAATATTGGGGCCAAGTTGGTAAGGCAAGCTGCGGCAAAGACAAATGATTTAGCTGGGGATGGAACCACAACATTTGTTGTTCTTTCACATGTTGGAATATTGAAAAATTCCAGAACAATGAATGGAGAATAAATCTCCCTTCCTCTAACACAGAGAAAATAAAAATTTCTTTGACAGGAGACAGAGTTTCAATACTTTGAAAACAAACTTCTTTTCCCTTCAATAACTCAAAAAAAAACTATTAAACTTCTTCCTCACTAAGAGGGATTACAAAATTATGACTGCTACAAAACGCAGTGCATAAAACCAACTCACTGTCTGTTCAAAACAAACATACTCTGTCTCTAAAACACTCTGTTGTGTTTTTCCCTTTCGCACTGTTGTGCATACACACTTAAAAAGTTACACTCAGTCTTTCACTTTTTACACACTACTGTGTAATAAAAAATTTACGTACTGTCTATAAAAAAAACTACCAAGCCTTTTCGTCCTTTTTATTTTTATATGCCGTAACATATAAAACATATTATAATAAACCCTCTTTTAAAAAAAATAAAATTAAAACTAAATTCTATGGCCCACCGTTCATTTTGCATATGATATATATATATAACATATGTTTAAAACATATGTATATATTAAACTATCAAAACATTAAAGAACCCTTTCCGTCGGACTTCAAAAGTCTGAATAGATTGAATTTCAAACCAAATTCGCGTTCCAAAATGGGATGCTGATGTCTGCCTAATTTTAACTCAAATTCTCAATCCAATGTGCCCTATAAAAAATTCGGGTCCGGTTTTCAAGTTTTCAGATTCCCTTCAATTTCATGCAATCCAATATTAATGCTCCACGTGTCCTCCTTTTGAATTTACAAAACTGTCGGGTAAATTTCTGTTTGTTTAATTTTTGGTTGGTGAATTGCGTTAATGCTGGTTGTTGTGTTTAAATACAATCTTGTACAGAAATATGGCTGTGGCCGTCTACAAAAAAAACTTGCAGGAATTTTAAATGCTGAATTAAATTTCTGGATGGCATGCAAGCAACCTCCAAAAAAAAATGTTGCTGCTGCATCCGTCCTTCTGCTGCAGCAGTTGAAGTTAAAATTCAACAGCACAGAGTTTAATAAGTGAGGGTGTAAAGGTAACTTTTTGTCGATAGTACTGGATTAAGATCATCTATTCATTTTTGTAGGGTCTTATGGTGTTTGGTTTTTTAGTTTTGGGTTGGGCTTATTGAGTCTAAGATAGTTTTGAGTGAAAAAATTGCTATCAGGTATTAAAAAATTTTGGTTCTTTTGTCAAAATTTATGAGCTTGTTAGGAAATACAAAACTGACAATGGTTGTATTTTAAATTTGTGGAAAATAATTTGAAATGAAACCTTTTTGTTTAGGTTGTTGCAGCAGGTGCAAACCCCATTCAAATTACTAGGGGCATTGACAAGACAATAAAGGCCCTTGTTTGGGAACTCAAAATTTTGTCAAAGGAGGTAAACGCTTGCCTTTTGAGTAGGCTGGTTTTCCTTTTTGCTGATGGTTTGGTGTATCTAATTGAATTAGTTGCCTAAGGTATTTTTGGTTGCAAACTCCTTTTCATTTTTCATACGGTATTGGCCTTGTGGAATACATTTGATTGTGTGGTCTTGTTAGATCTACAACATTTGTAGTTGTTTAGTCTTATGGCCGAGGTGCACTTTTATTATGGAAATAGTTGATGAAATATTGTCATTTAATCCTTACTGCAGGGTAGCATGTTGAGAAGTTTCTTGTGAAATATTTGGTATTCAAAATGACACTTGATCCTATACAGCATCATGCACTTGACTTCAAAATTAATATTCAAAGTGTGCCAGACAATTCTTGCAAAATTTCAAATATTTATGTTGTTTTAAACCATTATCTTTTTCATGTATTGGATGCTGAAAATGAAAAAAAGACTTTGGTATGAAACCAACTGGTGAATAATTTCCAGCAAAACAACCACTTCCAAGACATGATTTAGAAGTAGAACATATGTACTTATGAAGCATAGAAAGATATCCTTGATGCATTGTCAATGTTTGGCTAGGGTTTTTTTGGAGAAAATAACTCCTTATTCCTAGAATAGTGATCTTCAATACAAGTAAATGCCAGAGAAGAGAGATCATCGTGTGACGCAACAAAACTGAAATTGGACCCCCAAGGAGATCTGGTGTGTCTACAATCGCTCTGTCAGCATTTTCCCTTGGTTTACCCCGTTCTTTTCCTCCAGCCTGAGTCTTAATTGACTTCTTCTTTCTTAGGGTTTATTTATCAAATTCGTAGAATTTGATAAATAAATACTATCCACAATGGTTGGACTTTAATTTATATTCCCGACTTTATATTATCTCCAATCCTTATAACCAATGTTTAACTTTCAACACTTTTTATTTATACTCCACGTTTCTTTTTAAATAAATAACTTGTAATGAACTTTCGGCTCTATATTTCACCACCCAGCCTTACAACAATCACG
This sequence comes from Pinus albicaulis, assembly GCA_034641835.2. NCBI lineage: Eukaryota > Viridiplantae > Streptophyta > Pinopsida > Pinales > Pinaceae > Pinus > Pinus albicaulis. The sequence continues at coordinate 443,089,117 of CM076577.1, read as the reverse complement.
CTCCAGACTTATGCTAATTATCCACCAATCGTTTAATTAAACAAATTCATTATACTCCGGCCCCACCTATATATATCAATAACCAATCAAACACTCGTATCGTACCTAGCTATCCTCCGCACACCATAGTTAACCTCCGGGCAAGTTCAACGTGCGACCACCTTCCGATGGCCCTTCTCCAAATCAACGACTCTTGGCAATTTCACTCGGCTTCCAACGTCGGGCTTTAACGTGTGATGGCGCGGGTTAAACGGTGGTTTTCTGGGGGTCACTTCGCCACGTGTCGCATTCCCTAAGGAATCGTTCGCGAATAGGAAATACCGCCTACTCCGCAAAAGCGGTGCGATATGGGCAACCCGCTTTTGTGATTCCGCTCGTGGTTTTGGTAGAGGGCTTGACCACGGGTGCAAGTCTGGTTCCGCTATCCTTTTGTTTGTTAACTTATGTCCAATCCTCGGGTCAGGTTCCGAAAGCACAACAATTTTGTATCTTTATTAAGCGAGATTTTTATATTTGAATAGTTTTCACGACCCCAGTTCTCTACACAGACATCGCCTTGGATATTTTTACATAAAAATGATTGTTCTCAATAATTATTTATATAAATTTTCCACATGTTTAGTGTGGTATTCCCATGATTTATTATAAATATGTGTATTATCAAAGAAAACCAACACAAATTTTATAATATGGGATCAAACAAAATTGTTCTTAAGTCGAGCCCGCCGGACTTCAAACGGCGATAAACCATAATTCAAACCAAATTCGCGTTCCAAAATAGCCTGCTAACGTCGGCCAATTTTGTGACGCGAAAACCAAATGAATTCCGCCCTAATCTTTTTCGGGTCCAAAGTTGGGCTGGCGTACGGAGGGAGATTTGTGACGCGAATTTCTTATCAAATTCGCCCTAATATTTTTCGGGTCCAGATTTCCACTGCGTGAGCGGCCCAAACAAAGATCCGCTCCAATCAATTTCTGCCACGTGTCCTCAATAAAAACTTGCCCTGCTCCCGGCTGCGGGTGCATTCGATGGCGTTTAAGGCGATGGGACATGGATATGGCGATTTCATATCAATCGCATTAACATTTAACGTTGTTCAATTAATTTTTCACATCAAATCTGCATTAATTAATTTTTAACACTGTTCAAGATCAGACCTCCACTCCTCTTAGCGATTCCGCACGCTCCAATTTGATCCGGCCTTCGGCTCTCATTATTAATGATCAGAGATTAATTATGACGGGCGTCCTTTGATTGCATTGCAGTCGGATCAAAAAAATGGCGTTTAGCCATGGTTTTTCAGACAAGCCGGTTGCTGGATTACACTGCCTGCTAACTGTGACGATAAGGAGAAGTGGCCAGCTGAACTGCTGCCTAGACCTTGCTGCATATTTGCATTTCTCTTGGTTCTATCTCTGTCTATCTTCCTCTATTAATTGGAATTCTACTTCTCCGTCTCCTCTTGTGCCCACTACGCCTGAGATTTCACCCATGCCTCGTGTGCGTCATAGGATGTGTTGCCGCAGGGGGAGCACTAGAGGTCAACCCCTGCGCGCTCCCTCCAGCCCCTCAACAGAGTCGACTTCCGGCCAGTCCAGTGATTATTACGCAGGTCGATATCCAAATACTAGGAGTGGGTGGGGTTGGCTTGTAGGATCTGGCCACCGTATGGATTCCCCTGCTCCTCGCTTCCCCACCGCTAGTTCACCTTCTCCCACGACGCGCACTGCACAATTTTCCTTTAATTGCTCTCTCAACCGCCCACGAATCACGACTTTAGTCACTGTGGTCTTCCGTGAGGAGGCCCAAACGGAGGAAGAATGCACCCGTCTGGCGGGTCTGAGCTCGGAAAAAGCTGGCCAGCATTCGGGCCTTCAGGAGGGGAGCCGTGGCATGCATGTGGAGGTAGCACCTAGCGATCCTGGACCTTCCGAAGGATGGTGCCGAATCGTGGAGGAACCACCGGAGGAGTAGTTTGATTAATTTGTTTTTCTTGCTTAGCAGGCCCACTTAATTGGGCTGCTTTTAGATTATTTTACTGTGCTGGACCTTTGTAATATTTTTGAATTCTGTAAATTAAACGTTCAAGACGGGTTTCCCCGTATGAGGGCAGTCTTCTTAATTTTTTGATTTTTTGATGACAAATTTTCCATGAGTATGGCCAGGCAATGTTTTTGACTTTGGTGTAATTTTATTCGCAATGTTAATAGATTAACTTTACTTTGAATTCTCACATGATTAGCGTTTTTCTTGATCTGTTCAAGGATTTTGGGTACTTTAATTTGTATTTGGAACAATGGACGTCAGTACTCTATCTGTTGCTTTACTGTTCTACATACTACTATTTCACTTTCTTATAGATGCCTCGAGCATATTTGAATGCTTTCTCAGATTGTCGATAATCTCCATGTGGACCGTTACTGGATTTTATATCATGTCCCTGTATGTGACATGGGGTATTTTTCTATCATTGTCTGGGGTGGGACTTCCACTTTTCTGGATGGATATTTGGGTTCCAATCTTCAGATGTGAAAATTTAATGACTTCATGGACTATTTTACTTCATACAATATATTCAAAACAGTGTTTTTTCTCTTCTGAAAAAAAAAAATGATTAATGTTTATCATTTTGCCTTCAAAACTAGCGATGCTGGTCTATGTTGCTGGTTTATTGATATGGTCTGATGGTCTTTTTATATTTTGGACATATCACACTCCTCACATGATTAGCTTTTTTCTCTGTTCAAGGATTTTGGGTACTTTAATTTGTATTTGGAACAATGGACGTTGGTACTCTATCTGTTGCTTTACTATTCTACATACTGATATTTCACTTTCTTATAGATGCCTCGGGCATATTTGGATGCTTTCTCAGATTGTCGATAATCTCCATGTGGACCGTTACTGGGTTTTATATCAAGTCCCTGTATGTGACATGGGGTATTTTTCTATCATTGTCTGGGGTGGGACTTCACTTTTCTGGATGGATATTTGGGTTCCAATCTTCAGATGTGAAAATTTAATGACTTCATGGACTGTTTTACTTCATATAATATATTCAAAACAACGTTTTTTCTCTTGTGAAAAAAAAATGATTATTGTTTATCACTCTGCCTTCAAAACTAGCGATGCTGGTCTATGTTGCTGGTTTATTGATATGGTCTGATGGTCTTTTTATATTTTGGACATATCACACTCCTCACATGATTAGCGTTTTTCTTTGTTGTAGGATTTTGGGTACTTTAATTTGTATTTGGAACAATGGACGTCGGTACTCTATCTGTTGCTTTACTATTCTACATACTGCTATTTCACTTTCTTATAGATGCCTCGGGCATATTTGGATGCTTTCTCGGATTGTCGATAATCTCCATGTGGACCGTTACTGGGTTTTATATCAAGTCCCTGTATGTGACATGGGGTATTTTTCTATCACTGTCTGGGGTGGGACTTCCACTTTTCTGGATGGATATTTGGGTTCCAATCTTCAGATGTGAAAATGTAATAACTTCATGGACTGTTTTACTTCATATAATATATTAAAAACAACGTTTTTTCTCTTGTGAAAAAAAATGATTAATGTTTATCACTCTGCCTTCAAAACTAGCGATGCTGGTCTATGTTGCTGGTTTATTGATATGGTCTGATGGTCTTTTTATATTTTGGACATATCACACTCCTCACATGATTAGTTTTTTTCTCTGTTCAAGGATTTTGGGTGCTTTAATTTGTATTTGGAACAATGCACATCGGTACTCTATCTGTTGCTTTACTATTCTACATGCTGCTATTTCACTTTCTTATAGATGCCTCGGGCATATTTGGATGCTTTCTCAGATTGTCGATAATCTCCATGTGGACCGTTACTGGGTTTTATATCAAGTCCCTGTATGTGACATGGGGTATTTTTCTATCACTGTCTGGGGTGGGACTTCCACTTTTCTGGATGTATATTTGGGTTCCAATCTTCGGATGTGAAAATGTAATGATTTCATGGACTGTTTTACTTCATATAATATATTCAAAACATCGTTTTTTCTCTTGTGAAAAAAAAAATGATTAATGTTTATCACTCTGCCTTCAAAACTAGCGATGCTGGTCTATATTGCTGGTTTATTGATATGGTCTGATGGTCTTTTTATATTTTGGACATATCACACTCCTCACATGATTAGCGTTTTTCTCTGTTCAAGGATTTTGGGTACTTTAATTTGTATTTGGAACAATGGACGTCGGTACTCTATCTGTTGCTTTACTATTCTACATACTGCTATTTCACTTTCTTATAGATGCCTCGGGCATATTTGGATGCTTTCTCAGATTGTCGATAATCTCCATTTGGACCGTTACTGGATTTTATATCATGTCCCTGTATGTGACATGGGGTATTTTTCTATCATTGTCTGGGGTGGGACTTCCACTTTTCTGGATGGATATTTGGGTTCCAATCTTCAGATGTGAAAATGTAATGACTTCATGGACTGTTTTACTTCATATAATGTATTCAAAACAACGTTTCTCGTCTTTTAAAGTTTCATCTTTTTTTTTTTAAATTGAACCCTCCGTCGGTCTACCGATGCCTTGTAGACGTCGGAACTGCGACAACCCAGAAACGTCGGAACAGAGATAGTATAAAAACGTCGGACCACATTTTGTCGGAATTGCGACAACTTACAAACGTTGGAAGAGCGACGTTCCAAACGTCGGACCACATTTCGTCAAAATTGCGACATATTACAGAAGTCAGAAGAGCGACGTCCAAAACGTCAGACCACGTTGCGTCAGAATTGTGATCGTTTACAAACCTTGGAAGAACAAAATTCAAAACGTCGGACCACATTTCGTCGGAAGTGCGACAGTTTACAAACGTCGGAGGCATGACGGTTTGTGAGACGTTGGAAGAGTGACGCTTGTTCGGAAGTGACGAAAGAAGTGTCGATAGTGCGACACTTTTTACATTTGTCGAAACTGCGACGACATGAAAAACCACATTTTTTCCACCCTCGAACTGTCACTCTTGCGACGACTATGTGTCGGAATAGCGACGAATTGGCCGTCGGAATTTTCGCCAAATTTTCTAGTGACAAGACATAATAATGTAAAGCACAAAAAATATGAACATGACACAAGATGGATCTTTATGCATCCATCATTTTACTAAGTTATCAGAAACAATGTATAAAAATATCGCGAGGGATATGCCACTCTATTAATAAGAACAAGCCTCCAATAATTAGAACAATTAGCACATGAGTTGTTGCAACTGTATATAATGTAGGAGAGCAGTGAAAGCATTGTCTATATTAGTGTAGTTGCTACTTAAAACATAAATAAATGAAATATGGCTGATGGAAACAAAATAAATTCCCAGAAAAGAAGATGTGGGCTCTAATAAATGATTTCTAGCCAACCCGGAAAAGATTGCTAGAAATACCAAGAAATATACAATGCCACAAATAACCCTAGGGTTGATATGTCACTGCAAACTAGATCAGAATAAAATGACCCTATGACAGATCTGAAATGATGATTTCCTCCTCCAATGGTATTTCTAAATAGAAGGTTGATTCCTCTACTCCGAAATAGACCCTTCTGATGAGCTCAATGAACCCTCCCAGCAACTACCTCCAAAAATAACGCAGTTCTGAATTGTGACTGCAATATGAGGGATAGTATATGGTTGGCCTGATGCCAAATATGTGTAAATATGCATAGGAGCCCTCCTTTCTGATCCTCCAATGGATAGGCTACCTCTCTACTGAAAAACAAACCTAGAAATAGCTCTATGTGATCCTCCTTTGCTGCACCCTGTAACACAACCCAGCTCTAAATAGAAACTGTGTTGTAGGTGAAGGAGGCATCTTGACCAAAATTCCACAATGAGGAAATGCAGATCAAATAACCTCTCCTTCCCTGAGGATGAGGTAGGGATTCTCGATCGGGAACACCCTTCTGGTAAACAACACAAAAACCCTGCTAAATAGCAAAAGGAAGCCAGACTAAACAAACCAATATCAAATGACAATATAAACATCCCTCACAATGGCTGCCATCCCCTCCATGTATAGTGTTTAAGCCTTCTCACATTGGGTCCCATCCATACTTGCCACTAAGCTCATGCAAGTTGTCCTACACTAAAACTGTGTTGTCTCCTCATGAATGCGACTCCTCCATGACAGTGTTTTTGACTTGGTCAAACTTGACCTCTTCAACATGTATCCCCTCCAATTCACACCCAAAGGTGCTTAATAAAACTTTTTATTGTTCCTCCTTTCACATAAGGAGTGTCATTATTCCTTCCAAAGAGGTTTATGGGCCTCCCCTCCCATTTATCCACCTATCTAGTGACAAAACAAACTATAATATTCCATTTAGCTGTATGCTAAAATTTTGGAATATTACAGCTATGCTTGAAATTCCTCCAAGGGAATCAACAAAAGAGGATTGTAAATAGGGAAATGAAACCTACAACTATCATTTCATACTGCTACCTCTAAAGAAGTCCTATTTTGTGCCTTAAAGGGAGGCCTCTATATGTTGCTATACCTGCATTCATTTAATACATCTAACTCTTTTTTCTCACCTCAACTTTGATCTACCTCCAATGGCACCCTACTTAGCGATAACATAAGGATTGAGGATTTATACATGCATGAATAAGACCAGACCTTCTTATACTTATTTTTCAACCCAAGTTCAAGTATTGGAACTTGGGATATGATGTCACTTGTAACATACCCCCATGTGTAATTGTGATTTTTTTGGTTCCTGTTTATGTTTGGGTGATCCACTATTCCTTGAATGGCTTATTTTTTTCCATTCTTATGTTATTTTTCCAACACCCTTTTGTTGAGGTTGGGCCTAACATCATTGTTCTATTAGATGTGTTCTATAGGTTTGAAGCCCGTCGGTTGCATTTACAAGACTGGAAGGCTATGCTTGAAATTCCTCGAAGGGAATCAACACAAGAGGATTGTAAAGAGGGAAATGAGACCTAAAACTATCATTTCATATTGCTACCTCTAAATAAGTCCTATTTTGTGCCTTAAAGGGAGGCCTCTATATGTTTCTATACTTTCATTCATTTAATACGTCTAACTCTTGTTTCTCATTTAATACATCTAACTCTTTGATAATGATTGGAATAACCTGTTGACTCTCTACTAAATAACATCTAAATCATGTTTCTCACCTCAAGTTTGATATGCCTACAAGGAACCCTACTCAGTGATAACATAAGGATCGAGGATTTATGCATGCATGAATAAGACCAGTCCTTCTTATACTTATTTTTCAACCCAAGGTCAAGTGTTGGAACTTTGGATATGATGTCACTTGTAACATACCCCCATGTGTAATTGTGATTTTTTTTGTTCCTGTTTATGTTTGGGTGATCCACTATTCCTTGAATGGCTTAGTTTTGACCATTCTTATGTTATTTTTACAACACCCTTTTGCTGATTTTGGGCCTAACATCATTGTTATATTAGATGTGTTTTATAGGTTTGAAACCCGTAGGTTTCATTTACAAGAATAGAAGGCTATGCTTGAAATTCCTCCAAGGGAATCAACACAAGTGGATTTTAAAGGGAAATGAAACCTAAAAATATAATTTCATACTGCTACCTCTAAATAAGTCCTATTTTGTGCCTTAAAGGGAGGCCTCTATACGTTGCTATACATGCATTCATTTAATACATGGTGCATGTGGGAAGGGTCATCAAGTGTATACCCAATTATAAACATGCTAGTGAGTCCAGTGGAAATAGATTTGAATTTTTCAAGCCCCTTTAATGACTTATTCACTACATGGAAAATAAATTATCCTTATTCACTAACAAAAAACACTCTATAAAATGATTTTGGGAAATTTTTCCATCCTTCCTTTGCTGGCAGCTTTGGTTAGCGAGAAATCAACAAAATTTCAAAGACTGTCCTCCAAACATAGGAAAATTTCTCTCAAAGACTTGGGGACTCACAGCACAATTTTTATCTAAAAAGGTTTGAAAGAAATAAAAATTAATCATCTCTAGAAATAAGAGAGAATCTGGATTAGTTTTTCAACAAGAAGGAAAAACTGGCCAAGAATCCCCAAGATAAAGACAGTCTCCCATAATTGGAAAATAAGGTTAAAAAATGATGAATTCATTTACAAGAATCCCATAGGTTGCATTTACAAGAATGGAAGGCTATGCTTGAAATTCCTCCAAGGGAATCAACACAAGAGGATTGTAAAGAGGGAAATGAAACTTACGACTATAATTTCATACTACTACCTCTAAAGAAGTCCTATTTTGTGCCTTAAAGCGAGGCCTCTATACGTTGCTATACCTGCATTCATTTAATACATGGTGCATGTGGGAAGGGTCATCAAGTTTATACCCAATTATAAACCATTAAATAGGGTGATTACTCTTATAGTACATACAAGAGAGGTATTATGATAGAACAAAGTCAATAACATGAAAATATTAATCTCATATCTGAGTGTACACATAATTGACATTCCTATTATGATCTACCATCCATGAAGCTTTCCTTGTGAAATAAACATCAAAAGCACCATGGAAATGCCAACTCACAAAGGAATTAACATGTCCAAGAATATTACCATATCAAGAATGAAATGTCTTTGTACTAGTGCTTAGCATGGTTACACACTCAAGTGATGGAAATATCTCATATAAAGACCAACTATATATGGAAATCACACAAATTATACCAATTAGTATTATGCTACCATTACAGTTTAAAAGACTCGATGACTCAACTATATTTCCCAAAATTTTAAAGGAAAAATGCACAACTAATTTCAGTTGGTTAACACAAACACCAAAGTTGGATAAGTCCACTAGTTTGGTGGTCAATGGGAAATAAGTTGGTGATGGTAATATTGTTGATCCACTAGATGTGAAGTTTAGCAATGGCCATTTCCTTGTTACTGTAGCAAGATATACTTCCCAGTAATTAAACATGGCTCCATTTCCTTGCTACTGTAGCAAGACACACTGCCCAATAATTAAAACACAACCCCATTTCTTGGATGCTGTAACAAGGCAAACTGCCTAGTCATTAAAAAATGACTTCATTTTATTTTTGTTGTAGCAAGACAAACTTCCCAACAATAAAACATAACTAAAAATATTTGATAACATCACCTTGTACCCTATACTACGGTAAATAACAATATCAGGTGTATCCATAAAGGATACCTCTGGAAATAATACATGTCTATTATTTATAATATTATGTCCATTAAAAAATACACCGTGTTTAATGTAAAATTTAGACTAATACTTGACATCATGCCCAAGCATGAATACACCATGGAAACACCTTGACATCATGCCCAACTGGGATAGCCTATTTTCTTTTATTATCAATTTTTATAAATGCTTCTAACAATGTAATGCATAACAATATCACACGATGGCTACATAATTAGGAAGATACAAGTATTTCATATTGTCTTAGGTTTATTTTATTGTCTATGAGGGAAGTCTAATGAGAATCACTTCTTGACTGTATACATATGCATTAGAAAATTGGAGGTTGTGTAGTTATTAGATAAGTCATATAAAAATGAATGCTTTGAATAGTAGTAATGTCTACCAATCTTATACAATGAACTAACACAGAAAAAGTTATCATAGGCCACCATTAATTAATGCTACATCAGGAATAGAGCTAAAGCGAGCTACAATTAATATAACTAATATTGTGCATAAATAATATCACTCTAGATGTGCATAAATCCTGGGATTTATCTACATGTAATAGAAACCATTAGAGGCACTTTCAAGAACATCAATTATCTCTTTTATAGCCTTCCAGTGTTCCCCATACTAGCACTCAACGCAACAAGGGAATTATTCACCCAAATATAAGCGTGAAGTAATAGACTAAAGTGTTATGTAGCTGTTATGAAAAAGTGCTTAAAGCACAAGACCATATTTATAACCTTAATTTCTAAGTGTAAAATGCGATATAATTAGTTCATGTTAATATACTAAGGATTTGTATCTACAATTAATATAACTAATGTTGTGCATAAATAATATATTGTGTTATTGGTGTCATTTCTAAAAGATAAATGTTATGCTATATTGTGTTTTTTTGTAGTTTACATGTTTATGAATTATCTATGCTGCAAAGGTTAAGAATAGGATGCATTGCATAATATTGTGCATTGAACATGTAAAATAGATTATAATCAAGGTAAATTTTCAAAGGCCAAGTTATAAAGATAGTTATATGCCCCAGTGGGTGATTGGTGGTGTTGCAGAAACAGACAAGTCACAAATGATGGTCAGTGGCCTACTAAAACTAATGTTGAATCAACCAATAATGTCTGGAGGCCCACTCCCAAGGACAACAAAAACACTCCTGATTCAAGTTTCAACCCAACAACAGATCCTTCAGGATTTGAAAAATATGTTTATTTATTTTCATACCATAAGGCAAGACTTTATCATCTTTAAAGGTTAAGTGCCAGCTAGAAATTTTGGAATGTTAGTGTTATTGGATATGCCCAGGTGGCAGTTTTGTTAACTTCTATTCCCTTAGGTAGTTATGGAAATTATTAAGGCATCTTTTGCATGGTATACCTAAGATTGTGGTGAGCGCCACACAACACCCTGCATTTGTAAAACACTGCCATGTATGTACATTATTTTTATATTAATAATTAAAGAAAAAAATTTATGCAAAAAAATGTATATAATATGGTAACCGCACAGTGAAATGGTTTTAAAACATATTATTTCCTAAACAGAAGAAAAATTATATGTACAAATATTCAATCAAGGCAACAATTTTTAGCATTTCAGCATGGAATATGGTGATTAATAAGGAATACACCTAATAGAAAATACAATAAGGTATGTAAGACTAGAATAAGATGCTTTTGTGAAAGTTATATACAGATAAAAATGACCCTTGCAAAAGGTCCTTGATTTAAAAAAAAATGATCAGTACTATCAGCTTAATCAAAGTAAAGGAAAAGTGTAGTAGCTCAACTAACTACAAATTCTACAAAATATCTGCCTATTAATTTCTGCCATGAAATTATCTTCACTTAATATAAGTTGGATGAGGATTATCAAGTTTAATGTTTGCGATGATTTGGGCTTTCCCTAGCTGGAGATGCTAACTCATTTTATCATTAGAATGAAAAATATTCAAATACTCATGACTTGAAATGGTGAAATTAGTTTTTCAATCCTACTGGAAAGCATAAAAAGACGTTCTCATATACCAAAAATATGTAGGGAAATTAAAAAAATACCTGATTCAATTGATAGTTGTTGCTACTGATGTCCAGGAGGTGGTCATTGTTGCTACTTCTTTTGACTAGGTGGCGAAGGTGGCATGTCAGGTCTCAACTGCATATGAGGAGGAGCACCGTACATAGGAGGGGCACCAAAATTGGGTGGAGGAGGAGGCATTCCAGGCTTGGGTGGAGGAGGACACATAATCTCAGGATGGCATGGAGGACCTTGCTATGACGAAAATGGTGGTGGAGGGCCAAGAGAACGCATTGGCATTGGGGCAGAATAAGTCATGGGGGGCACCAAGACCTGCAAAATGGAAGGCCTTGAGATTTGAGGTTGCATCATGCCTGGTGAAGGGCCTCCAACTCCTCTGATAGGACTAGCTAATCCAGGTTTCACTTGAACAAGGGGCACCATGGGGATTCCTCTACTTGCCACTTTACCTAAGTTGGGGCTTGCCTGAGCTGCGGCTGCAGTCTTGACTCACGATTCATCAGGCAGGGGCGGGCCTTCAACTATCATATTAACCACTTCTTCCCCACAGAGGGGGATGATACCAAGGGTTTGCCTCTCGTCTCACTCTCCTTCTCTGTTGTGGATCCCTATTTGTGCTGCTGCTACTTTCTTGAAACCCTCCCAAGAAATTTTTAAAACCCTACTTCCCTGCATTGCTTTGACATTGACATTGAAATTTTGGTTGTCTACCGCCTCTGCTAGAGGAGGAAGATGACGATGAATTACAACCAGACCTACTTGTTGGGACTCGACCGTGGTCTCCTTGTCCTTTGTACCAATGAAAATGGATGAACCCTCCAAGGAAATAGTTAAAAGCCTACTTCCCTGTGTTACATATCAATGCCCATTGTGCTAAAAATCCCAAATTTTTCTGACCTACACTATATCGTTTCTTTTAAAAATTTAGAAGGTAATCATTTTATTTTGAATAAATCACACCATCAATCATGTTGGCAATTAAAAAAAATTATTCAAACCATCACCATTTATCATTTAACTTCTTAGCATTTACATTGGAAGATTTAATGTGTTTGGATGCAATTAAGGAAAGTGGTGGCACATTCCTTTTATATCCTCAATATTATCTACAAGGTTATGCAACCCTAAGTTGTATCAACTATAGGTAAAGTCAAGTAAGCTCAATTATTATAAAGAGGCACCATTGTGAAGAGGATAGAACATCCCCTAGAGTTATGGATTTATAAAATTCCAAAGAATTAACAATAAGTGAAGGGAAAGACCATTCAATTATATACATAAAACGGAAAGAAGTAGGAGGACAATTGGGAATAAAACCATGAAATCATGTGTTTACATTATGGATAAACATTATCATGTCATTCTAACAACACAAGATATAGGGAAGATTCTTAAACCTCATATAAAAGAAACGCATAGTCTAATGAAGCCAGAATTTCATCCATAAAACAATAGAAATTCTAGCATGATTTTGCGAAAATCTGGTGGAAGTTATTGAAAATCTAGGTTATAGTTGTCAATATTCAAGATTTTTGGTGCCCCAAGGGTCCTTGATGGTGTTGAATCCATTTTAGTCATCAAAAGAACAATTTAAACACTAACATAGCGGGATTTTTTGAAGAATTTATTGTCATATTCTAGCAAGAAAATCATCATCCAGACAAAATTATGGCCTTGTTGGACAATTCCTAAAATAAATGCACTCTTATTCTAACATAAAGCTAGTTGTTCCATTAGGTTTCACCATACTTAACATTTGGAATTCCCAATGATGAGATTCCATGTGTGTTAAGACTTACATTATGTGAAGGAAAAGGATAAAATTCCATGTGTCTTAAGACTTATGTTATGTGAAGGAGATGATTGCTAGCAATATTTACAAGGAAGAGGTTAAAAAATGTTCCAATTTAAAAAATCTTAAACAAGTGAAAAATAAAATATAATTTCTTTATAATGCTATTCAAAGAGTGAATAAGAGGATATTAAATGAGCGCAAAAGAATTGAGGATGTCATTACAATTGAAGGTTTTGTTAATGATCAAGTCATCTTGTTGTGAAGGTAAGGGCCTCGTCCAAATCCTATTACCTTAGATGTTGATTGCCAAGAGTACAAGAAATACTGATTTCACATTATGTGATCGACCTACGAAAACTCATATTATAGGCCAAGAAAATCACAAGTCTTCCTTGGCTAGAGCAAGGAAATGCAGGTGGGGGTTGAGTGGACAAGTTTATTAATGAGTATAGAGGAGGCATTGAGTGCCTGAGAACTGAGGAAGAATAATTTGCAGAGAGTATAGAGCACACACGAGTGAAAATTGAGCAAATTTGTGAGTGGATTTTCTGTTGGTAATTTTTGACAAATAAAACTCCGTGAGGTAGTAAATTTTTTTGCCCAAATGGTGTTGAATCTATTGAGATTAGAAGGAATTAATAGTGAATTACAATGGAATATATTAATTAATTTTTGACTGAAGACCCTTTCGAGAAACATATAATCAATTTTAATGGCCCCATTCATGGGTCACTCTTGGCTTATAAAGATAATGGTGCATGGTAATATCATTTCATAAGTGACCTAATTTTTTCTAACAATTTCAACAATTTTGGCACTGTAATAATCTGAGAACAATGATGACATTTACGACAATGCAAATAAATATGAATGAGATTCTCTTGGTTTCAAGAATAATTTATTCTCTACTAAATAGAGCCAACCACATGAAGGTGGAATCTCATATGGCTCCTCCCATCCCCCTCACATCACTCTCATTTTCCCAATACCCAATCTATGAAATAGAATACGAACAACCCAAAAATTAATTAAGGTCGTAAACAGAATTTTCATGTGTTTTTATAAATACATAATTTTAGTTTAGCATGTACACTAGTATGGCCATTATTTATTGGTTTGAAATAATAAACAAAATGCGATAAACCCACATAATTATTAAATTATTTAAAGACAATAATTCCTACATATTAAAATATAAAGTTATAACATACCAGCTCATACTCGAACAAAACATCTATATCGATATTATTCTTTTGTATATTCTTGATCTTCATCCAACTGATAGACATCTATACCAACATTTGATTCAGAAATGGTGTTGAAATGATTGACCATGTAATGATCATCATCAATTATTTCATTTTCAATAATATCCTCACTGACATCATCAATAATTGTTGCCTTATCTCCTACGCCTAGTTCAGCTTCTATATCTACTTTGTCTGTCAATGCATCTTCCTGCTCATATGCCACTGCATCATCTTCTTCTTGATCAATATCATCTTCTTCCTCTACAGTATACTCTACTTGCCTTCCTCTTGGATCATATCTAATAGAAAATGACCATCCATTCTCACCTGGAACCTCTGAGTAAAATACTTGTTCACATTGGCTTGGAAAAACATAGAAATCTTTTCCTTCTTCAAACTGTGATTTTTCAACCATTAGAAATCCATTTTCATGTTGAATAAGAGTTCTGTCATCATCACTTACATTCATTCATAGCCTATAACATTTGGCATCGAACAAATATAATTTGAAGGAATTAAAGTCACACTCAACTATATCATCTAAAAACCCATAATATCTATTTTCAGATTCTCGAGGATGTCTCTCACTCCGGGAGGAAACATTAGTGACCTGGAATACTGAAATTATCCCACTATCATAATTTTTCATGTTATCATCCAACTGTTTAATGCGAAATTTATGACCATTGCACCACATAGCCTTGTGGTGTTTCAACTCCAATATGCCAAACATGAAAAAGATGCATTCTCAATTAATAATTAATCATATAATTTACACAGCTTTAAAATTATTTGAAAAATCAAACTTGTTGTCACATTATAAATATAACATAAAATAAGTAATGAATACAATAGGTGAATCAATTTCTTACCTTTCTATCTTTCAAGCCATATGGTAAATCAATTTCCCTGTCCGTAACATTTCCATGTCCACTACGATAAGCTTCTCTAACCAATTTAGATAGTATTTTCCATGATAATCTATCTTCATTACATTCTTTACATATTTCAATCCATTCACTCATCCACTCAAGATTGTTTGCAATGTATAAAAGTAGTGCCTCATAATCTTGAGCACCTGAATAAAAAAAATAATTCACCAATATTAAATATAACTTATAACCATGGTAAATTATATTAATTAATAAACGATGAAAGAATAAGACTTAAATGAATATGATCATATACATGATGTAAAAAAATGAAACATTATGTGTATTATATATAATAAATCTTTTACCTCTCACTTTCTTCACTCTACCTTTTCCCAACGAGTGCTCCACTTCAAATATTTTGATGGAGTTCACATCCCAAATTAAATCCACAGCATCCATAGCTAGCACAGCTAATATAGGAATATAATGACTAATATACACCATGGATTCATATACCACATATCCCTCCACCATAGAACCCTCGAGTCATGCTCTTTGTCTAACCAAAGCCTTCAAGGATTTTAGGTGTCTCTCCACCATCCACATTGACCTTGTGTGTACTGGTCCACACATTTCAATCTCCTAAATTTGGTGTATCAAGTAGTGTTCTTGTGCACTAAAAAATGTTGGAGGTGGATACTTTTGCATTTCACACATTAGGCGAGGAATTTCTCTCTTCCAATACTTTATTTCATCTTGATCGATTTCTTTCAATGACAACCATCTGCAAATCATTACACAAGGTTATTTCAATGAAACATAATATATATTACATTACAAGTAAATTAACACATCATGTCATTAAGTACAAAAAGAAATTGTAGCAAGATTTTGTGTATAAATCAAAACTACTTACCTCTTGTATCTACTAAGACCATATATAACTTGTTTGAAATTGCTGTCAAAGTCATTTGGGAGAGATACAGGTAGAAAATACTATAAAAATACAAAATGAATCATTATTGGTTTCCAAATTAAACAGAAAAAAGGAAAATTTAAAAGATTTATTCAAGCAATAATATACAAAAATGTATACCAAAACAATTACCTCAACAAAGGTATGCCAATCATGTGTTTTCACCCCACTGAAGTCACCTTTCTTCGTTAAGATATTATTTATGTTTGAAGCAAAACTTGTTGGAAATTTAATTCTTCTAACGAACTCTTTTACATCATTTCTTTTTTGTTTTGTTAATAACCATGGAATATTATTATAATTTCGACCTCCATTGTTATTTGATTGGTCGATGACACTTTTCATTGCATGATTTGATTTCTCAATGTCAGCACAAATTTTGTCAATTTTATCTTTATCATGTGCACCATCTATGATTTTCCATAACGTTTATGTCACATTATTCTCGATATGCATTGTATCAAACAAATGAGCTATTTTTAGGTCCTCATAATAGGGTAACCTCGCGAATTAAGAAGGATAACATTTCATTCTAGGTGGAAGTACAATATTAGTACCTTCACGATGACGACCTTGATATCAAAGAATAAAATAAATCAAAAAAATAATTGTCAAATACAGTAAAATAAATTCATTAATTAAAACAAAAATTCCAAACATTACATAAACAATTAATATATATATACATATATAGACAAATTACGTACCAGTTGCTTGACGATTATTAATTCTGTTATATTCCGACTTCCACAACCGAGGTGTCATTCTTCGTGGTTTTAATCCAGTTTCTTCTTTATAATTGAAAAGATGTTTTTCAGTAGTGTGATAATAATGGTTCCTAGAGAGGAAGTGCCTAAACTCATCAAACACCATATTCCCTAAGTCTAGCGAATGACGATACTTCATCTTACGGCCACAAACTGGACACGCAAATCTACCCTTTGTTTGAAGACCTGCAATAGATGGATCAATAACAATTATACTATGAGATCATTTTTAAAACATGCAATACGGTATATCTAATTTAGATAATTATATATTATATTAAAGTGCAATGAAATATTACATACCACAAAAATTTGTTAGTCTTGGGGCATCATGAATTGTCCATACAAGCATTTCATGACATTGAAATCTCTTCTTCTCTATTGGTTAAGTGGCGTCATACATAGTGATGCCATGCCATAACTTTATTAGCTCATCGATAAGAGGCTCAATATATACATTCATATCTTTGACCTGGTACTTTCCTAATTGTTCAAAATTACGGTACATAATTACTACCATGATATATGTATATATAAGTAAGTAAATAAATAAAATATATTATGCAAACAATGAGAGAAATGAAAATGTTACATTGAAAAAATAATGTATCAAATACCTGGAATAATCATAGTCAACATTATGTGCTCCCTCTTTATTTACATCCAAGGAGGAATGTTATTGCTGATAATGAAAATAGGACACACTAAGTAAGTAGATCTAAGATCTTTGAATGGATTAACAACATCAACTGCCAATGAAAGCCTAACATTACGAGGTTCATTTTTAAAATATACATATTTTTCCTCGATTTCCCTAAATGCAAAACCATCTGCAGGAATTCAAAGAACACCATCTCCACTTCTATTCTTTGAATGGTAATCCATAAATTCAGCTATGCTCTTACACCTGAACATTCACTGCAAACATGGAATTATGGGAATATGATGAAGAACCTTTTGAGGCACCTTTTTTGTTAGTTGATCAGTTCGATATCTATTGGTACCACATTTCAAAAATTATGTTTTCGACACATGTTCTCCGTAGTATATAATATCATATTTAGCACATGCATATATAGTGTTATATTCCATTCCAAAGTCTTTCATAATAGCAAGTAGATATCGATATGTTTGAGGTAAAGTATTTGGCAATGGTAACAAAAATTGACCCAACAATCTACAAAATAAACAAAAACTAGTTAATGTAAAGATTATTAATCACAAATAAGTATTGAATTATTATTTTACAGATTCATTACAACTAAAAAAAGGTAAAATAATCAAAATTTACATATATGTGATCATATATACATATTGCATACCTTAGGATCTGTGTCATACATCTGTTCGACAAATTATTCATAACCTTTAAGTTCACCAACAACAATGTAGCAGAGAGAAGAGTTGCATTTGAGTGTTCAAAAATTCATTCATTTGAAGTTTCAATCAGAGGTACGTCATAAATACCGTCACTATCTCCACCATCATCATCTGACTCACCATACAAGTCTTGGAGCATTTGATTTGTCCCATCATTAATGTGAACTGTCTCATTATTATCATCATCTACCTCCATGGGATCATTAAAATCATCTTCATCATTCGCTTCATGTTTTGCACCTTGTACAACATCATTTCCAATACTAATATTTTCTACAATATTCTCTTGTACTGGTGCAGCTTCATCGAATCTACTACTATTTAGTTGTGGAAGCTGGTTTTGCAAAAATTTCGGGGGAAACTATGCGTTTATAAAAATTACAAACAATTATTAAAGATTAGTGCGTATATAACAAATATTTAAATAATATAAAATTTTACGATATAATCAAAATGAATAAAGATAATGAAGATAGATAATTAATTACCACGGGACAATCGTCATTCGATCCACCATCAATGTGCCCATAATTCCTACAATTCATTGTTGTTGTTGCTATTAAAACTCTAACATTATTTCTCATACAATTTTTTTTGCAAGGGCAATAAACTTTACCATCACCCCTTTCACCCTCTTCAATTGTTTTTCCACCTCTAATGTTTTCTTCCATTGATGCAAATTATCCTATAAAGAAAAAAAAAATATATTTAGCAATTATCTCTCTCAATGGTGTAGAAAACCAAAGACATGTTGAACTCAATGGGAGCTCAATAAGAAAAAAGAAAATAAAAGTGATCAAATTTCTACCATGATAAAAGGATCAAAGGTAAATAATGAATGGAAAACCGTGATCTTATTTATAACAAAATATTGAGTTATCCTTGATAATGGTGCATAGTAAAATATTATTAACCAAGTTATAGATCTAATAGCTTGGAATATTTTATGGCTAAACTAGCCATTAGGATAACGGCTAGTTTGACTTTGAAAATTAAAATCGAATAATAATGACTAATTTTATTTAATTAAGTAAATAATTAGTTATTTAATTAATTGTGATAATATATATATATATATATATATATATATATATATATATATATATATATATATATATATATATATATATATATATATATATATTTATTTATTTTATTTGTTTTTTATTTAGAAATGGCTAAACTAGTAAGTTGGGATATTTTAGTTTTATTTATTGATTTAATTAATTATTTAATTAATTATTTAATTAATTGTGATAATATCTATATATATATATATATATATCTATATATATATATATATATATATATATATATATATATATATATATATATATATATATATATTAATAAAAATTACTACACTAATAGATGAAATAATATATTAAATCTGTAACAAGCCTCATGTCATCACCATTCTAACATTTTTTAAATGGTCTTTTCATATCGTCGTTATTCCATGATCTCAATAGCGTATGTCGCGCTTCTGACGTTTTCTATCCATGTTGTTATTCCAACATTTTGTGAACAGTCTTTGTGAATGTGTCAGGGCGCCCTAGGAAATGCGTTTGGGTGGGTTGGTACGTGTGAAGGCGCCGAGGGAAACAAGTTCAAGTGGGTCAGGTCGGGTCGGGACATGTCGTGTGAGGGTGCCCAAGGAAACCCTTGAGTCTATCATAGTCCAATTTTTGTTGTAATAAATTTCTATTTCATGAACTCACATAAAGGAATCTTCAATTCATTTCAACGTACTCCATTTGTAAATGGCTAGTATGGCACGATGGATCAAACGAACCTGCTCGAATGCATTTCCTTAGGCACCCTCACAGTACGGCATGACCGGACCCGACCCGAACCAAAAACGTTTCCTTGGGCACCATCACATGACCTAACCCAACTCAACACGCCCGAACATCGATTAAGATGGCACAGGGGAGAAAATTAGGAAAGTGTTAGGGGTTAAGGGTTTAGAGGTTTAGGGTTTAAGGGGTTAAATGTGTTAGGGGTACCTAACATACCTAGCCTTGTCACTCCCTAGCCTGACTTGACCTAACCCGCTCAAATGTGTTTCCTTAGGTGCCCTCTCACAACCCGAACCGACTCGGCCCGATCAAACATGTTTCCTTCACATGACCTGACCCGACCCAACCAGCTCGAGCTTGTTTCCTTGGGTGCCCTCATACGACACGACCCAAGGAAACCTGCCCGAATGCATTTTCGTGAGCGCCCTCAGACGACTCGACCCGATCTGACCTGACCCACTCGAATGCATTTCCTTGGGCGCCCTCACATGACACGACCTGACTCGACCCACCTAAACGTGTTTCCTTGTGTGGTCTCACATGACATGACCTGATTGAACCCTACCTGACCTGCCTGAACATGTTTCCTTGCCAACACGATCCAACTCGGGCGCGTTCCTTGGGCGCCCTCACACGACCTGACCCTACCCGACCCAACCCGACCTCACTCGAACCGACCCGACCCAACCTCACATGACCCGACCTGACACGACCCCACCCGACCCGACTGAACCCACCTGGACAAATGCAATTGGGATGTGAAGCTTGAAAAAAGGCTAAAGGGATGACATGCATGAACATAGGAAAGGGTAATAGAAAGTTCGAGCGGAAGGCTAGATAGGGAGAGCTATTAAAGGTAGAGAATGGCTAGAAGGCCAAGTCCTTAAGGTCAGGAAGCCTTCGCTGAGAAGTTGAATCACAGATTTTACGACACATATTGCAACCTGCACCGAATGATATTCTCTAGCTAAAAGGGATGTTGATCTTAAATAACTTTACATGGTCATGGTAATAAAGCACATGAAATTATTAGAATGCATAATATTGTTGAGACTGAGGAAAATCACATTACCATTATTCAGGCACACTATGCTTGATTTAAGGGTGTTTCACTCTACTTGGAGTTTTGATGTATATTGTGCTATGTGCCAATGCTCTTGTTGCATAAGGTTTCCATGGTGGCTGCTTCCTCGGGGAAGTGATTAGGGGTGTTTTGACAATGAATGAGATCCATCATATTACCATTACGATACAAAGTATTCACCATAAATGATCATGTGGTTATGTGCGAGGTTATACTGGTGTGGTACAAAATTTAAGTAACGTTGAAGGCAAAATGTCATGTTTAAATGAATTGCAAAGGTGACATGCACGTTAGTCAATACTAGGCAAGTGACATTCAAGAATCGTAACTCTTGAAAGTGTGATCTTTCACCATGTCAAAGAAGGTGGGGAGGGCCCACATTGGGCTATGATTTGCGGGGTAATCACAATACAAATTTTGTAATGAGAAAATGGTAAATATTCTTCAATACAGAGGGCATTATATTTTGAAAAAGTTATAATAAAACTTCTAATTTATTCATTCATTAAATTTAAATATTAATTTTCTTATATTCATATTTAATATTAAACATCGTATAAGTTAAAGAGAAATTAATAAAAACTAAATATAACAAATTTATTATTATTTTTGTTAGCTTGACCTAGCTAATATAGTAATATCTAACATAATAATTTTCAATTAAATCACCCTAGTAAACAAATAACAAATTTATTATTATAATCCTATAAAAATTAATAAAATAAAAAAATAACATTACAAAATATTCCATCGTTACAAAATGTTACAAAAATTTTACCGTCGTCGCTATTCCAATGTTTTTTCTACACGTGACAACACCGACGGTTGTCTTCCAACCGTCACAATACCGGCGGTTATCTACTAACCGTCTCAATACCGATGGTTGTTCCCAATACCGTTGCACTATCGAAAAGTGTCTATAAACGTCGCAATAGAGATGCTTGTCCCCAAAACGTCGTAATACCGACGGTTTACCGCAAACCGTCGCAATACCGATGGTTATCCCCAATACTGTCATACTACCGACAAGTGTCTCTAAATGCCACAATAGTGACGCTTGTCTCCAAATGTCAAAATACCGACTCTTGTCTTAGAAATGTTGCAGTTCCGACGTTGTGTCCCAAAATGTCAGTATTCTGATGACGTTCCTAAACATCGCAATACCGACGATGTCCCTAAACATCACTATAGTGACGGTTGTTGGTGGGATTTAAGAAATTGAGAAAAATTGGGGAAATTACGGACAATACGTCAAAAGTGTCGAAACTAAAGTGTCAGAATTTTGACCAAATGTACTAGTGAGTATCGATTATTGCCTTCCTGACCAGAATCAGATTTGGAATGGGACACCTTCCCTTTCCCTTTCTTCACCTTTCCAGCCAAGGCATATTTCTCCTCATCATCATTCTTTGATTTAGATCCATCTTTTGTGTTCTGTCGAATCTCTTCTTGTACCAAGTTGGACCACAGTCACTCCCACTCTCGTAAATTCTCCCTCCCATTCACTAAATCATGGTAGCTTTTCCATATCTTGGAAAGACCTAAAAGAGTTAGTCTCACCAAATAATCTTTGGAAACTGTAACACCGACACTTCTAAGCTCATCTCGATGTTGAGTGAACTTTGACAAGTATTTTGGTATCGTGTCTCCCATCTCCATCTTGATCTTTCTGAGATTTTCCTTCAACGCCAGCTTCTTGTGGTTGCTGCTATTTTGAAATAGGCCTATTAAGGCCTTCCACATAGCAGATGAAATTTCCTTTCCATGTAGGTTTGAGTTAATATGATATTTAACTCTTTCTAACATAATCCTTCTCAACTTTTCTACATTATTCTTCCATGCATCAAGATTTTGATCATCTACTGCTGCGGGCCTGGGAATATCATTTTCTATGAATTCCTTTAGCCTTTTTTCCTACATCATTTCCTCCATCATGTCCTTCCAGGCTATGTAATTTTAATTATCCTCAAGGGAATATTCGAGTCTCAATCCATAGATATACATCCTGATATGTTATTGGTCCTGAAGACTAAATCTACAAATTTGATTCACGTGTTCAAAACAAACTCGTATTATTCTCTTGTATAGTGATTCCTTCTCTTATACTATGTATAAAATCCACATAGATTCAACTGATCTTGTAATATGCTAAAACAAAATACTTGAATCTATTCTACAAATTGTGGAAACCAATTACGATCACATAATCACATGAACAAGAAAGAGAAATAATTTCAATCTCACAACATAAATTTGTATATGGGGAAAGTCTCAGCTAAAATTCCCACTATATGTATATTGAATTAGTTTAATAATACAAAAAAATATAATGCTTCTCTCTAGCTTTAGAGCTCTTTTCACTATCTCTGACTGTCTCACTCTGATCAAAGAAAAATTGGTCCAATACTTAACCAATTCATTGCCTCTATCTGACCAACCTTGCTCACGCATTCCTGAGGCAATTGAGCCTCTGTTAATTAGGAAATTCCCAATAATTGATTACGCAATACATCCAACGCATCCTGATGACCTAATGCATGAACTGTACAATTTTCTAATTATACAACTCATAGTCTACTTCCCTTTAACTCCAATCTCAACTGGGCCTTTCTTAGAACTAAAATGCAATGACTATTTATAGTGAATTATCAGTTATATGATTTATCACTACATGTGAATTAAATCATATTTAATCCACTAGACCTCTCACTAACTCATCCATCAGTTAGAACTAGTTAAACTGATTTTAACTCAAATAATTAAGTTAAACTATTACAACTCAAAATAAATTGCAACTGGACCCGCTAAAACTTAGAGTGAATTCTACATGCCTCTAGTTTGACCCCCAACTCAAATCAACTGAGCTAACTAAGTCTTCCCAACTCAGTTAACTTGTAGAATATTTTATGTGAAGTGGAATTATAATTTCCTTCTAATTTAATTAAGTGGAAATTAAATTAGAAGCATCTCCCTATTGCTAATTTCAACACTTTAGGGCACCATGATGAAAATGGCCAAGTATTTTATGTTTAATTTCACAGACATCATGGCTTTGCACCTTCTTCGTCTTTTTTATTAATGGAACACAATCCTACACATCTAGCTTATAAAATTTCTTCACATGTACCCCAATCTACTTCACCTGCCCTATGGTTATGTGTCTCAGGAATGCCTTTCCTTTGCTGAAGATCACGACCTTCCAAGACTGCAACAGAGATGATATTTTTATTTAGGCCCAAAATGAACATGGCATCCTTGAGCCTAAGGGGGGATCCCAACTCCCTTTGAAAGGTGATTGTACCAAACCTGACCATGCTATACCTTCTATCGTCCCCTGTCTCGATGTGTATCTGCAGATATTTTCTTCCAGGTCACTAAAAATATATATACACCCTATCATGTGGAACAATGCACCTTATTCCAAGTACCACATGCTCCCAATCACTATGTTGGACATGCATGCAATGAGGGTAAATTCAAGCTCGAGCTGTGAAGCCAAAGCTTCACCTAATGCTCCTTCTGAGGTCTTATTTATTTCATTTTTGTGTGGAAACTTTGTGGCATAGTGCCTGAATTTGTGACAACATAATCATTTCATTTTCAAAAAACATTTCTTCTTGCCCCCTTCGTTGGATTCTAGTTTGGATTGAGATTTGTTCCCTTTTCCCTTCTTTTCCTTTCAAGCCAATGCAAATTTTTCTTCATCCTCACCCTTGGATGAAGTCCCATCTATGGTATTCTACCTCATTTCCTCCTGTACCAAATCGGACCATAAGTGATCCTAATTCGATAGTTCCTCTCTCCCATTCAAAAAATCTTGATAGCTATGCCAGCTCTTGGGAAGGCTTAGAAGGGTCAGGCTTACCAACTTTTCTTCAGGAAAATAAACATTGAATCACCAATTTCATCACAAAATTGTGTGAACTTGCTTAGATACTGCATAATTGTTTCATACTTATGCTTCTTGATACTTCGAAGTTTATCCTTGAGTGCCATCTTCCTGTGGTCACTATTATTCACAAACAATTCTTTCAATGCTTTCCATATTGGGAAACGAGTTTATTTTCTATGGATATTTGAGACAATGTGATCTGACACTCCCAAAAATATTATTCTCCTCGCCTTGGCTACATCTTTATTCCACTGGAAACAGTTCTAGGAATCATATTCTGATGGTTGTGCAACATCTGTCTTGACGTATTCTAGAAATCTATTTTCATCCAATATTTCCTCCATGTGATCCTTCCATGCAATAAAATTATAGGTGCCTTCCAAGGCATACTCTAGCTAATTCCACTGAAGTTCATATTCTTAGCTTTGAATAAATCGTGTTGCACTGATCTCCAAATTCGAACCTCCCAAGAAAAAAATTTAAAATTTCTGCTCTAATGTGAATCCTGCTCTGATACCATGTATACGTTATGGTGTATATTTTCAATTTCTTATGAATTTTTAATCAAAATCATAAGACACAAAACTACTCTATTTATATGTAGACATTAGTTTAGAATTTAGAAAACACACATATGAAAATGGTGTTTTTCCTAGGGAAAGAAATCCGCTAAAAAACCCAATGTCTACTTGCATTAATTTGATGAATAGAGATGTATTATAATTTATTTTCTCAATTGAGCACAACCTATAAGTGTATAACCTATCTCTCTTCTCACTGAGAAGCTCTGAGGTAGACTTATTCAATTTATACCTCTTCTTGAGGTCCTATTTCCTTGCGTTGTTCTTCCTCCAAACTTGATTGTGCAATTCCTTAGGTGAATCATTTGACTGCATGCAACACATGTACACTCAATACTAGTCTACAATCAATGCTACACTACCTTGGAATCTCCACCAAGCCTAGTTAACTCGAATTCTTTGCACGCACTAGCTATTTTGGGATGATTGATCAATTAATTGGATAATCACTGAGTTTGACTAAAGTGCTACTGCACAACTGGCCCTCCACTAGTTCTTTCAACAGTTAGAACTAGTTTAACTAAAAAAAAAACCTTTCATAACTGACCTTGATTTCTACAAATTAGTAATCACACATGCTTATATAGAATTTAACTCCTACAAATTTAGTTTACTAGGTAAATTTGGTGACAAAAGCCATTTTAGATAATTTAACTGTATCCAAGTTGTCTGTTGATGGGGAAATTCGAATTTTCTCAATTTAATCAAGGAAAAATCAAAATGAGATTTTCTTGTTGCATTTTTCAACAGTTCCTTTTTTGTTTCTCCCAATTTTGTCCCCTTCTTACTTTTAGCATTCTTTCCTTTTATGTTCCTCCTCCTTTTTGTGAGCATATTCCTATTCATTCCTTCTTAATTAATCCATGGCTACTTTCCTACATAATTCTTCCCTTGTCTTTTCTTCATCCCTCAACAAACTACCTTCCTTGTGCTCTCTTATTATCCTATTATATTTTTCTTATCATCTCCTCATTTTCTATTTTTTCCCAAGTAAAATCCTTAGCTTCCTCCCTCTTTTGATCAATTTCTAACTGAGCACTCAATAATTTTATCTTTTCCCTAGCCTTATACCACTAATCTAAGCCTATATGTTTGACGCTCTACCTTTTTTCCTCATCGAATTTTCATTACTTTTTGGCTTGTATGGCATGTAATTGTAGGTTATTTTGACATTTTACCATGATTTTATTCCCTAAGCATGAGGAAAACTCTTGTTATTAGTTTTTTATTTCATCATTTTTAGGTACATATCATGTGAACCTGGGTGTATCTATACATTTACCATCACCCACCAATCCATAATTTATAGGAATATCATCATTGGTGTGGCTATTACTACTTATCTCCTTATGTGATACTATTAGTGTGTTCCTAAATGATTCATCATGGGATGTATTTCAATGATACATGGGGTATACTAATAATATTGGTTGAGTTGTACCTTACATCAATAACCTATGAGATAGATCCAAAGTGGATGGCATGATTATCTCAAGAAATATGATGCATGGCAAGGAAATGAAATTGTAGGAAAAGGTAGGAAGATATAAAAGTGTTATGTATGATGCAATTTTCTACAAACACATATCATTAGCATGATCGAATATGGGCCATGTGCAGGAGTTAGGTGTTATGTCAATGGAATCGTGTACTAGTGAGATCTAGTTAAATAAATCACAATAACACAATTTTTTACTAGATAAGTAGAGGCCCATCCACTTTCCATGTGGAAAGGGAATGTGTTAGGTAGGAAAAGTAGTAGGAGTGAGTGGAGTGGATATCATTAGTGGATAGAAAAATGCATGGAATTAAAGGTCCTACATTATGTGAAAAGAGAGGTTATGATAAATTTTATAAACTAAGAATGAAGTTGGAGAATTATAATAAATTTAATATAAATAAAAATCTTAGCATAAAATTTCAAATAACATAAAAATCTTATTTTCCTATAGCATTTGATGTATTAAGAATCTATCGATCATGTTTTTTATTTAAGGTATATATTTCATACAAAATTCTGAAGAAGTAGATAACTTAGGATATTTGTGTCATATTTTATTTGTTTTGAAGTTACGAAATGTAACCTGTCACTTGTGAATGTGTAGTCATTACTAGTTTTTACATTTGAAAATCAAGCAGGGTTGGACATGTTAGAAATGACATTCGTTACATTGCAATATATACCTTTGGACAAATTTCTATATTAAAATGGTCGCGAAGGTTTCTTCACATATTATGGTCAAATTATTTAACAGGTCATGTTGGATAAATACCCTTATTTTTCTTTCTCAAAATCCTCGTATTAAACAAAAATAACTAGATTAATTTAGGAGTACAAGAAAACTCTCAAGTTCTATACTCTTCAATAATTTCGTAAATCATATTTCATTTATGGTTATGCTTATCTACTTGTTCAAATGTATCTCAAGTATGGGTAGGCCCGCTTCATATGATCTGGTAATATGTTGGAAGGTTCTAAATGAGGAAGATAGTACCCATTGCAGCATTTTCATATTTATGAATTGGTCCTTTTTGTGACCATTTTATTCATGCATAAGAGTATATGAATACTGATTTTTGTGGAAATTAAGTATGTCAACTAAATTATCACATATTTTAGTAAGCTTGTTTTTCTAATACTCTTAGAATTGATATACCTATAGACAATTTGGATGGATTTTGTAAGTAGAACTTTGTTATGGCATTTTTTTATATTTAAATATTCTTAGTGAGACATTGTGGTCAATCTTTTGATTCTAGTAATTTGATGGATATAATTTGCATAATTTTGGTCTTCATCTACTTTATTGGGTAGTTTTTTTTTTAATTACATAGTTTTGGATGTAGGAACAAAGTGTGGGTTATATTATGGAAATTGAAAAAGGCTAAGGAAGAAAGCTCAATAAATATTGAGCAAGAAGAAGACAAGATACAAAAGATAAGAAACCTAGTGAATTGGGTAAAAAATATCATCATATTCATCTTCTAATATTCCTTTGAGAATTGAAGTGAATATTTAAATACCCATGTTTGATGGACAAGTTAACACGGAATTATTAATAGTTACTTGAAATAAATGGGAGTTTATTTTGGCCTTTATCAAATCCAAGAAATGTAGTAGATTTTTGTTTCTTGGTTGAATATATTTGGACATGATGTATTGTGGTCAGAGATCCATGTGGGTGAATTCAAGCTAGGAAAGAAGCCCATGATTACAAAATGGAAGCAATTCAAGAAATTGTTGACTAAATCAGGTTGGATCTGATCAAGTGCCCTGGATCAAATTATATTTTTTTTAATGCTCAAGAGACCGTCAGATATTCGATGATAAGTGGAAACCATTGAATATCTGACTCCCAATTGATGGGAAAAGCCATAAGATATTTGACTTTGTACTGACAGAACCAAGAATCAGAGTTATAACACTCCCATCACAAACTTATTATAATGTCTATTATCTAACACTCCGCTATCATACATCTGAATCCATACTTATAGAGTGAACCGTCAGATCCCGTCGAACTAGACTAATAAGTCGTCGAATATCTAAAGTCAAAGGGTTACATATAGAAAATCATTTTTGACATCTAGGGCGACGATTATACGATGTTTAGCTCATCGCATATCCAATTAATGTTGGCGTTGAAAAACTGACCGTAAAGAGTCATATGTTTAAAAAAAATATTTCCCATCTTTGGCATAGTATATTCAACGTCCTCCCATCGAATATATGGTGGTTAATAAAGGGTCAACTATTCAACACAATCCCAACGACAATTAGCTCAACTCCAATGTGTTAGATAACTAACAACAATAAGTCGAATAACCAACGAATATGCGTCATATTTTAGCCCAATTTGTATTAATGATGATAGACCTTGCTATAGTGAGATATTTTCAGAATCAATTCTTTTAGTGAAAGGAAACGATGAGTAGTTGACATATAGAGATATAGAAATTCAATGGGTAGAGTTTGAGTTGTGGAAGCTCAAAATGGAATATATGTTGGCGTACAAATATTAGTGGATCATTGTGGATTTAGGTATTGCACACATAAGGATGTCGGCAAAATAATGGGCCAAAATGGATCAAAAGGAAAAGATAATAATATTATTGTCTCTTAAAATCAGTATTACTGGTTTTTTAGGGAATTTGTATAATTCTAAGTTCCTAGTGAACAAATTATTCCTCCAAAAAATTTATATAACATAAGGATGAAGGATGGAGATAGAGCATCTAAAAACCTTCAATATTGTGATAAGTCAGCTAATATATGTTGATATTAATATTTCATATGAAGATAAGTGTATTAGGTTTTTTTGTTATTTACCAAAATCTTGGGATATTTTGGTTGTTTTCATACGTAGTAATGCAAATACTTTAATTTCTGATGATATAGTCTCATCCATGTTATCATAAGAGATGATAGAGAAAAATATGGAAATTGAAAACACAAATTCCTTTCGATAAAAGTAAGCTCCCACAATAGAAATAAAATTAAGTCCACAAATTGGAGATCTAAATTGAGAGGAAGATATAAGCCACTAGGGGAATTCATAAGGGTATGTGGAGATGTTAAAAGAAAGGGCACAAATAAATGCTTCCACCTCTTCATCCTTTCTTGAGATTGCATATACAACAAAATTTAGCTTCAAAACACAAATTCCACCTCTTCATTCTTTCTTGTGATATTTTGGCTGTTATCATAGGTAGCAATGCAACTACTTTAATTTTTTATGATATAGTCTCATCCATGTTATCATAAGAGATGATAGAGAAAAATATGTAAATTCAAAACACAAATTCCTTTCTATAAAAATAAGCTCCCATAATAGAAATAAAATTAAATCCACAAATGGGAGATTAAATCTAGAGGAAGATATAAGCCTCTAAGAGAATTCATAAGGATATGTGGAGATGTTAATAGAAATGGCACAAAAAACGGCGTCCACCTCTTGATCCTTTCTTGCCAACCTGAATGCCTTCTCCAATGAATCATATTCCCAAACGCGAACCTCAGGTTGGATTTTATCCTTTAAATTCCCTATGAATACATCAATCTTGTGTTCCTCTGGAATATCAGTTACCCTTATATTCAATTTTTGGAAGTCCTTAATGTGATCCACCACTGAACCCTTTTTTTTTAGATTTATCAATTGGCTAAAGAAGGTGTTGCTCTTTGTATCATCATAATGTTCTATCATTTCCTCCGTAAAAATTGACCAAGTGACAATAGTTTTATGGGAGAAAAACCATAGATACCATACAAATTTATTTTTACTAAATATAAATTTGAAATGTGTACCTTTTGTGTGTTTTTCAAATTATTGAGATCAAAATATTGCTCCATATGTAGTATCCATGTTATGGGATCCTTTCCATAAAACTTTCTCATATCAATCTTTGGAATATGGTGGCTCTTCCATCCAACATTCGAGTTTATGAAATCACGATTAACATTTATTTTATTCTCATCATGAGTTCCCTCTACTGTATTTTCTCGATTAGGAATCATTTCTTGTATCAAATTTGTCAAACCTTCCTTCAAACCTTCCATGTCTTCTTTTAGATAATTCTTCATGTCTTCCATGTTTTCTTTCATTTTTTCTTCGATCTTAGCTTCCATGTCTTCCATGCCATTATTCAAACCATCCATTACGCCTTTCTTCAAACCATCCATATTAGCTTCCATGCCCTTCTTCAAACCATCCATATTAGCTTCCACAATTTTCTTCAAATCTTCCATTTCATTTTTTGTTGCTCTTTGCGAGAGAAAAATTTGGTGCACTTGCTCTTGTAATTTTGATATATCATGTTGCACTTATTCATCTTCAAGGGTCATAGTAGAGTATTCTGAGGGCTTAATGGGTGTTGAATTAATTGTAGGGGGGATTTTAAAACCCAATACTGATATCTATGCTTCAATATGCCCTTACAATCACTTCAAGCTTGTTTTCGAAACAAGACTTATGCAATTTGAAAAAAATAATACACACATTTTTCTTGTTTTTCAGGAGCTCAATATTGAAACTGAATTATATCTATGATTTCAAATCTTCAATATCTGAAATTTGGTTCTATATTAGCCCTATGAATCTTCTTTTTAATTCCATAGGTCTAACCTAATTTGGAAGCTTCAAGAAAAATTTATTCCCAATATGGCATAATGACCTAATTATGGACTAGTTCAGTAGAGCGAACTTGTACGACGTTCCACGTGTCACTGTTTCCTCCTTCATCTCTAAAATTGATATAAAGAAAACCACATTCTATGCACTTTTGGCCATTTTTTACAGAATTCCAATTCAATGCTTAGAGAGATAGTTGTGGCAATTTTCCCAGGGTCACCTCTTTTATATGAAATTCAGGATGTTGCAAAAACCCTAGCTTCCACAAATCAAATCTCGAAAAATATTGTGAACCAAGATCTGAAATTTTTACACAACGTTCCTCAGGATTTTGGCTTCACGTGATAAAAGTTTCATCTTATGAACCTTCATATAAAAAACGTTATAGTGAAAATTCCACGATGACCTCTTTGGAGCAGTGAAACCATAGAATCCAAAGCTCTAATTCCAAATGTTATGAAACCAGCTCCAAAAATAGAAGAAAAGAGATATCAACACCTTATAATTCAGTCACTTCGAGGGGGAAACCTCCTTTACAATACATAAATGAGAAATTCTTGGATGATACAAATGACAAAACCTACTTCTATATATAGGATTCCATGGGGTCACAATATAATCCTTGCCCACCTAACAATAATAATGTAAGGAAAAAATAATAATAGTATGGGGGTTACAAGGATACAAAAATAAAAATAAGAGGGTTACACTAACAAAAATAAGGGACTACACTAGTAAACTAGGGAACTAGCACACAAATTCTTTTCTATAAAAGTAAGCTCCCATAACAGAAATAAAATTATGTCCACAAATGGGAGATCTAAATCTAGAGGAAGATATAAGCCTCTAGGAGAATTCATAAGGGTATGTGGAGATGTTAAAATAAAGGGCATTATAAGAAATATTTTAAATCCAAAATTGTTGAGAAAGGGAAGGGACCTGATTTTTCTCCTTCTATAGAAAAAAAAACCTCCTCAAATTAGGGAAGGGATGTATATTTGGTTTCCTATATTATACATGTAGATCACGAGGCACGATTAGTCGACTCAAGAACATCCTTTGATATGACTCCTTGCAGGGAGTAGTTTTGTGAGTATAATATACGATGGTGGTGATATTTCCTTAGGAAATGACATGAAAACTAGATTTTTAGGAAAAGGAAGAGTAAAGTTTAAGCTCTCAAGTGAAATCATTATAGCACTCCATGATGTCCTACACATCCTAGAACCAGTTAGAAATTTGATTTCAATAAGCAATATAAGTGAGGCATGTGTAAAAATAGTGTTTGAAAAGGATTACCTATAGGATTTTCTGAGGAGTAATAGTGTTTCCAAGGTATTTTGGATTATAAATCTATTATAAGCTATTAGGAATAATTTTTAGTGATAGGTTCAATTATTATGTTTTTTCTAAGAGTGGAGTAGAAGAATGAAAAACTCATGCAACCTCTAGAAAAAAAGACAATGGTTTGGAATAAAAGACTAGGACATATCACAGAGAAGGGCCTTCGAGTACTACATCGTAATGGTATAGTAGAAGGAATTTATATTTTCTCTGTATATTTTTATTTCTATTAATATTATTTATATGGGAATCAAGATTAGGTAAGATTCTCCTCTAGTTCTATAAGGTCAGAGTATATATTAAAGTTGGTACAAAATGGTGTGTTTGTACTTGTGTGGATTCCATCACTAGGTAAATATGTGTACTATGTCTCATTTATAGATGAATTCTTGATAAATTCATGTACTTATTTCCTTAGGAAGAAGAAATATAAATCCTTTTATAATTTCAAAGAGTTTAAAGCTCGTCTGGAAAATCAAATAGAGAATAAAATTAAGATGTTGATGACAAATGATGGTGGAGAATTATATGGGAATGAATTTTAAGAATTATATAAGTTTGGTATATCAAGGTAGAATACTGCTCCATTCACATCTCAATGGATTGGAGTTACAAAAAGGATGGATAAAGCAAGGAGCATGCTTAGTGGTGTGGTATTGTGACAAGAATTCTAGTAAAAGACAGTGGACACTATGTGTTACCTGGTAAATTGATCACCCTCATTAGTGTTAGATGACAAGACTCCACATGAGGGATGAACGAGTAAAAAAACCTATCTTAAACATATAAAGTTATTTTTCTATGATTCTTATTCATACATTTCAAAGGAGAATATGGTATGATGGATAAGAAAGATGAAAAGTGCATCTTCATTGGATTGAAATCTCTTATGGAATTTTATAAGATTTGGAACCCAAAAACTAATAATTTTGTGGGTAATAAACATGTTGTATTTAAAGAAACAAAATATGTTTTCAAACAAGAAGTCCTACCAAGGGAGAAAGAACTAGAGAAGATAGAGTTTTAATTGAAAGATATTGAATTAGAATCTACAAAGGAACATGAATAAGAAGAAGAAGAAGATTCACATACTCTAGTATTGAGGAGATCAATTCAGGAAAGAAGCTAGCTAGAATGGTATACTCCACCTATTTTTCATTAAAAATTTCCTTTATTTATTATTGATGATGATCCTAGAACTGTTAGAGAGGAAATGGATTTAGAGGATGGAAAAATTTGGGAAAAATTCATGGTTGAAGAAATGATATCCTTATACAAGAATGAGGCTTGGGATATATTGGAGTTTATAGCTATAAGAAATCACATTAGTAGCAAATAATTATTTAAGAATAAGTTGAATGCATAAGGTAGAGTAGAGAAATACCACACATTAGTAGCAAAATATTATTTTCGAGTATAGGGAATTGACATTGGTGAGATCTTTTCTCTTGTTTCCAAGTTAAATTCTATTATCTTTATTTTATTTGTTTTTGATCCTTTTTATTTTGAAGTAGAATAAATTAACACAAAAAAAACATTCGTACATCGGGATCTGGAAGTAGAAATATACATGAAGTAGTTAGAAGGCTTTGTAGTGAAGGGAAATAAAGAGCTAGTGTGCAAGCTAAAAATGTCCCTATATGGGTTAAATTAATCACCAAGGACGTGGTATCAAAGGGAAGATGATATTTCCATTGTTACGTATGCCAATGTGGTTGGAAGTTGTAGTAATGATTTGTATTAGAATAAAAATTTCACATGTAGTGGGAGTATTGAGCAAGTATATGTCAAAACTAGGAAGGAGTGTTGTATAGAAATAAATGGGGTTTTCAAGTATGTTATGACTTAGAAATTTACCTGGTTGTGGAAGGAAATAACTTTAGGTGATCTATAACCAATCTCTTGAATTGAAATTTATCCCTTTCAATCCAAAGTGGATCCCTTCTGTAAATCATTCAAAATGATTGGTTATGCACTTAAAACACTGACTAGATTTGTTGTAACAAAGCTTCAAAATTGTGGAAGGGCTTGATAGATTTCCATTGGGCATGGAGTCAAATATTTGGCTTAACAAGGTAGAAAAATTAAACCTTCAGAGAGGCAGGGTAGCTGAGTTACTCTGAGACTTAAAACTGTTGAGATGGAATGCAGAATTAGAAGGTAATGATATACTTATAAGAGCACCACAAGGATGAATTCCATATAGCATAAGTAAAAAATCTACAAAATACTGATCATATAAATAGAGCATAGAAAATATGATTTATGTTCATTTACTCTCATCAATCATAGAAGAATACACATATGGAAACATAGAAGGAGAAAAAAATAGGAAAACACATATCCAAAATATCTCAACACAAGAATCTCTACTCCAAAAGTAGTCTTCCTTATTAAACTTTTAGAAATACAAAGAGAACAATAAATTTATGATAAAAAACCAGCCCTATTTTCTATGAGTCTTTCGTTTTCTTTGATCTCTTTGAGATTGTGGCCTTTTATCGGTTTATGATCAAGCCCTTATGAGGGGTTTTATCTATATCTATGCCCTCCTTTTCTAACCCAGGATTATGTTTCAACTTGATGTTTAGTCACAAATTATTCCACGGCCTGGTGTGGGGTCTTTATCCACCTTTCAAAATATCCACCAAGGTGGGTTCCTTATCAATTGGTGTCTTCTCTTCTTTGGGCTCAATCATTTTTCTGTTGGATTTCTTTGTTTTCTTGCTAACTTTTTTTTTCTGTAAGTATGGGGTCAATGGGAGGAGGAGCATCCTTTATTTTTCTTATCGTATCACTTCTCTTGGTACAAACCCTGGGTAATTCAGGAACCAAAGGAGGAACTAGTTCCACCTTTTGTTAGCTCTTTTTTTGTACAAACAAGGTCCCTTGTTTGGGATTTTGTGGTTGTTTGAATTTGTTTTTTCTATCTTTATTCCTACCCCTTTTTGGCTTTGAAATTTTAAGTTCAAACCCTCCCCAAAATAAAAAAATTCCCAAGTCCTTGTTATAGGTCAATTTGGGCATCATCCCCCATGACCTGGTCAAACTAAACAACATCCCCAGGACCAATGAAATAGGTTCTATCATCCCCCTATTTTTCAATTAATATATGCCCTAAGAGAAGAACAATTCATTCATGGCTTCTATTGTGAGATTTCCAAGGTTTGAAGTATATGTTATATCACTTATTGACTCACCAACGCAGCCTCTAAATGGAATAAATACGCTGCATATGTAGCATCCTCTATTCAAAGGTGCATTACAATGCAATTCCTGACATTCCAGAGTGCGTTGGTCACCTAGGAGCAGAATTCTCATTGTTATGGGAATCTCCACATGTCTAGTGCCTTCTAGAAGAGTCCATATGTGTTAAAATTTAAATCCAAGTGTCCATATAACACCTTTGAACTTCGGAACATGTCTTGCCTATTATTAGAAAGCCATTCATTGAGAAACTACCATTATTTTCCCTATAAATTGAGCACATATCATAGTGCTAGGAAAGGAAGAATTTTGGTAAAGAAATGTTGTTGGATTCTCATTTGAGAGAGTGAAAGTCCTGATATGATACTTGTATGATGTTTTATGCGATGAGGCTAGGATGAAGCCGGAGCTGGTGGCAACAACTCGATCAATGGTTATAACCTCCCCCTTCTACTCTTTAATAAAGATTGTTGTTCATTTTCCCATATATATGTCTCTATTTCTTATGCAATGCATTATTGAATGATATATATATTTCACATCTAATCGATTTGATTGAATAAGATAGGTATATATTTTTATATGAATGTTGTATTTTTTTCTTTTTTTATGCTTGTAGGAATCGATCTAGCGATCTAAGTTGGATTGAGAGCGACAACAACAACGACAGAAGGAGAAGGATAAGCACTTGGATCACAAACAGGTTCTTTCATCATTCTGTATATCTGCTTATTTTAGAGAAAGTGATAGTAAATTATTTCCACTATTGTTCTAAGTTCTTAGCACCACACATAGGGAATTGAATGGAGGATGCTACATATGCAACATAGTTAGTCTCTTTAGAGGTGCACTGCAATGCACTTCCCGGCATTCAAGAGTGTGTTGGTCACCTAGGAGCGGAATTCTCATTGTTCCGGGAATCTCCACATCGAAAGTGCCTTCTAGAAGAGTCCATATGTATCAAACTTCGAATCCAAGTGTCCATCTAACAAATTTGAACTTGGGAACATGTCTTGCCTATTATTAGAAATTCATTCATTGAGAAACTACTATCAGTTTCCCTATAAATTGAGCATAGATCCTAGTGCTAGGAAAGGAAAAATGTTGGTAAAGAAATGTTTTTTGATTCTCATTTGAGAGAGTGAAAGGCTGATATGTTGCTTGTATGATGTTGGATGTGATGAGGTTGGTATGAAGCTGGATTTGGTGGCAAAAAATTGATCATTGGTTGTAACCTCCCCCTTCTACTCTTTAATAAAGTTTGCTGTTCATTTTCCCATATATATGTCTCTATATGTCGCTATTTCTTATGCAATGGATTCTTGAATGATATATATATATATTTCACATATAATCAATTTGATTGAGTAAGATAGGTAGATATATGTATATGCATTTTTTTTTATTCTCTTTGTTTATGTTTGCAGGAATCGATCTGGCGATCTGAGTTGGATTGAGAGCGACAAAAACAACGACAGAAGGAGAAGGAGAAGCACTTGGACCGCAAGTAGGTTCTTTCATAATTATATGTATCTTATTATTTTAGAGAGAGTGATAGTAAATTATTTCCTCTGTTGTTCTAAGTGACTAGCACCACACTTAGGGAATTGATTTATCCGTACATCATAATTCTACATAACAAGTTGGTGACTCCACTGGGGAGTATCCTATCATTCTTGGTGTTTTTTCATCTTCTTATCCTCATCAGTAGTATCTACTTTTAGTTATTAGACATTTGAATGAAAAATTTTCATTAGAAATGTGTTTTGTAGCTTGATTTTTCAATCCCTACTGCACCCAACGCATTTTTGGTCAAGGCACAGTGCACTGCAGTGCACTGTCTCCCACTCAGGCACGCATTGCAACGCACTGTATCCCTTTAGAGACCATATTTCCCCCTTATCCAGCCAAATTCCATTAAAATTTGTAATTTCTATCATTCTTAGCCTTTTTTCTTGTATTCTCAACTGTCTGATACCTCTTATAGACAAGTAAAATTTCCATATTCTTCCTCCTTTCAAAAGCAAATTTGTTCAATGTATCTTTAGTGTTTTTATTTATCATTGGAAAATCAAATTCAAAGTATTTTATTTCTGCATTTAATCCATTTTTTTCGTAAAGGAAATTTTTTTTTCACTCCTTGTTTCCTGTAGGAAAATTGTAGTTCCATTCTTAATTTTCCTAAAAGAGAAATTGTTGTTTCATGCCTTGTTTATCAAAGAAGAAAACACCTGTTTTATTGATTGATGCATATAGTTTCCTTTCTTTCATTCACATTAAAGGAGCTGAAAATAAAAAAATTCATGTGCATATAATGAATTGTGTGTGTTGCATAGGAAAAATTTAGGAAATATGAATTTTAGTTTGTTCTCTTTTTTGTTTGCTCTAAAATTGACTGCTCTTTCCCTTAGCAGCTAGGATTTTCATGAAAAAGGCTAAAATTGAAAATTTTGCTTATCATTTTAGTTTTAATTCTAAGGAATTTCCATCAAATCACGTAGTGAAACTCAAAGACAAAGTTTCTAAATAAGATCAACGTAGAATTTACATCAATTTACCTAAGAAACCATTGGAATATTAACGATAACATTTAGAAGGTCCAGGCTAGAGACATGTTCCGAAATTGTTAAATATAGCAGTTGTCGCTAACTTGTCTGTGATAAATTCCACATGTGATACCTCACTCCATGTACGTAAGTATATCGGATCTCTTCCACATACCTTCGGGTATATAGGGCAGTGTTCTAGTACGAAAAGTATAAGGGGGTGCTCTCACTGTGCGGTTTCGCATTAGTCAGTGCTAATACAGACTTGGGCCTCCGCGTACCTTTAGGTATATTTGGGAAGAAAAATTTAGGTTGTTATCCATCCATAGTGAACTGAGTTGGCCACCTTGTAACTTGTGATACACTGAACATAGCATTCGGGGAGATTGCCTACTCGTACTTCTTGGTTCCCTAGGAGGTATTCTGCAGTTCATAATTACTTGGTAAACCTTTTTCCTAGAATTGCCCTTTTATTTTGTTTATTTTTTTTTGTCATAAAATAAATCAAACATCGTGGAAGAATAACATCCCTTTCCCCATCGTTCACGTAGAATAGCCTTGAAACCACCTTTACCACCAGAAGCCATTTCTGGTCGGCGAAGGCGACATCGCACTACCGAAACTAGTACTATTAGTACCTCTAGTGCAACACCATCCTCACATATACCAAAGTCGTCTCGAGTTGTTTCTACAAATCTTGGTTCATCTATTGTTGTCAAGATGGAGTCCTCACATCTACCTATAGTCACGATCCATCCAATTAGTGAGACCATACCTCTTGAACCTGAAGTTGTTCAAATGGAAGTAGATCTACATCCTGTCATTCTTTTACTAGAACATCTGAATCCTGAAGTCGAACAACCAAAATTTGTTCCTGTATTGGTCGCCAGAAAATATAATGTAGCCATTGAGTCTCCCATATCGTGCAGTCAACCATCTGAAACATATTTCGTGCATGACAGTGAAATCCTTCCACCTAGTTTAATTTCGATTGAAGAAATAACACAAGAAGAAACACCTTTAAATCCAACTCATTTTAGGGAGGAGCTTTACCTATACGAGTATTTTCCTCAATCACCTTCCTCTACCTTTTTAGGATCCTGTTTCACTTCGATTTCCCGTAGATCTAGTAGGGTATACATTTGGTCGAATAACCATGCTTGTGCCAACATTTTCAGCTAGAACATCTATTCCAGTTGCAATAGTACCTTCTCTTGCTACCCCATCGATGTTTGCAACATCACTAGAGTCACATATATATGGTGGCTCTTCATCCCATCTAGTTACCAATCTTTATCTAGAACCTTCTCTAGTGCATCCTCAAACCCATGGACTTGACCAATGTCATCGTCTGGTATTCTAACTGGTAAATCTATAGTGAGTACTGAATATCTTGATCCTTTATATACATCATCAGGGAAATATCAAGCTGGTCCATCAGGGTATATTCCATCCCGCACAATTTC
The DNA here is from genome assembly GCA_034641835.2 of Pinus albicaulis. Taxonomy (NCBI): domain Eukaryota; kingdom Viridiplantae; phylum Streptophyta; class Pinopsida; order Pinales; family Pinaceae; genus Pinus; species Pinus albicaulis. The sequence continues at coordinate 443,048,756 of CM076577.1, read as the reverse complement.
AAATGGACTCCTGACATTTGGAGAACAATATTTTCCATCTTATTATACTTCTCATGCTGGGGGTAACCTATGGTCACCCATTTTGAAAGTAATCCATCATTATTTGGTCATCCTAATCCACCACAACAATGCCTTTGAGGACCAACATAAGGAATATGTTTCTCATAACCTAGACAAGGGTTGTTTTGATAATAAAATGCTTGAGGATTCTGAAAACTTAAATTAAGTAATACGCTGAAGTATGCTCTATTAAAAAACTAAAACTGAAAACACAAAAGAAGCTATATAGAGAGTTCCAAACAGTAATAATGCAAACGATGGCTCGATGGCCTCTTCTTATTGAATGCTTGGAATAAATGAAAATCTTACCCACTTTCCAAAGGGCCCCTAGGCAATGGCTCTAGGTCCCGATGCAAGGATGTTTGTCTTTCAAGTTCTTCCTTCTGACGCAGTCTAACTCTCTCTCTCTCTACTGTGGTGGGCTAAGATGTTGGGTGGCCAAATATCGAGTCCTCTTTAGCTTCATCTCCTTGGGTCACACACAATGCTGGTGTTGCTTGGGAAACTATGGCCAACATAACCTTGTGATCACCATTTTTTCATCTCTTAGTGGGTTTATATAGGTGAACTTCAAATCCTCCTTCCCTCCCTTGGTACATGATGGATGGTGACCCAAGGGAGATTTGTGATTCCATTTTGTGCTAAAATATTCTTCTGTGTGCTCACATAATGTCTAAGGAGGCGGTGGTGTTGTCCTTAGGAAAATTTCACATAAGGAGAAACTGTTCTTTTCTTTCTTGTGGTCTCGAAAAGTGACTTTTTTCCACTTTTAGGAATGCTTGCTTATTGGGCTCTAGTGTGTGTAGAAGGCACTCTTTTCAAAGGATAAAGTGCGCATTTGAGCATTTATGACTAGTTTAGATCTCATTTTCTCAAAACCTTAGATATTTTAAATACTTCTTGATTCCATAATGTATTCCTGTCCTGTAAATCCTTAGGCTTGACATTAATTGATGTCGTCTTCTACTGTACAATTTTCTAGTGTTAACAGTTTCCCCCTAATGTGTGAGGTCTAGGAAGAACTATATAGCCAAAATACATTATAGTTTCTTTTCTGTATCGTACGCAAAGAGAGAGAAAGAGAGCAAGGCTTGCGTGTAGAATAGACAACACCTTGCACTATTTTCGAGATAACCATGGCCTAAGGGACCCCCTGCAAGCAGAAAAATATACAACATATTTTCAAAATTTCAATGAGGCGGGCATGTCCCATGCTCATGATGCTATGGCTAGTTAAACAAAATTGACATACACATGTGATGTCTGTGCCACTACTGTAGTAGTGATGCTGGTGGTTGTTGATGATGACTACTAATGCCCTCAGGGGTGTTTTTTCTTTGAATATAGGTGGAATTTGGTACCCAATGCGTAATATTGGTATGGCATATCACTGCACTATGTACGCATATGTACTGGTTTGGACCTTCCCATGTAAGCATTGTTGTCAGAGACGCTTATAAAGGCACGGGTCTTCGACAGATCTTGATCAAAGTGCAATGGTTGTAAGGTACCATACCATCATGACATGAAAGCTTTTGTTGTAGTCGAATGTCAAGAGGATCGATGATATATATGGACAATGATGTCTCCCATAGTGCCACTCGAGGATACCCCTTTTCTTGGGGAGGGGACATCCAAGGTACCGCTTCCTTTTTGGAAGAGAGGTGTTGATGTCGACAAAAAGGAAGCCTGAACAGAACCATAATGGGTTTAACATAGGCATGTTGGTGAGTGGTAGCTGAAAATGGATGATGGGTATTCAATGGCCCGAGTTCGAAGTATACTTGAGAAACTTAGCGGCAGTCATTTTCTGAAGGAAAAATCCTTGGAGTCGGTAGGAATTCCAAGGCAGGTATGAACCGGATATGATTGTCGGAATGGTATGTCATGGGGGGTGATGAAATACTTCGACCAAGGGAGATGGGGGACTGTTGCCATGGGAGAAAAGGTGAAATATGAGGGTGAATTGGCGAAGGGCATCGTTTTTGGTCTTTGTACACTTACCAAAAGAATAAAATAATGGGGTTTGGTTTGTAAAAAACATAGAGACAGGTACCCCAAAACATGAAAGAGGGTCACTCACTAAAGGTGTGAGGATGGTGTTTTGCTGGGGGTAGGGGTCCCATTGGCTAGTCTCATGTGCAGGTTTGATGAAGCAGAAGATGTCACAGATAGGTTTATGTTGATGGAGGTATGGTGGGCCAAATGCGGTGCACAAAGGTGCGCTTTCATTCTGCTTGTACAACTCGATCGTCCAGGAAGGGGGTTGAGTTTAAATGGTGAACTTGACCTTATGCATGATATGTGGATGGGCATGAGGTGCTTCCCAGACTAAAATGGTATGGCCATGGCATCACTTGTGGGGTGATGTATGGTCTATTTTGGATGAAAATTGCCATGGAGGGGGGGCTCTACCAACCATCATGAACATTTATCATATGCAAGGTGGAGTGATGATAAACGTGGTCGGGTATGAGGACCCTTTGGTTTATTTTTTATGGAGAAATGATGTCAATATATGCAAAGTTTTCTGGGACTCTATCATGCTGAGGGTAGAACGATACTTGCTCTAGAAATTTCAGTGGGCAGTGTTGTGAATGGTTTGCAGGTTCTTCCTACAAAAACAACTACCTTAAGTGAAAGCATCTTCTTTTCATCCAATATTATTAAAAAACATGAATTTTGGAAAGGAAGATGGGAGGGTACATACTTGCTGGCACTTGAAAAAAATTCGTTGGAAAGAGAATGTAGGGCATCGCTTTCGTTTGTCATGGTATACTGATGATGGTGCAACTTACGGTTTGCAACACAGATCTTCTGATCTCCTATTATGGACCTCCAAAGTTTTGGAAAAGGGCGATAAATATGGGACTATGGCCCTAATCCTATTCATTTGTACTTGTTGAGTTTTGGGAGATCAGAGGTGATAGCAAAGCCTTTCTTGCCGTTGTGGTCAACCTATGTACTAGGGCTTAGCGATATTATGCTGAGGTAACTTCCATGATGTCCTGCATTTCAATTTTTTTAGTTTGTTGACGCCGAGGGCCATAAAAATTAGGTTTGTATGACCTCTAAGGGGCCTTTTTCCCTAGATTGCACGAGCGATCTAGGAAAAGAGGCGCCCGTCTTACGCTTATTTCCAAGGTAAAGGCATGCCAAGGCACGTTCTTCCTCCCTTCTTGCATGCAAGGGCGCACTTGTGAACGAAATAGGTGTGCAAGGGCATGCCTGTCTGAGAGACATGCGCGTAAGGGCAGTGTTTTTGAAAAAACTTGGGTTTTTTGCTATCCTTGATGATTTTTCTCCTCTGCACTGATGGTTGCCTATTGCTTGGCAGGTTGGTGTGGAGAGAATGAGATTGGCCTGAGATCCAGACCGCTCTAGCTGTTGATGCTGGGGAGAACCATCAGTTGGCCGCATGGGGCCTCCTGAAATTTTATGAAAATGAGTTCCTTCGGTCACAGGACCGGTTGTTACGTTATATCATATGGCATTGGCATAGGAGGCACAACATGTTTGTCTTGAGGGGGACAAACTTTATTATCCATTCGGGGACAAATATATATTTTGTGACCAGATTACTGCCTCACAACGAGGCGCTGAGGTATCCAATTCCTGTTGGACGAGTGAACATGGACAGGTTTCGGAGGAGGCATTGCGGTGGTGTGCCTCTTACTGAGGGATGCATCAATATCGCCTCAGTGATAGATGTGGCCAAGCGGTGTGCTCCGGCCATTATTGTGTGACTGGAAAGGTTTTTTGCACCACATCGGGCATCGAGCCCATAGGTGGGAGTTTTACGTCGCTTGAGGAACGAGAATTTTTTCGACTTTCCCGCTTCTGCTTTGATGGTATGGTGTCACAACTGAACAGGGTCCAGCGTGGATCCAAATAATTTGAGTATGCTAGCATTTTGTGCAGCATTATGTATGAGAGGGTTGTGCTGCTGAGGCCCATGGTGGTTGTGCCTATTGAGGGGCCGAGGGAGCCACGCATGAGGAGGTGGGCTCCGATGATGTCACATGGTGGTGGTGGTGGCAGGGTGGGTCGTTATTTGAATGACACAACACAGGCCTTGTTTGAGGCCAATCCACAGATTTTTTTTCCATACTCGTATGCAGGGATGGACTTTCAGGGTGATCTAGGTATTGGTATCCCTTTCGGTTATGTTTGGGGTCCCACTGGTATGTGCTATATTTTTGTATTTACTCGAGTTTTTTGTGTCCTTGAGTGTTTTTTGTTGACACTAAAATTATTTTGGTTACTCGTGTAGATGCTGGCGAGGTGGGATGCCTAGTGGCCCGACTGGTGGGTCACGATCCTCTACCACAACTTCCAGGTGGTCGAGGAGGAGGTGCCATAGGTGGACCAAGCGGGGGTGCCAGTGGACCTGGTGGGGATGGTGCTGGCCCTTCTGGTGAGGGTAGCACTTTGGATGCAACTGAGGTAGTAGTCGAGAGAGCTCGAGCGGATGCGACTGAGGCACAAATCGCAGTACTTATAGCTCAGGTGGAGGCTCTAGAGGAATTTCGGGGTTGAGTGGATCATTTAACCCATGGGATGCCTGCCCGGGGTTTTATGGATGACCTCGAGGAGGTATGGCTAGAGACAGTGATGGACCATGAGAGGGACTACCAGCCTACTCTATGATGGGTAGCTATCGCAGTGGCGACAATGGCTCCGGTAGTGGTACCAGGAGCAGTGGTGGGTCCAGGTGCCCCTCTTGAGTGAGCACCCCCCTAGAGTAGATTTGTACACAGGGAAAGCACCCGTTATGAGGATGCTTCCCTTATTTTTGACGACCTTTGTATTTTTGGGCTGGCCAATGGGCCAGTGATATTATTTTTGTACTTTGACACACATATTTTTTGATATATATATATGAGAGATATTTTGTGGCTCTACATGGTGTGGTGTCTATTTCAGTTTATGCATTTTATGTTCTGTTGATGGATATATATGTTTTTGGTTTTTTATGTATGGTGATTTATTCATGATGCATTCCAATATAGGATATTGTTAGCTATGCGATCAGCTGTTTGGTTTTTATTCCTTGATACATGTGAGAATGTAATATAATAAAACTGCTTGCTTAATCTTCTGGCACACAAATATTTTCGAAATAGGTTTGCGTCTCTGGTTTGAAATGTTTGGTTTAACTACGAGATTACTAGCTGGGAATCTAGGTAGACATGCATACAACGGATGCCCTGGTGGATGGCCTCACACATAAGTCTGATAACGACATCATATTCTACCTGATTTTTGGTTGCTGATCCGATGCACACACCGTTTGAACTTAGGGGTGATTGGTCAGGGTAGTACATGACCCAGGTGGCAGCAACTAAGTTTTGAGATCATCACGATGCTCCACCAGCAAATCCGAAATAGGGTTCAAGATGGTGATCCATGGTGATATTTTGAGCGCTTTTAGGTTTTTGGGTAAAAAATAATTTAGTATTGGGGTTTTTGTGTACTCTATCTCTAGGGGATAAGGGCTACAAGGGCCCTTATGGGTATAATTTCTTGAGGTAAATTCCATTGACGGGGTTAGTGAGGTAAGGTCCCGTCTGATTCCGTCAATATGTATGCCCCCTGCCAGAGGAAATGTTTGATAATATAGGGCCTTTCCCACAGGGTTTCGAACTTTCCTAGCCCTAAGGCTTCTTTTACGACATCATAGCGAAGGACTAGCTCTCCCTCGGTAAATGAGAGAGGGGTGATGTGACGGTCGAATGATGCTTTTACTCTTTTCTTATGGGCCTCATTGTGTTGCAGCAGTTGTCACTTGTTTTCATCAACTAGCTCTAGCTGTACTAGGCGTTGTTATAGAGGCTAAGTGTCATCAAGGAGTTCGATGGTGGTATGCAAGTTTGGGATCTCATGGAAATCTATGCAAAGGGGTAAGGTGCCTTGGTCTTTTGTGACAGGAACAAAGCAGAATTCCTGTGATGAGGAGGTGGTTGAAATCTTGTTTTGGGCATGTGATGACACAAATCGTATGTGATGAATTGTGTCATTGGCATGCGGTGGGTGAAAGATCTCGGTAATGGAGTCCTGTGTGAGCCAATGGTTGGCTTTCCCGCTAGGATAGTCAATTCTCAGTAGATGGAAGTCATTTTTATTACAGAGGTGCTTGAATGCTTGTAGCAGTGGGAATTCCTCCGACGTGTGATTATGACTGGTGAAAATGGTGTAGGGTATCACAGTGCTGACATAGTAGATGGTGTGAGATTCTACACTACTCGACGTTTCAGATTTGGATGCTTGGAAAGGGTTGGTTGTAGACCAGGTCATCTTCTGTTTCCATTTTTGCGTCGTAGGTTGATACTTGCCTCCCTTTTTGGGGGGTGGTTGACTTAATGCCACTCTAGCTACTCTCAGCTTGGGGAGATGTGCACACTTAAATGTATGATGAAAGTGTGAGAAAATTTGGCAGTAAGTGCGTGTGATATTCTCTTGATTAGAGAGAGATTTTTTAGGAAGAGGCAAGATTATGCAGAGACTATTTGCAAGGGGTTTAAGTTCTCTGCATTGGTTGATTCAGTGATCGTTTATATTGCATAAGCCGCATGTTATCCAAGGCTTGGCCTGGGGTATACATGGTTGGTGTGTGGTCTTAGCAGGCTTGACGCACCACCCTGGTGGCAGGGTCATTGGGTCGATAATGTATCTTTTATGCCATTCTTGGAGATCGCTCGTCCTCTTTTCTATGGCATTAATCATGTCGATAGTGGGACGGAGTCATCAGACATAAGTATAATTCTGGTCATAATGGTTACACTGACATATCAAGAGAAATTTCCATGATATGGGGGTCCCATCGTGCGTGGTCTGAGGCTGGGCGGGGTTCCATCTTCGCAATGCTGCTAGGTCAAGGCAGTGGACTACTATATGATCTGTCTACTTTCATAATGTGCATGCGAGTGGGTTTCCTGAGGTGCCTTTAAGGGTAACTATGGGTTCCCTACTAGGTCGTTCTTCGACTGACAAGAACATGATAGACCCGCTCATCTCCTCTACTTGGGTCATGGAGTTGCATATGGATTCAACATCCATATCATCTTCTTAGGAAAGACAAACTATGGCTAAGTGGAGGCTAGCAAGGGCTAACCAGAAGCGAGGTATGTAGTGACAATCCTCCAATAGGTGATTGTTGGCTCATAACGGGCATGTGAATTGGGCTGCCTGTAGCCCCACAAAATAAACTTTTTCAATTGGATACCATCTGTGAATGAGTTCTAATGTGGCACACTCTTTGAGGTAGTGACCACGTTCATCACATAGCGTGCAATGTATAATGGGCATTATAGGGGGGCGCTCTGCGTATCGATGCTCCTCTTGTAAGTATAGGATGGTACGCGGCTCATCACTAATAGACTGGGTGATGGGATCCTCTTGATAGGATTGCTCGATCACATGTAAGGCATCCCTATCCCATGGTAGTTCTAGAAAATTGCGGGTGTAATTCCCATAGGTGTCACAGCGAGCGCATGCGTGATTGGTATGCAGCGGTTTTCCTATACTTTTGGTGGAAAGTTCCTTTTTATGGGAATGTCGCTTTGAGGTGCCTTCCTTGCAGCCGAGGAGTGGTTTTAATTCGTCCAACTCTGGGCATATGTGAGTAGGGTGTCCTGTGACATCACATATAATGCAAGATAATGACTCCCTATGCATGGTGGGGGTCACCACTTTCTTTCCTTTCTTGGGGATTTTCTTTATCGTGGTTGTTGGTTTCGTAGTGGGAATTTCCCTTACGAGGGCGGTTTCGACTGCTACTTGGGTAGGTTGGGGCTCCTCAGGACCAGGGGGCTTTAACCCAAATGCATTAACATTGGTAGCTAGCATTCCTAGAGGGGGAAAAAAATACCACACTGGGAATGCCAATGATATATTGGCTAATACCAGTGTTGCCAAGACCTACTGGGAGGTGAAGCCAGGAGGTGGGTAGAGGAAAGGAGTTTGGGAGGTGGCATAGACTAGGGAGACTGTAGTATTTGATGCCTCAGTGTCGTTACTGCTTGAGTCCATGTCCTAACTAACCTCGGCTCTTGATGTGGACATCATGCATACTGGGGTCCCTGTGGCATCGAGCGATTCCTCAAGGATAATAGGAGGATCTCCTAGGAATGACCTTAGGATGGATGATGGTTTGAATTGGCCAGGGCCATATTCTTGATACTGTAACAAACCATCTGTGGCTGTATCTACATAGGGTAGAACCATATCTGTGTTGGTCGAGGGACACTTTTTAGTGTGCGTCAACTAGTCTACTCTGATGATTTGATCCTCATGGGGGAACATCATGATGCGGAAAATGGAGGATGCTATGGCAGACATGGCATACATGTAACTCCTCCAAAGGAGTATATTGTAATCTAAGTGAGCATCCAAGACTTCGATGTCTATGTGGACCGTCTTGCCAGCTAAGCAGACCGATACATTTTGGAAGACACTGACAGGGGTCAAGGGATGACCATTGTATGCTCTGAGTGTGATGATGGAATGTTTGAGTTCGGGGGCTCCTAACTTCTGCCATACATTATTTGACATGATGCATGTGGATGCACCTTCATCAATGACACATCGATGAATAGTGATATTCTGTATCGATACTGGTATCTGGAAGGAGACCATGGAGGGAAGCCTAGGGGTGGCTTTGTCTAAGTCAAAAGCCATCATGCATGTGTCGGCAGGGTTGACAGTGCGTAATGCGAAAAGTAAAGATTTCCGTTGCTTTGGGAATGACTGCAGTACCTCCAAAGCAGACATAGCAACAGGTGACTGAGCCAAATCGTCTACGATGTTGTAATTGTGGGCTGCTTTGGAGTAGTTACCTGCTCACCTATTAGGCCCTTTTACCATTTTTGGCAATGGTTTCAAAGGAATCTTTGGAATGGTTAAAGGTGTAGTCGGGGCGCTCATACCACCCCCTGATGTACTGGTGTCTGGTGGGGTGTCGTAGCTGCGATTCCAAGTTTGGGAAAACATTCCTTCCCCAGCCATGTAAATTTCATGGTTTTTTTTTCCGGAATCGTTGGGGTTTTGCTATTGAGTGCTGATCGTTCCTTGATGGGGGAAAGGTTCTTGCATAACCGCAGTTTTCTGGGAAGATCCTCCTTGTCGCCGGTTACTCTGAAGCTTCTTAAGTTCAAGGAGTTCAGGATAGTGGTGAGTATAGTGCACGTGCTCACCACATATTGAACAAGAATGGTTTGTTCATAGAGGTGGCCTTTTGCCTTGCTTTTTGGCATTTCTTGGCTCCTGGTTCTGATTCTGATTGGAGTTACCTTCAGCCTGGGATCGCGATGGGCATTGCTGGTTGCTGCCCCCCTATCCAGGGTTCCCTTTGAGCTTGTTTTTTACCTTTATTTTAACCACGTTAGGAGGGTAGTTCTCTTGATCATACTGGTGTGGTTGATTTTGGGATGGCTGCACAAATTTCACCTGCACATTGTTTTGTGTAGGTGGGTTATGTGCTTGGGACTGAGCATACTGCTGTCCCAAGTTTTCACCTGGCCGTTGGGGGGGAGTTCTTCTGTCAGTTTTTCTTCCTGTGTATTGGGTCTTCTCAGCCGGAGGATAAGGTCCTCCTTGGTGATACGCTGGTGCCCTACTAGTCAAATTTTGCTGCTACATATGATGACTTTGAAATCTGGGTTGAGACATGTTCTGGGTAGACCCATGTGTGTAACCGGGATTCTGACTGTTGCTGCCTAGGTACCCTTGGGTCATTGACCCAATAAGTCCGTCTACAGATTTCGACGTGCCAGGAAATTCTTGATAAGATTGCAGGTGCAGGGCATTGGGCAGGATATTGTATATGTATCCTGATTGCGTGTAGATCAGTTCAAGTTGTTGGGCTTGATTGCGTCCTCTTCAGATGTGGGGTTACGGTGTGCCATGAGATCCTTTGAAATATCTGCCATCAGAGTTTTCAAGAATAAATCTAAAAGGACTCGATCGTCGAGTTGAGCTTTGCATAAGCTACGAAGCCGTCTCCACTCATGGAGGTGTTCTGAAATATGGGTAGAGGGTGATTGCCTAAAATGAGTCAGTAACTCCATTCCTGAATCATGGTGAATGGGTAACTGAAAGTATGTGAGGAACGCAGTAGCTAGGGCGCTAAAGGTTCTATGTAAAGTAGGGGGTTTCTCTACATACCATTTCGCGGCCACTCACGTAAGACTGCGTTGAAACATCTTCAACCAAATAGTATCATCAATGATGCTATTCGATGAGTACCATAGATGAAAGGTCATTATATGATTTCCTAGGTCTTTTGATTTCTTGCCTTCAAACTTTGGTATGTCTGAAGGGAGCTTCATGGGCATGGGAGGCCAATTGGGGTTGCGCGAAATGGGGTCATTGGTGAGCTTGGTCAAATATGGTAGATTTAACGCTGCTAAGAAGGGTGACTGGGAGGTTGACGCCATGGAAACATGTGAAGACATGAAGTTCTGGTTAGAACGAGGGTTAGTTTGGGACGTACCCTGTTGTGAATTCAACTAGCTTCCCATATGGGACGCATTCCTCTGCCCCCCAGGGGACGAGGGGGAAGTGGTGTGCGGTGTGGTGTTTGGAGACCGAATAGGGTTCCCAACTAAGCTTTCTCCTAGAAAGGAGGAACCAACCACTGTGGCAACGTTCCGTCTTTGATGCCTAAATGGTGAAAGACCTGGAACCCCTCCTGATAATGGGGGGAGGTCCAAAATATGCCTGGACCGACAAGGTTCTGTTGGAACCGTTTGAGCGTCAACTGGGTTAGGTTTTGGAAAATTTTTTTAAGGGGATCGAGTCTGTGATCATGAAAAATTTAAGGCCACATACATAAAAAAAAAGCAAAAATGAAATAAATTTTCCTTTAACTTAATCTATGTGATCAATTAAGGAAAAAATGGTTTTGTTTGTTTGCGCATGATACTCAAAAATCCTAGAAGACTTAAAATTTACTCACACACTCAAAAGTAACTAGGCCTTGAGAGGATTTCTTGCGAGTGCTGGCACAACGTCCCGAAAGAGCTGGCGATGCCCCTAATTAGTCGAAGAGAATCAACCAAGGTAAGGGTAGAGGGTCTGGTGCTTGCCTACACCGTCACCTATAGGGTAAAGGATGCCCTAGTTTTGGCCACTAAGAACCATTGTCCCATGTGAGCATTCGAGTCTTGGGTTTCATGGTAGTCAGCTAACAGTACCGAGTATCAGCTGGTTCAGGTAGCCCCAACTGATACCGCACGCACTACACCAAAGACTAACCCACTTTGAATCAGGTCTCTGCAGCACTTGGGTTTTCTTTTCCGTGGGCTGATAGGTGGATTTTAAAGCTCCATAAAAATGAAACTTCTATGTTTCAAATGTGAAGTGTGATCAAGGCGGCTTATTGGATGCCTACCCCCTTGATCCTAACTTAATCTATAATTTCTCTTGTCGTCCCTGTGGGGAGAATTTAGTGAGTTGGTTTAAGTTATTTTTAGGTGGCTTTCTTTCCTTAGTGGGTGAATGCGTGTGAGCATATGGTGAACAATCTCATAATTTTAACATATGGATATCGGTGATCCTTTACAAAATTCCGCTAGTTAAACTATGTGACGTTGCTCCTTGCTCAAATGTAAAGCATTTGCGGATAATGGGCCGCTTCCAAAACCTCCTAATTAGTCTATGTGAGTGACTAAAGGGAGATGGTGAATAAAAAATGTAGAGTGATCATATGCTTTTCTTGGGTCACCAAATGGTGCCAATACAACAGAGATTACTTGCTCTAATTGGCGATTCAATCCTAGTCCCGCAATTTCCTAAATGCAAAAATTGAAATTTAAACTAAAAAATTTCTACACTAGCTTATGCATGTGTGGTCATCAGCCACTTACTTGGATTAGTTAAGCTAAGTGTTCATACCATAATTTGCAAAAAACATAAATTTTTCGGAAAGCAATGGTTAATTCGCCCCTTACTTTGTTGTGAACCAGCTCCAAAAAGAGAAGAAAAGAGATATTCACGCCTTAGAAATAAGCCACTTCGAGGGGGCAACCTCCAATACATTACATGAATGAACAATTCTTGGATGATACAATTCACAAAACCTCATTTCTATATATAGGAGTCCATGGGGCCATAATGTAATCCTAGTGGGCCACAATGTAATCCTAGCCGACCTAACAATAATAATTTAAAGGCACAATAATAACAAAATGGGGGTTACAAGGGTACAATAATAACAATAAGGGGTTTACACTAACAATAATAAGGGCTACACTAGTGATATAGGGACCTAACATGCCCCTCTCCTTTAAAAAAGTGTTGTCCTCAACACTTGAGTAGCTTCGGGTGCTTCTGTATAAAATTCTCATCCTCCCATGTAGAATCTTCAGTGGGTAAGTTCTTCCACTTGATGAGATACTCTGAAATTGATCGATTCCGTAGTTGTCGAGTTCTTTTTTCCATGACTGCTTCAGGTTCCAATATGATTTTCCCTTCCCCATCGAGTTCTGGCAATACTGTTTGAACTGGAAGATTTTCACCTATAACCTTCTTTAAGCATGAAACATGGAAAACTGGATGTACTCGCGAAGAAGCAGGAAGCTCCAATTTGTATACCATAGTACCAATCTTTTGCAACACCTTGTAAGGACCATAGTACTTTGGTGATAATTTATTATCCTTCTTAGCTTGCTTGAGGGACATTTGTTTGTATGGTTGTAGCCGTAAAAATACCCAATCTCCTACATCAAAACTTCTCTCACTACGATGTTGATATGCCTGTTGTTTCATTCGATTTTGTGCCAAATTCAGGTTATCCTTTAAGAGTTGGAGAACTTCTTGCTGATGCTCGATGTGATCTTCCACTGCTTGAACCTTCGAATTTCCCTTAAAGATGATGTGATGGATGGTGGATGATATCCATAAAGTGCCATAAATGGGGTCATTTTTGCTGCAGTATGGAAGGAAGTGTTATACCACCATTCGGCAAGAGGTAACCACTTGACCCATTGTGTTTGTTTATCAGATACAAAACAACGAAGATATCCTTCCAAACATTTATTTACTATCTCGGTTTGACCATCGGATTGAGGATGATAAGATGAGCTATGAGCTAATTGAGTACCCAAACAAGAAAATAACTCCGTCCAAAAATTTCCAGTAAAAATGGGATCTCTGTCGCTCACAATAACCCTTGGGTTTCCATGTAGCTTTTGAATTGCGTCCATAAATGTAGTAGCAATTGTACTTGCTTTAAATGGATGAGATAATGCACAAAAGTGTGCATACTTGGTAAGTCTATCAACTACCACCATGATGACACTCTTTCCTTCAGACTTAGGTAAACCTGTGATAAAATCCATTGAAATCTCCTTCCAACGTTGACTTGGAATGGATAAAGGTTGTAGAAGACCCAGGGTCTTAATTGTCTCAACTTTATTTTGTTGGCAAACCAAACATTTTGCCATAAAATTTTGAATATCAGATTTAAGGCCATCCCAAAAAAATTCTTTCTTCACCCTGTGGTAAGTTTTTAAAAATCCTGAGTGTCCTCCTAAAGGAGAAGTGTGCAATTCCAAAAGAATCTTTTGTTTTAGTTAGGAATTCTTACAAAGATATAAGCGATCTTTGTACCATAAGGAATCATTTTTCCAACTAAATGTATTAGATGTACTAGGATCTTGCTGCAACTTTTGAATGAGTGTCCATACATCTTTGTCCTTCTTCATTCATCTCTTGCTTCGGTTATCCAATCTGGTTGGATAATAGAAATGGCACAAAGCAATGCTTCCACCTCTTCATTCTTTCTTGAGAGTTCATCTGCAACAACATTAAGCTTTCCTTTTTTGTAGATTATTTCAAAGTCATAACCCAACATCTTTGTGACCCATTTTTGCTGCTCTTCTGATGATAGTCTTTGTTTCAAAAAGTGTTTAAGACTATCATGATCAGTTTTTACCTTGAAGTGTCTTCCCATTAGGTAAGTTCGCCATTTCTTTAGTGCATGTGGTATTGCTAACATTTCCTTCTCATAAATAGGTTTCTGTAAATACTTTCCTTTGATTGGACGACTTTCAAAAGCAATGGGTCTTCCTTCCTGCATTAAAACTGCACCAATTCCATTTCCTGAGGCATCACATTCCACAATAAAGGTTTTTGTGAAGTCTGGCGTAGCTAAGACCGGTGCTAGGCACATTGCCCCTTTAAGATGTTCAAAGGCCTTAGTTGCTTCAGGAGTCCATGAAAATGCATCTTTCTTCAATAATGTTGTTAGAGGTGCTGCTATTCTCTCATAATTCTTAACAAACTTGCGATAATACCCTGTTAACCCGAGAAATCCTCGCAACTGCTTTATGGTTGTGGGAACTTTCCATTCCTTAATGGCTTTAATTTTGTTAGGGTCTACTTTAACACCCTCGTGAGATACAATATGACCCAGATTTTCCACCTCTTGTACTCCAAAGAAACATTTGGATTTTTTTGCATATAATTGTTTCTCCTGCAATAGTTTGAGCACCCTGTCAACATGTTCAACATGATCCTTCCAAGAACTGCTGTAGATTAGTATATCATCAAAAAATACTGGCACAAATTTTCTAAGGAAGGGTTTGAAAATGGAATTCATCAACCCTTGAAATGTAGAAGGTGCATTGGTAAGGCCAAAAGGCATGACCAAAAATTCATAATAACCCTCATGAGTTCGAAATGTTGTTTTTGGAATATCTTCAGTCTTCATTCTAATTTGATGATATCCTGAACGAAGATCCAACTTAGTAAAATAAATTGCTCCATGTAATTCATCCAATAATTCATCAATCACAGGAATGGGAAATTTATCTTTAATGGTGAGCTTATTGAGCTCCCTATAATACGGACACATTCGCCATGATCCATCCTTCTTGTGTACCAATACTACAGGAGCAGAGAAAGAACTTTGACTGGGTTGAATTATACCCGCCTCTAACATTTCTGCAATCATACGTTCAATTTCACTTTTTTGGAAGTAAGGATATCTATAAGGCCTGATGTTTGGAGGAACACTTCCTGGAATCAAATGAATAGCATGATCATGATCACGAATAGGTGGGAGTCCTTTGGGAGTTTCAAACACCTTGGAATGATTGTCCAAGACTTGTTGGAGATCTGCAGAAATAGATGATTTTGATGTTGGAGCTTCTAGTGAGCATAATTGTGCAATTACGCCTCGCTGTTCTTTCTTTAGAAGCTTTGTCATGACATTAGAGCTTATTATCCTTCCTGGCTTCCCCGCAATACCCCGTAATTAAACTTCCTTTCCTTCTGAAAAAAATTTCAAGAAAAGTTCTTGAAAATTAAAAGCTACCGTCCCCAAAGATTGTAACCATTGTACTCCTAGTACAACATCAGCACCTCCCATAGGAATGGCAAGCATTGGACTAGTCAATACATATTCCCCCATGGTTAGCTTGATATTATGGCATTTTCCAGAACAATTTATAGTTCCTCCATTTGCAACCATCACTTGACATTCTGGTGCTGGGTATAGGAAACAATTTAATTCCTTGGCTACCTTACAATGAATAAAATTATGGGTGCTACCTGAATCAATCAACACTATTACCTTTTTCTTCGTGATTTGTCCTTGTATCTTGAGAGTTTGAGGAGTGGTAATTCCTGCCAGTGCATTACACGATATGGTGGGATTCATTTCTTCCTCTTATAGGGTTGGTTCCTGGTGTATATCCTCTTCTTGTTCATTTTCTTCTTCCTCTTCACAATCTATGTAAAATAATTTCTTCTCAGCACACTTATGACCTTTAGTGTATTTGCTATCACAACTGTAGCAAAGCCCTTTTGCTCTTTTTTCTTCCAATTGTTGTGGTGTCAACCTTGTGGGTTGTGGAAATCTAGGCGTAGCAACACTTCCTTCTTTATAGAATTGAGTGGTAGGCTTCCTTGTCGCCATAATTTTACATTCAACATTTCTTGCCAACCTGAATGCCTTCTCCAATGAATCAGGTTCCAAAACACGAACTTCATGTTGGATGTTATCCTTTAGAGTACCTAAGAAGAAATCAATCCTGTGTTCCTCTGGAATATTAGTTACCCTTATATTCAATTTTTGGAAGTCCTCAATGTGCTGCCCCACTAAACCTTTTTGTTTGAGATTTATCAATTGGTTAAAGAAGGTGTTGCTCTTTGTATCCTCATAATGTGCTATCATTTCCTCCGTAAAAATTGACCAAGTGACAATTTTTTTACGGGAGCAAAGCCATCGATACCATACAAATGTATTTTGTTCTAAATGTAAAGTTGCAATGCGTACCTTTTGTGTGTTTTGCACGTTATGGAATCAAAATATTGCTCCATCTGTAGTATCCATGTTACAGGATCCTTTCCATCAAACTTCCTCATATCCATCTTTGGAATATGGTGGTTCTTCCCGCCAACATTAGAGTTTATGAATCACAATTAACATTTATTTTGTTCTCATCATGAGGTTCTTCTACTATCTTTTCACCATTAGGAAACCTTTCTTGTATAAACTTTGTCAAACCTTCCATGTCTGCTTTTAGAAAATTCTTCATGTTTTCCATTTTCTCATCGATCTTAGCTTCCATGTCATCAATCTTAGCTTCCATGCCTACTTCCATGCCATCCATCTTAGCTTCCAAACCAACCATCTTAGCTTCCACGCCTTTCTTCAAACCATCCATCTTAGTTTCCACGCCTTTCTTCAAAACTTCCATTTCATTTTTTGTTGTTTTTTGCGAGAGCGAAATTTGGTCTTGTAATTTTGACATGTCATGTTGCCATTCTTCATCTTCATGAGTAATAGTAGAGCCTTCTAAAGGCTTAATGGGTGTTGAATTCTTTTTAGGGGCCATTTCAGACTCCAATATTGATATCTATTCTACAATAGGCCCTTGCAATCAATTCAACTCGATTCTTCAAACAAGACTTATGCAATTCGGAAAAAAAAATACACACCTTTTACTAGCTTTGAGGAGCTCGATATTGAAATTGTATTATCTCTGTGCTTGAAAATCTTTGATATCTGAAATTCAGCCCTGTAGTAGCCCTCTGAAGCTTCTTTCAAATGCCACAGGTCTGACCTGATTTTGATTCTCCAAGACAAAGTTGTGTCCAATCTCCCACAATGACCTAATTCTGGACTGGTTCAGTAGAGCGAACTTGTACGATTTGCCACGTGTCACTGTTTTGTCCTTTGTTTCTGAAATTGACAGAAAAGAAACTACAGGCTGTGTACTTGTGACTACTTTTGACGGCACTCCAATCCAATCTTCAGAGAGAGAGTTATTGAACTTTTCCCACGATCACCTCTTTGAGATGAAATTCAGGAGCCTGAAAAAGCACTACATTCCACAGATCATATCTCCAAAAATATTGCGAACCAAGCTCTGAAATTTTTTGATGAATTTCCTCAGTATTTCAGCTTCGCACCATATGAATTTCAGATTCTGAACCTTCGCAGAAAAATTTTTATAGCGCAAATGCCACGATGACCTGTTTAGGAGCCTGAAAAAATACCTGACTTCCACAGATGATATCTCCGCATTTATTGCGAACCAAAATCTGAAATTTTTATACAAGCTTCCTCAGGCTTTTTTCTTCGCACCCTAACAATTTCAGCTTCTGAAACTTCGTAGAAAAAAATTTATAGCGAAAATTCCACGATGACCTGTTTGGAGCAGCGAAACCCTAGAATCCAAAGCTCTGATACCAAATGTTGTGAACCAGCTCCAAAAAGAGAAGAAAAGAGATATTCACGCCTTAGAAATAAGCCACTTCGAGGGGGCAACCTCCAATACATTACATGAATGAACAATTCTTGGATGATACAATTCACAAAACCTCATTTCTATATATAGGAGTCCATGGGGCCATAATATAATCCTAGTGGGCCACAATGTAATCCTAGCCGACCTAACAATAATAATTTAAGGGCACAATAATAACAAAATGGGGGTTACAAGGGTACAATAATAACAATAAGGGGTTTACACTAACAATAATAAGGGGCTACACTAGTGATATAGGGACCTAACATACTTAAACTATGTGAACACTTTTTGCAAAAACCAACTTAAATGAAAACTAACTAAATGCCTACAAAAAGTAGCAAAAAAATTAGTTATCAGAAGCTATGGGGTATCAACACAGGTGTTGGAAGATACATTAGGGGTTTCCCAACACACTGACAAGAAGAGAAAATGTAGAAAATGGGGAGAAAAACTCTCTCTACAATTTGCTTTTCGCGCATAGGAAAGCGCACGAGAATTAAATCGATAGTTGCACTTTGTTGAAACTTTAGAGTTACCGGATTTAAACTGCTTACTAATGATCCAATCAATTACACTCCTTGGTGGCTGGTGATACCTCGTAAATTACCCTTGGATATTCCTAAGTTCAATGGAAACCCTGGGAAGACCCATCAACATAAGTTATGACTTATCATTTGTGGTGTTCATATAAATCCCTAAATGATGACTTCGTTTGATTTCATATTTTCCAACATATGCTCACTGGTCTGGCCCCAACATCGTACATTGAGTTACCAAGAGCTTCTTTTGATAATTTTATTTCCCTAGATATTGTATTTTTGACCCACTTCTAGCTACCCATACGATATGAAACTAGAAAAGAACTCTTGACTAATTTTAAACAGACTAATGCTACTCACAATTCTGATCATATTCGTGAGTGGCATTGTCATCGTAGAATGGTTAAGACATTTGTTCCTGATCAAATCCTTGCTGAGTAGCTCATTAATTCCCTATGACCATATATAACTAAGTATGTGGCTAAGCATGGCGTCATCACTGAAGAGCAGGTCATTGCTCATGCCTAGTACTCAGATTTTATTTATACTCAGTCTGGCACGCTCTAAGTGAAAATTCCCAAGGCGCCATGATCTAATTTTACTTTTCCTCATTTATCTAAGGAATCTCATGCCGGAGACATTATGATCGTTACTGCAAGCACACATCACTCTACTACATCTGATCCTGCGCCTTCTTCCGAAATTCATGCCATGTCATCTGACAAAGGAAAAAGTGACAAGCAAACCAGAAGTAAGAAAAAGGGGAAATCAAAGAAAATTCAAAATTCTACCACGCAGGAATGATCATCTGATCAACAAACTGAAAATCAGAAACCTTGTTACCCTTTCATAATCTTTAAAGAGGATCAATTTTTTAGAGACTTTCCTCACCACGTCGAAGTCACAAAATTGGTTAAGACCTCACATGCATCCACTGTGTTGACAGATCCATTTCTGAATCCAAACACTAATTTGGTTGCTACGGATCCATATTCTAGTTCCCAAGTGCTTATGTTCTCTGTTATGAAGCCATCAACTGATGTTTTGGTGTCAAGGCATAATAAATATTATGGTAGTCAGGCTACTGATCAACCTACTACCTCGACCACGAATCTGTCTATGGAATTGATATCGCCAACTGCTATTCTTGAATTGACAATAAATCCACCAAAGGGAGTCATTCATAAATCAACATTTAATCCTCGAGCCTGAGCTGCTAAAAATTATAATATAGTTGAAGATTTGGCTCAATCCCCTTCATCTATGTCAGCACTTGAGGTGCTTCAAAATTTTCCCTCCCAGAAGAAGGCTTTGTTGTCGACAATTGGTGGAATCGATCCGAAAAAAATTCCAATCTTGTAGTCTTTAATCATATGGGCTATGTGCTGCAATTACCAGCAGAATTGGCATTCTCCATCCAAATAAATGTTATCAATCACCTTGTTCATCGTACTATTATTGATGAGGGAGCATCTACGTTCATTATGTCTCTAAACTGCTGGAAGTCAATTGTCTCATCTCGCTTATCTCAATCGCCTACGATGTTGAAAGCTTTCAACGGACGTACATATAAGCCTTGTGGTATCATCAATAACTTGCATGTTGAAATACGGGGAAAAACATTAAATTTTGAAGTTATGGTCATTGGCGGAACCCTTGATTACAACATTTTACTCGGAAGGCCATAGGTATATGCTATGACTGTGATCATTTCTACATATTTTAGTGTTGGGTATGTGTTATATTCTTTCCATGACTAGCCCCACGCGTTGTACGTTGTGTCGAGCGTAGTAGGGGGGTCACAAGGAGGGAGGCAGCCCCCATTATTGCGGTCCGGGGCAGCGCCTCGGCGATTTTTTTTTTGGTGTGTAGACTCACTCATAGGCAGACCCACCCATGTTTTGTGCATGAGTTTGCACATGGTTTTGGGGTACGATGATTTTTGGCCCCTGGTATTTTGTAGATCCGATTAAGGGAACTACGGTTATGTTCTAATCTAGGGTTAATGGATTGGGGTTTATGTATGCTTCGCCATGGATATATATGTGTTGTAACACTAAAAGGAATATAATGAAAAATCAAGTTGGTCGTCCCAATTTTGGATCCAGGGGAAAATCTCTATGTTTATCTGTTTTATGTTTTATGCTCTTGCTATTATTTATTTTCTGTTATAATATTTGTGTGTAGATAATTTATGTTCAGGGTTAAAACCTACATTTGGTATCAAAGTTGTTTCGGCTTCAAGGGGACGCCTTTACTACTGAGGGTTTTTTGCTCGGGCTTGAGGTAGACCTTGTTCAGTGGGAGATCTGTGGGATCGATTCTTGCGGTGAAAGAAGATGGCGAGTGGTAGAAAGATAGAGACCGAGAAATTTAATGGTCAGAGTTTTGAGTTGTGGAAGCTCAAGATGGAGGATCTGATGGTGGATAAAGAACAATGGATCACGGTAGATCCAGGTACTAAACCAACGACAATGTCAGATGAAGACTGGAAGAAACTGGAACGGAAGGCTAAGAGCACAATACGGTTGTGTGTCTCGGATTTAGTATTGTTGAATGTATCTGGGGAAGCTACGACGAAGAATGTGTGGGAAAAACTTGGGACTTTGTACCAATCTAAGTCTCTGGTGAATAAGTTGTTCCTGCGGAAAAAGCTGTATAACCTGAGGATGAAGGATGGAGACTGATAACGAGAGCATCGAACGCCTTCAATACGTGGTAGAGTGTTGTCATCGGTGTTGATATTAAAATCTCGAGATGAAGATAAGTGCATACGGTTGTTGTGTTCTCTACCCGGACTCGTGGGATATTGGATTATTGCAATAGGTAGCAATACAACTACCTTGAATTTTGATGACATTGTCTGACTAACTATTTGTCGGATGAGATAGACAAATATGGAGGGCCAGAATGGAGATGCCTTATCTATAAAGGGAAGGTCACAAAACAAAAAAAAGAATAAGGTTTCGAGTGGGAGATCCAAATATAGAGGGAGATCTAAATCTCCTGGAAATTTTGTAAAAGTATGTTGGAAATGCGGAAAGAAAGGGCACTAAAAAAAGGACTGTAGATCTAAAGCTCCTGAGAAAGGAAAGGGATCTGATGATGCTCCTTCTGCAAAGGCAAAAAACACCTGAGATGAAGGTGGGGATGTGTATTTGGCTTCTTCTTCAAAAACACATGTAGATCATGAGTCATGGTTGATTGAATCAGGTGCATCCTTTCACTTCACTCCCCATAGGGAGTGGTTCTGCGAGTATGAGAAATATGATGGTGATGTCTTCCTAGGGGATGATAGGAAGGCCAGAATCTTCAGACGTGGAAAGGTCAAGCTGAAGCTGCAAGGTGGAAGGATTATAACACTTCCTGGTGTTCTGCATATGCTTGCATTGGCCAGAAATCTGATTTCTATAAGCAAGATGGATGATGCAGGTGTAAAAACAGTGTTCGAGAAAGATGCCTGCAAGATGGTTCGGGGAGCACTGGTATTAATGCAGGGAGTTCGGACTGGAACTATGTACAATCTACAAGGTAGAACTTTTATTGATGGGTGTAACAGTTATGTGGTTCCTGAAAGTGGAGTGGAAAGCCTAGCTGTCTCTGGAGAAAAGACCATGTTATGGCATTAAAGGCTTGGACATATTGGAGAGAAGGGCCTTCGGATACTGCATAGAAATGGTATGGTAGAAGGTATGTCTAATTACTCTTTGGATTTCAATTTCTATGAACATTGTGTATATGGGAAGCAGAATCGAGTGATTTTTCCTTCTGGTGCTAAGAGGGCGAAAAAGATATTAGAACTTGTGCACAATGATGTGTTTGGACCTGTGTTATTTCCATCACTGGGAAAGTCTATGTACTATGTTTCATTCATAGATGAATTCTCAAGGAATACATGGATATATTTCTTAAGGAATAAATCTGAAGCTTTTGACAGATTTAAATAATTTAAGGATCTGGTGGAAAACCAGATAGAGAAGAAGATAAAGGCGCTGAGGACAGATAATGGTGGGGAGTTCTGCAAGAATGAATTTGAAGAGTTCTGTAAGAAGTGTGGTATAGCACGACAGAAGACTACTCCATACACACCTCAGCAAAATGGAGTTGCATAAAGAATGAACAGAACGTTGATGGAAAAGGCAAGAAGCATGCTCAGTGGTACCGGGTTAGGACAAGAATTTTGGGCAGAGGCAGTGGAGACTGCATGTTACTTAGTTAACAGATCACCTTCATCAGCGTTGGAGGATAAGACTCCACATGGGGTATGGACTGGTAAGAAACCCTCTCTTTCACATCTAAGGGTATTTGGATGTGATGCATATGTACATGTTCCAAAGGAGAAAAGGACCAAGTTGGATAATAAATCTGAAAGGTGCATCTTTATTGGGTATAAGGATGGTTTAAAAGGTTACAAGCTTTGGAACACGGAAACAAGGAAGGTTGTGTACAGCCGAGATGTGGTGTTTAGAGAGGTGAAAGATGTTGTTAAACATGAAATCATACCAAAGGAACCTGAGAAGATAGAGTTTGAGCTAAAGGAGGATGAATCAGACTCTACAGTAGAAGAAGATTTAGAAGAGGAAGAGCCACAAACTCCAGCTTTGAGAAGATCAGTTCGGGAAAGAAGGCAACCAGAAAGGTATAGTCCATCTGCTTTCTGTTCAGGTTTTTCCTTAACTATAACTGATGATGAACCCAAAACTATCAGGGAGGCAGTAGATTCAGAGGATGGAAAACTCTGGAAGGAGGCCATGGTTGATGAAATGACATCCTTGCACAAAAATGATGCATGGGATCTGGTGGAGTTGCCGGCTGGAAGGAAGCCCATTGGGAGCAAATGGGTGTTTAAGAAGAAGATGAATGTAGAAGGCAAGGTGGAGAAATACAAAGCTAGGTTGGTAGAAAAAGGTTATTCCCAGGTGCCGGGAATTGATTTTGGTGATATTTTTTCTCCTGTTGCCAAGGTTACTTCTATTAGATTACTTTTATCTGTTGCTGCTGCATTTGATTTTGAGATAGAAAAGATGGATGTGAAGACAACTTTTCTTCACGGGGATCTAGAAGAGGAGATCTACATGAAGCAACCTGAAGGCTTTATGGTGAAGGGTAAGAAAGAACTGGTATGCAGGTTGAAGAAGTCTCTGTATGGGTTAAAACAGTCACCAAGGATGTGGTATCGGAAATTTGATACCTATATACGAGGACTTGGCTTCACCAGAAGCAAGGAGGATCACTGTGTTTATTTTAAATTAATTGGTGACCGTGTTATTTATTTGGTCTTGTATGTGGATGATATGTTGTTGATTGGAAATGACAAAGAAATTATCCAAGATTTGAAGACCCAGCTATTCTCCAAATTCAACATGAAGGATATTGGTGTTGCAAACTATATTTTGGGCATGGAAATTAAGAGAGAGCGGGAAAAGAGGAAGCTCTGGTTAAGCCAAAGGAAGTATTTCGAGACTATATTGCAGAGGTTCAATATGCAAGATAGTAAACCAGTGAATTTTCTTATTCCTGTAGGTGTAAAGATAGCTGCTAAACAATGTCCCAAGACACAAGAAGAAGAGGAGGATATGCCCCATGTTCCATATGCAAGTGTAGTGGTTAGCCTAATGTATGCAATGGTCTATACTAGACCAGACATTGCACATGCAGTGGGAGTATTGAGCAGGTTTATGTCAAACCCAGGGAAGGAGCATTGGACAGCAATGAAGCAGGTTTTTCAGATATTTACGTGGCACTAGTGATTATGGCTTGTGCTACCAGGGAAGACCGGGATTGGAAAGAATGTTGGACATTCGTGGTTTTGTTGATGCAGACTGGGCTAGAGATTTGGACCAAAGAATATCTACAAGTGGGTATGTATTTAGCCTATTTGGAGGTGCAGTCAGTTGGATGAGTAAAAGACAGTCTGTAGTGGCTCTTTCAACTACAAAGGCAGAATACATAACATCCACTCATGCAAGCAAGGAACCAATTTGGTTGCAGAGATTGTGTTCAAGTATGGGGTTGGTACAAAAAGCTATAAGGATAGACTATGATAGCCAAAGTGAAATTTTCTTGGCTAAGAACCCTGCTTACCATTCAAAGACAAATCACATTGATGTTCAATATCACTTTGTTAGAGATATGGTTGAGGCTAAAAGGGTGTTGCTATTAAAGGTGGACACTTTGAAGAATGTTGCAGATGCATTGACGAAGTCTGTGAGCACTCAGAAGTTCTCTTGGTGTAGAGAAAAAATGGGTGTTGAAGAATTGGCCCAATGACTAAGCTCTCCTATGGCCCCCTGTGGAAAGAAAACAGCAAGTGGGAGAATGTTGGATATGTGTTATATTCTTTCCACGACTAGCCCCACACGTTGTACTTTGTGCCGGGCGTAGCAGGGGGGTCACAAGGGGGGAGGCAGCGCCCCGGAAATTTTTTTTTTGGTGTACGGACCCACTCATAGGCAGACCCACCCATGTTTTGTGCATGAGTTTGCACATGGTTTTGGGGTACGATGGTTTTCGGCCCCTAGTATTTTGTAGATCCGGTCAAGGGAACTACGGTTATGCTCTAATATAGGGTTAATGGATTGGGGTTTATGTATGCTTCGGCATGTATATATATGTGTTGTAACACTAAAAGGAATATAATGAAAAATCAAGTTGTTCGTCCCGTTTTGGGATCCAGGGGAAAATCTCTGTGTTTATCTGTTTTATGTTTTATGCTCTCACTATTGTTTATTTTCTATTATAAGATTCGTGTGTAGATAATTTATGTTCAGGGTTAAAACCTACATTTAGAATGATCGTATTTCCACATAAAGGTTTCATCATAGTCATCAATCAACTCTCCTTATTTTCCTCTAGTTCCCAGGTAACTGGAAGCATTCTGTTAGTTCATGCACCCCAACTAGCACTTCAGAACATTGGTGTGGGACTCTTAAAGGATTATGCTCTCATGGGAACCTTTTCATTATCACCACGTACGAAGTCGGCAGAAATTGCAAACATAGAGACCTTCTACATGATATATTTCACTCCATCTGGCTTAAGGAAGATTAAGGGTGATTTTGAAGTTGTTATGTTGGATGAATTTCTGCCACCCAACCTAATTGAGTTGGCATAGAAATTAATCTACCTGGCTTGGGTGGCAAATCTGAAATCATCATCACTGGTCGTTTGGGTTGATTGTTCATTAGATTTTGGTACTCCATCTGATCCTTTTTCATCCACTTTCTTTACAGATGAGAATATTTTGGAATCCATGATGTTAGAAGGAGAACCATGGGAATATCATCATCATCGCTCCCATCTTCAGGATTACAAAGAAGATAATATTATTGAACTATATCACTCATCGATCAAAACATTATTTTCGAATTCTTTTCCTATTAATGCAATTGAATCTGAGAAAAAATTATCAAATATTGAAGAAACCATTTCTATCGATATTTCGACCAAACCCGACATTGTAGAAAACATTCATGTTAGTGTGTCTTGTTATCCATAAAAACTCAAAACATATCACTCTCTCTTTCATGGATTTAGTGATGTATTTTCTTGGTCTTACGAGGAAATTCCAAGCATAGATACTAGTATCGTTGAACACACCATTAACATGTACCCTGATGTCAAACCGATATGTCAATGCCTTCATTCTATTCATCCAAGGAAGGTTGTTGTCATTAAAGCAAAAATTGAAATTTGCATGTTGGTTTCATTTACCCTGTTCCATTTACTGAGTGGGTTTCCAACATTGTTCCTGTTATGAAGAAACCAGGGACCATCAGAGTGTACATCAATTATTAGGATGTCAACCTTGCTTGTCCAAAAGACAAATATCCTACTCCCTTTATCGAAAATATTATTTACGATTGTGCCGAATGCGAAATCTTTTCATTCATGGATGGATTTTTTGGCTACAATCAAATCAATAGTCGCCCATAAGACCAACATAAGGTAAAATTCATATGTCCCTGGGGCACATTCTCTTATCGAAAACTCCCATTTTGTTTCAAGAATTTTGGGGAAACTTTTCAGAGAGCAATGGATTATGCTTTCAATGGCATCAAGCACATTCTTCAACCTTATCTAGACGATTTACCTATGCATTCACGAAACCAGACTGATCACCTGATTCATTTGAGAGGTATCTTTATAAGTTTCCGACACTAAAAAATATGCCTAAATCCACATAATGTGTGTTTTGTGTTGGTTCTGGTTATTTTATAGGATTCATCATCTCAAAAGAAGGAATTCAAATCAACCCTCTGAAGGTCCAGGCCATTCTTGATTTGCACGTGCCATCAAATTTTCATAAGTTACAGAAACTTTAGGGAAAGGATAACTTCCTAAGGAGGTTCATACACAACTATGCCAATATGGCTAAAGTATTTACTCGGCTCTTGAAAAAGGGGATTCCCTTCCATTGGGATAAGGTTGCACAAGCTTCTTTTGATGCTATCAAGGATACACTTGTTCAGACATCATTAATGTATCCTCCCAATTATCAGAGTGGTTATTTCTTATATATCGCCACGGTTGATACGGCCATTGCTATGGTATTCGTCCAATTAGAAAATGGGATAGAACATCCTATCTATTATTTCAGTCGTAATCTCAATGATATGGAAGTAAAGTATTCATGCGTAGAAAATATTTCCTTTGTGACTGTTCAAGATGTCCAAATATTTTGCCACTATACCCTGTTCCGGAAGACCATTTTCATTTTTTATTGCAACCCAATGAGTTACATCTTATCACATCAATTTTTGGGGGCAAAATATAAAAAATGGATGTCATTTTTCAAGAGTTTGATTTGGAATTCATCAAATCCAAGTCAAAGAAGTCTTTATTTTTGGCTAAGCTTCTCTACGACCTTCCCTCTGATAGTACAACTGCTACAACGGAACCATCTATTCCTGATGAGTCTTTGTTTCTGATTGGATCATCTAATCCTTGGTATGGATATTTTATCATTTATCTCCAGACCCAAAATTTTAGGCCTGATACCTCTCGCTCTGACCAACGATGTATTCAATACAAAAACAAAGATTATCTTATCGTCAGTGATACACTTTATCGTCATGGTGTCGATATGATTTTAAGGAGGTGCCTCACTCATGAGGATTCCGGAAAGGTTTTAAATTATTTTCATGATAGGGCTTGTGGTGGATACTTTTCTGGATACGCCGGTTAATTTTGGCCTACCATATTTCGCGATTGCATCCTCGCCATCAAAGGTTTTCATGCGTGCTAGAAATTTGATCATAAAATCCACAAAACTCCAACACCAATGCATCATGTTATTGATGTGGGATCATTTTAAAAATGGGGCATTGAATTCATGATCTGCAACCCTCGTTTTTCTGGGGGGCATGGTTATAATATTATCGCAGTAGACTACTTTACCAAGTGGGCCAAAGCAATGCCTGCATTTAATAACACAGGACAAACAGCTGCATTGTTTTTCTTTAATTGTGTCATTTCATGGTTTGGTGTACCACAGGCTATAGCCACATATCATGGTTTTCATTTTCTCAATCATATGATGAATGAGTTGACTGCCAAATTAGGACTGTCACATGATAGTTCTACTCCTTCTTATCCACAATCAAATGCACAAGTTGAGGCTATTAACAAAATTCCTAAAAAAATGCTTCAACGTATGATAGGAGTTCATAAACAAAATTGGCATTTGATCCTATACTTGGCTTTGTGGGCGTAACAAACCTCGGTAAGAAATGTGGCCAGATTTACCCCCTTTCAATTTTTGTATGTTTTGGAAGCTATCTCTCCTATCCAATGTGAAATACCATCGTTAAAACTCACAATCGACTTATTACCTGACACCTCTTCTGAAGAAGTGAGTATTTTTAACCTCATCCATCTTGATGAAATGCATTGTGAAGCCACATTGGCCAACGAAGTGCATAAGAGACGTATAAAGGCGCAATACGACAAGCATGTCGAGCCTCGCATCTTCTTAGAATGTGACCTGGTCCTTATTTATGATCATGAAGATGATGTGATAGGTACATGGAAATTTGAGCCGTTATGGCATGCCCCTATATTTTCAAAAGAGTTCTTGCTAAAGGTGCCTACAAGTTGGTTGATTATGATATAATTCCATTGGTGTAGCCTTGAAATGGGTTGTATCTGAAACGTTACTATGCTTAAACATGAGCGTAGTAAACTGTTGCATTATATTGTATATATGTTGTTGATTTGCATTTACTATCTTAGTTTGTTTTTCTAGATTTTTCTTAAATTTATTAATCCACTTTAAATTTCATCGAAGATGTCTGAACCTTTGCAACCATTCTTTGGGTATGCTAATGTCACTAGTCATAGTACACAGAATCTATCCTCTATAGTGTGTGCCATTTTCACTTCGAACGATGAGTTAATGAGTTTTAAAGGGATTTTTATCTGGCCATATACAAACAATATCACTGAGTATAGTCTGTTGATCGAAATTCTCTTTGATGCCATTTCATTTGATATTAACCGCATCATCATTAGGTTAGCCTCATAACTTGTGGTACTACAACTTACTAGTGTTTATGCTGTCAGAAATCCAAAACTGCATCGTATGTTCCTAAGAGTTTGAATTTTGGAAATACATTTTGATTTCATTCAAACAGATTTCCAAAAACTTGAACACATTAATTGATTCCTTTGCAAATTATGTTATAAATAGAAATTTGCGACCGATGTAAAGACATATTTTCAATTAAAATCACATAATTGACTAGGATTGTGCAATAAACATAAGAAAACACTGAAAACAAATAGATATATAGTTATAGGTTTTTACAAAATTTATGCCCAAGACACAGTGGCCATCTGATCTCAAAATTTATGCAAAATTTCAAAAGTAAACTAGTGATGCTCATGGTAACATGCTACTGATCTAGCTAACCTACACAATAACTGCATCCAACTGTTAGGAATGCCAATAGTATGGCATAGCAGTCTCATGGGTAACTCTTCGATCCGGAAATCCAAAATCTCAAAGTTCAATCTCTGTATGTGTTGTTGTAGCTCAGCAAGAGTCTCAGCCATATCCAAAACCTAAAGGACTTCTCTCCCGACATCCGTCTCTGCTGGCTCATTTGATCCCTACTCTGGCTATCCCACTGGTCAAACTTTACCTACATCTACATTGCATCAAATATTTATTTTAGTCTTGGGAAAACATTAAAATATAAAAACATGTATAAACATTACAAAAATAAAAAAACATGGTCAAAAAATTCTTACCAATTTCACCCCATTAGGCGCCTTTTGGTAAAGCCAAATCTGGATATCCTTGGAATTCGACGCCTGCATATGCATAATCATCGATGGCGACCATCTTTCGCCTGAAACAAGTGAAGAATCCAATCGAGAACACGATGGTCGATTGACCATCATGCCTAGCCATCAGTTCTACCCATCTCTTCATCCTTGGATCTCTAAGGTTAGATATACCCAACGTCACATGCTAAGAATGCATCAATGGAACCCGCTCTTAGGCAAAATAAATGAGGATCGAACCATAGTTGAAATTTTTCTTCCTTCCTCCCTTTTCCTTTCTCAGTTGTCCTTTCATCTGATAGAGTAAAATTTCAACCCAATTGAAAATAATTGGCTCCAAGCACTCTAGTGCATACTGCATGTAATATTTGTTTGCTACGTGTAGTGTAGTGGTACCAACAAGATTTGCGATTATTAATAAGATGGTTCTCAATGGAAAATCATGAACATTGCAGATGTTTATTTTCCCATCCTTACTAGGTTAAGCCCCTAGATTGCAATACTGCAATATATAATCTCTCACTGTCTCTCCTCTAAGAGCATACCCTAAAAGAGAAATGGGCAGACCTCTCCTTGATAATCCTACGAGAAAATAGATATCGTCCACTAATATTGGGACCACTTTTTCCCCAATGTTAAATGCCTCTATCGTTGGATCCCATGAACTAACAAGGAACTCCAATAGTTCCATCTGTTGCCTCATGCCCAATATTCTGAAGTACTTTAGCAACCGACAGTCTCTGAGGACTCTTACATTACCTAGATCATTTAGGGAAATCATGTTTTGTTCCTCATGTTCTCTTTCCCTCCATGTAATCATCATTTTTTTCTGATGAATCCCTAAAACACAATCATAAGACTCATAAGGATCCATTTCATGCAAAACAACTAGGCAACATTTGGGCACACTAAAAAGAAAAAAAATGTGAATTGCACCCAATGCACCCCTGGTCAACGGATAGTGCATTGCAAGTGCACCTGGCCTTCAATTCCAGTGCACTGCAATGCACCTTCCGACATTCAAGGGTGTGGTTCCCTCATTTTAAAATAAATTTACCCTAAGTGCCCAAAACCCTAAGAAAAATCAATTAAATGAAACATAAATTCTATTGAAGGAAGGAGAAGGTTCATATCTCTAACCTGGATCAAACGGCAAGGAAAAATATCCACAGAATGTGTCGCAATCAACTGTTGAATTTTGGGGGAAAAACTGGTTCAGAGCTCCAAACTCCAAATGGTAACTTTCAAATGGTAAAAATGAATAGTAAAAATCTTTTAATTAATCATTTTATTATTTGAAAATCATATTTGTTGCTGTGACTATGGTTTTTATTCATTTTTTTCCATAAAACAGGTATTTTTAATCAATTTGATGTTGTTTTGAACAGGTTTACAACTAATATGGCGGATTATTCGTGCATAATTATTCAAGAATGATTTGACCACAAAGGATACTTTTATCCTTATTTTTTGAGCTTTGATAAAAACAAAAAAGGACTTGAAGCGCACTTTTATCTCTTTTTCGAGCTTCGATAACAGCGAAAAAGGAACCCATGGAGTTTTCTTTTAGCTCTTTTCAAACTCCGATAATGTGAAAAGATTGTCGAGCGCTTGTATTTTCGAGCTCGTAAAAGTAAATGAAACGACATCTACTTAGTATATTTTTTAACCCTTTTCCATACTGAGATAGATTATTTATGAAAAATGAAAACCTTAGTCGAACATGGCTAGGAGGTTCTCTCAGATATCATTTTACACTTTTTCGGATCTGGGCGACAAATTTACGAAAAAGGACTCATGGAGTTTTCTTTGGTCCACTTTTTCAAACTCTCTAAATATGAAAAAGGACTAGGTTCTCACTATCGTTAGCCTCATTAAAACATAAAATAGCGACAGGCTTGTCAATCATGGCAAGAATTGAGTTTCATTTATCACTGGACTCATTAAATTATTAAATAAAAATGCATATTCACCCGAAGGGTTGAATTATATATCAAGCATATGTTATCCTCCTCAAGATTGTTAAAAAATAAAGAGGTACTAGTGAACATAACTTTTTACGGTAGCAGGTCCCTCTTGAACATGACACTTCACTCCATCATTGTGAATTTTGGGTTGGGTAATCTTCTTGACAGTTAATTCGTACCTATGGTTCATTCTACCTTCACTTCAGTTTTGGGTCAATGCTGCCAACTCATCTCAGTGTTGTCAATATGTTCAAGAGAATTCATCCAGTGAATACTCATCCTTCTACAATACTCATAAACCTTAAATTTCATGAAATTCATCCTTGAACATTGCTATATCAAGTCACATTTTGTCTTTGAAATCAGTAACTCCGATTTCGTGATAAAGTGGATCCTTGTGAACATCAAATCATCATCTAGGAAGTTTACTTAGAAACATCATACTCCAGTACCATGAGACTTGTTACAGCATTGAGAAGATCCTCGCTTATGGACCTTTGACAGAAATATTTTTTTTGGCATTCAACATCAAATCATCTATTCACACCTTACAAAATGTACTGCAGTACCTTGAGAACTAATAACATTAATGGTGCTTCTCTCGCGTTTGTTAACAATTCACATCATTGAATGGTAATCAAACAATTTCTTACCATGTTTGACTACAAATCATATATTCGCATGGCTGGACTTGTACTTGAATGATCGATTGAACGAGATAAGAAGACCCTGGATCTAATTTCATCCATCCGCGTTGCAATTTCAAGATTGTTTTACACATCATCTATACAGTCACCTTACATACAGATCATCATCCACACATGGGCCTATATCTAAAGGCATGTCTGCATTGGGAAACATTCCAATGTAGACGAATTTCTAAACTATGTACATGTTATTAGATAGTTTATGTGTTTATCATGGGAACGCCTCCCTCAAAAATTCACGATCAAGATGTAAAAAATATGATGTAATGTATTGTAAGATTGATGCAAGTCGCCACTCCACTTCAGTTCCAGCTCATCACATCATAAAGAATCTCATTCAAATATTATTATTATTATTATTTTGAATTCATGCTTTAGGGGCCAGTTGTTATAGGTCAATTTTGGCATCAGCCCCCATGACCTGGTCAAACTGGACATCATCCCTAGGACCAATGAAACAGGGTCTATCGTCCCCTTAGATTTTAGTTGATATATGCCCTAAGAGAAGAAAAATTAATTCATGGCTTCTATTGTGAGATTTACAAGGTTTGAAGTATATGTTATATCACTTATTGACTCACCAACACAGCCTATAAAGGGAATAACTGCATTGCATATGTAACATCCTCCATTCAAAGATGCACTTCTCGACATTCAAGAGTGTGTTGGTCACCTGGGAACGGAATCTCATTGTTCCAGGAATATCCACATGGAAAATTCCTTCTATAAGAGTCCATATGTGTCAAACTTCAAATCCAAGCATCCATCTTACACCTTTGAACTTGGGAACATGTCTTCCCCATTATTAGAAAGTCATTCATTAGGAAACTACCATCAGTTTCCCTATAAATTGAGCACATATCCTAGTGCTAGGAAAGGAATAATTTTGGTAAAGGAATGTTGTTGGATTCTCATTTTAGAGAGTGAAAGTATATGATGCTGGTATGTTGTTGGATGTGATGAGGTTGGGATGAAGCTGGATCTGGTGGCATCAAATCGATCATTGGTTGTAACCTCCCCCTTCTACTCTTTAATAAAGATTGATGTTCATTTTCCCATAGATATGTCTTTATATGTCTCTATTTATTATGAAATGGATTCTTGAATGATATATATATTTCACATCTAATCAATTTGATTGAGTAAGATAGGTAGATATATGTATATGCATGTTGTTTGTTGTTCTTTTTTTATGCTTGCAGGAATCGATCTGGTGATCTGAGTTGGCTTGAGAGCGAAAATAGCAGCGATAGAAGGAGAAGGAGAAGCTCTTGGAACACAAGTAGGCTCTTGCTTGTTTTAGAGAAAGTGATAGTAAATTATTTCCTCTGATGTTTTAAGTGACTAGCACCACATTTAGGGAATTTGATTTATCTGTAGATCATAATTTTACATAAAAATCCTTCCAGCCCTTCTCAAATGGATTTAAATTAAATTTTTTATCAAACCCTTATGATATATGAAGTGGGAAGATTCATATGGTATTTCTCTAACTCTAGAAAACATATGTTTTAGGATTTACATTAGAAAATAGGGAGTATTGATTCTAAACTGAGCTGCTATACGAGCTAGAAATTGAAAATGATAAAGATTAACCCTATTGTAGTGTCCTTCATAGGTGAAGTATGACTGAGTAATCCATAGGAAAAGTGCCACTCGTCGATTAACCAAGACCCTTGAATTCCAATTCATTTACTTAAATTCATCTTTCAAGAAAGATGGTACATCAATGCCAGCCAAAAAATGACTCCTAAATTCTCTTTCTTTTTCTACAGGAAAGCGTGTGACCCTAGCGATTAGCTCCTATGTGACCTGAAATTAAATGCCCCCAATAGTTACTTTTTGACCATTGAACACTTCCGCAAATTCTTTAGAAAATCCATCATGATAATATGCATGACGAGAGAAATTTTTTTCGCAACATGCTTCCCAAAAATGTTGTTGAATCTTTGGATGAACTTCAATTAGGTCGGGTGCCTTAGGCTTGCCTCAGTTCAATTTTCCATTCCTTCCCATGTTTCTCACCACAAAGAAAAAGCACCAGAAGGGAGATTGTGTTTCAATCGTGGGTTTGTGGTGAAAAATTAACAACCCATCCTCTTTTAGCATGAGAAATACAACAATTCAATAATGGGTTATAAATTACTTACTATATGAGTTAAATTACTCTAGGATGTGTCAAGCAGTAAATTATATAACAAAATGACAAATGATTTAAAAAATAATAACTCTGAATCATGATTTTTTAACCCACATTATCTCTCAACGACAGAATCTAGCAATGCATCATGTGACCTCACCATCTAACTCATTAGTGCTTGTTTGATAAATTATTATTCATTTTCTGGCGTGGGCTCTATCAACACATTATTTGCCAATATAAGACAAAAAGTTTGAATTTATCCCTTTGGCATTGATACTCGTGTTGCTAGATTTTTAACTTGCCCTTTATTTTACACATATAGGTTTCTACCCAGAATTTCAGTGCATTTTTTATTTTTTATAACATACAATAACATTGATATTCCATATGTCAGTACTTTAAAAATTATAGACTAAAATTGTGATAACAACTAGCTCCATGGGGATATCAATCATGGATGGAAGCAAGAACCCCATAAACTAGACTCCTAGTACATTGTGGTGATCCCAAGATCTATCCTATAACATGTACTTGCTCTTCAATTGAAACCTAAAATTTGAAAACCATAGTGACAATAAAATTTAAAAACCCACGTTCAAATACTCAAACTGAAATCATTCTTGCACACAAAATAAATCCAATTTTTTTACAAACTGAAAATAAAAATGAAACCAACAGGAAGGTAATGAAATTCTTGGTAAAAATAAACACCCTACTACTAACTATATAATAAATTTCTCTTATTTGGAAAAATCATGCTTCTAGTGAAACTAGGCAAGCACCTGGCTACATGATTGAATTATGCTTTCATCTTCTTCAAGCAGAAATAAAAAATTGAAATTGGATAAATCATGAAATCTAAAGCAGTTTCCAAGATCCATGGAAACTACAAATCTCATTTCCTATAATGACTCTAACAAGACCACAAAATGGTCTTCAAAAATATGGAATGTTACCTCCTGTTGATGGGAAAAAAGAACAGGGTATTTTTCATATTTAGATATTTCTCCTTATTTTTTTTCACCAAGATTTTCATTATAAACTTCATGATCACTCTCAATTGAAGATGCAACCACCTGTTTATCTTCCTTTTCACTAAACTCATATTACTTCTGGAGTTCAACTATGATCTGTATATGAAAGCTTTAGGATTATGTCAAATTTTGCAAGTGAATAAAGTAGGGATTTTTAGCCTCTTAAGTCAAATTCATAAACACATAGGCATATATTAAAACTTCAGTTTTTGCAGAAAATAGAAGACAACATCACCATAATAGTAAACACAAAAAAACAAGTGATGAAGGAGTTCACCCGTCTTGGGCTACATCTCCTGGTCTAGCTTCCAATGGTTGGGCCTCTTTCATTATGCTAAGAAAATGTTATTACATCAAGTTACAGTGCTAAAATGGATTCAAAAATATATTTAATGGTTCCATAATAGTAAAAACCCCTATCTAGGCTCTTTCTGCTCTAGAAAAGGCTAAGAACTTATTGATTTATGCTCCAATGAAGTTTCTTTACTATTTGTCCTAAAATTCTCACCTTTCTGCAAATCGTCCTACAATTCTGGGCTTTGTCAGCCACTTGGGGCGACAATTTTTCCCCGCATCGGCGAGATTTCCGCCGCGTTGGGTGAAATTTTTTTGCCTAGTTAAATGGCCTATGTTGGCTTTTACCCGATTAATCTGGTGTCACATTACAAGATTTATGTCGTTGATTTTGGGCCTATCATACCACTTCCTGCAGGTTTTAAGCCCTAGCTGTTGAATTTGGTTTTAATCACAGGTTTAAATGGTGTATGGTTCGAGATGAATTTCTCCCTTTGGTGTTGATACTCGTATTGCTAGAGTTTTAACTTGCCCTCTATTTTACACATATACATTGCTACCCAGAATTTCAGTGCATTTTTTATTTTTTATAACATACAATAACATTGATATTCCATATGTCAGCACTTTAAAAATTACTCACTAAAGTTGTGATAACAACTGGCTCCACAAGGATGATGTTGTCGATCATGGATGGAAGAGAGAACCCCATAGAATAGGCTCCTAGTACATTGTGGTGATCCCAAGATTTATCCTATAATCTGTACTTATTTTTCAATTGAAACCAAAATTTGAAAACCATAGTGACAATAAAATTTGAAAACCAACTTCAACTACTCAAACTGAAATCATTCTTGCACACCAAATAAATCCAATTTTTGTACAAACTGAAAATAAAAATGAAACCAACGGGAAAGTATTGAAATTCTTGGGAAAAATAAACACTCTACTACTAACTATACAAGAAATTTCTCTTATCTAGTAAAATCATGCTTCCAGTGAAACCAGGAAAGCACCTGGCTACATGATTGAATTATGTTTTCATCTTCTTCAAGTAGAAATGAAAAATTGAAATTGGATAAATCATGAAATATAAATCTTTTTCCAAGATCCATGGAAACTACAAATCTCATTTTCTCTTATGACTCTAACAAGACCGCAAAATGGTCTTTAAAAATATGGAATGTTACCTCCTGTTGATGGGAAAAAATAACAGGGTATTCTTCATCTTTATATGTTGCTCCTTATTTTTTTTAACCAAGATTTTCATTATAAACTTCATAATCACTCTCAATTGAAGATGCAACCACCTGTTTATCTTCCTTTTCCCTAAACTCATATTACTTCTGGAGTTCAACTATGATCTGTATATGAAAGCTTCTGGATTATGTCAATTTTTTCAAGTGAATAAATTAGGGATTTTTAGCCTCTTATGTCAAATTCATAAATACATAGACATGTATTAAAACTTTAGTTTTTGCAGAAAATAGAATACAACATCACCATAATAGTAAACCCAAAAAACAAGTGATGAAGGAGTTCACCCCTCCTGAGCTACATCACCTGGTCCAGCTTCCAATGGTTGGGCCTCTTTCATTATGCTAAAAAAATGAGATTACATCAAGTTACAGTGCTAAAATGGATTCAAAAATATCTTTAATGGATCCATAATAGTAAAAACCCTTGTCTAGGCTCTTTCTGCTCCAAAAAATGCTAAAAAATTAATGATTTATGCTTCAATGAAGTTTCTTTACTATTTGTCCTAAAATTCTCACCTTTCTGCAAACCATCCAACAATTTCAGGCTTTGTCGGCCATGTGGGGTGACAATTTTTCCCCACATCGGCGAGATTCCCACTGTGCTGGGTGAAAATTTGTTGCCTAGTTAAATGACCTATGTCGGCCTTTACCCGACTAATCTGGTGTCATGTTACAAGATTTCTGTCATTGATTTTGGGCCTATCATACCGCTTCCCTCTGGTTTGAAGCCCTAGCTATTGACTGTGGTTTTAATCGTGGGTTTAAATGGTGTATGGTTCGAGTCAATGGAACCTACAACTAACTATGGAACTTAAGGTTTAAAAACTGCGAAATGTGAACATGTCATTAACACTGTAAAAACCATCATGAAAACTAGAGGTTAACCCTAACCTAACATCATAATATGACATTAACTGTGGCAATAATTGTGAAGTATCCACCATATGAACATTTCCCGATCTAAGACTTAACTGCCAACTAATTGTCATCAAAATCGTAACACATAACTTTGGGTTATATGGTTTTATTTTATGGTTCAGGGTTGTATTATCTCCTGTTGAGAAGTGGAAAAGGTATGAATTCACTATGTGTTTTCTCATCCTTTTACTTTAAACATAATTATTTTTAACTTAGAAAGATGATTTATTACAAGAATTATGGTAGAATTGTGAAGATTTATGTTTATTGTAAAAATATGACTAAGAATTTCTTTTTATTGCTAAAAACAGGAATTAGGCGAGGTGAACAGCTATATCAGAGGCGAGGCTAAGATAAATGCAACTGCTGTTCCTCTGGTGTTAGAACAAATCCTGCCAAGGATAAGGAAATCTGAATGCATCGCTAAGAAAAGGTAGGGGACAGCTCGGCTTCGGTTAAAGTAAATCATGTGACAACTAAAAGAAGGGAAGCGAATCCCTTAGGATCCTTCAATCCTGAGGGATCGCTGTTCAAACCTCATCTCATTCCTTGTCTTGTTTGTCAGAGTCTGTTATATAAGGCAACGCCTTTAGTGACTGAGCGGGAGATCCTTTGATTCAAAACATTTCTTTTGTAATATTACGTTTTATTGACTCTCGGCTTTAGAGAGTGATCTCTGTAATACTTTTTGATCGATTAATATAAAGGCATGTTTCATTTCATCTTTCAAGTACTGAAGTAACCCAGCAGTTTTTCACTGGTGCTAAGGGCCCGGCCCTGGTGGAATTACTCTGTTTTTTGTATTTCTATCCTTTTCTTACTGTTGTGTGATAATTGTGTCTAGATTCATTACGACTACAGAGTTATTTGATTATTGTTGAATAGAGTTCTGGTTTGCTGTGTGCGTTAACGAATTGCATTGCTATTCCATCTTAGCAAGGATCATAGTTACTGTCTTATTCATCTTTCTATCTCTTGTCAGCTTTTCTATTCTATACTTAATTTCGGTTGTTGTTCCATTGGTTTATGGTTTATTTCGATTGACTACTTCATAGTGTTGGTTGTCGACAAGGTTGGAGTTTAAGAAGATTTGTTACTTGATTGCGTTAAGTTTATATTTGTTGTTCCATTACGGTTTGTTGTTCAATTACTGTTTGTTGTTCATTTATAATTCGTAGGTTCAGATTAGCAAAGAGATTGTTTACAATTGTTGTTCCTTTCCAATTCTTGTTATTAGAAGAAGTTCTTCTTAGTTATTTTCATCAGCAAGTAGTTCAAGTTGATTTCATTTTTATTGCTTAAATAACAGGACCATCAACTGTAGAGGACATTGGTCACTTCTTCCAAGTTCCCAGATTGATTGCCTTGTCTCAGTTGTGATTTCAGTTCCATCGATTTTTGAGGGAATGAGTTATTGCTACTATATCCCTGATTGATGTTTTGTAAAGTGAGTAGTGTTGGAATATTGTCATTGATGGAAAAGGATGTGGCAAAGGACTTGGAAAAGGCATGGGCAATGAAGAAGAGCCGTATAATTGCAGAGATTAACGATCAGCAGGATCAGCAGCAAAGAACAAAGGAAGAATGCATTTACAGAAACAAGCAGTGAATTGAAGGAGATTTGTCTAAAAACAGGGAGTAATACGCCTCTGCCTCTGTGTAGGTATGGAAGGTCCACGAGTCTCGGCATTGTCTGTTTAATAGAACCTGGAGTATGAATAAATTGATTATATAAAGAAAACACTGAAGCGGAGTTTTAATTGTTTAAACAATAAGTCTGACAGAACCATGTGCTAAGACGGAACCGTGACCGAGAGGAATAGTGATGGCGGTGTGGAGCGAAACCGTGGTCTTTTTCGCACCACCTTTCGATGATACGCGGTATTTTCTAGATGGGGAGCGATTCCATACAGGTGTTGACACGCATCCCTACAAAACCGCCAAGTGCACGATAACTATCGTCCATCGCACGTTAACAATCGACCCAGGATGGCCAGCGAAATTGCTTATGCGCCATCGATCTGTAAAGAAGCCATCGGACGGTGATCGCTTGATGAAGAAGCGCGGACAATAATAAAGATACACGACGAATAACACAAGTACGACGCGCCATCACGCGTTATTGCTCGTGCAAGTTTCCCAAGCGATATCCATTGATCTTGGAGGCACGTGATCTAATGGTGATCAGGTAATGGACTTGCACGATGTTTATTTTGGTACGGAGGGGTGCATATGTGGGCAAAGGATCAAAGTTTTATTTGTATTAAACTATTCGAAAGCATTGGATTTTTATATATAAAGCCCGGATTAAAATTTAATTGAATTTTTTTAATTAAAATAATATTACGGGGGCAGTGTAAAGATTTAAAAAAAAATTCAGAAGGGGTACCCCCGCAGTTGAACAAGAAATCAAGCATTGACCAGAAATCGATGGTGGATATTAAGTGCGGGGGCACCAGCCAAAAATTTTCACCCGTACCGCAAGAACCCCCGTAGTGACATAATGATGACTATGCAATATTTGTTTATCAATTGATAAATATTTTAATAAGAATTAAGAACCCCGAGGGCCAAACTATTGGAAATATTACCATTTTCAGTTGAAATGGTTTTTGTCTCATGGTTTTAATAAAGGTGAGAACTATATAAATGAAAAATATTATTATTCGAATGTTGGGGTGTGAGGGTTGATGAAGAAGGATTTCCTCTAAGGAATATTTGTATGGACAGACAACGTGCTTAATCGATGATTCTGAGTCCATGATGCGCCCATCGAGATATTGATCTAAAGATGATGAGTCTTGAGATTATTCAACAGAAGAAAATGATGAAGAGCTAGCGCATGTCTGCTAAAGATCACATATGGATCCAGTTGGAATTTCTGAAGACCAATATACATAGAAGGATACACGCGATGATGAATGCATATATTATCTGAAGTCTAGATCACTTCTGATGTTTAGGGTACAGTGGTCAGCAGTGAGTCTGAGGGTTGAAGCCTTCAGTTTGGAAGTAGAATTTTTTTGCCAGTAGAAACGTGTGTTATATTCAGGGGGTTGAAGCTCCCTTCCAGGAGAGGCTGGTAAACGAGAGAAGGTTATAGCCTTCCACAGGTGGGTGCCTGCGTGCTGGTTTAAGACTGCACCAGTATATATTGTAAGAATTTTTCTCTATAATAAAATATTGAAGAATGAGATTGCAGCAGCGGTGGTTTTCTCCCGTATTGGGTTTCCACCTTAAATCCTGGTGTCCATATGTGTAGTTCAGGTTTCATGGTTTGTTCTGTTACTTCTGTTCATGCTTAATAAATACATAATAAGAAATCTGGATATACATGTTGGATGCAATACTGTAACATATGGTTTTAAGATAAAAGAAAGAAAAATTGTTCAAGTTTTAAATACTGATTCAGCCCCCCTCTCAGTATTTTTCCAAAAATTGGTATCAGAGGAGGTCCTTCTGAAAAAGCTTAGTCGCTAGAAGGAAGATCAAGCAAGATGAGCAATCAAGATGGAATAGGATCTATCAGGCCTCTGCTCTTTAATTGAAACAATTTAATCTTCTGGAAAACAAGGATGAGATCCTATCTTCAGTCTCTGGGAGCAGAGGTATGGGCAATTGTTGAACAAGGATATCAATATCCAGTTGCTTTACCAACAGATCCAACGGAAAGAAAGAATTATGGAACAAATTCAAAGGAAGTCAATGCTCTATTGGGAATTCTAACTGAATCAGAATTTTTCAAAGTCATGCAGTTGAATACAGCAAAGGCAATATGGGACAAAATCATTCTAAGCTATGAAGGTGATGCAAAGGTAAAAAGTGCTAAACTTCAAACTCTCAAAATCCAATATGAGAATCTTAAAATGCTTAATGAAGAAAGCATTGCAAATTTCTTTCTACGTCTTGATGATATTGTAAATCGCATGAGAAATCTGGGAGAAACAATTACCGAATCCACTTTGGTTGAGAAAATTTTAAGATCTATAACAGCAAAATTTGAGTCAAAAGTTTCATCTCTTGAAGAAAAGCAGGATCTGCAAAATCTTACTGTGGTACAACTTCATGGCATACTAACTGCATATGAAATGAGAAGAGGAGGACCATCTGAAGTCAAAGAAGCAGTCTTTAGAACTTATACAAAAGGAAAGGAAGTAAAAATAACAGAAGGACCAGGATATATCTCAGAAGAAGATGAGATAAACTTCGTAAATAAACTTCAACTTGGCACAGGACGATTCAGAGGTAAGCTTACTTTCAAATGTTTTGATTGTGGAAGAGTTGGTCATTATGCTGCTAAGTGTCCTTATAAAGAAACACATAAAAAGGGGAAGGAAGTAGCAAGAAGGAATAAGAATCATTTTAGCTCTAAAAAGAGTTTCTATACTCATGAAGATAGTGATGGGTTATCTGATAGTGAGGAAGAATGTGAACAAGATCTGAGACTTCTCATGGCATTTGAAAAAGAATCTAGAGAAGAAAAGGATACTTTTGTGGACGCTCTAGAAGACATTAATTTTCTTAATGAAAACAATGAACCCAAAATTTGCTTAGAAGAGAGCAAAATAATCATAGAAACTCTGAAAAATCAGCTTGAAGATAAAGAGAAACACAATGAGAAATTAGAATGTGAAGTAGTAGATCTAAGAAAAGAACTTGAGAAAGTAAAGCCTCTGAATCTTATATTTGCTAAAGGGTCTGAAACCTTAGATGAGAT
Source organism: Pinus albicaulis (assembly GCA_034641835.2). Taxonomy (NCBI): domain Eukaryota; kingdom Viridiplantae; phylum Streptophyta; class Pinopsida; order Pinales; family Pinaceae; genus Pinus; species Pinus albicaulis. The sequence goes on along the minus strand of CM076577.1, from coordinate 443,006,067 downwards.
TATCAAGGTACAACGTTCTCCTCTTATAAATATAGGTCTTGGATATATTGGAGAATCTTCTCAGGCTTCAGTACCAAATTATCTAAAAGAAATTACAACTGGTTTACAACATGTTGCCACTCAGCAAGGGAATAAATAATCTTTACAGGTAAAGCATGATCATCTCAATTCAAGGAACACTAACAGGAATGTCTTTCAAAGAAATACCAATCAACAGATAAATTCATATAGAAGATCTTATGACCGCAGAAATTTCTTCTTCAATGGACAATGTTTCTCATGTCACAATTTTGGTCATAAAGCTATTCAATGTGTAGCATATAAAACTATTATGACAAGAGAAGCAAGAAAGAAAAGGATTGATATTGAAGCAAAGAGGAATACTTATAACAACTTTTATTCCCTTCAAAATGAGGTTGAATGCACTTATTGCAATAACTTTGGCCATGAAGAATCTGAATGCAGGAGCAAACTTCAGCCAAAAGAACATATTCCTTCGAGCTCCAAAGTATGGAAAAAAAAGGAGTTACAAGTTAAAAATTGTGGCATAGCGTTATTTGTAGAAGATGAAGAAAACCAATGGTACATTGATAGTGGATGCTCAAGACACATGACAGGGGATAAAGACAAACTTCTTGCATATAGTGCTCTAGAAAAGGAGAAGAATGTTACATTTGGAAATGATACTCCTGCGGTAATTAAAGGTAAAGGGTCTGTTTTCCTAAAAGATAAGGTGAAAGCTAATGAATTCATGTATGTGGATGGATTAAAGCATAACTTGTTAAGTGTAAGTCAAATGTGTGATCAAGGAACTGAAGTTGTCTTTAGTTCAAAAGAATGTGTGGTACGTGATCTTGATACAAGTAAAGCAATTATAAAAGGAAAAAGAACTCCAAACAACCTGTATATATTGAAGAACCCCAAAGAACAATGTTATTTGAGTAAATCTTCAGAAAATTGGCTATGGCATAGAAGGTTGGGGCATCTAAGCTTCTCTCAAATCAACAAATCAAGAAGACTTAAAGTTGTTCGTGATCTTCCCAATATTACTCTACCTAAAAATATCATATGCAAATCTTGCCAATTCGGTAAGCAAACCAGGGTACAATTTAATGCCAAGGATCATCAAGTAAGCCTCTTGAACTCATTCATACTGACATATGTGGACCTATGAGGAAAAAGTCACCCCGTGGTGAAGAATACTATATCTTATTAATTGATGATTTCTCTAGAATGTGTTGGATTGGGCTGCTTAAACACAAAGATGAAGCATTTGAGAAATTTCAGATTTTCAAAGCACTAGTGGAGAATGAATTAGAATTAAAAATCAAGTGTCTTAGATCTTATCGAGGAGGATAATATACATCCAAATAATTTCTTGAATTATGTGAACAACATGGCATAAAAAGACAGTTCTCTGTAGCTGGCACTCCACAACAGAATGGTGTTGCAGAGAGAATGAACAGAACAATTCAACAAATGGCTAGAGCTATGCTTAATGATTCTGAAACACCTGACACATTTTGGGGAGAAGCAACACATACCGCAGCAAACATTCTCAACAAAGCACATGTTCGTGTAAATAGTGATAAAACTCCATATGAACTCTGGTATGGTAATCCTCCCACTATAAAGCATTTTAGAATTTTTGGGAGCAAATGCTTTATCAATAATAATGATGAAAAACTTGGCAAGTTTGAACCCAGAGCTGATGAGGGAATATTTCTTGGTTACTCCTCTAGGAGTAAGGCAATGTTACAATAAAAGACTTCGAAAGATTGTTGAATGTATTGATGTTGTTATTGATGAGTCTCCTGCAGCCCCAAAAGAAGAAAAGTAAACAACAGATGAAGATGATGAGGACACATATCCTTCTACATCAAACAGTAATGATAAAAACAGTGCACCTAGTGAAGAACCTGAAGAGGAGCTGTCTGAAAAGGCTCCATCTAGATATGTTCAAAAGAATCATCCAGAATCACAAATTTTGGGAGAAAAGGAATCAGGTGTACAAACAAGGACTCTTGTGGGATCTTATAGAAATCTGGCATTTCTGTCCACTATTGAACCTCACAGTGTCAGTCAAGCTAGAAAAGATGAATGTTGGATTCAAGCCATGAATGAAGAGCTTGATCAAATTGAAAAGAATCACACTTGGGAGTTAGTACCAAGGCCTCATGACAAAAATTTCATTGGAACTAAATGGATATTCAAAAACAAGTTAAATGAGAATGGGGATGTTATAAGAAATAAAGCTAGACTTGTCTGCAAAGGGTATGCTCAACAAGAAGGTATAGACTTTGAAGAAACCTTTGCTCCTGTAGCCAGACTTGAAGCCATAAGAATTTTTCTTGCATTTTCAAGCTTCCAACAAATCAAAGTTTATCAAATGGATGTTAAATCTGCTTTTCTCAATGGTGATCTAGAAGAAGAATTTTATATAGAACAACCAGAAGGATTCATTTTTGGAAATGATGAAAAACTTGTTTGTAGACTTAGAAAGGCTCTAAATGGTCTCAAACAAGCTCCAAGGGCATGGTACTATCGTCTTGACAAATATCTTCATCAACAAGGATTTTCAAAGGGATCTGCTGATAGCAACTTGTACACAAAAACTGAAGATGACAAAATTTTTATTGTAGTTGTATATGTTGATGATATCATTTTTGGAAGTAATAAAGAGTCTATGAGTCAAAAATTTGCTTCTAATATGCAGCAAGAATTTGAAATTTCTTTACTTGGGGAACTAACATTCTTTCTTGGCCTGCAAGTGCAACAAGCAACAGATGGTATATTCTTATCACAAGAAAATTATCTCAAGAAAATCTTGAAGAAGTATGGCATGGAAGATTGCAAACCTGTAAGTACACCAATGATAACCGGATGAAATCTCAGTTCTAATGATGATTCCCCCACCGTAAATCAACCAGAATACAGATCTATGATAGGAAGTCTACTCTATCTCACTGGGACAAGACCAAACATCATGCATGCAGTTGGGATTGTTGGACGATTTCAAGCCAATCCAAAAGAGCCTCATCTTCAGGCTGTGAAAAGAATAGTCAAATATCTATAGGGAACTCAAGACTTTGGACTATGGTATCCAAAGAATGTTGATCTTACTCTTCATGCATACACTGATGCATATTGGGCTGGAAGTGTTGATGATCGAAAAAGCACTAGTGGTGGTGCATTCTTTATGGGGCCTCGGTTAGTGTCTTGGTTCAGCAAGAAGCAAAGCTCCATTGCCTTATCTACAGCAGAAGCGGAATATGTGGCTGCAGCATCATGTTGCACTCAACTTCTTTGGATGATGCAAACCCTACAAGATTTTCAAATCAAATTTTCACCTCCTATCTCCATTATGTGTGATAATACAAGTGCCATCAGTATCTCAAAGAATCCTGTTATGCATTCCAAGACCAAGCACATTCCCATCAAATATCACTTCTTACGAGAAAAAGTGCTTGAGCAAAAGGTGAAATTAGAATATGTTTCCTCCAAAGAACAAGTTTCTGATATATTTATCAAACCTCTACCCAGGGAAGCATTTGAATATCTCAGACAGAAACTGGGAGTAGTCTCTGCCATGCAAATGATCAGGTCTACTTAATTACAGAAGACTAAACTGGTTGTGAGGTGCTGTCAGGCATCTCTGAATGCACAGGCTCAGGGGGAGCATTGGTCATGTGAAAAGGATGAATTGTTGGTCATATTATGTTTGAAGATGCAGCATGATCTCAGGGGGAGCATGGGACTATCGGTTCAACGATTCTTGATCAAACCCTTTGCCATTGATGTCAAAGGGGGAGGAAAAGCAACAAAGGGTATCTATAAGGTAATCAAAGGAAGAGTATTGCCATCAATGCCAAAGGGGGAGATTGTTGGAATATTTTCATTGATGGCAAAGGATGTGGCAAAGGACTTGGCAAAGGCACGAGCAATGAAGAAGAACCATAGAATTGCAGAGATTAACGATCAGCAGGATCAGCAGCAAAGAACAAAGGAAGAATGCATTTACAAAAACAAGCAGTGAATTGAAGGAGATTTGTCTAAAAACAGGGTTGATTTGAATTAACAGATATCGGAACATCTGTGTATGGTTGAGTTTTGGTAATACTCTGAGAAATTGGGGTATTGATTGGTTCAATTCTCGTACGAAATTCCCTGCAACCCTGTGTGATGATCTATGGTTAGTTTCGATATCGGGTTGCTAAGGTCACGGCACAGTAAAGTGAATCTGCATATTGGAGGGATTAATGGTGCTCTCGTTCTGTAAGTTGTTCGAGGAACCAATACGATCGACAGTGCAGTAATATGCCTCTACCTCTATGTAGGTATGGAAGGTCCACGAGTCTTGGCATTTTCTGTGTAATAGAACCTGGAGTATGAATAAATCGATTATATAAAGAAAACACTGAAGCGGAGTTTCAATCGTTTAAACAATAAGTCTGACAAAACCATGTGCTAAGACGGAACCGTGACCGAGAGGAATAGTGATGGTGGTGTGGAGCGAAACCGTGGTCTTTTTCACACCACCTTTCGACGAGACGCGGTATTTTCTCGATGGGGAGCAATTCCATACAGGTGTTGACACGCGTCCCTACAAAACCGCCAAGCGCACGATAACTATCGTCCATCGCACGTTAACAATCGACCCAGGATGGCCAGTGAAATTGCTTATGCGCCATCGATCTGTAAAGAAGCCATTGGACGGTGATCACTTAATGAAGAAGCGCAGACGATAATGAAGATACACGACGAATAACACAAGTATGACGCGCCATCGCGCTTTATTGCTCGTGCAAGTTGCCCAAGCGATATCCATCGATCTTGGAGGCACGCGATCTAACGGTGATCGGGAAATGGACTTGCACGAAGTTTATTTTGGTACGGAGGGGCGCATATGTGGGCTAGGGATCAAAGTTTTATTTGTATTAAACTGTTCGAAAGAATTGGATTTTTATATATAAAGCCCGGATTAAAATTTCATTGAATTTTTTAATTAAAAATAATATTACGGGGGCAGTGTAAAGATTTAAAAAAAAATTCAGAATGGGTACCCCTGCAGTTGAACAAGCAATCAAGTGTTGATCGGAAATCGACGGTGGAGATTAAGTGCGGGGGCACCAGCCAAAAATTTTCATCCATACCGCAAGAACCCCCACAGTGACGTAATGATGACTATGCAATATTTGTTTATCAATTGATAAATATTTTAATAAGAATTAAAAACCCCGAGGGCCAAACTATTGGAAATATTACCATTTGCGGTTGAAATGGTTTTTGTCTCATGGTTTTAATAAAGGTGAGAACTATATAAATGAAAAAGATTATTATTCGAATGTTTGGGTGTGAGGGTTGATGAAGAAGGATTTCCTCTAAGGAATATATGTATGGACAGACGACGTGCTTAATCGATGATTCTGAGTCCATGATGCGCCCATCGAGATATTGATCTAAAGATGATGAGTCTTGAGATTATTCAACAGAAGAAAACAATGAAGAGCTAGCGCATGTCTGTTGAAGATCACATATGGATCCGGTTGGAATTTCTGAAGACTAATATACACAGAAGGATACACGCGATGATGAATGCATATATTCTCTAGAAGTCTGGATCACTTCTGATGTTTAGGGTACAGTGGTCAGCAGTGAGTCTGAGGGTTGAAGCCTTCAGTTTGGAAGTAAAAATTTTCTGCCAGTAGTAATGTGTGTTATATTCAGGGGGTTGAAGCTCCCTTCCAGGAGAGGCTGGTAAACAAGAGAAGGTTATATCCTTCCGCAGGTGGGTGCCTGCGTGCTGGTTTAAGACTGCACCAGCATATATTGTAAGAAGTTTTCTCTATAATAAAATATTGAAGACTGAGATTGCAGCAGCGGTGGTTTTCTCCCGAATTGGGTTTCCACCTTAAATCCTGCTGTCCATATGTGTAGTTTAGGTTTGATGGTTTGTTCTGTTACTTCTGTTCATGCTTAATAAAGACATAATAAGAAATATGGATATACATGTTGGATGCAATACTGTAACATATGGTTTTAAGAGAAAAGAAAGAAAAATTGTTCAAGTTTTAAATACTGATTCACCCCCCCCCTCTCAGTATTTTTCCAACAAGTAGTTAAGATTTCAGAGTATTTCCATTCATGTTACTGTAATTAGATTTATTTACAAGCATCTGTTTACTCTTGTATCTAGAATATTGTACTACAGCCTTCATAGCATTACTCTTAGCTAATTGCAGTCTCAAACAGAGTACACTCATGAAATAAAAAGTCACTCCCGGATTGATAATTAATGTGAGATAATTAGGTGTTTAAAAGATACCTTTTATGCCTCAACATTTTGGCACCGTTTCCGGGGAGAGTGTATGTCATTTCAAAGGAGTGATGCACAATTTATTTTCTTCTGCTCACGAAGAATTGGGTATTAAATATGGAAGGTAAGAACCTGCGCACCGGGCAAGGAACATACTTGCTCACAGCCCGCTACACAGCAGAATTACGTAAGTTTCTTTCTTTAGGTAGGAATGAAGGCTTGTTTTCTTGAATGAATAAACCAGTTAAACAAAACAAAATTCATCCTAAACCCGAAAAACCTAAGGGACCGGTGACCCTTGGGCGAACAACTTTCATTGACGAAATCCTTAAAAATACTAAATCTCAGCCATCAGTAGGACCTAGGAAATTTATCTCTAGACAGCCTACTAGTTCCCTTCAGGCCACAGAGTCACCATCTGAAGCCTTTTTTGAGATACATAGTCAATGTGGGAATTGAGCAGGATTCGCAAGAAATTGAGAATCCCTACGTAATTTCTCCACAGGAAGGGAACTCCAATAATCTCCATGAAGGAGAAGGGGAAACAGGAGAAGAAGAAGAACTAAAATCCCCTCTTGAAATAGTCCAAATAGTGAGCAGTCTAGATAAGGGAAGCGATGTTAGACTCATTCAAAACCAAGGACCTGAATCTCCTCAAATAGTAGGCCAGCAAGGAATACTTATTGTCCCAGACCAGGGAAGTGTTGTCAAGGCCATTTCTACTCCTTCCAGTCAGCCTAGGAATTCCCTTGAGATCCCAGAAGGATATTGGCTCATCTTTGACCAAATGGCCCAGAACCAAAACCAGAACTAGCAAACACCCCAGAAAACTTCCACACTGCAATATCCTATAGTAGATACTGCAGTCAATGCACCTATGAAATCCATTCCCCTTCAACATATTCCCACATTTCATGGCTTAACATCAAAAGATCCAGATGCATTTCTATTTGAATTCGATGTGTTATGTAGGGGGTATGACTATACCACCGATCCCCAAAAATTAAAACTATTTCCTTCCACATTAAAAGGAGCAGCCTTACAATGGTTTATGGGGTTAGGTGAGGGTGTCATAACTGATTGGGATCAGATGAAAGCTGCATTTTTAAAGAAATATCAAGATTACTGCAGGTCTCAAGAACTAAAAGACGAAATATTCCAAATGATAGCAAAACCAATTGAAACCCTGGAAGAATATGTGGAACGGTTTCAATACAATCTTCCGATGTCTCCTTATGCATCCTTTCCCTTACTTGATAATGTGCTGAAAACTACATTAATTAGGGGAATGAAAGATCAATGGGTTGAAACATTGAATATAATGGGAAAAGGTGATATATATTAGGAAAGCTATGTTAACATCATTGATCTGTGTATCAGGAGTTCGAGGGGCAACACAAGGTTAAAATCAATAGAACGTGACATGATTACAAGGGACAATAAGACCTCTAATGAAGGTGTAACTTGTGCAGAAATTGGCAACCTACTGGAATATTTTAAAACAGATATACTAGGGACTCTAACAATGTAGTTTGACATTATGCAAGCCAAACAAAAGCAAGCAGAAGAAGAGAAAAATATGGCAGCATTATGTCCTATATATAGGAAGAAACACAACCAAAAAGAGTGCCCGCTGGATGTAATCAAAGTTTGTGCCATTTGCACGAAAGACCACCCCAAAGAAGGATGTCCCTCGCTTCTTGGACTAAAATCAGTCTATACGCAAGAAGAAGAAGAATTAGAAGTGTTATGTCTACTTAATCAGCGTGGAAAATGGCATCCACAACAATCAGGTATGCCAACTGATCCATTTTCTTATTTTCAGCCTCCTCAATAAAATGCTCAGCAATATAATGGAATGTGGAAAAATCAACCACCTTTCCCCAATTGGTCACAACAGCCATTCCCTACATCATCATGGCCAAATCAAACAAATAAAACTAATTGGCCAAATTTTCCTTTCTGCCCACCGTTTTGGAAAAACAATGCTTATCCAACACAATGGCCCCCTCTACTTCACAGAGTCAGGCCTAGCAGTGAAACTGGAAAAGACCTACAAATCAACCAGCTGTAACAATTCCCCTCTCTCAACCTACACTTCCAGCTCCCTATACAAACCCCCAGACCAACTTAAGACCACAACTCCTAGCCCAGCCCAACCCAAACCCAAACAATAGGCCGGTTCAGTCTATCCAAATAATGGAACCACCAGAATTAGAAACTAAACTGAGGGAGTGTAATGACCTTCAATTAAGGTCTGGGCGTATAGTAGAAATAGAGAGAAACAAAAATGTTCATATTGAAGATCCGTTACCTGTAGAACAAACATTTCAAAAAGAGAAGGTGGTTCAACAACAAAATCAACAACAAGCAACCACCTCTTCTCCAACATTCCCAGAACGATTAATCATACCATGCCCATTAGAACATCCTAATTTTGATCTTCTAGGAGAATTGAAAATTTTGTGTATAAAAATCCCTCTCCTCTAAGCTATTCAAGACATCCCTATTTATGAAAAAACCATTAAGGAACTGTGTATAAAGAAGCCAAAGAGGAGAACAACCACCAACCCAACTGTCCAAATAGTCGGTACTCTATCTGACTTATTATCAGGAATGGAAACACCTATAAAATATGAAGACCCAGGAAATCCTATAGTGACGGTGCAAATCAATGGGCAATTGTTCCCAAATGCCTTAGTTGATTTAGGAGCTGCAATCAATATCTTAACAACCACCACCTGTCAAAAACTTGGCATTACATCACTAGAACCAAAAACAACCTTATTGGAATTGGCCGACCGATCGATAGTCAAACTAGAGGGTACACTACAAGATGTAATGGTATCTGTAGATTCCTGGGAATATCCTGCTGAATTCTTGGTTATTAATCCAAAGAACCGGCTATATGGACACCCGTTAATCCTAGGTAGACCTTGGTTGGCAACTGCCGATGCCTATATTGGACGCCGACAAGGCAACATGACAAAAAAAAGGGGAAACTATTTAAGAATTTAACTTTATATCCCCCAGCCCAACCAAGCCTATCAATAATTAAAACAAGAAAACAACCTGTATCATATCTTATGGAAAATATGAGATCACCTCTAACTGTGGAATATGCCCTTGATTTTAAATACCAAACAGAGGATGATATCATTAATAGTTTTATTAATAAACCACAAATCAGATCCCATCAACAATGTCACATGATCAAGGAAGCATTTGATAATAAAGAAGAAGAAGATCCTGTAAAAGACATCCCTGATCAAGTAATACCCACTACTTCTGTGTACAATAGTAAAATTGTAGAAATTGAGCCGAGAAAAACTATAAACATTAACAAAAATCTGACTACTAAACAAGAAGAGAAGTTGGTCCAATTACTACGGAAATACAAAGAAAATTTGCATGGGACTACCCAGACATGAAGGGAATTGACCCTAATTATGCGCACACCACATCTATACCAAAAAATATGCGAGACCCATTCGCCAACCCCAAAGAAGACTAAACCCTCACCTTAAATATATTGTGAAAGCTGAATTACAGAAACTATTGGATGTCAACTTCATTTGCCCAATATCTCATAGCAAGTGGGTCTCTCCATTAGTAGTGGTACCAAAAAAGAACGGGAAGTGGAGAATATGTGTAGATTACTGAGAACTTAGCAAGGCAACCCAGAAAGACCACTTTCCCCTTCCTTTCATTGACCAGGTATTAGACACATTGGCAGGAAAGAAATTATTTTCCTTCCTCGATGGCTTCAGTGGGTACAATCAAATCTAGATTGCCCCTAAAGACCAAGACAAAACTACTTTTACCTGCCCTTGGGGGACATTTGCCTACCGAGTCTTACCCTTTGGCCTATGCAATGCCCCTGCTACATTTCAAAGGGCCATTCTCAGCATCTTTTCAGATTTAATAAATGAAGGGCTCGAAGTATATATGGATGACTTCACACCTTACGGAGATGATTTTGAGCCAGCATTAGAAAATTTAGAAAAGGTGTTGCAAAGATGTATTGACACTAAGCTTTGTTTAAGCCATGAAAAGTGTCATACGATGATGACCGAAGGAGTTATCTTAGGACACTATATTTTAGCAGCTGGAATTCAGGTGGATCTAGCCAAAATTCAGATAATTTTTTTAATACCCACACCAACCACACAAAAAGAGGTACGTAGATTTCTTGTATTTTTTGGTTATTATAGGAGATTTATAGAACATTATTCTCGAATAGCTCCACCTTTATATGCTCTAACAGGAAATTTTGATTTTATTTGGACAGATAAAGTGACAATGCCTTCAACGATCTGAAAAATCTTGTCTCAACAACCCTAGTGTTGAGGGGCCCAAATTGGAATTTTCCATTCCAAATTTCATCTGATGCCTCAGAAACAGTGATTGGAGCAGTGCTTGGGCAGGAGGAAGATAAAAAACCATATGCAACATATTATATTAGCAAAAATATATCTCCTGCTGAACTAAATTATACTGTAACTAAGAAGGAATTTTTAGTTGTAGTACATGCTGTAAATAAGTTTAGACATTATATAATTGGGTATCCTGTAATACTATATACTGATCACTCTGCCATTAAAATTTTAGCAAATAAACCTGTTACAAATGGAAGAGTGACAAGATGGTTGATTTTACTGCAGGAATTCGACATTACAATTAAATATCGACCTGGAAAAGAGAACCCTATAGCTGATTTTCTATCAAGAATGCCAAAGCCAACAAATACAGAAGCAGTTGAAGACCACTTCCCAAATGAACATTTGTTCACTGTTACTGTTAGAACCGCACGGTATGTTGATATAGAAAATTATTTGGCAATAGGTAAATTACCTAAACATCTAACCCTTAATGAACGAAAGCAAATAATACAGTGTAGTACCCGATTCTCTTGGATTGGGGGCTACCTATTTCATACAGGGTCAGATATGAAAATTAGGAGATGCGTCCAAGAGGATGAGGTATTTGATATTTTGAAAGCATGCCATGATGGGCCGTGTGGTGGACATTTTGTAGATCGTAGAACTGCCCATAAGGTTTTACGGACATGCTATTATTGGCCTACCATTTTTAAAGATGCCAAAAAATTTGTGCAGGCCTGTGATAGCTGCCAAAGGGCAGGTCGCCCTGGACAGTCTGATGAAATGCCTTTGAACCCTCAACTAGTAATTGAACCATTTGAACATTGGGCGCTCAATTTTTTTGGCCCTATTATCCCCCCATCAAACCAAAAAACATATATCATAGTTGCAACCAAGTATGTCACTAAATGGGTTGAAGCAGGGGCACTTTCAAAATCTATAGAGGACTCTATAATACAATTTCTTTTCCAAATCTTTGTGCTATATGGACTCCCGAGGGACATAATCACAGATGGAGGACCATAGTTTGTAGGTAATAAACTAGCTGAAACATTACAGAATTACCACATTTAGCACAATATTACAACCCCATACCACCCACAGGCAAACGGTCAAGTAGAGAGCACGAATAAAGTGATCGAATCCATATTAACAAAAATTGTTGCCTCACACAGACGTGACTGGGCCTACAGATTTCTAGAAGCATTGTGGGCATACCGAACAACATGGAGAGCCACTATGGGATATTCACCATACCAATTGGTATTTGGAAAAGAGCCCATATTTCCAATAGAGTTTGAAATTCAGACATTAAGAACAACCCAAAAGGTGGGTCTAGATTTAAATGAAGCCCAGGCCAAAATACTGAAGAAAATTAATGAGTTAGATGAAATTAGGCTCTCTTCTCTTTAGCACACTGCGTTAATTCAACAACAGAGAGAAAAATGGCATGACGCCCTTATCAAAGAAAATATCTTCCACGAAGGAGACTAGGCACTCCTATATGATTCTAGGTTTCAAGATTTTCCAGGGAAACTCCAGACACGATGGCTCGGACCTTATGAAATACAAAAATTGCATGATAATGGAACCATTACATTAACCACCATTGATGGATCTGGACCTTCCTTCAAAGTAAATGATCATCGAGTACGATTATATCATAAAATTCTTACTCGAGAATCCTTCTACCAACAATTACGGGAAGATTATTCCATGAAAATTCTGGCTGAAGGGGATAACTCCTCCTCGGCACCCATTCATTAAATCTTTTCTTTCTTTAAAATTTGTACATAAATATTGTTCATTTTTTTATTTTTTTTGTTTTATGGAATTCTATTTTTAAAAATTATGTTTATTTCGCTTATTTTGAGTTTTTGATGTTCCTTTCTAAAGGAACAGCATTTTTGTTGTTCCTTTCGAAAGGAACAACAACTTTGTTGAGAGTGTTTTCGTTGTTCCTTTTGAAAGGAACAATAGTTGTGCTGTTTATTTTCACTGTTTCACAGATTGTTTTGATGTTCCTTTCGAAAGGAACAACAATTTCACAGATTCTTTTTGTTGTTCCTTTCGAAAGGAACAACATTTCTACATATTGTTTCTATTGTTCCTTTCTAAAGGAACAACACCTTTTGAGTGGATTTTTTTTTTTTTTAAACCAGCATTTTGAGGATTTTTGATGACTCTTCTAAAGGAAAACATACTATTTACACAAAATCATACAAATTAAAGCTTACTAGAATCAGTAAATCAAAAGAAATCATCATTTTTAAGAAAATTATTTGGTAATGATAAGAAAAAGGAAAAAGGGACATAATAAATAACGTGACTTTGTTGTCTTACTATCACTACAATTAATATGATTGATTATCCTTATCATGTTGGTTCTTCCCCAAATTTTTATAACTTTCTTTGATTTTTACTCATGGAGTAGGAATAAGGGCATATTCTTTTCTATTGAGATGTTTAGACTTCCTCCACCATCCCTACTCTTAAGGATTGTTGATCCATCCTTTATATATAAGTAGGAAAGTGCTATATGAAAAAGAAAAAAATATTTATATATTTCACTAATAATTTTATGATATGGCAGATGGAGGATAGGGGGTCTCATCAAGAGCCAGCCTACCATCATAAGGAAGCAAGTGAAGTGGAATTCCCATCATGGCCACCACACCAGGGATATGGTCCAATGGATAATTGAAAGAAAAAAAAAATAAGAAGTCCTTGGAATAGGAGGTCTCATCACAAGCCGGCCTGCCACCATTCACTTCTTCTTGGTGTATGGCATTGTGATCCATCTGGTCCCCAAGCCAGCACAATGGCCTCCATTATGACATTTAACAGCACTTCCTAGGCATAAATAAAGGACAATGGTTCCAAGGGTGAGAAAGCAACTTTGTCAAGGTTATGGACACCTATGGGAAATAGAGCTTTTCCGATGGTATTGAAGTTACATTTGTACACATCAATAGTAATATTAAACCCTTTTTCCTATATCTCTATCTAAATATCAAAGGAATGTATGAATCTTCAAACCTTGATTTCGAACCTATTATACATGAAAATCATCATAAATTGATCACATTAGTTTGAGTGGGTAGTAAACGCATTTGTACTTATTTTCATCTTAGTTCTCCCTTGTCCTTATCTTTAAATCATTACAAACGTTTCTATATCTATTTACGATTTATCACACGCGTCAATTTCAGTAAATGCAATAATTTGATTGATTGTATCATAAGTATGCCTGCTTTTTCCTGCTGTACAACTGTTGTGCAGTAATTTCCTCTCTTAATTGATAGTCAAGGACAACCTGTCATCCTCCAGGGGGGGTGCGGCTGTCTCTTAATCACTGCATGTAGATCAAATCCCTATATTTTTTAACTGTCTGCGAATCAAATCCCTACATTCTAGGGAATAACAAAAACTTAACGATATTATTCCAATTCACCATGATGTGCTGTTCCATTACATCACTGTGTGTTCGGAAAGAAGTAACAATGTGCAAAGAAGATGGGAGGACAACCAATTCGTAGTGAGCCGCAAGTGCTAGTTGTTTCTGATTCTGCACGAGAGATTCTGAAAAAAATGGGATGGATTACATATTTCACGAAGCTGCAACAACCCCATGAAACAGTGGCTACCAAGTTTCTACAGAATTTGCAAGAAGGATACTCCATGGTTAGAGGAAGACAGATAGCTGTAACAGATGAAATAATTGCAGAGGTGTCTGGTCTACCAATGCAAGGAACCATATGGACTCAAAAAAAGATCAGGCTTCAAGAAGCCATGAATATTTTCCAGGATGACGGACAAACATTGGTCGTCAAAGGCAAAGGAGTTCAGCCAGCATCATTGGGAGAACCATGGATGGAATTGGCCAAGATAGTGCAGGCCTATATAATATTCGATGGAAGGAAATATGTGGTAATACCTCGCCACCTTAAGTTATTGGCAGTATTAAAGTAGAAATGTACTGTAAATTTGCTTGCATTTTTAAATTCCTTACTGCATGATGTTTCCCGTAGTATAAGAAAAGCTCGGCACGCAGACATGGTGGTAAGCCACCATTGCCTAATCAGATTAATAGTGAGTCGTAGTCTTGCCAAACAACAGACCAGTTGGGAAGAGTTGATATTTTTGATTGATGGAGGATTAGCCTTACCTGCCCCAAAACGAAAGAGAATGGCTAGCTTAGCAGCTAAGCCATCGAATCGTAGATAGTCCTCCCGTTCAAAAAGAAGTAGGGGAATGATAGAGGGCCTTCCGGGTAGCAGTAGCCAGCCCTTGGAATTTCCCAGCTCAGAGGATGAACAACCTCCACAATTGGAAGGAGGGAGTCCTCGCACTGATGAGGAAGAAGAAATGAGCCACAACACCCGTGGTGAGAAACAAACCAGTGCAGAAGAAGGAAATAATGAAGAAGAGGAAATTGAAGGAGAAATTAGTTACTCTGATGAGGAAGAAGGTGGCTACCATACCTGCGAGGAGGACGAAGATAATCACAGCAGTGAAAGAGAAGGAACAGAGCCTCCTGAAAACACTACTAAAATTTCACCACGGAGCTCTTTGCAAGAAGACCAATTGGCCCAAATTTTGGCCAATATGAGTGACTATGTGTAGCCTCATAGCCCTCTGGACCGTAATATTGATATCAACCAATTGCAGGAGCACTCTAATGTCAACAAATAAATGGCTGAAGAAATTCTGTATGAAACACCAAACCCTAGCGAAATGATGGAATCAGCTGGGGTTGCTTCCCCTAAGAAGCATGGACAAGAAAAGGAGAAAACTGAAGCAGTATACCAACCTGAAAATTCTCAGGGGATTGTAGAGTCAATTGAGGGTATAACTCCTATAGGATTTATCCAAGCGCATATGAACATTGAGGAAGAACCCCAAGAAGAAAACAAAGAAGCCATCCCAACTGAAGGCATGGCTGATGAGGACCAAAACCTTGTTGAGCAAGTAGGTCCAGAAAAAGGAATAAAGTAACTGAGATTGAAAAACTTCGGAGGGAACAAACGAAGCTTCAGAGACTCATGGAACAACTTAGGCAAACCATTAGGGTTATTAGAATGAAACATATGCCCAAGCGAACCCCAAAGAGAAGAAGCATAGTCAGCAAGCGAGCCTCGAAAAAGAGGAAAGTGGCCACTAAAATGAACCCCCAAGTTGCAGAAACTAGGGCTCAGCCTAATCATGGAGATATGAAACAGCAGGTAGTTGTTCCAGAAGAAGCTATTCCAGAGGGACCCATTTCAAGTGAAAATATGCAATCTAGTAGTCAGAATACTTTTAGTGACCCTACATTAGCCAGACTCCAAGAGGATTTGGCACAGGCTCGACTGGAAAGGGAAAAACTTGAAGAAGACAATGTCCCTTGGAGAAGATATCAGGAGTTGCAGCAGTAGATGAAGATCATCCATGAAGCAGAGGCTGAAGCCCACGAGAAGTGTAGAAAGGTAGAGGAGAAGGCTGAAAAGGTAATGAATCAATTAAAATTAGCCCAGAATCAAATGGACACTCTCTGCTCATTGCACACCGATGTCTTAGCTTGTAGATGCCCTGCCAAGAATTATTCTTTATTTTTATTAGAAAGATATTTACAGCTAAAGATTAGGGTAGTTAGGGCAAGAAAATCTATAGAGCTAAAAACTATAGATTATTTTGAAACATGTTGCAAACTATATGGGGTAAAGGTACAGTGTCTCTTATGTGAGTTTTATTTGCATAATCTCATATTGGAAAATGATAGTGAGACAAATCCTAGCCCTTTTGTGGGTGATATCCAATACCAAGTGTTTATTTCCTTTGCTGTTAATTAGTTAAAATGGCGTAAAGCCTATAATGTTTTTCAAAGGCAAGAAAATGAATTAGATTTGTGGGTTAGGAGTGAACCTAAGCACCCATTACAATTATGGGTTAGGCAGAAGAATTTGATGACAAAAGAAGGTGTTATCCAAGCATTGGGGCCTGCCCATAAATCAATTGTCTTGAATGGGATAGACTATTTTCTATCTATTAGAAACCAGGCTTACATAGCAGCTAAGGTCCGATGGGGAATTTCCAATCGGAATGTTCAAAATAGAGAACCATTTAACTATAAAAACTTTGGATTAGCTGCAGATTGCTTGGTTTCCTGTAGCAACCTCGTTTTGAGGAAAGGACCATTCTGGCTAGGGTGTAGGTTTCGAAGCCCCATTGCATGGTATCCTGCTACAGACTACAAATCCATTTATGAAATACCCAAAGGACAGATAGAGCATGTCTTCGAAGCATTAGCTGCAATGCATGGTTTTAGGCCTTTTGATGAAAAACCTTCTCCGACTTATTCTTTAACTGCTCTGCATGTGAACTATAGTTTTCATGAGGACATGAAAAAGGGTAAGCAGGGGAGCATGTTGAGCAGTGGAAAAGGTATGAATTCACTATGTGTTTTCTCATTATTTTACTTTAAACATAATTATTTTTACCTTAGAAAGATGATTTATTACAAGAATTATGGTAGAATTGTGAAGATTTATGTTTATTGTAAAAAGATGACTAAGAATTGATTTTTATTGCTAAAAATAGGAATTAGGCGAGGTGAACAGCTATATCAGAGGCGAGGATAAGATAAATGCAACTGCTATTCCTCTAGCGTTAGACCAAATCCTGCCAAGGACAAGGAAATCCGAATGCATTGCTAAGTAAAGGCAGGGGACAGCTCGGCTTTGGTCAAAGTAAATCATGTGCAACTAAAAGAAGGGAAGCGAATCCCTCAGGATCCTTCGATCCTGAGGGATCGCTGTTCAAACCTCATCTCATTCCTTGTCTTGTCTGTTAGAGTTTGTTATATAAGGCAACACCTTTAGTGATTGAGGAGGAGATCCTTTGATTCAAAACATTTATTTTTTAATATTACGTTTTATTGACTCTCGGCTTTAGAGAGCGATCTTTATAATACTTTATGCTCGATTAATATAAAGGCACGTTTCATTTCATCTTTCAAGTTCTGAAGTAACCCAACAGTGTTTCACTAGTGCTAAGTGCCCGACCCTGGTGGAATTACTATGTTGTTTGTATTTCTATCCTTTTCTTACTGTCATGTGATAATTGTGTCTAGATTCATTACGACTACAGACTCATTACCCTTTCTTACCCTTTCCTTTTTCTCCAGACTCAAAGGTATTATCACTTGTTTCATCTGAAACATGTTTCCCTCTTACCTCTAGATGTGCGGCCTATACACAAAATTCATCTAACTTGTAGGGTTAAACATGATAATAGTATGTCCTAGGTAACTATGAAAACCTCCAATTTATTTGAACAAAGTGATTTGAGATGTAAAATCTACACCCAATATTAGTGTTCTTCTTCTAAACTCTAGAGTATAGCTTTGCACACTTTGTCCCTTTCTTGGCCTAAATTTTTTATAATCCATTATATATTTTTCCATGTATGTGAATGGATAAAATTGTCTTCTCAAGGAAGAAAAAAAATCATTCCAATAGGTTAATACCTTACCATGCTTATGTCCTCTTGAGTTTTGGATTCCCACCAAATAAGTGTTGCACTCTCCAATATTAATGAAGCAAATTGAATATTTGTGTCATCATCATTGATCCTTTGTATCATGCAATACACTTCAAGATGACGAGCCCCATTATATATTCTCTCATCATTTGCCTCTCCATCATACATAGGAAAATGAAAATTTATGTCAAGTCTTATAAATTGATTTTTACCATGACCATCTGGAGAATGTGGAGGTGATTGCGAAGGGCTTGTTGTGAAATATGATGATGGTGAAGATGGTGGTGAGGATGGAGGTGAAGATAATGGTGGTGTCAACGGTAGCTTTTTACCATTCCCTCCATTACCTTTTGGATTCTTGTCTCCATCTCCTCCATCTCCTTTTGAAGTTTTATATCCCTTGGAGGATTGGAGCTCTCACCTTGCAACCTTGTGTTTCTCTCCTCATAAAAAAATTTCACCATTTGTGTCATATCAAAGAATCAATTTTATGAAATATTTTTCATCCTCTAACATATTGTAGTGATATCCCTCATGTGACATGCTTGTTGAAGCTTTAAGTACAATTTTAGGTGAAATTTGTCGTGGGGATTGTAGAAATTTTTATTTCCTATCCTTGACCTAACTTGAGGACTTGCAACCACAAGCTTTCCTTCTCCTCTCTTGAGCTTCAACCTTGTAAGCATCAGAAACACTTGCAAACAAATAAAACCCTGACAGCAACAAAGAACTCTAGATTTGATATCGAACTAATATGTATATGAAATCTTGACAATTATGTCAAAATTTGCAAGTGAATAAATTAGGGTTTTTTAGCCTCTTATGTAAAATTCATAAACACATAAACATGTATTAAAACTTCATTTTTTGCATAAATAAGAAGAAAACATCACCATAACAGTAAACACAAAACAACAAGTGATGAAAGATTTCACCCCTCCTGGGCTACATCTCCTAGTCGAGCTTCCAATGGTTGGGCCTCTTTCATTGTGCTCAAAAAATGTGATTACATCAAGTTACAATGCTCAAATGGCTTCAAAAATGCCTTCAATGGCTCCATAATAGTCAAAAACCCCTATCCAGGCTCTTTCTGATCCAAAAAAGGCTAAAAATTGAATGAGTTATGCTCCAATGAAGTTTATTTACTTTAAGTCCTACAATTCACACCTTTATGCAAACTATCATACAATCTCGAGCTTTGTCAGCCACGTGGGGTAACAAGTTTTCCCCGCATCGGTGAGATTCCCACTGTGCCGAGTGTAATTTTTTGCCTAGTTAAATGCCCTATGTCGCCCTTTATCTAGCTAATCTAGTGCCATGTTGCAATATTTCCACCATTGGTTTTGCGTCTGTCGTACCACTTCCCACTGGATTGAAACCCTAGCTGTTGAATGTGGTTTTAACTGCAAGTTTAAATCGTGTATGGTGTGGATCAGTGGAACTACTAACTAACCATGGAAATTAAGGTTTAAAAACTACAAAAGGTGACCATGTCATGACCACTGTAACACCACCACACAAACTAGAGGTTAACCCTAACCTAACATCAAACTGTGACATTAACCATGGCAATAATTGTGAAGTATCCACCTTCTAAATGTTGCCTAATCCAGGACTTAACTGCCATCTAAATTTCATCAAAACCATAACACATAAATTTGGGTTATGTGGTTTATGTTATGGTTCGTGGTTGTATTATCCACCATGATATAATTTGCGATGGACTTTGGTTTCACATTTTAATACATGGTTTCGTCTGCCCATAACACATTGCCATCAAATATTTGGTTTATGTGGGTTTTAATAACATATACATATAACATGTCGGGGTTATCCCTTAACCCTGGTCTGTCGACTAGGATCACGGTTTAACCTCATTCCCCTCCCCAACTGTGAAACCAATAAAGCATAAATAGGCATAAGACCTTAAGGGTTAAGAAACAAATCATAGCAGAGTTGGTCGGAGGTATGGCTGGCTTGTTGGAGGTCTTAAATTCGAATCCCCGAGCTAATGCTCTACCCCTTAACCAAAATTTT
Organism: Pinus albicaulis; assembly: GCA_034641835.2. Lineage (NCBI taxonomy): Eukaryota > Viridiplantae > Streptophyta > Pinopsida > Pinales > Pinaceae > Pinus > Pinus albicaulis. The sequence goes on along the minus strand of CM076577.1, from coordinate 442,985,811 downwards.
AGTTGACACCAGGAGGCCACGTGGCAATGTTTGATTGGCCCACGTGGTCCTCTTCGGTTGATCTAACAAATTCAACCAATAACCAATGAAAATGAACAATTTCTTAGCCAATAATAAAATGACAAGTGTCAAATAAATATTGGTGGAAGGAGACTAGTCACCATGCCATGTAAAGGTCCAGACATCAGTACGGATTGCAGACTGTGCAGCCCTGTACAACCAAAAACTCAATTTTTTTGTTGTTTCTCAAAATTAATAGAACTCGATATCGGGAGCATCTGATTTTGGATTTGATCGAAATGAGTTGCGTTGGATATAGAACAACGGATCTACACAAGCGTGCTAGTTTTGAGATATTCTGAAAATTTTGAATTTTGAGCATAAAATTGACCCATTGGGTCAAGCTACTGCATCCGCATATCCTCTTTTTTACTACTTTGAATTATTTGATAATGTTTCATATTTTTTTTACTCATACTCTTCATGTTTTTTTTCATAAGGATATTCAAAATAAATTTTATTATGATACAAATATTGAGACATCCTTTGTGCTTCTTGTTCTATCTCAAGTTCCATAACGATATTATTTAAACAACTAAGCTTATCTTCTTGACTAAATATTTTTTACGAGCCTAAATAAGAAAATAAGGTTGAACTAATATCTTGATACCATTCATAATTAGAAAACATACCAGCCTTTTCATTAAATTCTTGAAGAGAAATAATATATGTCAGAAACCTTGTCACCTTGATCGATGATACCACCAGATTAGTTGATGAGCTCACCATTCTAGAATCAATGAAGTCACCAGTAAATTTTTCGTTCTATGAATCTAGTGGAGTCTCCATTATAACTTTGAATTTTGGATTCTATTGAAAATGGAGTCGACAAGTGAATGTTGCACAACCTCTTTGTGTTTGACCTTTATTCACCATTAGGAGTCAAATTTGATCATCGAAGTTCTTTCGAGATATTTACTTGAACTTTTGTGTCCTCGGCAATGGTGCCAAAATTTTATTGCTTAAAGAAAACCCTGGCTATGGGGAAAACTCAAAGGTATCCTCTAACCAATATTTTAATCAAAATCTATCCCTTTCAATCCAAAGGGGGGTCCCTTCTATAACTCAATCAAATATGAATGATTATGTACTTAGAACAATGGCTAGATATAATTGGATCATGTGAAATTGGTTTGGAAAGGAAAGGTAAAACCATTGGGAATGGATTATCTAATTAAAAAACACTAGCTATAGGTTGTACAAACTAGTCTTCCATAGAAAATATAGTTTCAGGTTTCTTAGACAAATCATTAATGAGATATGGTAGCAGATAGTAGAAATAAACATAAAAAAAAGCATAGCAACCATGTGATTTCTGCAATTGACATTTAAGTTGAAGAACACATAAGAAATTTGAATAATCTGAAATAGAGAATTTATGCAGAATTATGTTTCATAACCTTTATTCAAATTACTGAATATCTATGGCTTCAATTTTTTACTAAGAAAGAGGAAAAAAACATTAGGAAACTGATTAGAAACCTTTGACACATGAATCTCTGAACTTATGTAATGCTGCTTGCCACAAGTTCTATTAATATCAAAATAATATACACCAGGTCTAATTTTTAAAAAAATTTGAACCCTTTTTCATTCTATAGAGCTCATATTTATAGAAAATTACAAACTAAAAAAAAATTATCGTTCATACTTAATTACAAATTGCTAAATAAAAAGAATACATATGTAATCCAAAATAAATACATTACATTTGTTCCATCACAAAACAAAAGAAATAACATTTTTTATCTGAAGACCATGTTTTTGTTGGAGTCATGTCTAAAATTAAGGATCCCCTAGTCGAATTTGATGAGGTGTCTCTCCAATTGAAAGCTGATTGCGCATTTTTTCTAAATATAGAAAGATTAATTTTGGCGAATTCCTGAAAATAAGATTCAAAGATGAATTCAAATTTCTCAAACCATGACACCTATGTAAAAACTGAGGGAGGTTTTTATTAATGGGTCAGTTTTAGACAAAAGCCTCTTTCATATTTGGAAAATTGAATTCCATATGTTCAGAATCCATGCCTAAAGATATTTCTTTTTATAGGAAATAACATTGTAAAATAGATTTTTTTGCTGACATCTACTTAGTCAGCGTTGGTTTGATATATTATCGCTCCTATGCTGATGTGTGCTCCGACAACGATTTTCTTTGGACATAAAAAAATTATTTTTTTGCATTTATCCCTAATACTCCAATTTTCGACATTTAATTAACCATTTTTACAAATTTTCATTGATACTTTGGTCATCAGCGCATTAACATTGGTTTTTACAAATCGGTGATGACAATGAAATTGTGAGTGCTTTAAAATTATTGAAAAAAAATTGTGATAACAAGGTATTTGCATGGAACCACTAGTTATGGATTGTGCTACCAAGGAATATTTATATTGGATAGTGTTAGACATACATGGCTTTGTTAATACAGACTGTGATGAAAATCTAGATCATAAAAGATTTATAAGTGGGTATGTATTTAACATATTTTGAGGAGAAATAATTTGGATGAGAAAGAGACAATTTTTCATTGTCACTCTCAAATTTAGAAACTAAATATATGGAATATACTCATGCAATAAAGGAAGAAATTTTTTTATATATATTTTATTCAAGGTTTAGGTTGGTACAACAAGCTATGAGGATAAACTATGAAAATAAGGGAGCAATCTTCTTAGAGGTAACCCAATGTGTCATTCTAAGAAAAAACATGTTGATGTATGTATCACTTTGTGAGAGATATAATTGAAGAAAAGGTGTTGCTAGTGAAGGTGGGCACTTTGAAAATTGGTGTAGACTCATTAAAAAAAATTGTGAGCACTAAGAATTTCTCTTGGTGTGATAAATAATGGAAACTATTCCACGAAGTTGTTGATAATGTACTCCTACAATCCCCTATATGCAAAGAAAAAAACTAGCGGGACAATGTTGGGTATGTGTTATATTCTATGCACAACTACCTATGCATTGTATGTTGCATCAAGTACAATGGGGGGTTGAAGCCTCCCCTAATTTGGGGGTTTGTAGGGGGGTGGAAAAAAGGGTTCAAAGGAAACACCCCTGATTTTTTTGGGGGTATAGTATTTGGCATTTATTTTTGGTAGTTTTCACAACATGGTTTTATCTTTTAGTGTTTTTGTGGTGCATGGTGGTTTATCTTACAATGTCCATAAATGGCTAATCCATTTACCTGGATTGGAATACAACCATATTGTTTTGAATGAAACTATATATATATATATATATATATATATATATATATATATATATATATATATATATATATGTATGTATGTATATATGTATGTATGTATGTATGTATGTATATTCTTTACAATATTACAATACAATACCATACATACATACATACATACATACATACATACATACATACATACATATATATATATATATATATATATATATATATATATATATATATATATATATATATATATATATATATATATATATATGGTATTGTATTGTAATATTGTAAAGAAGAATATAAAGAAAAGTCTTTCTAGTTTTCCCTTGTTTGGATTTCCAAGGTAAATTATTTGTTTTAATCTATGTTTCCATTGCATATTTTTTGTTTTATTAAGAATCTATTTGCAACAATTAATTTTATTTGGTTAAAACCTATATTATGTAGAATAGCATCAATGTAAAATGGTTAGATCACTCACACACAAGAATCTAGTTGCAAAAGGAAGAAACAATTGCAATTGCAAGTTTGAAAGATAAAGAAGAGATAATGAGATACTTACTTGAATTGTATTATAATTCATGACTTTAGTACATATTATAATACTCTCTAGGAGAGAGGAATTATACACTAGGTTGTGGTTCATTATGTATACTAGAACCAAAAATAAACTACCCCTTAGTGCCATTTAACTATGTTGGGGTAGACACACACTTAGGACCTCTTCCATACATAATTAGGTCCACATATGGCCATTTTTTTCATCTACTAGATGTTCCATACCATTTGGGATCACTTTTGATTTTTAGCAATTCTATTTTTTGAAGGGAGTACCACTTAGGATGCCATGTGGCAATGGCTAGGCGGCGACATGTCTATTTCCCATCTACTAGTGTGCATTACCATATAAATAGGCTCCCTCTTTATCAATTTGTGCTTCCTCTCTTATTTTGGGAGATTTATTTATTGAAAACCTTTTCCACTCATCTTCTAACATTATCTTTTGACTTTCAATCCAACTTTAGGATATTTCTTGTTATTCATGAATTAGGAGTTGCATGACGGAGTTATTACTTTAGTTCCAACTTATTTTTGAATCAAATTATCTAAATACAACGCTATTTATACTCTCACTCTATTTTAGGGTATCCTACTCTAAGTGTGGGCTATTAGCTAATCAATAAAAGAGCTTTTCTATTTTCTAGTGTGCATGCTCTATGGAGCCCTAATCTAGTGCACATTTGTTTCTTCTCAAGGAGTGTTTTAAATTTGTATTCATGTCAAGAAATGATACACATAAGATTTATGAAGTAATTCAATTTGGTCTCTTAATCTAGTTAGTCTTTTCAGTACAATTACATTCTCTCTTATTTCTTGTATGCAATTGCTAGTGTAGTATTTTTTACCATCAGTTAGATCTTGTGCTTGTGCTTATAATCCAAAAAAGTATCCATAAATGGAGTTAACTAGCCATAAATGGATTTATCTATGCACAATCGAGAACACACTCATGGAAATAGAGTGGCATGTAACTCTTGCATGCATAATTGCACTCTAATACTAAAGTGACTAAAAATAGATGGATATTTAAAGAGAAGTGCATGCTTATCTAGGTGGATAATATAGAAAAGTGCACTATCATCTATGCCACTATCATTTGTCATCCTACATGGTAATTACGTATTAAAAATAGAACTGATATAAATAGACCACATGCTAAAAATATACATGTTATAAATAGACCACTTGCCAAAAATAGACATTTTATAAATAGTAGTCCTCCTAAATAGTAGAAAAATGTGCACATACACCAATACTGTGTTTGAAGCATGACTGATGTGTGTGTATAATAAATGGGTCCCAAAAATATTCTTATGTAAAAAATATTTAACAAATACAAAAATTTTAGGTAAATATGGAAAACCCAGGGAACAAAATCCCAAGATTTCTTCTCAATTAAGGAATTGTATTCCTCATTCATAGAAACTTCCCAATAACATTTTTCTATAGCCTCTACATAGTACTAAGGATAATATGAGAGCACCATATAATAATTGATGAAAATTTGTAGATCTGTAATAGTAATGGCTTACGAAACACCTACAATCTATGATTTATTTCTCCATGGATCAACAAGATCACCTACTAGATCAATAATTTCTTGTAGATTCTATGTTCCCACCATTTTTAGTGATCTAGAACTTTAATAGAATTCTCTTGAAGATCTAAATAAGAATATGAAATCTAATCTGAAGATCATGGAGATCCATAATTGAGACCAGTATCAACAAGAGGCGAAGAAGTTACTATTGGCTCCTCCTAGAGTGCACGCAAGTGGCCTTCTTCGAATTTTGCACCTATTTATCATCTTTCTTCATTTCCATGTGTTAGAAGCATAATTAATCATATTTAGGAACAAAATAAGAAAAAGGTATACAACTTGGATGGATGATATACCTCCCCAACAACAACATTGAAACAATCTAACATCTCAGATATAACCACTAAATTTTGAGTTAAATATAAATTATTTATTGTGCATAATTGCATGATATGATAGATCGATAGTAGATTTATGGAATTATTTGAAACCTGTAAGGAATTTTAGAAACATCCATTATCTAGTGTAAACAATTATGCAACCGTGATTAAATTCCACATCAGCTCAGATGACAAATATTATGATTGCATTGAATTCCTCTTTTCAAGAGGACTAAAATCGACCTAAATATCTCCTCATTTGTACAAGAATAAGTTGGTTTTTTAATTTATGTACTCACTCATGTATATTGGATTAGGTCGTCCCTATGGACATGTACAAATGGATAGGTCATCCTCAAAATCAATTAGACCCTCATGGAAGCCTATAAAGAAAAGAGACCTCAAGCTCATTTGGACACATTGATCAATAGCTCTTCTAATATTCTATTTTTCTTGGCTTGCACAGGTCTAGTATTGGAAGCTCGCACAAGGGTTTGAAACTACAGGGTCAAAGCTCACACAAATCTAGGTTTTTGGTTTTCGGCTGTTGGAATAGAACTAGGACATTTTGTCCCAGTATGCATGTACAAAATGGTCATGGATGCATCTATGGAGCTTTGGATGCATGCACATAAGTTTGAAATGAGCGTTTAGGGCCTTAGAGGAAGATCGAGCATTAAAATCACTGGACGCACTCATAGAGTGGCCCAGGGAGCATCTAGGGAGCCTTGAACACATGCAAAGTAGCCTGAAGGGTGCGTCCAGGGGTTTGAGGTAGATTGGAGTGCATTTTTCCTCGAACGCACGCACAGAGTCCACCTAGGAGCATCCAAGACTATTATAGACACTCGCATAACTCCTCCTCCATGTGTCTGGGACTCAAAGATGAAATTGCAGTAATTCAAATATTTCGTTGAATGACAACAGTGCTCAGCAGTAGGGTATAGGCAATGATAGTATTTAATGGTCATCAAAATTAGAGGTTTGATGCTTAGATGCATTTCATGGATATTCTAGTTGTTGTGAAAATATGGATCATTGAACTCTCTTTTGTAGAATCATTTGATGACAATCTATTAGAAGAATAATTTGCAAGGGTTTTCCCCATAGTGGATTTTTCCCTTGTCTCCGACCAACCCTGATGTCTCTATGTTTGCATGCTTTTCTTCTCATGTTAATTTATGTTATGCTGCATTTATGATGATGTTAGTGTTCTTTCTACATAGTTACATATGCTAATGAATAATGATTTAAAACTAAATAATTATATGATGTTATGGGGTGAACATAATTTATTAATGAATAAATGCAATTATCAAAGAAAAGAACAATATAACCCTATGAAAAATTAAAATGGAATTAGATTTGGGTTGAAGAAAATCCATGGAGATCTCCCCATGGAGAAACATTTGATGGAAGAAAGAAGAGGATGGTGGAGACCTAAAATAATTCTAGGATATGAAGGAAACCTAGGTAGTTAATGCATAAGGGTTTGATGGTTAGGGTTTGAGAGAAAATCTGGTTTATAGAAAAGACTTTATATTTGATATATGAAACTCTATCATGGTCTATGTGAAGATGCACAAGCACTTGGGATAGATTTGATGAAGCCTTAGATGGAATAGTCTCTAGTAGGCCTAGTTGTTGAAGGCAACATTGAAATGTGGACTATGGAAATTGATGGCTCTTGAAGGATGGAGGGGACCACCTCTCATTGAAGACAATTATTCCATGAATTATGATGTTTCATTATGTATTTAATCTTGTTTAAAATTATGGATCTGATTATTATGATTATTTTGTTTGATCATTGCTTATACTTCCTACATGTATATTTGAGTATATGGATGTATCTAACCTCCTTGATGAGATGTGATAAGTGGATCCCTCTTTAGGATCATTTGAGATGCAGGAAAGAAAAGCTAGATCTGGAAAAGGTAAATAGGTACTTGAGGAAAATGTGACAAGTACTACAAGTTGCCTATGAGAAGGTGCACAAGTGTTTGAAGACTACAAGGTATGAAAAGTATATTGTTTCAATGCTATGTTTAAGCTGTAGTATTAATGTAAATGTAAGCCCTAAGGTATGTTGAGAATGTCTCCTTCTCAAATTCCTCATGGATGCATATGAAAGTGATTTGGATTTATGTTTCCTATAATTAAATGGCACACCTAGTATTGAAAATTTTGATCATGGTGATATTCTTGATTCTATGAGGCTACTTATTATTGATATTGGATATAGTGGCATAACTTGATTGGCTAACATCTATTTTTTTTGGAGATCCTGATTCTGTGAAGAAGGCTAGTACCTTTACTCTAGTAAATGATACTCTTGACACTTGACATGCATAAGACATGATGGATCTCTCATATAAGGTTACCTCATTTATATGGTATTGATAATGCTTGTGATACGTATGATGATAGAATGGAAAAAGGGTTGACACTCTTCTTGTTTTGGTAATTTTTTATTGAATGACATGTATTGATTCTATTGATCATGATAAGCATGGTAACCATGATAGAACTATGATATTGATACTTTAGATCTCTTATAAACGGTGGTCATGTTTTAATTAGTAGATATAGCCCTAACTTGATGGATTGACATAATAGAAGTGATATTGAGTTCATGATATTTGAAGTATGTTTTCACACTTTTCCATTGCCCCTCTTATGTGAATCTAACCCTTGAAGAAAGGTTGATGTGAGCATGGTATGACCATGATGGATATATGTTTTATTTTATGATCCATCAGATCTGTTGTTGCATGAATCTAGTAAAGATAGGTTGATGACATGAAAGAAGATGAATGAAGTGGATTCTCATTCAGAGGGAGAATCTCTCCTAAATATTCTTACTCATATTACCATTTGCATTATATGTATATTATGTATCATTGAAGTATGATTTATGGGTATCTGACATTGTTGATCTATAGCATAGGTATGAACTAATATTTTTTTATCTCACTCAAAGCCTCATTTGCACAAAGGAAGGCTCATAGGTGTGATGATGCCTGATGGACACAAAAATGAAGTTTTGTGCATAAAATTAGAAGTTCACTTGGAGAATTTCAGTTCTACATATGTGTAGTTGATATCAAAATGATATGATAGTAGGGAATTTTTAATTTTTGTTATAACATGAACATGAATACTGAACTTTTGTTTGCAGATGACTGTGGAATACATACATACATACATACATACATACATACATATATATATATATATATATATATATATATATATATATATATATATGCCATTATGTTTGAAGTTTGTGCTACACGAGTTTGAAATGATTTGGATGATTGATATAGATGAGTTGTATGATATATGATGATGAATTAGACCTTTGAATCAATGACTCATATATGTCTGGGACTATAGATATTACTATGATAGAAAAAATGGATATTGACATGATGTCTAATGATTTGATCTGACGACTGATGATTTTCCTTGATGACAATAATATATGAGCATATCGAATTCCAATGAGTTGTATTGTGATAATCGTAATGACTTGGTGAAGTTTTGGATTGATATTGTGTGGTTGATGAAAACCTGTTGGAATGATAATATATGATTTCATGATTCGATGAAATCTCTACCTGTCACCTGGTCCAAAGAATTGATACTGAGATATTGATGACTTTTTGATATGGCTTCTAAAATTTGATAAGCTGATTTAGTTGATTTGATTGCACAATAATGATTTATGGAAGTCTAGGCATGATGGCTTGGTAAAGTTTTATGGTTGTAGTGAGCATTGCATGAAGAAATCCCCCTCAATCAGGTTAGCCCATATTTTACTTTTATCTGATGAAGTCAGGATGATGTGTTGATCCAAGCCTCTACTTCAGAAGTGTTCCATGGTATGACTTTGATTTTGATTTCGGTTTTATATAATGATGATCCTATGATGATATAAGTAAGAGGGATATGGATTCTGAAGATCTAAATGATGTATCATGGCATGATTAATCGATTTCTAAAGTTGCGTAAATATAATCTATATTGTGAAGCTATTGAAGAAGTATTGGAAACTGGAAATGCAATCCTTGGACACTTCGATTTGAAGTTCAAGATGTTGTTGAACTTGACATGGAAGCTGTCAGTTTATTGAAGCATTAATGTTCTATTTAGAACATACATACATACATACATATATATATATATATAGATAGATATATATATACATGTTGTGCATAGAACTTGAGTTGGTTCATGATTGAGTCGCTTCATACACATTGAGTTTCCCCCAAGAATTCATCGAGATGTTTGCATGATATGATATATTCTTGGTTTAAAATATTATTCTATGATATATGATTGTATGAATATGTTCATGTTGATTGGGATCATTATTTATGAGATAAGCACATATGAGTGGTTCCTTAGTATGATATTTTCCATGATGAGAGGTTCGTAGCACGACCGAGGTTGAGTACGATTTTTATAGCATGGATAGCTATGAGAAGGATGAAGAAGCTCCTTAGATATTTTTATGAGAATGATCTGGATATTACATGGATACATTGTGATAATAAATAATGGGATCTGGTCAGTAGATAATCCCATATATATATTTGGGACCGAGATATTCTCATATATTGAGACAATGCAACTATATGATACAATCTTAGGCTTGTGGTTGTCACCTCCTTGAGAGGGTGGATGATTATGGTATCTGTTTGTGAGTTATATGATTATTTATGCTCTAAAATGATATTTTATTTGATTCCATGTACGAACAGGAGACAACTGTTACTGCTACATGATGATTACTTGATAAAAATATGATGATATGAGTATGATGAGAGAATTTTTTATTGAGGACATTGAGTCGAGCTCTTCCTCCTCGGTCTGAGCTCCCATTATATGGAATTGAGATATATGGATCCTAGGGTTGAGGGGACTTTTGAAAATAGGGCATCAACACTATATGTTACCGATAGGGTTGGAGTAGTAGCTCACCCTATCTTGGTCGTTGTAGTGTATACCCTAATTGGCATCATACCCAAAAACTAGTTTTATTTTGGATTATCCCTCTTCGTATGGCCAACAGTTGAGGAGGCTTAAAGGCATGTTATCCTTACCTCTTGCTAAGTAAGGTATCTTTTCCAAGCTATATTATGGTGTAGTTATTCTACCACATGACTATTTAGGATAATTGTTGATAGGATTAGTAGGAAATAGGATGGGTTGAGTAGTAGCTCCCCTATATCACCTATTTCTTGATATGGGGTTATAGTAGTAGCTCCCTCATGAGATTCTGGGTTGAGTAGTAGCTCCCCGGTGTGGTTCTAGGTTGATATGTGATCCTTGATGATATGCTCTCTGATAATGATGTGGATCGTAGATTTCACTCCCCGAAAATATTTCTGTGTAGTAGCCCGATGACATTTCTAGGTAGTAGTTTAATGACATATTTCTAGGTATTAGCTTTTCAACTGATATTCTGGGAAGTTTCTCGTTAACATATTTCAGGTAGCATCTTACTGACATATATTTTGGGTAGTCTCTTGTTGATAAATATTTTGGGTTGTAGCGGGATGAATAGAGTGGTAGCTTAAGCTCCCCTCCGATAGAAAATTATTCTCTTATTAGATTCGATAATATTCAACATATGAGCAGGAAAAATCAAGAGATAAGCAGGATGGGAGATATGCATTTATGATTTGAGATGATGAGATACTTGAGATGGGACGTGTGTCATGTTGATCGATGATAAGATATTGGCAGGTGGAATTCTCCCTAGTTGAGAGGGAGTGTTAAAATTATGCAATTGCAGTAAAATTACACCTTGTACATCTCATATTACAAAGATTATGATTGCTCTGAATTTCTCTTTTCGAGAGGACCAAAATCGACCTAAATGTCTCCTCATTTGGACAAACATAAATTTGTTTTTGAATTTATGTACCCACTCATGTATGTTGGATTAGGTCGGCCCTATGCACATGTACCAATGGACAACTTGATCTCAAAATCAAGTGGACCCTGATTGAATCCTATAAATAGAAGAGACCTAAAACTCATTTGAATGCAATGATTAAGCACTTTTCTCCTCTTTTATTTTTCTTGGCTCGTACAGGTCTGACAGTGGAAGCTTGTATAAGGATCCAAAACTACAAGGTTGAAGCTCACATGAATCTAGGGTTTCTAGCTTTCAAAGGCTAGCACATAACTGAGGCATTTTGTCCTTGGTCGCATGCACATAATGGTCATGGGTACGTCTAGGGAGCCTTGGATGCATGAAAAAAAGTTTGAAGGGAGCGTCCAGAGCCTCAAAGGTAGATTGGGAATTCAGGTCCCTGGACGCACGCACACAATGTCCTAAGGAGCACTAGAGGAGCCTTTGGATGCACGCAAAGTAGCCCAAAGGATGTTTCTGGGGGTATGACGCATATTGGAGTGTATTTTTCCCCAGACACACACATTAATTCTAGCTGGGAGCATCTAGGACTGTCGTAGACACTCGCAACTATGACAATCTCAAAACTCCTCCTCCATCCATTTGGGACTCAAATATGAAACTTTAGTACTCTGAATATTCCACTCAGTGAAAATAGTGTTCAGCACTAGGGTACAAGCAATTATAGTACATAGCCATCATTAGAATCATATGTTTGATGTTTAGATGCATTTCATGGATATTCTAGTTGTTGTGAAGATATGGATCATTGTACTCTCTTTTGTTGAATCATTTGATGACAATCTATTAGAAGAATATTTTTCAAGGGTTTTCCCCATATTTGGATTTTTCTTGGTCTATGACCAATCCTGCTGTCCCTATGTCTTCATGCTTTTATTCTCGTGTTCCTGTATGTTCCGTTGCATTAATGATGATGTTATTGTTATTTCTACATAGTTGCATATGCTAATGAATAATGATGTAAAAATGAGTAATGATATGATGTTATGGGTTGAGCTTAATATGGTAATGAAGAAATGAAATTATCAAAGCAAAGACAAATATAAACCTATGAAAAAATAACATCTAGATCCCCTCTTCCTTATCCAAATACTTTCGCGAGAGTGTCATATCCCATTAAAATGGGAGGATCAACGCAATATTCTTAAGGGGAAAGTGAATATTATCATGTGGCAATGTGATGTGATGCTTAAGAATATAAAATCCACATATTAGACGAGGAAGAAATAGAAATCAAATTATTTCCTTTACCTTGATATTTTGATGAATTATCTCTAGGTTTCTTCTTGGCATTAACTAATATGTAATCTTCAAGATTATATTCCAAAATAGATTGTGCCATTAAATCAATAGTATTACTCATGTATGAAATTTATAGAATATATCCTTTTTTAAAATAGTTGCAATTGGATATATCCTCCTTTGATTTTCATACATTGCATTTAAAAGAATCCTTAGTGAATTTGGATTTTTCTCCCTTCTTGTGATCAACTTCCTTCTTGCCTTTTTATTTCTACTTGTATTTTTTCTTCTTTCATGTACTAAGTGCATGGGACATGGAATTATTGAGAGCTCCCATATTTATGAGCATATTGATTCAGAATTATGTAGGAATGCAACATAATAAAAATATAAACATAAAAATAGAGATGCAACAGAAATAAGTATTCATTCCATTAATATCAAAGAACTAAAAGATGCTTACAAGAAGAATGGAAATAAAATAGCTCAGGCAATGGTAGCTTATCTATGAGAAGAGATGTGGCGGCTACATGCCTCTGCACTGTGTTGCAATGAGGTTCAAGGGACTTTTTATTATTGAAAAATAAATGAAAATCCTAAACAACCAAAACCCTAACTCCAGGAGATGGAACACACAAAGTTTGTGGGCCCTGTTGGGGTTAGTTAGGTAGCCAACTTCTTGGGATCGTAACTTGGTCATATGATATTTGTTTGTCGTGTACAATACCTAATTATAAATATCTCTTTGAGTACTACACGATTTTCTGCATGCCCCTACCTATATCTATGAGCCTATTGTGGACATCAAAAAAACATTGTTTAGGGGGTAAAAACAGTTTTTGATGTTCAAGATCTGAAAAAATACTAAAAATAGTAAATGCTGCTATGATTAAGGAATCGAATGAAACCGACTGGATTTAAAGGTGGAATAGGTTAGTGGAAACCAATATCCACCTGGATTATTCCTCCCCCCTTAGGAATCAATGGTCCTGATTGCGTACAAAGCCTCCATGAGATGAGGAAATTTATGTTGAACCTCGTCCCTAGTGAACCACTCCCTCTAGTGAAGGAGTTGGCCTAGTTTAACAACTTGATATAGCTAGATCCTCTATTGGTGAGTGTTATTTATCACTATATCCATGATTCTATCATTTTTGGCATATTCATTGCATCTTGGGTTGAGCTTTGTTGGTGTTAGTTGATCAGCAATATCGGATGTGTCCAACAATGTAATATTCCAAAATTTGCAAACAAGCAAATTGGAATATTAGATTTTGATGCTTTCACTTAGAAGAGGAATAAATGGGAAGGAGGCCCATGAAAAATAAAAATATGAATAAATTCCACCTTAGTAAGAAAGGATATTACCTTATGAACTATTTTTACACTTCCAAGTGAGAACAAGGGAAAATTAGATGAGGACATAGTCAAGTTTAACTAAGTCAACATCCATTCTTGAGGAGGAAGAAATCACTCAAGAAAACTAGCTCAATGTGAACAAGGATCATCCTAGACACACATATGAGAACCAGATTGAAGATCCCTTGGTGTGAAAAGAGGCATTGTAGGTGGATTAGTTCTAGCTGACCAAGTCAACAGTGCTGCCACAAGGAGGAGGGAAGCTAGCTAGGGCAGCACAGTTTTGAAAGAGGAAGCTTCACTAGGAAGCCACCTCAACATTGTGTGGGGTCCGGGGTGAGAAGGCTCACCAAAGATAAAAAGGGAGGCATAGAATCAAAGAGGGAATTCATGTATTTAGCTATTTTGGTCTTGTGACTACTAGAAAGCTTCAATTGTTTAGCCGGAGTTGCTACACTGCTTAGTGCAAAGAATTCCCATGCGGGAATTCCATCCTCTCTTTGGATCAACTTTCTTAAGGGATCAAGAGGGAAGGATTTGAACTTCATTTCATAATTTTGGCTTGGGGCCATTCCTCTACATTCAGCCACAGCGTAGTTCCCTTCAGTAAACTGCATCTTTTATGCAGGGGCAGCAACAGCAAGGTTGCACCCTTTGATTTTATGCTAGTCTTTGAGAAGGAGGTGCTTATTTCCCTTCAGGAATTATAATAAGAAGGCCTAGGGACATTTTCTTGTATTATTCTGTTATCTCATGTCATATTAAGCCATGTATAAGACATAGATGCAGTAACTGCGTTATTTTCTGCAATGTTGTTTGTTATTCATGCATTTTGTTGGAAACCTTTGCCGGGTGTCTTGTTTTTGTTGTATAAGGGGTTAAACCTCCATTTCTCTACTATTTGATTAATATAAGCTATATATCAGACCTGTTTCATAATTTTCCACATAAACCCTCAATAGAATAATGCAGTCCTTGCTTCAGTACTTTCTGCATGAGCTAGGCTATGGGGTTTGGGCTTGATTGAGCTGCATTGACTTGGGAGATCTGTCTATATGAGCTAGAGTGATTTTTTTTACCTAAAATTCTTCATGTCAGTTTTATATCATCTTATAAGGGATCCAAGTCCCATTTCTCACTTTTATAGCGTTATTTTCTGAAGACAACTATTTTATGCCCTGTATTACTGCATTTCCCCATCCGAGAAGGAGAATATAGGCCAATCTCTTGCTGAGGTTCTTTCATCTCTTACTGTGATGTTATTTTACATATATTGAGCTTATTTACATTTCCAAGCTCATGATTTGTTGAAGCTCTACATTGGTAATAACTCAGATTATTCCCAATAGTGTAGTTGTTCCCAATTTGGGATATTACAGTGGTATCAGAGTTGTCATATTGGCTCAGCCTATGGATTTCAAATCCAATCAGAAGATAAGAAGAAGAGGAGAAAAAAATTACGGAGAGGATGATCTTACTCTCATCCATTTTCAAATCCGAAGAAAGAAGGAGAGAAATGCATTGAAACTCCAAGAGGGTTTCAAGGAGGAGAGAGTTGCAGTGAGACCTCTAGAAGGTTTCAAGAAGCAGAAGAAGATGCATGCACTCCCTGTTCTCATAGAGGAAGTGTAGAGAAAGGAGACCACTTTGAGCATGAAATCCTTAGTGGGTATTTGGCAGAATACAAGTGTCAACCTAGGGCTTCCAAAGAGACCCTAGATTTTCCTCAATTTATTCAACAAAGAGAAGAAAGAAGACCCTACAACAAAGAAGAGATTAAAGGCAATAGATTCCTATTGTCTAAATTTGATGAGTCAACTATAGCAAGAGCTTGGGCAAGGAAGCTTGAGGCATCCTTCCTACTTCATCTAGTGTTAGAGAGGGAGGGAGCAGAAGTTGCAGCGCTGCACCTGGAGGGGGAAGCCAATGCTTAGTGGTGCAGTTACTTAAGCCACACAAGAGTGACTTATTGTCTTATTTCACTCAAAAGCTAATCAGAACCTTTGATGAATAAATATCAAAGGAAAATATGCCCACACCACCATGGGAGGAGGCAAGTACCAGCGCTATCATAACCTTGAGAGAGCAGCCTTCTACACCAGTAGTTGGAGCAGCCATGACATGGGAGGAAGGAGCCCTTGCAGCACTACAAGAGGTTCTGGCATCTCACCAAGGTATGGGAAGATTTCCATTTTTACTTGCTGTAGCAAATCTTTCTAAATATTTTGGAAACATGTCTTCAGATGGCCTAGGATCAAATAGTATTGCTGAGATAGAGCAGCAGGATTGTACTACGTTGTGCAAGCTTGAAGGGTTCAAGGGAGATTTGAACCAAAAACCTCATGTATCACTGATGAGTTACACACAACCCTTGAGGTTGGATTGTGATCTTTTGGATGATGACATAAAATTTGAGAGGCAGTATGAGGTAGCAACTATGTCATTGGAGGGACCATCAGCGCTGTCAAACAATAGAAAGGAAGAGGCTTTACCTTTTTCACCTTTGGATCTTGATGGATTCAAGATGACCATGGACATGAGATCTTCTCTAAGATACCACCAAGGAAATGAATTACAACATTTTATGGCATGCAGAGAAGAGGAACTGATTATGGAGGATGATAGCCTACATGGGAAGAATGCCAAGGTGAAGAATGACAGAAGGCATCCACATGGTGTTGAGTGGATGTGGGGGAAGAGAAAGAGGTTGGTGAGCCACTTGCAAATTTATGATAGAGGGCAGCAAGAAGCCAAACTGCATTGGCTACTCTTGAGGGAGTTTGGCCATCATGAGACATATCCTTTTTCCAAGGGTATGTGGGAGAAGAATACTTGGTAGGGTACTTGCATCATGAGGCAGCAAGGAGTGTGGATGCATTATGATGATATAATCATTATGTTTCCCCACATGAGTTATATGATGGAGGTATGTCGGGGTAGCAAAGACCTTTTTTGCTTTGGAGGATTGAGAGAGAGCAAGCGCAGAGTTGCTCTCACATTTTGCATGATGTTGCAATAGGAGGTGATGGCATCATTATTAGAGGAGTCTTTGACATTGAACATGTCAGAGGATGGATTTATGAGTTGGAAGGAGCCTATTTGCATAGGCCAACAACGCTGTCACTTTGGAGCATGAGCTTGTTGATGGAGTGTTCCCAAGATCACTTCATATTTGATGCACTTGGTGGAGGTGAGATTGGTAGAGTGGTGGATAGACTCATTGGCTATTGTGGTATGTTCTCCTTGACTTGGATTTCCAAGCATGAGAAGGAGGATTTTCATGTAGCATGTGGTTCATTCCTCTTCATATGGGTATGTCATGGCCACTATGGAGGATTCATCTATGGATCTTGTCACCATCTTGTTTCCATTACATGGTAATAATTCTATTTTTGCATTTATTGATTGTACCACACAATATTTGCATTCTCTTACCATTTCTTTGTAGTGCATTGCTCTTCAAAGGGGAAAGTTTCTCTTTGGGATCCATGTACCATTTTTGGCCAGCTACTATGATGGAGAAAACCATCTATTGTAAGATTTTGGGCAAGTGTTTGGTTACTTATTATATGCTCAGTTGATACACTCAACCATGTACTGCTTGCTAGTAGATGTGGTGACTTACACAACTAGCCATCTATTAAGAAACAACTTTCCATGCTATTGTCTAAAGCTGTAGTGGAGGAGACTGTGTTGTGACCATTTAGGGGATTTTTGGTACCTTCCAACACCATATGAAACCTTCAGTCCTTCTTTCATTATGATGCTGACCATGATCCTATTTTCTAATGTTGTGCTTACCTTAATGGGGAGCATGTTTGGAGGAGGGACACCTTGATTGGGTGTGTTCTTGGGGGAGGAGCATCCCCACACTTTCTGCATTGAATGCTCTAAGGGAAGCATGGGAGAGGGCATGGCCTCTATAGCAACATATTTTTTTCTTAATGAGGAGCGCCATAATACAGATGGGATACCATATTGTGGTAATTTCTTGTCCATCATGTATGAGATGGTTTGGGCCAGCTTGATGCACAACGCTGGGAGAGGGACCTTTGGAGGTCTATTTTCCTTCTTGCCATTGGAGGGAAACATTATTGCAGCGCAAGATTAGAAAATATTATACACTTGTATTAAGTGGAGAGGAAGGTAGCGTGGGGTAGGCTACTATTTCTACCATGACCATAATTTCAGCCCACCTACTTTGTCAGAGCTTCAGGTGGAGGGTGATTTGCATGAGTTACCATTTTGGAGGGTGGCTCATTTTGTTTGGTTGATAGCTTGGGGGAAGAGATTAAAAATGGGATGATGAATCCAAATTTATATCAACCCTCATGCTTCAAAATGACCTTCAAGCAACCCATTGTTGCTTCCACAGATGTTTCACTGTCACATAATGTCAGCTATTTAGATAGCTTACACACTTGGGAGGAGCAACTTGGAGATATATTGATGATGCAGCACCTTGATCCTTGGGATACTTCATCTTATGGGGGTGCTACAGGGGAGAAGAGGATTCTCTTCAGTCCTATCCTTGCATTTTCTTGAGGAAAAGCAACATTTGGGAGGGGAGGACTGTAATATTCCAAAATTTTCAAACAAGCAAATTGGAATATTAGATTTTGATGCTTTCACTTAGAAGAGGAATAAATGGGAAGGAAGCCCATGAAAAATAAAAATATGAATAAATTCCACCTTAGTAAGGAAGCAGATCACCTTAGGAGCTGGTTTTACACTTTTAAGTGAGAACAAGGAAAAATTAGATGAGGACATAGTCAAGTTTGACTAAGTCAACATCCATTCTTGAGGAGGAAGAAATCACTCAAGCAAACTAGCTCAATGTGAACAAGGATCAGCCTAGACACACATATGAAAACCGGATTGAAGATCCCTTGGTGTGAAAAGAGGCATTGTAGGTGGATTATTTCCAGTTGACCAAGTCAACATCGCTGCCACAAGGAGGAGGGAAGCTAGCTAGGGCAGCACCGTTTTGAAACAGGAAGCTTCACTAGGAAGTCACGTCAACATTGTGTGGGGTCCAGGGTGAGGAAGCTCACCAAAGATAAAAAGGGAGGCATAGAATCAAAGAGGGCATTCATGTATTCAATTATTTTGGTCTTGTGACTACTAGCAAGCTTCAGCTATTTAGCTGGAGTTGCTGCACTGCTTAGTGCAAAGAATTCCCATGTGGGAATTCCATCCTCTCTTTGGATAAGCTTGCTTAAGGTATCAAGAGGGAAGGATTTGAGCTTCATTTCAAAATTTTGGCTTGGGGCCATTCATTTAAATTCAGCCACAGCGCAGTTCCCTTCAGTAAATTGTGTTTTCTATTAAGGGGCAGCAATAGCAAGGTTGCACCCTTTGATTTTATGCTAGTATTTGAGAAGGAGGTGCTTATTTCCCTCCGAGAGTTCTAATCAGAAGGCCTAGGGCCATTTTCTTGTATTATTCTATTATATCAAGTCATATTAAGCCATTTATAATACAGAGAGCAATAACTATGTTATTTTATGTAGTGATGTTTGTTACTCATGCATTTTGCTAGAAACCTTTGACGGGTGTCTTGTTTCTACTGTATATGGGGTTAGACCTCCATTTCTCTAATTTTTTTTAATATAAGCTCTATATCAGGCTTGTTTCATCATTTTACACATAAAACCTCAATAGAATAATGCATTCCTTGCTTCAGTATGTTCTGCATGAGCTAGGCTATGGGGTTTGGGCTTGTTTGAGCTGCATTGACTTGGGAGATCTATTTATATGAGCTAGAGTGATTTGTTTCACCTAAAATTATGCATGTGAGTTTTATATCATGTATTCTAAGGGATCCAAGTCCCATTTATCTCTTTTATAGCATTATTTTCTGAAGACATCTATTCTGTGCCCTGTATTGCTGCATTTCCCCATCTGGGAAGGATAATATAGACCAATCTCTTGCTAAGGTTCTTTCACCTACTGATGTGATGTTATTTTACATCTATTGAGCTTCTTTACATTTCCAAGCTCATGATTTGCTGAAGCTCCACATTAGTAATAACTTAGATTATTCCCAATAGTGTAGTTGTTCCCAATTTGGGATATTACAAACAATGGGGGAAAATATGGTTGCAGTCAGTCCACATTAACTACTGGGTGCAGGCCAAGGAATGGTGGAATGTTGAGCTCAAAGTAATTTTCCACTACATCATTGGTGATGGTGTATTTCCCATATCAGATTTGGAGAAGCCTATGGTGGGTCCCACTGAGGCACTCCTTCTGCAAATGTATCCAAACTTTGTCACCCACTTGGAACTTGTGTGGCACCTGATGTCGATCATGACACTACTTGTACTTAGAAATGGCTTTGTGCAATATGTGAGGGACTTGCTGGAAGTTGTGCTAAATTAAATCAATGAAGCTTTTAGCCCTATAAAATTCAAACTAAACATGAGTTGAATCTGCCTAAGTACCGACAAATGATATGGCCGCATCAATGGGACATAATGGTTGGAATCCAAACCCCACATGAAAGGAATTGTGGCCAATTGAGCTATGGAGAGCTCTATTGTAGATATGATGGACATAGGGGAGGCTTTCATCCCATGTGTGTGGATGCTTCCAGCTATACATGTGTAGAATTTTCACGATTATCCTGTTGATAACCCTTTTTTGGCAACCAGTTTGGGGTGGAAGGTCATGGAATTAGTGAGCTTGGTATCTAGCATCGACCAAAGGCTTGAAAAAAATGTACTCAGGAACTTGTTGTTTCGATCTGAGATAATGGACTGTGAGATCTCAAAGTGTACCCACACTCATTCAAATAAGAGCTTAGCAGTGATATCTTCTTTTATACTCTTCTTGCAAGCCGCTAGAATGGCCATATTAGAGTTTGTCGATGACCATGAAAACACAGTCATTTCCATGCTTAGTATAAGGGAGTCCCAACATGTAATCAATGGATATGGATTCACAAGGTCAACTAGGAGTAGTAAGATGATTATATAGGATTTTCTTCTTGATTGTTTGTTTGGAAATGGTGCAAGCAGTGGAGGATTTGATGTGCTTCCCAACATCATGTCGAAGGTTCAACTAATAAAAATACTTTTGCAACATTTCCACTTTTTTTTCTACTGTGAAATTTCTAATGAACCAACTGTAGTGCGCCTCCAAAATAATCTTGGCATACTTTCTTGAAGGATCTCAGAGGTGTCTTAGATGGCATAAGAATGTGCCATGGAGGTGAAAATATAGAACTTTCTTGCCTTCCAGGAGAATTTGATATTTGTTGCTGACTTCTGGATCACTCTTGTAAATATGCGGCCACCCCAAATTCTCCTGTCCACAAGAGTCAAGCACAATCGTCAGCACCATGATCAGTGATCAGCTAAGACATTCTGCAACATTATTGGTGTTTCCCTTCTTGTACTTGCCATTCAAGTAGAACTGTTTCATATATGTGGAAAATTTATGATGGCAATCATTCTACAGCTTTCCTTATGCCTATATGAACTACAGGGGTCGGTGGTCTGTGTTGATGGCCATTTCCTTCCCTAGTTGTTGCACCAATTTTTTTCCATCTAACTTGTTACTATTATATGGACCAAACTACACCATGTACGACCAATTTTACCCTAGTAAAATTGCTTTCACTATGAAAAATAGCTTAGTAATACATAATTTATTAAGTTGTTTCTGGTCTAAACAAGAAACCCCATGAGGAATAATTGAATAAATCCTTATTTGGTTGATTTTCCTCAAGGGATAAATAATTAAACCACATTTTAATTAACATTCCTCATCATATTTAACCCAAAACATGAAAATTAATTAGATAAATCATTATTTATCTTATTATTTTCTAGGAATGATTATTTAAAACATTATTTAAATAATATTCCTTGTTAAATTTCACTAAATCATTTATAAATAATTGAATAAATCATTATTTATTACATTATTACTCAACCACATTCTTAAAATAATAAATAAATCATTTATTTATTTATTATTTACAAATAAAGGGATTTGACCAAATTCAAATTCTTTTTCCCTCCAACAAAAATAATAAAATATTCCATAAAATTTGGATCTAGATTTTGTTAATAATATTTTAATTATGCACCAATATCTAGACTAATTCAATATTTTGTTATAAATAGAAGGGTTTTTCCATTCATTCACTAGCTTTTGTTGCCTAAATATCACTCTGGATCTATACTTTCGGTCTGACTTTGATCCTCCATCATTTTCATATTTTGCTACCTTTTTGCTTGTGAGCTCCCCTTGAGTTCCATTTTTGTCTGGGTTTTCTGCACCATCAAGAGAGACACATATTAGATCTGAAGCATTGAGCACATACAAGAACCCATCTCATTGTGGGGGACAAATAACATATTTCTATGTTCCCTTCCTAGGTGTCATAATACAAAAAAATATTTAAAAAATCTTGTCTTGTTCATTGGATGCATGGAGAAACTCTTGATTATTATTTGTTGTTTAATGTCTTTAACTGCATAGATCTCGATTTTTGTAGAATTTATTATGATCCGTAATTGCAGATCTAATGAAATTGACATCCATATTTGATGTTAGGGTTGTTTGTTATGCACAGCTAAAGTGATCTTTTTTCATGTGCTTGCGATTAGAATTCACTCTAACAACTGATGACTCCACAAGGGATTATAGTTATGACCACTGTCGTTTTTTAGATCCCTGCATGACCAGCCGCTTCGACCCCTGGGGTTTCTCTTCAGCCTCTTATTTTTCATTTCTTGATGTTGTTTTTAACCTTTAAAACCTTAAAACAATAAAAATTATGTTGAGAAACTAGCTCCAAAAATAGAATAAAAGAGATATCAGCGCCTTATAAATAAGCCACTTCAAGGGGGCAACCTCCAATACATTACATGAATGAAAAATTATTAGATGATAAAAATGACAAAACCTCCTTTCTATATATAGGAGTCCATGGGACCACAATGTAATCCTAGCCGACCTAACAATAATAATTGAAGGGCACAATAATAACAATATGGGGGTTACAGGCGTACAACAATAACAATAAGGGGGTTATAGTAACAACAATAAGATACTATACTAGTAATATAGGGACCTAACATGTTCCTCTCCTTCAAAAAAGTGTTGTCCTAAACACTTGAGTAGCTTCGGGTGGTTTTGTATAAAATTCTCATCCTCCCATGTAAAATCTTCAGTGGGTAAGTTCTTCCATTTGATGAGATACTCTTAAATTAATTGATTTTGTAGTTGTCGAGTTCTTATTTATGTGACTGCTTCAGGTTCCAATATGGTTTTTTATTCCTCATCAAATTCTTGCAATATTGTTTGAACTAGAAGTTTTTCCCCTATAACCTTTTTTAAGCATGAAACATGGAAAACTAGATGCACTCACGAGGAAGCAGGAAGCTCCAATTTGTATGCCATAGTACCAATCTTTTGCAAAACCTTGTAAGGACCATAGTACTTTGGCGATAATTTATTATCCTTCTTAGCTTGCTTGAGGGACATTTGTTTGTATGGTTGTAGCCGTAAAAATACCCAGTCTCCCACATCAAAACTTCTCTCACTGCGATGTTCATATGCATGTTGCTTCATTCAATTTTGTGCCAAATTTAGGTTATCCTTTAACAGTTGGAGAACTTATTTTTGATGCTTGATGTGATCCTCCACTACTTGAAAACTAGCATTTTCCCTTAAATAAGATGTGATGGATGGTGGATGATATCCATAAAGTTCCATAAATGGGGTCATTCTTGCTACAGTATGGAAGGAATTGTTATACAACCATTCAGCGATAGGTAACCACTTGACCCATTGTGCTTCCTTATCAGATACAAAACAACGAAGATATCCTTCCAAACATTTATTCACTATCTCTGTTTGACCATCGGATTGAGAATGATAAGATGAGCTATGAGCTAGTTGAGCACCCAAACAAGAAAATAATTTCGTCCAAAAATTTCCTGTAAAAATTGGATCTCTGTCACTTACAATAATCTTCGGGTTTCCATGTAACTTTTGAATTATTTCCATAAATGTTGTAGAAACTGTACTCACTTTAAATGGATGAGATAATGCACACAAGTGTGCATACTTGGTAAGTCTATCAACTACCACCATGATGACACTCCTTCCTTCGGACTTAGGTAAACCTGTGAGAAAATCCATTTAAATATCCTCCCAATGTTGACTTAGAATGGATAAAGGTTGTATAAGACCTAGGGTCTTAATTGTCTCAACTTTATTTTTCTAGCAAACTAAAAATTCTGCCACAAACTTTTAAATATCATATTTAAGGCCATCCCAAAAAAAAAATCTTTCTTCACCCTATGATAAGTTTTTAAAAGTCCCGAATGTCCTCCTAAAGGAGAAGTGTGCAATTCCAAATGAATATTTTGTTTTAGTTGGGAATTCTTGCAAATATATGTGTGATCTTTGTACCATAAGGAATAAGTTTTCCAACTAAATGTATTAGATGTACTAGGATCTTGCTGCAACTTTTGAATGAGAGTCCACACTTCTTCATCCTTCTTCCATTCATCCCTTGTTTCGTTTATCCAATCTGGTTGGATAATTAAAATGGCACAAAGAAATTCTTCCACCTCTTCATCCTTTCTTGAGAGTGCATCTGCAACAACATTTAGCTTCCCTTTTTTGTAGATGATTTCAAAGTCATAATCCAACATCTTTGTGACCCATTTTTGTTGCTCTTCTGAAGATAGTCTTTGTTCCAAAAATTGTTTAAGACTATCATGATCAATTATTACCTTGAAGTGTCTTCCCATTACGTAAGGTCTCCATTTCTTTAGTGCATGTAGTATTGCCAACATTTCCTTCTCATAAATAGCCTTTTGTAAATACTTTCCTTTGATTGAACTACTTTCAAAAGCAATGGGTCTTCATTCTTGCATTAGAACAACACCAATTCCATTTCCTGAGGCATCACATTCCACAATAAAGGCTTTTGTGAAGTCTGGCGTAGCTAAGACTGGTGCTCGGCACATTGCCTCTTTAAAATGTTCAAAGGCCTTAGTTTCTTCAAGAATCCATGAAAATGCATCTTTCTTCAATAATTTTTTTAGAGGTGCTTCTATTCTCCCATAATTATTAACAAACTTGCAATAATACCCTGTTAATCCAAGAAATCCGTGCAACTGCTTTATGGTTGTGGGGACTTTCCATTCCTTATTGCCTTCAATTTTGTTAGGGTATACCTTAACACCCTCATGAGATACAATAATACCTAGATATTCCACCTCTTGTACTCTAAAGAAACATTTGGATGTTTTTGCATATAATTGTTTCTCCTCCAATAGTTTTAGCACCCTGTCAACATGTTGAACATGATCCTTCCAAGACCTGCTGTAGATTAGTATATCATCAAAAAATACTAGCACAAATTTTCTAAGGAAGGGTTTGAAAATGGAATTCATCAACCCTTGAAATGTAGAAGGTGCATTGGTAAGGCAAAAGGCATGACCAAAAAATCATAATGACCCTCATGAGTTCGAAATGTTGTTTTCGGAATATCTTACGTCTTCATTCTAATTTGATGATATCCTGAACAAAGATCCAACTTGGTAAAATGAATTTCTCCATGTAATTCATCCAATAATTAATCAATCATAGGCATGGGAAATTTATCTTTAATAGTGAGCTTATTGAGCTCCCTATAATCCGGAAACATGCTCCATGAACCATCTTTATTTTGCACCAATACTGCTGGAGCAGAGAAAGAACTTTGACTAGATTGAATTATACCAGCCTCTAACATTTATGCAATCATACGTTCAATTTCGCTCTTTTGGACATAAGGATATCTATAAGGCCTGATGTTTGGAGGAAAATTTCCTAGAAACAAATGAATGGCATGATCATTATCACAAATAGGTGGGAGTCCTTTGGGAGTATCGAACACCTTGGAATGATTGTCCAAGACTTTTTGGAGATCTGGAGAAATAGATGATTTTGATGTTGGAACTTCCAGTGAGCATAATTGTGAAATTACACCCCGTTGTTCTTTCTTCAGAAGATTTTTCATGACATTAGAGCTTATTATCTTTCCGCGATACCCCATAATTTGATTTCCTTTCCTTCCGAAAAAAATTTCAAGAAAAGTTCTTGAAAATTAAAAGCTACCGTCCCCAAAGATTGTAATCATTGTACTCCTAGTAAAACATCAGCACCTCCCATTGGGATGGAAAGTATTGGACTATTCAATACATATTCCCCCATGAATAGCTTGATATTATGGAATTTTGCAGAGAAATTTATAGTTAATCCATTCGCAACCATCACTTGATATTCTAGTGTTGGGTATAGGAAGCAATTAAATTCCTTGGCTGAAGCAATTCAATTCCTTGGCTACCTTACAATGAATGAAATTATGGGTATTACCCGATCAATCAACACTATTACCTTTCTCTTCATGATATGTCCTTCTATATTGAGATTTTGAGGAGTGGAAATTCCTTCCAATGCATTACATGATATGTTCGGACTCATTTCTTCTTCTTCTAGGGTTTCTTCCTGGTGTATATCCTCTACTTTTGAAATTTCTTCTTCATTTTCTTCCTCCTCTTCAAAATCTATCTAAAATAATTTCTTCTTAGCGCACTTATGACCTTTAGTGTATTTTCTATCACACCTGTAGCAAAGCCCTTTTTCTCATTTTTCTTCCAATTTTTGTGGTGTCAGCCTTGTAGGTTGTGGAAGTCTAGGAGTAGCAACACTTCCATATTTATAGATGTGAGTGGTAGGCTTCCTTGTCGTCATAATTTTACATTCAATTTTTATTGCCAACCTAAATGCCTTCATTAGGGGAATTTTGAGGTCTAAAATGGGCCTCCTAAGGAAATTATAAAATAATAGTGGAAATAATAAAGTAAGATTTGATGACATCATCAAATTTTAGAGGGAAAAAAGAAAAAACTACTTTTTTAACTTGTATTTTCAACTTATCTCCCAAATTTTTTACTCAAATTTCGAGTGGGAGTACACATTGGATGCAGAATTTAATTCCTCATCCAAGGAGTACCCATGTTGCATACTTTCGATGGACCATGCTATGCAAAAAATTATAAATACATGAAAAAACGTGATTGCAATCACGTTTCTTCATGTATTTATAAATTTTCGCATAGCATGGTCCATCGAAAGTATGCAACATGGGTACTCCTTGGATGAGGAATTAAATTTTGCATCCAAAGAGTACTCCTGCTTGAAATTTGATTAAAATTTTTTGGAGATAAGTTGAAAATATGAATTGAAAAATTAGTTTTATTATTTTATTATTATTTTATTGTTTTTACCCTTTTTACTTTAAAAAATTGTGAATCATCCCCCATGGTTGACATCATCATCTTGAATCCTATTGGTTCTTATAAAGTTTATTTTTGTTGTACATTTTTCTTAGGAGGCCCATTTTAGACCTCAAAATTCCCCTAATGCTCCAATGAATCACGTTCCCAAACGCGGATTTCATGTTGGATGTTATCCTTTAAAGTCCCTATGAAGACATCAACCCTTTGTTTCTCTGGAATATCACTTACCCTTATATTCAATTTTTGGAAGTCCTCAATGTGCTCCAGCACTGAACCCTTTTGTTTGATATTTATCAAATTGCTAAAGAAGGTGTTGCTCTTTGTATCCTCATAATTTTCTGTCATTTCCTCCGTAAAAATTGACCAAGTGACAATTTTTTTATGAGAGAAAATCCATTGATACCATACAAATGTATTTTGTTCTAAATATAAATTTGCAATGCGTACCTTTTGCGTGTTTTGCACATTATTGAGATCAAATTATTGCTCCATCTGTAGTATCCAGGTTATGGGATCCTTGCCATCAAACTTCCTCATATCCGTCTTTCGAATATGGTGGTTCTTCCATCCAATATTAGAGTTTATGAAATCATGATTAAAATTTATTTTTTTCTCATCATGAGTTTCCTCTACTATCTTTTTTCCATTAGGAAACATTTCTTGTATCAACTTTTTCAAACCTTCCATGTCTACTTTTAGATCATTCTTCATGTTTTCCATGTTGTCTTTCATTTTTTCTTCCATGTCATCCATCTTAGCTTCCATGCCAACTTCCATGCCATCCATATTAGCTTCCACACCTTTCTTCAAACCATCCATATTATTCTTCAAACCATCCATCTTTGCTTCCATGCCTTTCTTCAAAACTTCCATTTCATTTTTTGTCTCTTTACGAGAGCGAAATTTGGTGCACTTGCTCTTGTAATTTTGATAGATCATGTTGCAATTATTTATCTTCATGAGTCATAGTAGAGTACTCTGAGGGCTTAATGGGTGTTGAATTATTTTTAGGAGGCATTTCAGAACCCAATACTGAAATATATTCTCAATAGGCCCTTGGAATCACTTCAAACTGATTTTTTTTTACACAAGACTTATGCAATTCGGAAAAAAATACACACCTTTTTCTTTCTTTTGAGGAGCTCGATATTGAAACTGAATTATCTCTATGATTTAGGATTGGAAATATCTGAAATTTTGAACTAATTTAGCCCTCCGAATTCTCTTTCTAATGACATAGGCCTGACTTGATTTGGATTATTGAAGACAAAGTTGTGCCCAATATCCTACGATGACCTAATTATGGACTAGTTCAATCGAGCGAACTTGTACGACTTTCCACGTGTCATTTTTCCCTCCTTCGGCTCTAAAATTGATAGAAAGGAAACTACAGTCTGTATACTTGCGGCCACTTTTTACATAATTCCAATTCGATGCTCAGAGGGATTTATGAATATTTTCCCACAATCACCTCTTTGAGATGAAATTCGGGAGCCTGCAAAAGACCTAACTTCCACAGACCATATCTTCAAAAATATTTCAAACCAGGATCTGAAATGTTGTGACGATGTTCCTCAGGGTTTCATATTTTCACTCTAAAAATTTCAACTTCTGAACCTTCATAGAAAAATAAAAAGTTATAGCGAAAATGCCACAATGACCTGTATGGCGCAGCGAAACCCTAGAATCGAAAGGCTCTGATACCAAATGTTGAGAAACCAGCTCCAAAAATAGAAGAAAAAATATATCAATGCCTTAGAAATAAGCCACTTCGAGGGGGAAACCTCCAATACATTACATGAATGAACAATTCTTGGATGATAAAAATGATAAAACCTCCTTTCTATATATAGGAGTCCATGGGGCCACAATGTAATCCTAGTGGGGCCACAATGTAATCCTAGCCAACCTAACAATAATAATTGAAGGGCACAATAATAACAATATGGGGGTTACAGGGATACAATAATAACAATAAGGGGGTTACAATAACAACAATAAGGGACTATACTAGTAATATAGGGACCTAACAAATTCTTACTTCTATTTGTTTCTAGGCATGTTGCCCATGTAACAGGTATCAGCCATAGTAGAGACGAAAACTTTTTCTGAAACCTACTCCCGAGACAGCCGGAAGCACAAGTTGCACTTTTTAGGCCAAAACCTGCGACCTAAACCTTTAGGACGCTGAAAATAGCCTGAAACCTGCGACCTTAGCTGAAAATAGGTCAGAACCTACGACCTGTACGTTTTGCGGGAAATTTTCAGTGATTTTTATGGGTTTGTCTCGGATATTGTTCGGGGTTTTCTGACCTCCCTCTCCACCCATCTTGGACCTGTACTTTCTTATTTTTACTCATCAAAGTAGGAACCAAGCCCCTTAGGGCTTCAGTATGCTTCCACCTTGTTAGGAGGATTTTAGCTAAAGCAGGTCTTCTGAGATTTCAGTGTGTTCAACCATTTTTCGAATCTGAACCTATACTTTCATATCCATTCCAAATCAGTTATTAAGCCATCCAAAACACCTATTTTTAGTTTTTTTTGGTCCTCCTTTAGGGTCCCCTCAGTTTCCCTTCAGGTTGTAGCCTTTCGCCACCTTTTTTGTAGCACTTTTCCCTTTGGGATTTTGTTTTTTTCTGCACCTATTTCTACCATATCTGACCTTTAGAATCTTGTCCCTCCCGACTTTAGATCCATTGGTCGTTTTATGTGTTTTGACTAGATTTATCCCACCCATAGACTAGTTGTTGGGAAGCCCTCCTCCTTGGGTTTAAATTGATGCATCTTTAGATGTTTATTTTCTATCGTATTCAGTTTCCTTTACTGTCATTTTCAAATTTATTTACAATTACACAACATATTTTTTTTCTTTTTTCTCTACACACGTATGGGCTTAATTAAAATTAACACACTTATCACATACATGCACACCCTAAGTTAGGAGCGCCTGGTTGACACTACTAGGCCAAGACTAAAAAATTGTAATCAATTGATCCTGCACCTCCCTACCCTTGTTTCGACATTGTACTCATTTGATCCTGCACCTCCCTGCCCTTGTTGGTCTCTCTTCCTTCTGTGATATGTGTCTGTTTTCCATCATTGTGCCCCTAAGGAATTTATCCCAAAGATTCCTAGGCCTTCATCCTCAGTTTTCATTAGGAAGACTTACTCCTTCGTGTAGGGTTCGAGTTCATCCTCCACCAAGTCGCCATTCTAACTCTACTTTTGGTTCATTGGGTTCCCCTCACTACAAGGAAAATACCCTCTAGCGAAGGTTATAAAAGAGGCTTTTAGTGTTATAAAATTGGCCAAAATTGTCCAAAAAAAACATTTGTTAACATCCGTTTATGGTTATGGAGGTTTTTGCAGAGCTTTTAATGAAAATTTAACACAACTAAAAAAACTGGGTAGCCGGAGGTTATTACGGATGTTTTATTTATCGGTGCGCTACTAAGGTTTCAATGCAGCGGTGCATGTCATCTAGACAGTGGCCCTGGAGCGGTCTAAGGTTCCTGGATCGGGCCGTCAAGGTATAAAACAACACCAGGCGCAGTGTTGGTGATACAACGCATGAGGCCGTACTAATTGGTCTTGGGATTTTTGCAGTGCCCATAGGTTGTCTCAATGCACTGGTACATAGACTTATAGAAATGCACCAGTGCATCGTATCAGAAAAATGCACCGATATTTATAATTGGTATTGGTATTTGTGAGGTGCCCATACATCGTAAAAATTCATCGGTGTGTACACTCACATAAGAACACCGGTGCGCAGTATCGCACAAATGCATCGAGATTTTTAATTAGTTTTGGTATTTGTGCGGTGCCCATAGGTCGTAGAAACGCATCGGTGTGCTTCAAAATACAAAAGAACCGGTGTATAGTACCTAACATGCACCGATTCTTATTTTGTGTTTTTGAGAAACATCGACCTGTGACAGTGCAATTATTGTGATTTTTCTAAATTCATTATTTATCAAAAGTTGACACATCTTATAACAATATTCATATTAGTTAAATTTTTATTAATGCATTTGAATGTGATGTTTGGATTAATTTCTTATATCATATCATAATTATTGTGGTTTTTTAAAATTCATTATTCATCAAAAGTTGACACATATATATCTTATAACAATATTCATATGAATTAAATTTGTATTAGTGCATTTGAGAACGCATACAATGGCATATGCAATAATGGCAATGGAGAATGCAATAGAATAAATTAAAATGTATATATATATATATATATATATATATATATATATATATATATATATATATATATATATATATATATATATATATATATATATATATATATATATATATATATATATATATATATATATATAATATATCTTTTTGCTACAAAATGGGACAGGTTATTGGTATCCCTTTGTCTTTCAATTGGGACACTATGTCCATTACATTAAACAAAATGTCTGATTTCACAGACATATTTCAAAAAATACAACGCCTTGCTTTGATATCCAAACATAGTGATCATCATTCATCGCTTGAAATACTGTCACTACTAGAGCTACTTCCATGACTTGGGTTATTTTCAAGAATGTTTCGTTCACGGTGTTGATTGTTTTCTTCTTCTTCACCTTCCATCTACAAACATAAAAATAAACTTAAATGAGTGTATATACATTGGTGAGAATAATGAAAATTTCAATATTAAATAATATACATCAATGTAAATCTAAAAGAAAAATGACATACCATAACAACAATTGACTCATAAACTACACACATTCTTTCAAAACCATGTACCATGCCTTCTTTCAAAATTTCATTTGTTGGCGCAGTTCCATACTTTGTATCCTGCAAGTTTTATACCCCATAACAAATCATATATTTAAAATAAAAATTGTTTTGTTCTATTAATTATAGATGGAGCTAACTAAAACAAGATCGATAGATGCTTACAAATTCCACAATTAATTTCTAATATGCCAACATATACTCACAACCCATATTTAACCCAATTTCAATCAATTCGTGTGATGGTTCTTCTTTGTATGTTAGCACATGTTTGAAGAAATTTAATGATGATTTTTGTAAAACAACTTAAAAAATACAAAAATTAAATCTAGTTAAGTTGCTATAAGGAAGTGACAATTACTTGCAAACTTAGATATCAACCCTTTTCTTCCTTGTCGTCCTGTTTAATGTGGTGAATGGGTTCCATTTTCTTTTATTTTCTGCAAGAAATTCTTGAAAATTAATATTTAATGCTAAATTGTTTAATTATTGTACCTAATGATCAAAAAATTCAATGATTACATATTACATTTGAAGAACATTGTTGTTGAGATGGCTCCTCCTCCGATGCAATTTTGTCCATTTCTTTGACCATCTCCTTGTACACCTTTTTGGACATTTCTATTGGCATAATTCTTATATCAACTCGTTCATCTTTTGAGATATTCATAATATTCCTAAAAATGTAACATGACAATAAAATATTTAATTTTTATATTGATATATGAAAACTAAATATAACAAAAGTGATATTTATAAATAATTCTAGACAAACATTTAAAGGAATATTACTTTTTCATTCCTTTTTTTTGTTGTTGTACGTTTTTTCTATTAAAAGTCTGACATGTCTCATTGCCCAATTCTCTAGAAACTCTTCCTGTAGTTTACATAAAATTTGGTTCTTGGAATCATTGGATTGGTTTTTTTATTTTAAGTGGAAAGAATGTCTATACATTCGTTCCACTATATCCCTCAAACTTTTGTAAAAGTTTTTCCCCCTTTCGTTTTTCCTGCACCACTCCAGATGAGCTAAGGAGCAATTCATTTTAATTTGCATGTTCTATTTTTTTTCTTTTCTTAGAACAACATTCCTTTTATGAGTTTTTGGTCCCTGTAGAACATTAAACAAATGTGAATTAATAGATTGTTTTACATGTGTTATCTAATAATTTTAAGTATATTATTAATGAAATTTAAAAAAAGAAACTCATATTGGATCGATAGTATTTTTTCATTCACCTGATTCATCCCTTTGCAATATTTCCATCAAGATTTTACGCTTTTCTGGTCCTAGATTAGAAATAACCTTATTGAGCTTCGTCATTTTGTGGCTTTGCATGATACACAGTAAACAATACATATTAGTTGAACTTACATATAGTTCAAAAATAATATTTTTTCTAAAGAATTTACAAAGAACTTGACTTTTTTTCTTTTCTTGATGTGTTCTCAGTATTTTTGTTACTTGATCTCTTATCATTCATTTCTTTGTCAATCTGAAACATGTACCATATCATTCATTAATATATTTATAAATAAACTGTCAACTTTCTAGGTCAAAAATAAATCTCAAGAAACCGGTGCGTCTTTCATGTTTTACACACCGATGTCAGTGTGTGGGGGTATTATAAACTCACCGCAAAAATAGTATAATAGACCGTACAGTGTGTGGGGGTATTATAAATGCACCGCACAAATAGTGTAATAGGTCGTACGGTGCTATCCTCGTAACATAGAGCACTGGTGCCCTATTTTAGATATGACGCACTGATTTAAAAAAAAAAAATTCATTTTTTTTATTACAGAGTACTTGCGCGGTGCGCTGTATAATACAGCACACCGGTGCGCTATGTTACGCAGGGCGCATCGATAAAAAATCCATTTTTTTCCAAAAATTCACGCAAGGGCCGAATGGATTGGGATCCAACTATGCAAGTCATCCCATGGGTTGGATTTCAATCTAAAATGAAAATCTCTATTTCTAAAATCATAGAAATAGGGAGAAGAAAGGGCAGAAACAAAAAAAATGAAGGTTTTAGGGTAAAAATGGATCAAACTACAGAAAAAAGAAAAAAAAATAATCAAATTTAATCACGATATGGTTTGATATTCTATGATACAGGGTTTGAATCACCAGAGGTTTGGTTTTTGATTGTCTGAATACTTCTATTTGAACGTATTTCACTGCTCCACAGTGCTCTCTTGCTCTCTTGCTCCAAGTATGTCTCCTACAAATCTCCGGCTGAAAATTTTAGCAAAAATAGCGAAATAATGAAAAGTGTTTAGTATTTAAAGAATTATTTTATGAAATTAAATTTTTGAAAATATTTTGGTGCCCATTTTTCAATTTTCCATTTTTTTTCACTTAAAGAAAACAGAGTTTCACTTTTTTTATTTGCGTTTATTCGTCACTTGTGCGTCACTTAATAGCACCACACCAGTGCGTCCATTTTTAACACCAGCACCGGTGCACAGTAACTAAAACGCACTGGTGCGGTTATATGTACAATAGCACCGATTAGCAGTTAAGGCACCGAAATTGAGAATTAGAATTCTGTTTATTTTTTAAAATTATAATTAGAATTAGAATTGAGAATTGGAATTGGATAAATTATTGATCGAAATAATTATTCTTCCAATGAATTTTGTTTGTTGTAGGAGGTCCCCACTGATTATGTGGAGAGAATGCAATGCGGGGCATGTGAAGATGCAATACTACAGGACCCAAGTGGGAAATTGTGGCATGTGAACCTGTGCTATGCTAAGACGTGGGAAGTTTTCAAAAATGGTTGGGAAAGTTTTGTTTCTGAGCAGTTTATTGAAGTTGGAGATATTTTAGTTTTTAGACATGTTGGAAATGTAAATTTGCTATGAAAATATTTGGGCCATTTATTTTCCAAACTACACCTCTTCTTCTTTCAGAAAAGAAACTTGAACCTTTCCATAACCTACAACAAGAAAATGTACCCCATGATCTACTTGCTGACCAATGATCTTCTTGCTCATTTGTAAGTTCCTCCTCCATATTGGCATCCAATTTCCTCTTTTCTCCTTTGTGCTTTCTATCTTTATCTTAACAAAATTTATACAATCTCTATTTTACGAGAAACTGACCTTGAATGTTCTTGAAGCAATGACAACGAGTCCTTCATTCTGCATTTTTTAGTAGAAGAAGACTGATTTTCGACTAGACGATGTAGTTATTACATGTGGAGGCAATAGTTTCCTGTAGAAAATAAGTATAGGGTTGAGCATAGGAAAGAAATTGCAAAATGGGCTATTACATTAGCTTTTCTAATGGGAAACCGATTTCCAAGTGGAAATATGGTAGCTGCAAGTATCTATGCTTTTCTTCCCACATAAATGGTCACTGGATTTCCATTTATAATACAAGCAGAATTTTTACTGGTTTCATCCATAGGACAACAGCTCAGACAAGTTAGAGATGCCATTCAGGTTCAATTGAAAGTCGAAGATGCAATTTTATGCGACGTCATCTTTGCCGGTAAAAGTTTATGTAAGCCAACTGAAGCTCGAATAATACTCCTAGCTGATTTTAAATGCATTCTGGAGAATCTTTCCCTTCATGGGACCTACCAGCCCGATCAACAACGTAAATTGACCTTTCTCTGTTGTCCTTAAGGGAATGAGAATCCTTCCCTTCATGGTGCCTCTTGGCTTTATCAACTGCCTCGATTGATCTTTCTTTGCCATCAACTCTTCTCTCCATTTCTCCATCATGGGACCTCTTACCCCTATCACCGGCATCAACCGAATGATCTCTAACGGTCTCAACCTGTACTCCTTTTCTCCTTTTGTACTCTGTCGAGCTTTGTAGCCATCTACATCCGTGTAAGCGTCTTTGTTTGTCTTTCTGATTGAACCACTCATTTTCTCTGTTATAAACTTCTCAGCCGAAATTCGAACTCTCTTATTTTCAAACCATCATCTCCTCAGAAAAATTCTTGCCCGTGATTCGAACCCTCCACTGCTCCAATACTGCACTTTACATAATAACCCTGTTCCGGTGCGTGGGGTTTTATAGGCGCACCAGTGCGGTTTCATGAGATCGAGGTTTATGTTTTGGCGCAGTGTTTTATGACGCACCAGTGCGGAAGAGTTGTGAAGCACCAGTGCATCTTAGTACTTAGATGCACCAATGCATGGTATGATGATAAGCGCACCAGACTGTATAAAGTTTTTTTTTTTTTGGTGTGTAAGATGATAATAAAATAATGATAATTCTAAAGTACATGAATTTATTTGCATTATTTTCTAAACTTTATTATGTTACAAAAATTCATATTGTTCTAGATTTATTATTTTACAATTATTTGCAAATTTACAAATTTAAATATTTTAATAAAATCATTTAACATTAATACAATTAAAATTTTCACATTAATTCAATTAAAATTTAACAAATATTTTACATACAATTACAATTAAAATTACAATTACAATTTTACAATTTCACATACAATTACGATTAGAATTACAATTACAATTTTAATTTTACATACAATTACATTTACAATTAAAATTTTACAATTACAATCATTTCACAGTTTTACAAATATTTTACATACAATTACTGTTAGAATTAGAATTGCATTTACAATTACAATTACAAATACAAATACAATTTTATAATTTTACATAAAATTAGAATTTCAATTTCAATTACAATCAAGACATAATATTTAATAAATATCATGGTCATTTAATATTAAATTAATTAATAAACATCACGATCATGATAACCATCGTACAAACATAATATTCGACTAAAAAAAACATTCAAAATCGCTAACATCATCGTGATCATGATCATCTAACAAAACACAATTAACATTATATATTAACATCATCACAACCCAATCATCAAATATACACCTCATGTCAAATAAATCATGCTATCACATACACATCTATCTGCAAGTTGCACATTAAATGAACATATCAAACATGACCTAACAATATACACATCATGATGATCACCAACATGTAAATTAAGTACAACTGCAACATGAACATAAAATACATGAACCATATACATATATATATATATATATATATATATATATATATATATATAACTGAATAATGTTAAAAATATACAACTGTAATATAAATGTCATGGATCAGCTGGTGGCATTACAACATCAATAGCAGTACTAGTGGAGGCCTGCTCAGTCAATGGTGCAGCCTTGACGGTCGATGGTCCAGCCTGCTCATGATCATGAGTACTGATGGATGCTGCAGGCTTCTGACTGGGCGTGGCTGATGGTCCAGCCTCATCTCCATGATGACTATTGCTAGATGCTAGTGGAGGCTCATGCACATCTGGTGTGACATGAGGTGAACGATCATGAGATGATGAGTCGCTGCTCGCAAACTATCCATCAAGTTTTGTGGCTCGACCATGCCTATAACGTGAAAAAATCCTCCTTAGTTGCATAAAAATGTCATAGCTCCTACGACATGCCGCATCAGGTTGTACATGTCATGCAACATGCCTCTCCACATCTGTAATAGCCGATCATTGGCCTGTATGTCTCTGTAATGAGCAGGCCTGATGCTCGCCTCAACAATCAATGCACTGAGTTGGTCGCCCAACTCCATCCTGTATCTAGTATCAAGTTGACTGCGCCTAGCAAAAGGAGGTACTGGCGCGCCAGTAGGAGCATGTCTCTCTGCATCGGCCTCATGATGATGCTCGGCATCTGGCATGCCCTAATCATCATTAGGATCCACACCTGGATCATGTGGTGGTGCCAACATCTCCTCACCATCAAAAGAGCCAATGTCTGCAAAATATATACAAGTACACAACAATAATTAGAAAATTTCGTTACACAATTTAATAAAAACAAGTTAAAGAACATGTTAGAATAAATTTAAATAAAATAGTAATACTACCTTTATCATCTGGTGGCTCATAATCTGTGAAGAGGATGTTGGCACACCCTCGCCAATCCAATCCAACATAAGGACAGGGGACCATAATGAAGGGATGAAGCACGTTAACACTGGCTGGTAAGTCCAGTGCATCATGCGATACCCTAGATGGAAACATAGTCTCGCCCCTCTTGGGCATTATCTACCCCCACATATGCATCCATGCCTCCAACATTGGCCTACGAGGCTGCCGAACAAAAGTAGGCCTCATCTTTGGAAACCTCTCAAAAAATAAACAAAAAAGCTTTGAAGCAAAAGGGAAGTTGACCCTCCCTTGTGCATGAGCATGGCATCTATGTAAGGTTGTATAGAACTGCTGCAAAAAAATGGCAGACAACCTGACAAGTCGTGGCTCTTGTACTAAAGAATAAACATAATATAGAAGCGAGCAACTAATGCGTTTCCTATCACTGGTGTTGTGTGAAATGGTCAAAATGAGAAGTGAGAGGCACTGCACCTCCTCACTACCAAATGAACCAATATGTAACCGACCTCCAGCAACCTGAAAATCTGCAGGAGACAATACTGGTGCTCCAATGTATCTCCATGAGTAGACTAACTGACTCCCTGCTACACAACTAGCTGGAACCTCTAGGAACGATGGAAAATCCACCCCTCTCCTCGATAGCCCTGTAATGAAATATACATCCTCCTCAGTGGGTGTGTACCACTGGTTAGGACCAACCTGGAAATCCTTTTGGTGGGCATTCCACCTACGGACAAGATGTCTCAAAAACACACTATGGGCCTTTAGGAAAGTAGCCTCCTCATAGAACTTGAGGAGGCCTAACTGCCTTAGGAGCCCTTGGGTAGCTGCTATAATAGGGCAAGGGTACGCATCTCTCTCCCTTTCTCATGCCTCCCATAGGAAAACCATGTCATACTTCTCTGCTTGTTGTTGTTGTTGTTCCCCCTCTTCTCTTTGAATCATTGAAATATTAAATAAAAATTATTTATTGAATGAGATATGTATTTAGGAATATACATATAAATTTTTTTTTTTGAAAAAAAAAACAGACCAGTCAATGCGCCACAAAAATAGTCATGCACCGGTTCCGGTGCATTGTTTGTTTGTCACGCACCAGGGGCGGTGCCCCAGATGACATTCAACGCACCCTATGTGGTGCACCTGAAAAATTTTAAAGCACCGTTGACTATGCATGGTGTCAGAAGAGTGGTGAGTTGAATAAAATATACACCCTGGCATGTATAGTTGTGTCAACACATTGACTTCCTGACAAATTACATAGTTGACGGTGTGGTCTTTTACCAGACCGCACCGTTAAAGACCGCACCGTCAACGCTGTTGGAATGCCGAATGCGGTGCACTGACAGACACCGAGGCGAATATTTCCGTCAACGCACTATGTTTCTATTCCCATGGTCAACGGTGTGACTGGCTAAATAACCGCACCTCACTTTTTTTTTAAATTTTAAAACAACACGGGGCACCTTTTGGTACCACCCTAGATATGGTGCAAATACCATTAACACCGGTTGTGGTGCGACTTGTAAATTTTATAGGCAGCACTGCTTACCGGTGCGAGCCAAACGGCTCGTGCACACTGCACGACAAATTTTTTTTTCTTTTAAATGGTTAATTTTAAGGTTATTCGAAATTATAATCCACTAAAAAGCTTAATTATGGAAAAACAAGAAAAATACCTATACATTTCGCCATTGAGGAGGCATATTGACTGTAGAATTTTCAAAATAAAATTATCCCACCATTTTGCAAAATGCAAGCTGGATATTGGTGGGCAATGCACAATAGTAGTGTGTGCAATGGGAGCACCGATCTTAGGGCAGCTCAGACAAGGATAAATTGCATCGGTGCTTGAGAGCTCTGGAGCACTGAGAAAAGTGATAAATGCGGTTTTTTGGCCGTAATTTTTTTTTATTTAATCCTGTTCTAGTGCACGGGGTTTTATAGGGGAACCAACGTTGCTTCTTATGAATGCACCAGTCGGTTTCTATTTTGGTGATGTGTTTTATGATGCATCGATGCGGTTTCTTAACACTGCACTGGGCAGTTTCTCTTCGTGATGTTTTATGATGCACCAGCGCGGAAGAGTTGTGAAGCATCGGTGCTCTATAGTAATACGATGCACCAGGCGAGCGTGTACAAAGTGCATGGTGTCTGGTGTGCAAATGTTTTGTGCACACTTTTGCTTTCTCTTGTAGAGTGCACCGGTGATTGAGAGCTCTTGAGCACTGAGAAAAGTGAAAAATGCAGTTTTTTGGCCGTAATATTTTTTTATTTAACCATGTTCTAGTGCGCAGGGTTTATAAGCACACCAGTGCTGTTTCTTACGAACACACCGGTCAGTTTCTATTTTGGCATAGTGTTTTATGATGCACCAGTGCAGTTTCTTAATACCACACCAGGCAGTTTCTGTATTGGTGCAGTGTTTTATGATGCACCAGCGCGGAAGGGTTGTGAAGCACTAGTGCTCTACAGTAATACAACGCACCGGGCGGTTGTGTATGGAGCACACATTGTTCAGTGTGCCAATTTTTTGTGCACACCAGTGCGATTTTTGATTATAAGCGCACCGAGAGGAAAACATCCACAAAACCCTCTGCCCGCCAACCTCCTCTAGTAACCTCCACTAGAAATGTATGTATGGGGTATTTTTATAAGGGGTTCTTGGAAAAAATCCGCTAGAGGGTATTTTCCTTATAGTGCCTTCTAGTTCTATCCCTGGCTCTCCTCCACCTTTCACCTTCATCATGTTTGGTTTAGGACCTAACGTTGGTGGTAGCCCTAGCCCTAATGCTGGGAACGCTACTAGTGGTGCCACAATAGGAACTATCCCGGCTGCTCCCTTGATCCCTTATATGGTAGGCCTCATTCTTCTCGATTTTAGCCAGTTGATTAATGACCCCATACACCATGACCTGGTTGGCTTGCTATTCCAACCAAGCTCCCTTCAGACATCCCCAAGTTTTAAGGAATTGTTGGAGAGGATCCTACCAACCATGTTTGTTCTTTCCACATGTGGTGTTCATCTAACTCCATCACCGATGACTCTATCCATCTTCGGTTATTCCAGCATACGCTTACTGGAGAAGCTTCCAAGTGGTATGTCGACCAGGCCTCCTCCTCTCATACTACCTTTTCAACTCTTGCCAAGGCTTTCCAGTCTTACTTCCAGCTTCCCCTTCTCTATGACACTAGTTTAGAACTCTTTACCTCTTTCCGTAAATCATCTGCCACCTTCCTATCTGACCATGTCCAAGAATGGCAGAGAAGAAAGAGCCTATGTCGAGCCCCTACCTTCGAAGACCGTGTCTACATGGACTGGTTTCTTAGATCTTTGTTGCTTTCTATTGGAAAATATGTCGCATATCACTTCCCTTAGACTGAGGAAGCTTCCCTCCAAATTGCATGGAAATATGACCTGATCCACACACGATCTAGTTATGTTTATACCG
Organism: Pinus albicaulis; assembly: GCA_034641835.2. NCBI lineage: Eukaryota > Viridiplantae > Streptophyta > Pinopsida > Pinales > Pinaceae > Pinus > Pinus albicaulis. Next base: position 442,944,015 of record CM076577.1, on the reverse strand, counting down.
TATTACCTGATCTCCCTAGAGCCAGTGGTGCCAATGCACCGAGGGCACCCCATGCCGCCAATGGTATCATTGGAGCCATTTCAAATCCATACACTCATCCTCCCATGGGTTATGGTTTTCCTCAGGGAGGGGCTAGCTCCTCCAGCACTCTCCCCCCTCCCGGTAGCATGTATCCAGGATATGGCATGCCTCCTCCTTTTTCCTAACCTATTTACCCAAATTTTGCCTAACCTCCTTATTAACCATATCCGTAGCCCGCTGCTCCAGCTCCTCCAGCATTAGCAACTCAGCCTCCCTTTCCTTCTCAAGCTCCACAACAAAAACCACCACTCCCTCAGGGTCAAGTGTATGCACAACAGGGTGTGACTAATCCTCCTACTTCCAAAAAGAAAAAGAAAGGAAACCAACACCAATATTCCCTAGGTAATCCATGAAATAATCCCCAAGGGAATGCACCTAACACTGCAACCCAAAAACAGGGCACTCAGCGTAAGCAAGATAGACCCATTCACATGAATAAACCAGGTTCTTATTGCGGTGTCTATGGTCACTACACCCATGATTATCCTCTTTTACCTCATATGCGTTAGATGTGGGAAGCTCAAGCAACATCTTGAGGACAACAAGCCTCCCCTTCAGTTCCTCTCAATGATGCCCATATCCAACTGGCTGTGTTCACCAATCCTTTCCCCCAACAAGGATATATGACTGCCCAACCCCTTAAGAGTTAGGCATCCACTCAACCTCCTCCATCTGGTAACTCTGATTACCATATCCTCATGATGAACTCTGACCAATCCACTATTGTTGACTTGAACCTTCAGACTCGGTTTCGTCAGTAAAACAATACCCTCGTTACGTCTGCTACTTTGCCCCCTTCTTGAGGTCCCACAGAGCCTCTTTCGACACCCAATGGTCCTTTACTAATCCCTCAACCTAAGGCAGATGTTCATTAGAAGATCCCCAAGGGAACATTACACCGAAACACTTCTTCTGGTAAAGCTGCTCACTCTTATAGTATAGTAGATGACTTGGCACAATACCCTGCCGCCATGTAAATGTTGGAAGTCCTCCAGTCGTGCCCTTCACAAGGAAAATCTCTATTAACTGCCATGGGCATTGTGGATCCTTCAGATGATCATTTTATTTTCTTCGATGTTGACCAGTTAGAACATCCCCCCCTTCCTACTTCCATCACCTTCCAAATCCCTGTTAAGATCTGGAATGCCAACATCTACCGTTGTATCATTGACGAGGAGGCATCCACCTATGTTATGTCCGCTTCAGTTTGGAAAAACCTTGGATCTCCTGATTTAGCCCCTTCCACTATCACCCTCTGAGCATGGGATGGCCACTCTTCCCAACCCCTTGTCATGTTCTACAACTATCATATTACTCTTGCGTGCAAGACTGTTTGTATTGACGTAGAATTAATTAATGCACCCTTATACTTCAACATTCTATTAGGTCGTAGCTACACTTATGCGATATTTGTTGTCCCATCTGTGATTCACCATAATATGTGATTTCCTCACAATGTAAATATCGTCACCATCAATCAATTGACATATTACGAACCGAAGTCTGATACCTCTCTTGAGTCCATCATCTCTTCGGTGGCCAGTAAAAAAATAGTCGAACCTCCAACCAGTGTCTCACCTGGAGTCTATAAATATTCCTCTTTGCTTGGTTCATTCCCTCGTCTCCCTCCTCCTATCGTTGACCCTAGCTCGTCGAATGTTCGCATGATGAAATAATCTCAGTCCAACCTCAGATGGACCAGTTCGACCTGTCCACAGCCCCGTCCTCTGCAACCTACTCTTATCACCTCAACTCAGCCTTAGGACCCTCTCCTCAAGGCCCCTCATCTACAGCTAGTGTCCATGATCCTATATACCCTCCTTAAATGGTTCCCCCTGGCCTTAACCATACCGAAGTTGTCTCGCCTGGCCATTACCCCTTTGGTCAGATACCATTTCTAGCTTCCCCCTCTTGGAGTATTTTTAGTACTTGTTATGGATACCTTGTCTCTTCCTAACATGACCCTGGGGATCCCATTCTGGTACATTGATCCCCCAGCCAATATCCTGCCTGGTCAGCCCAAACCTTATACTTCTTTGACCCCAGTCCAACCTGTTGCCATGACCCCTCCCTTTATTTCCTATTGCGAAAGCTTCAAGTGAGGGGGAAAAAGCCCACAAGAAGGCACCTAACGAAAAGGCCACCCAGACAACCCCTTCTCCTCCTTAGCCTCCAAAGCGTACCCCTCTGTGTGTTTTGTGTGATTTTTTCAGTCAAGCCACCCATAACTATCCTAAATTTCCTCGTATCAAGCCCATGGTCAATGTCGCATTTCCTGAATCTAAAGTCTTTGAAGCCCCCATTACTTTACCGACTACAACCAACAACCCCAAGATTGTTCACACCAACCACCCCTGTGCTTTTTGTGATATCCATGGCCATTATACCCACCTCTATCCCTGCCTCAAGAATTATCGCGCCTCTTTGGAAGCAGTACGGGAATACGAGGCCGAACAGAATGAGTCTGCCTCTCCCACACTTGCGCACTATGCTTCGACCTAACCTGAGGATACATCTACTTCCATTGAAATTCCCCCTCCTAATGTCGAGACAACGGAGCCTTCGGCCACCATTTTCTACCTATCATCATCCATGAGATCCATTATGGAAGACCCCTTTGGGACTTCCCCTTCTGTTTCGCCTGACCTCCCTTCAGCGATCACCCTCAGCTCAACATCGGTGGATCCTTCATCTACTTGTTCTTCCGTCACCCCCCATGATGATGTGCATGTGAACCTTTCTTCTCATCATGATGACTTAGGTAGCTTTGTCGTGTCATGTGGTCTCCCTTCCACCAATCACCCCATCTTCCATTCTGATGAAGACATTATGGAAGCGATGACCGCCCCTGACTTTCTGTGGGATGATATGAACCACCGTGCATACTTCCTCCCACAATAGCCCCATGATCAATATGTTGTGGAAACAAAATACTTCATTCCCAATGAGTTAAATTTTTTTAGAAATCCCATCCCTGAACCTGATGCTTTCAAAGAAGTGAATATGGCCAATATCTCTCCTCCCATTAAAATTAACATTTTTGATAGACTAGGGGTAGAAGAAAAAATTACCTTGGGTGCCCAATGCACCTCGGAAGAAATTGAGGCTTACACCAAGTTATTCAAGGAATTATGTAATGTTTTCTCCTAGTCCTATTCAGAAATGCCCAAACTTGATCCTGCCATTGTTAAACACCATATTGATACATGGCAAAATGCCAATCCTGTCCATCAAAAGTTGAGACCCATTAATCATTTTGGAAGAGAGGTTTTCAAAGCCGAAATCGATAAGCTCAAGCAGGTTAGTTTTATCTATCCCATTGAATACAACACTTGGGTGTCAAATCCGGTTCCTGTTCTCAAGGAACAAGGCACCATTCGTTTATGCACTGACTTTCACGGCCTAAACAAATCTTGTCCCAAAGAAAACTTCCCCACAACATTCATTGACCAAATCATTGACGAGTGTGCAGGGCATGAGGTTTTATCCTTCATGGATGTTTTCTCTGGATACAATCAGATTGTTATCCGTCGTGTTGATCAACTTAAGACTGCGTTCATTAGTCCGTGGGGAACCTTTTCTTATAGGGTCATGTCATTCAGCCTTAAGAATGATGGAGCCACTTTTCAGTGGGCCATGTCATACTATTTTCATAACCTAGCTCATATTATCCTTTCTTATTTAGACAACCTCACTGCACTTTCTAAACATTGGGCACAACACCTCCATGATTTGCATACCGTATTTCTCCGATGTCACAAGTATAATATCTGCCTCAACCTACCGAAATGTGTCTTGTGTGTTCCTTTCGGTCGTATTTTAGGCTTCATTGTGTCAAAATATGTTATAACGCTTGACCCCTTGAAATTTCAAGCCATCCTTGAGCTTCCTATTCCTCGTACCTTACACCAGTTACAAAGTCTCCAAGGAAAAGCTAATTTCCTTCATCAGTTCATACCTGACTATGCCACCACCGCACATGGGTTCCTTAGACTCCTCAATCTAACATTCCATTCATTTTGGATGACTATTCTCAAGATTATTTAGATGCTCTGAAACATGATCTCACCTCCGCTCCCTTGATTCATCCCCTTGACTTTGATAGGGATTTGATCCTGTACATCTCAGCCTACAACCATTCAGTCATTGGGGTCCTTATTCAAGAAGATGATAACGTAATCGAGCATGTTATCTATTATGTTAGTAAGAACCTTTTATGCCCCCCTATGTCCTACTCAGATGAAGAGAAATTAGTATTGGTTGTCTTGTTCTTGGTCCAAAAACTTCGTCATTATATCCTCATGCGTTCCACCAAGGTCGTGACTAATTTCAACCCTATGGCTTTCCTATTGAGCCATCGGGTCATCAATGGGAAGTATGCCCATTGGATCGTTATCCTCCAGGAATTCGTTCTTTAATTTGTCACACCAAAGAGTAAGAAAGGTTTAGCCCTCGCTGAACTCATTTCTGAATTACCTACCAGTACACGAGATCCTCCAATTAATGATGATTTTCCCGATGAAATTTTTTTTCCCATTACTTAAGATGATCCATGGTATGGTGAAATCATCATATATCTGTGAACCCAAAATTTCACACTCCATCTTGATCGTGATGATTGAAAATGTATTTAACACTAGGCCCCCTGCTACCTTCTCACTAGTGACGACCTGTATCATCACGGTGTAGATACTGTCCTTCGTTGTTGTCTCACGCACGTTGAAGCTGAGCAAATCCTTAATGCCCACCATAGCAGTGCTTGTGGTGGCCACCTCTTTGTTCTTTTTGATGCCCAGAAAATCATGCGTACTGGGTATTTTTGGCCTTCTCTCTTCGGTGATTTCATTGAAGAAGTCAAACACTGTTCCAATTGCCAACATTTTGTCCCAAAGGTGCGAGCCCCTCTGGCTCCCCTCCATCCTGTCATCTCAGCTGGTCCCTTATGTAAGTGGGCCATATACTTTATGGAGTTTCGACCTACATCTGTTGGTAACCACAAATATATCATCGTGGCGATTGACTATTTCACGAAATGGGCTAAGGCCATGCCAATGTTCAACAACATGGCAGTGACCACAACCCTCTTTTTATTTAACCATGTTATCACTCGATTCAAAGTTCTAAAACAATTGGTCTTTGACCATGGCCGAGATTTTGGAGATGAGATATGGCATGAGTTGTCCTCTCTGTTGGGATTTAAGCACCAATATTCATCCTCCTATTACCCCCAAGGTAATGGCCAAGTTGAAGCAGTCAATAAAATTATTAAAAACATGCTTCAAAATACGTTGAATAAGCACAAAACCAACTGGCACCTTATGTTCTTCCCTTCTTTGTGGGCCTATAGAACTTCTGTTAAAATCGCCACTGGGTTTACTCCTTTCCACCTTGTTTTCGGTGAGGAGGCAGTCCTACCGATTGAGTCTGAAATCCCTTGCCTTCATATAGATGTCCAACTTACCCCTGATAACCAACCTTTATAAAAATGACTTATCATGCTTGATCACACTTCCAAAGACCGTCGTGTTGCATTACAAACCACCGAGGCGGCTAAGAAATGCACCAAAGCTCAATATGACTGAAAAGTCCACCCTCGTACATTTCACGAAGGTGATCTTGTTCTAGTGTATGACCAGGCTCATGATGTCGTTAGTCATGGGAAGTTTGACTCACTATGGCTAGGCCCTTACATCATCAGTAAGGATTTGGGTAAAGGGGCATACCTTCTAGAGGATTTCAAAGGTCACCCACTTCCTAGTCTTCGTATTGCACTTTATCTTAATAAATATTAACCTTAGCATTTCCCTCCTAAAATGCACAATTTATTTCTTTTAGATAGCCAGCTTTTATATTTTGTGATTTGATACTTCACCCGAAAACTTTTTTCCAAGAAGGGTCTCTTCACCGCTCCTCAAAATCGAATTTCTTCACTTGCAACACTTGTACTTGGGGCACCAATTTTCCTTCATACTTTTCCATGTTCGTGTTGATTTTCTTCGTGAGTAACCATCTTGTACTCATGTTTTCATGGTCCCCAGCAGGCCTATTCTGTGTGGCATCATCATCGAGTCGCCCTTGTTTAGATCATCCGAGTTGATTCATCATCGCATCCATGGAGTCTGTCCCGAGTCCCATTGTATCCCACTACAGTTCTCCATCCTTCATTTCTTTGGTCCTCTCTCGTGTTGCACATTTTGGCCTTTAGTCATATCGTCCCTTATCCCCTCTGCTATTGAGTCATTATTTGTCAGGTCATCCATGCCCTTTATTCTCTAACAAGGGAAGTCGTTAGTCCGCTACTCAATACCCCCCATTCCACCGTCATCCCTAGTGTCAATCTATCAGTCACTCTACTATTATCCTGCATGCCTTAGTTGAGGATCCATTATTGCCTCACCTTTGGTGGAACTCCTTCTGTCGACATCAACTTACTCATTCAGGAAGACAGGTCTAGAGGGCGATGTACCTTGGTTCCAGGTTCCACTCTTATTCTTTGCCTTAGATCAAGAAAAGGGACTCTTTATTGCCCTTTGACTTGATTTTTTCTCAGCTTCAGCTCCTTATGGCATGATTGAGATCCATATACCTGATGGTTCAGTGATGTTGAAAATTGTGCGAGTGATTCCCAGGTGTGTGTGAGATGTTTCAGACCTCATGAGGGGGTGGCCCTTCAGGTATCCCCCCACATACTCAGATGACCTCCCTACTACAGCCTTGGATGCAGCTCCATAGATTTGATGGTTCCGGCCCCAGCTGCTTGCAGTGCATTTTATTTTGCATGTACCATTCAGATTTTCAGAGCCCTTTCCTATTTTACAGGGCCTCTTTGGTTGTATTTATATCTCATGTACTCAGATATTATTGTATAATTATTATTTGTTGTCCTAGGCATAATATGTATGAGGGATCCATTATCATGTTTTTATCTGGCCCATGTTTGTGCTAGCATGTACTATATAGTTCAATCCCTTGTTTGTTGGACACATCATTCTTTGCACTTTGCTATCTCGGCAGGCATAGGTATGCCTCCCCTGCCTCATGTAGAACAGGTACTCACTCATAAAAGAGACTTGTCACACTTGTAAGTCTTGCCTCCTCATGGTCTTTTCCTCTCGTGCTTTGGTCTACATTATATTTCTCTCTTTTTGACTCCCCCTTCGGTGTCTAGTGATTGAGTTCTTACAACGTACTTTGTTCATATGATTATCTCCTAACGCTTGCATGCTGAGAGGAAATATATTGCATCAATTTATTTTCATCTAACTTGTTACTATTAGATGGACCAAAGTACACCATGTAAGACCAATTTTACCCTAGTAAAATTGCTTTCACTATGAAAAATAACTTAGTAATCCATAATTTATTAGGTTGTTTATGGTCTAAACAGGAAACCCCATGAGGAATAATTGAATAAATCCTTATTTGTTTGAGTTTCCTCAGTGGATAATTAATTAAGCCACAGCTTAATTAATATTCCTAGTCATATTTAACCCAAAACAGGAAAATTAATTAGATAAATCATTATTTAATTTATTATTTTCTAGGAATAATTATTTAAAACATTATTTAAATAATATTCCTTATTAAATTTCACTAAATCATTTATAAATAATTGAATAAATCATTATTTATTTAATTATTACTCAACCACATTCTTAAATTAATAAATAAATCATTTATTTATTTATTATTTACAAATAAAGGGATTTTACCAAATTGAAATTCTTTTTCCCTCCAACAAAAATAATAAAATATTCCATAAAAGTTGGATCTAGATTTCGTTAATAATATTTTAATTATGCATCAATATCTAGACCAACTCAATATTTTGTTATATATAGAAGGTTTTTTCCATTCATTCACTACCTTTTTTTACCTAAATATCACTCTGGATCTATACTTTTGGTATGACTTTGATCCTCCGTCAATGTCATATTTTGCTACTTTTTTTCTTGTGAGCTCCCCTTCAGTTCACTTTTTCTTTGGGTTTTCTGCACCATCAAGAAAGAGAGATCTTAGATCTGAAGTGTTGAGGACATACAAGAACCCATCCCATTGAGGGGGATTGCTAACATCTTTCTATGTTCCCTTCCCAGGTGTCATAATACAAATTTATTTTTAAAAATTCTTATATTGTTCATTGGGTGCATGGAGCAGCTCTTGCTTATTATTTGATGTTTAATGTCTTTAACTGCATAGATCTGGATTTATGTAGCATTTATTCTGAACACTAACTGCAGATCTAAGGAAATTGGCAACCATCTTTGATGTTAGGGTTGTTTGTTATGCACAACTAAAGTGATATTTTTTTGTACGCTTGTGATTACAATTCACTCTAACACTAGTATGTAATGCTTCCATTTTCAATAGGCCTAAACAATGGAATACATCTCTTTGTCATGGGTGGGATACTTTCGAACTGTTTCTGAAGGTGTCTCATTGTGATATGCCGCTAGATTCCTCTACTGAGTAATAACTTCCACGATAACATAGGCAAAGGCATCTATCTAAATCTTAAATGGTTGTTGCAAGTCTATTAATGTAAGCACTAGTGTAGAGAAGAGGTGACGCTTCAATTCAACAAATTCCTTCTGTTTGGATTTGGACTAGAAGAACTTTTCTTTTGCTCCGCCCTTGGTGACTTGACTCAAAGGCCAAGTGATATTAGAGAAACTCAACACGAACCTGCGGTAGGAATTGGAAAGTCCCATAAACTTGCATAGCTCTGTTAGAGTGGTTGTGGTTGGCCAATCTCGAATAACTTGTACTTGATTGGGTATGGGTTGGGTCCACATGCACACCCCAATCATCAATGATGTACCCCATATATTGAACCTAGGTCATACGAAAAGTGCATTTCTCCAAATTGGCACACAACTTGTGTTGTCGCGAGGTTTGGAGGACCTGCCATATATGGTGTAGGTTCTCTTCCCAAATTTGGATAAATATCAAGATGTCATCCTAATACAATACCATGAATGAGTTGGTGAAGGGTTGCAATATGTCTTCCACCAACCTAATGAAGGTTGTGGGGGCATTTGTCAACCCGAAAGACATGACCAACCATTTGAAAAGGGCCTCCTTAGATTTGAAGGTAGTATTCCACACATAGAAGGGTTTGATTGGCATATGGTGATAACTAAACTTCAAATAAATATTGCTAAAATATTCGGCCCCCTTGAGTTGGTCCAGAAGGTCATAAATCTGTGGGATTGGATACCTATTCCAGACATTGATCGTATTCAATGCTCGATAGTAAATACAAAGTATCCAGGTGTCTTCTTTCTTCTGTACCAACACGATTGAGCTCCCACATTGTTATTAACTTGGCCTTATTTCCATTTCTACAACAACTCCTGAATCTACCTCTTAATTTCATTATTCTTGAGAATAGAGCATCGGTAGATCGATTCGTTGGGTAGCATCGCACCCAAGATCAAATCGATGGAATTCTTGACTTGACAGTACAAGGGTACCCCTATGGGTGAGGTGAATATTTCCTTGTACTCCTCCATGACCTTGTCCATCTATTGTTGTCATGCGGAGGAGCCCTATCTGGAGGTTGTGGATGTGGCCATAGTCTTCTTCTTGCCCTAAGGGTGGATCATAAGGAAGAAAAATTTCCCCATCTATGAAATTATCTTATTGCATTACTTCGTAGAGATCAAAGAGATAGCGGTAAGCGGTGATACATCTAGTATCCTGTATAACTTATTTCCTAAAGAAATAATAATAGTGCGAGGCGTAGACCCATACATAACATAGCGCTTCCACAAGTATGTTTGACCTAATAATACATCACAAACTTTAAGAGGAGGAACATCACACAATACCTCATTTGTGAAAGGCTTGATGTTGTAGGGAAGGAAACCCTTTTGGCTAACGTAGAGAATCATCCTTGGTGAATCCACCTGATGGTGTAGTACATCAACAGGTTTGGTGTGGCCGATAGGCCCAACCGCTTCTTGACCTATGTTGTTATGAGGTTCTTTTGGCTCCTGTTGTCAGCAATGAACTACAACGAGGAACCCTTCATCCACATTTGTGACAGAAATAACCGCTCCCCCTCCTATGGATATTCGGGCTCAATATTATGGATCTTGGTGATGTTAATGGTGGAATTGTGTTTCACATCAATAATTTTCTTCCCTTTATCATCCCCCTTGTCAGTTTTTGACTCAAATTTGGAACGTGCATTTGATTCAGAAGCCTTGATCTCGACCACTAGCGACTGCTTGACTCGACACTCAATTTTGTTTTGAGTGGGGCTCTTATGGAACTCACACCATCTCCCCATGTCCTTCTTTGTATTTTGGTGTTTTTGTTTTCTTATGGCTTATGCGGGTTGTCATGGGTCACCCCAACTTGGCTTTATCCTTTGTTCTGCAGTTTGGGGGCACCTTTCCCTTGCTTTGGATTCAAAAATCGAAATTCTTGCTTCTTTTGTTTAAATTTATGCTCAATCTTGGAAAAAATATGTTGCACCAAGCTAGGAGATGTCCAGGAACTCCATTTCCTCCTAAATTTATTTATGCAATAAACTGCGGTTCTTGAGCATTAGATGTTTTTTCGAATATTTGATACCAAAATTTTTGCATAGGGTATGGAAAATATTAGTCAGATCATGCACATCTTGGTCCATTTTTTGTCGCAGCATTGTCCATTTTATGTATTTGTCCTCGTATCTCCCCACAGGGTAATATTGTTCCTTCGTGGCATCTTAAAAATAATTCCAAGTGGGTGCGTCTAAAAAAAGTGAGGGTGTCTCTTGTCCCTTTGTTCAGAGTATGTTTCCGACCAATCCTTGACATGAGGGGCAACTTTAAGGAGAGAAAAGGTAATCTTTTCCTGATTGGAAAAGTCATGAACCCAAAAATACCCTTCCAACATATTTAAACATCTATCTACAGTGTCTTCATCTATTTGGCCTTCAAATATGGGAATGTAAAAGTTGACTTGTACCTTGAAGGGAGTGGTGCCTCCATAGTGGTTGTTGGATGAAGATGTGTCGCATATGGGTAGTCATCGCGGGATCTGGGAATATTTAGCCATCATCACATTCCTTTATTTATCACTTGAGGGATTCCTCGTGCAATATTTTGAAAGGATATCCTTCTCCGCTGTCTTTTTTTTCTTCCCCCATGGGATTTTGTCAGGGTTTGTGAGACAAGTCTTGCAAATGTTCAACCAGTTCAAGCCTTGAATCCTTATACCCTAACCTTGTTGAGGACATGAAAATAAAAACATAGAAATAACCGCTCTGATACCATTGATATTAACTTATGTAGAAATGTATTAAAATACAAATATAAACATAAACTTATATATGTAGCAAAAATAAATATTCATTTCATTAATATCAAAGAACTTAAGATATAAAAATACATCTTCCAATATTTTTAGATTGACAAGCTTAAAGTATGAAAGAAAGAAATGAAGATTGTGTACTCAAAATCCAACTTCAACATAATGGAGAGGATTATTTTCTTCTCTCTTTTTTTTTATTCCACATGGCTTGAATTGTTGCAACAAATATTTGAATTTTGTGAACAAGCGTTTTAGGGTGTAAAAATTGATTAGGATCAATGAGATGATCTTGATCTCTAGCTAGTGTCCTCATATTTCATCGTGTTTCCTGGTTAGACACATAATTTATGTGGAAGCAAGTTCTACATGAAAGACTAAATTTGGACCCCCGATCGGTGTGTCAAGGAATGGAAGGTGGCAGCAGGAAAATGCCACACGGGGAGGCTTGTAAGCTAACCACCAGGTAATAGTTAATGACAAGAAGTGGTATGCATACCCACATCAATTTCATTGAATGATCAATACATGCGATGACCCATCTCATAAATGTAAAACAAAGAGTGGGAAATTACATTGGTTGCAGGGTAAGAGAACACATATGGTAAGTTCTCTTGGTTGTATTGCATTCTTCCAAACCGTAGTTACAATTTGGGAGGAATTTACGACAAAGGAATTTTAGCTTAGCGGGAGGTCGAATATTTGGTATGTCCTAGTTTCTATCATTCTATTTTTAAAAAGCGGTTTTCCTGTTAGCAATCTGATAATGCCAGTATCTGGTTTTACAAGGGTAACAGAGTATTTCTCATGCAATGTTAGCTTTTTTGTTGGTTATTGTTTGCATGTAATGGCAGAGGGGGCAGAGCTAGAAATTGATCCATGCTTTCACAGCCCTCCCGATCCTCATTACCAAATCCTCATCTCTGTTAAATTGCATTGGTTCGTTCCGTGTTTTTCTGATGATAATGGTTGTGTGTTTTGGAATTCTCTTCTTATGGTCTTCATTGGTTTGGTAGAGCTTTATCTTCTTATCCACAAGTATCTGAATGAGCATGTTATTGGGTATTAGAATATTATGGGTAGATTTTATTGTAGGTATTCCAGTGTTTGCACTACCAATATCTCATTAAATCATATAAGTGTTCCAATCTATAATTTGAGTTCTTCTTGTCTTCAAACCCGCTCATGCGTCTAGATTGGGAAGTATTCTGGTCTTCAAATCTATTTATACGTCTGGATTGGGAAGTCTCCTTGTATACAAATCTTTTTATGTGTCTAGACTGGGAAATCTTGTTATCTTATGTTGCGCCTTCATAGGGTCAGTCATAAAATTTGAGGAACTGAGTATTCATTGCCTTCTCAATTTTGGGGCACTGAATATATATTGTTTTCTCTGAGAAAAAACTTCGTAGTGTTATTCGAATGCTCGTTGAAAGTCACAAATGGGAAAACACAGATGGTTAATTTTTTACGGATTGGTTTGCAACAACACTACTTCAATGATCAGAGTCATCAGAATTATCTGCAATTTCTTATTGAATCTAAGTTTCGTATGATTGTTCCCTTTCAAAATACAAGTTTTCTGTCATTTTCAATAATAGAAAGTCTCTACTAGGGTAGAATGAGAAAAGGCAAAAATTGTTCTTGTAAAGACATAGGTAAAGGGAAGAAGTTTCAAAAAATTCATGTCGCTGGTCCAAGTAAAAGAGGTAGAAAGAGTAATAAGCAGACTCTTCAACACCTAGCAAACATTTATGATTCAGGGACCCCAATGCACATTCGGAAAACCATTCAAGGTTGGGAAAAAGAAATATGATGATGATGATGCACTTAAAGAACAAGAGGCTAGAATGGACTTCATTTCAGACCCAGGAAACACAAGAGGCAGAGTTTCACTATTTCAACAATCGGTTAAGACTTATTGGAAATTCAAGTGTGTATTAGCAAAAGCGTTGTTGAGTAAGCAAGAAAAAGAAGCCAATTCCTCATTGATCTTTGAACTGTAGCAAATGAAACAGGATATGTGTGAAATGACCAAAGCGCAGATACAAGAAAATGCGTGAATAGGAAGGATTGAGCAGTAGCTTTTGAGCATGTAGCAAGCAGAGATGCCAGGGTCTACTGCAAAATACCCAGCATCGGTGGATTCATCAGATGATTGATACTTTACAATTTAAAATTTTGTATGTTTTTTGAAGATAGCGTGCATATTTTATGTTTCATATGTAAATTTTATGGACATAGTCAAGGGATCTTAGCGGTATGTAGGAGGATAAAACAATACCAATTTTGGTTGGATTATAACTCTATGAGGTGGCCAACAAATCTGGTTTCCTACAACAATTTTGAGGCCACCTACTTCAATAGAATATGCATAGCAACTTGCTCTTTACAAAAGAGAAAATAGAAAGGTTCTCCGAAATTAACAAAAAAAAAAGAAGACTAAATTTGGAGATATTGACAATTACAACCGAAATGCTTTTTCCATACAATTAAATAATTTTCTTCCTCAATTATGGAATTATTTTATAGTTTGGCTCCCCATAGTAATGGTATAGAGTCATTTCCTTGAGTATAAGAATAACTTTAGGATTTTCCATTTAAAATAAGCGAATATTGGTTCCTAGGTTCTAGGTTCCCATAGTAATTCTATAGAGTCATTTCCTTTTGAGTAAAATGAGAACTTTAGGCTTTTCCATTCAAACTAATTGATTGACGTGAGGATCACTAATATGGGTTAATACATTCTCTATGTGCACTTAATAATTTTTCACATGCAAAGACAAATTATTCTCTTCTTTACAATATCCTTCTATACTTTGATACTATGTAAAATTGTTGGATTACTTTCACACAAGAATCTAGTTGCAAAATGAAACAACAAATGCAATTACAAGTTTGAGAAAAAAGATAAAGAAGAGAGAATGAAAGACCAATTTGAATTGTTTGACAAATAATGACTTCAGTACATACGTATAATACTATCTAGAATAGAGGAATTATGCATTAGATTGTGGTTCTTTACGCATGCATATGTAAAACCAAAAAAAAAACACCACTTATTTTCAATTAAGGGGCCATAATGGAGTTATTTAACCATAAACTATGTTAACGATAAATCAATTTAACCATGTAGAAGTGACAAATTGTACATGTAGAAGTAGAGTGGCATGCAAATTGGACTAAAGACTAAGGATAAATGCACATGGGAAAATATAGCCATGCAAGCATAATATGATCAATGTCATTTCCATGTCACTACCACTTTGTAATCTTGCATGGAAAACACTTAACACTTGCTAAAAATGGATCTGCTATAAATTAATCACCTTCTAAAAATAAACCCAATATAAATTTTATACCACCTGCTAAAATTAAATTTGCTATAAATAATAGTCATCCTAACCAATAGTAAAATCAATCACCTTCTAAAAATAAACCCAATATAAATTTTATACCACTAGCTAAAAATAAAATTTCTATAAATAATAGTCATCCTAACCAATAGTAAAATCTGCATGTACTCCAATAATCAAGGGGATGGATTTGAAAAGTTTTGACCCCAAAAAGTGTTGCTTATACCTGGAAATGGTTTAAAAAGGTTCTAGACCCCAAATTTTGAAACTAAGACATCCACTAAAATGGCCTTATAAGGGAATTACTCTAATTTTTCCACCAAAATAAAACAAACATAACAAAAAAGGGAGGAGAATGAACACAAATTAAACTTTATTCAAACACAACAATCAACTAATTACATGATGGCTTAGACATGTTTAGAGAATTCTATGATTGCAATTTTAATGCATATCTCACATTAGACCTTTCCTCCAATTCCTTCTAGTGTAGTGGATTATTTCTCTTGGATGTTTCTAATTTTCCCACTTGGTTCTACAAATTTGTGTTGTCCTATTCCCTTGTGTAGTGCATTATTTCTCTAGGATGTTTCTAATTTTCCCACTTGGTTCTACAAAATTAAGTTGTGAATTCCATAAGGAAGAAAATAAATGATTCCAACTAATCCATATCACAAGGTTACAATGCCCACATCTCACTTTCTTGGCTCCAAAATTCTTGGTTCCAATTATTCATCAAAATTGTAGTTGAATTCTTCATTTCAATTTTTTTCTAAGTAAACTAACTTAAACATTAAACTACATTCTCATTACTAGTTGGGGGTTAGGGTTGGGGAGGAAAGAAAGAAATTATGAATACAAATTTTGAAATAACTAAAATCCATAATGCTAGTTGTCATCTCTTTTGTACTCATAATTGCTCCTAGACATTGAAAATATCTATTATGTTTAGAAAAAGAAACATGACAATTTTAAAATAAATAAAAGCCAAAATGCTAGTTGCCATCTCTTTTGTGCTTTTAGTTTCTCCTAGACATTGAAAATGTCCTTTATGTTTAGAAAAAGAAACATGACACAACATATGTCTATAATTATAATTTTAGTAGAGCATTTTAGGAACATATGTCTATAATTATAATTTTAGTAGAGCATTTTAGGAACATATTCTATAATTATCATTTTAACAAATATACCCAAATACAAAGCTTAAAAAAAACTCTATTGGTCATAATTACTAAAAACAATTATTTCAACAACCCAAAATTATAATTTTAACATTAAACACAATTATTTCAACCATTCACAATTATAATTATAATTATATATATATATATATATATATATATATATTTCATACAAAAATTTAAAAAATTCAAAATCATTAAAAATTAACATAAAGGTAACTCAAAATCATTAAAAAAATTAACATAAACGTATTGGACTTCAAATCATTAAACTTCTAGTTTACTTCAAAATCATTAGACTTCTAGTTTTCCAAGACATGCATTTTATCTTTGAAAAAAAAAAATTAATAAGGAACAATATATGTGTTTTTTTAATTCAAAATTTAATTGGAAACAACATGAAGAATATCTTGTATTTTTTATATACCATTGTTCCATACAAATAATTAGCTTAAACATGATTTTAAAATTAAATTATTATTATTATTATTATTAATAAAAACACATTTTCATCAAACTCAGATAATTAACTTAAAAATAACAGTAAAATTAAATTATTATTATTATTATTATTATTATTATAATAAAACACATTCAAATCAAGCTTATATGTCAAACTTGTCAAACTAGTACATTGTATGCCTTGTTCAATCATGTTACATGCAATGTGAATTGTGGCCGTTGATGAAATAAAATAAATGAGTTGTGGTGGTTGATGAAATAAAGTGAATGAAGTGCATGGTGCAAATAATTTGAATGCTAATACACATATTTAGTCCTAAGGTGAGTGGTCCAAGCTTTGATGCATCTGTCAAATGCATTGTACTTTTTGGTGTGGATGCCATCCATCTTGCAGGGGAAGAGAGCAAAGAGAACAACGGTGGAGGTGGGGCGTTCGGGCACCAGATAGTAGAGCTTCAACTTTTGTGGGTGTATGAGGGGAAGATCTGTAATGTGGACGGGCCAGTGCCAAGACCACTCAGGGGAGGCAAAGTCACTGTCACGGTCATTGTCAACAGCAAAGGCACCCACCCAGGGAGCCATCCGGCGGAAGTGAAAAAAGGGCAAGCGCCACCAGTTGTGCTTTGCAAGAATGTACTCACTCACATCCACGTCATCATCCGCTTCCACTTTCACATTCATCGTCTCCTTCTCGTAATCATATTTTGGTACTAATTTCGCATTAATGCCTCCCGTGCCGATCTCCTCCACTGGAATTTCCAGCTTTCCTCTGGCTTTCTCCGGTGAACTCTTGGCGAATTCCTGCAATTTTGCGTCATTGTCGCCTCTTATGCTCCGCATCTGGTTCCAGAAGCTCTGCACGTTCTCGCGCTTTTTCAAATGGATTACTCTCTCTTTCTGCGGCGGAAGAAGATCGTGACACTCCATCCAGTCCTCGCTGCGGCCGATCGTCATCCTCTCATCAATTGATTATCTTTCAATTACCCTCGATGGCACCACCTTCCTCCTTCTCTTCCTCCCTTTTCTATGGAAGTTACTAGAATCAACACATTCCCTCCAACCGTTTCCAACTAAATTTTATTTCTCTATAACTGCTATAGGTTTATTATTTTTCACTTTGGCATTTTCCGTTGTGCCCTACTACCTTGTTTTACTCATAAGGGTTTGAACAACCTTTGTCTACTAAAACTATGTTATATCAAGTTTTCACTTAGAATTTTCTCATAATTATATCTAACTTGTCTTACTATATTTCTTCACTTAGAATTTTCTTATAATTATATCTACCTTTTCTTAATCAATAAGGGTTTGATCAACCTATGCCTACTCCAAACCATACTATACTTCTTCACTTAAAATTTACTCATATTTATACACTTAGCTACAAGGGTTAAATCAACAAATACATTTTGCAACCAAGACCTTCTCTAATAACTAGGCACACATCTAATTATAGACTTAAAGCATCCCAACAACACTTTTGACACTTAATATTCATATATTACTAAACTAGATAAAACATTGCAAGGAATAGTAACATTATCTAACTAAAGAGATCACAAAACAAAAGTATGAGTGATGGTCAAAGGTGGATGCCTTAACTTATTATTATGAAGAATGTTACAACAATACAACAAGGGAATCCAACCACCACATGTGACTCATTTCACATATTTACAAATGATCAA
Source organism: Pinus albicaulis (assembly GCA_034641835.2). Classification (NCBI taxonomy): domain Eukaryota; kingdom Viridiplantae; phylum Streptophyta; class Pinopsida; order Pinales; family Pinaceae; genus Pinus; species Pinus albicaulis. The sequence continues at coordinate 442,925,940 of CM076577.1, read as the reverse complement.
AGGCATAACTACTTATTCGTATTACACTTGCACAATCTAAGGATCTCTAAAGCACCCATGGGCCTACCACTTGTAGGTATTTTTTCTTCAACATATTACATTATTAGTGTCCAAGTTATTCACTATGCTAGAACCTAGACGTAGCACCTAACCAAGGAAAATTTTAAGGATGGAAATTTATTTTAAAGTTTAAAAGCCTTGGAAAATATTACTAACCCCTAATATGCAAAATGTAAAATGTTTGGCAATACTTTTACAAAAATATTAAAATTTCTAATGATTTTATATTGTCTATGTAAAATCTTGGGTGAATCATTTTTAGGAAAAATGAAAATTGGCAATTTTTTTTTTGAAAAAAACATGAAAAATTAGCCCGCCTGTAAATCGTGTGCCCTCTATAGATAGGTGGGGAGTTCCTAGTAATTTTGTTCTTCTAAAGTGCCTTTCAACATGCCTCATGACCAAGTGGACCCAAATGTACAATACATTGGACACAAAGTGCATTTGATCCTTAAATTCCTCCAAGGATTGGAACACTTATCTTTGTGATTCCATGCTCAAATTGAATCATGCACTATTGTTTAAGGCATCCCAATTCTATATAAAGGTAACTCTTGTCATGCTAAATAGTTCACTAATCCACCCAACATTCTAGCAAGCATCATCTAGCCCTAATTTTTGTTCCAATCATGTCTTACATCATTGAATTGATTTATTAAATTTACTTATTGTTGTATGAGGAAGAAGTCCTTATATCCTCACCCATTAAAACTTTGGTCATATCACCAACACCTAATCAATAGATGTCTAAGTGCATTGAAATTTTTCTTCTTGAACTCTCAAATCTTATCTTCATATTTTTGTAGTGCCTTCTTCCTCTCCTACATTGGTTCTTGCCAAAATTGGTGTTCCTATGCATCGAATTATTGTGCACTTCTAGTTTTTGTTTGTTCATAATCAACATAGGGGTTTTGGATTGACCTACCTTTATAGGATCACCTTCATCAATCCTACTAGGCTACTTAGAAATGTGGAAAATCAAAAGAAAAATTTTCATGTGTTTTAGTAGTTCCAACCTATCAAACATGCCAACTAGTGACTCTAGTTGCTCTCTACCCAAATTAAGCAATACGAAGTTGATAAATTAAAACTATGTCTTTCTTTAGTTGTGATATAGCCAACGCTCCATCATTTTAGTTTCCTTCCTACATTGAATGCATGTCAACTCCAATTTATTCAACAATCTTTTGATGAAGCCTAAGGTTGATTTCCCATAACATACCTATAACATTGTATGGGGTTCCAACTACTATTGTTTGTTAGCTAACTCAAATGGAACATACACTAAAGCTAAAATATTCTTCATATTCCAACTAAATTAGTTTGCATCCAATGACTCTGTTATGAATATAATTCATAACAAATAGTATAAACAAAATAAATACAAATAAATACAATTATTAATAGTCAAATAAGGATTATGTTAAGTAGTCATTAATTTAATGAAAAGGCACGTCTAAAAGACATGCCTAGTCATGAAAGGTCACCTGCTTAGGTATATAAGCAGGGCCTCATTGTAAACATTTATCATCACATATACATTTTATATTAATAAATTATTATTACAAATACCTCTTGTGTATTTTTACAATTTAAAGTCAACAAGCATACAGTTTTGTTGCTTCAAAATCTAGCTAGTTTTATTAGTTTTCCTGAACAAAATTCCTTGAGTAATCCTCCAAAATCCCATTACTATGATATATTAACCAATTATTTTATGAATGGTAGCTTGAATTCAACTTGGTTTCAAAAAACCTAAATAATTATATCTAAATCTGTCTCATAAATCATGTATCTTTGTCTAACACAATGTTCAATGGGATACCCCAATACTTCACAACATTCTCGAAAAGCACCTTCACAACCTCCTCTATTGCAAAAGGCACCCTTACTAGAATGAAATTTGTGTGCTTGGTAAATCGATCAGCTACCACCAATGTCCCAATATAACTCATGAAATATAAATTTGCATGATAAATTCTATAGAATACTTACTTAATATCTCTTTCACATTGGCAAGGGTTGGATTGTGCATGTTTGTATTCTATCATTTGCCTTGCTATGTTGGCACAAAATACCAAAGGCTATACATATTCTTCAATGTCCATTGCATACATTTCTAGTAGTAATTTCATTCTAGCAATGGTGTTGTTCTCCCTTGTTTTAGGTAACCTAACCAAAGTGAATCACAACACACCCGTAAGAGTCACTTTCACATGTTAGATAGCCTAGGCACATAAATGCAATCACCAAAGTACCAAAATCCATTTTCCATCCAAAACTTCCTTGTTTTACATTCCTTCCACTATTTCATAATGCTCAAAGTAGTAAAATCGTTCTAAACCCTGCTTTGATATTGTCTTACAAGTTTGAGAAGACCTGCAATTGACTTCCCATATGAACCAACACAAAATTCTCATTTTTCTCTAATACTACAAGTTACACTTCTCTGATCAAGGTTTACCTATAACATATAGGTAGCCTAGCTAATACTCTATTTGTTTCAATCTCTACTAGAAATTCCTACCATTTCCTTGCTTGGGTGACAAATTTAATTCAGTATCAAAGTAACTTATTGACACATTATTTGTCTTCAATATGAATCATTTTCTAAATGACTAGTTCCTCCTTTCTTGTAACAGCTAATATCATCTCTTTTGCATGAACATTGTACCTTCATTCATGACCCTTTAGCTTTCTTATTTCATATTCCATTAGATTACTTTCTCATGTCAAAACTCCAAATATGGAAAAAATAAAGTGCCTATTTACAACTAAATATTTTCTTAAAGTTTGGTAACTTCAATATAAATGCCAATGCAAGTATACACTTATGTTCATAGAATGTTTCTTGATACTTATAAAACTTATTCCATGGTATATTCATATTCAACTAGAGTTGGAATCTTATAGTAAGCTTCAACAAACTTGTGGTAGTAGTTAGTGAAACCAAGGAAAATTCTTATCACATGGATTGTTCTTGATTCCTCCAATTCTCAATTATTCTAATATTTACAGGATCCATGTGGATGCATCTTTGTCCAATCCATTGACCCAAGAATGAAATTATATCTCTCCCAAATAAAGACTTGGACTTCTTCAAGTAAAATTGATCCTACCTCAACACTTCAAAGAATTTTACTAAATAACTCTTATGGTCTTCCATGTTCTCATTTAACACCACAATGTCTTCTAATAGACAACTATTTTTCTAAGAATGGTATGAAAACATCATTTTTCAAAGTGAAAAAAATAGCAAGAGCATGGCATAACTTAAAACTCATAACAATAAACTCAAAAGTTCCATACTTTTTATATAGGATATATTCACCTAATATCCTTCCACAATCCTTACTTTTTAGTGTGCTTTAATCCTCAAATACACTTCTGAGAAAACTTGCACTTTATCTAGCTTGTCAAGCATTCTACTACGAAAGGTAATTAATATTAGTTCCCGATGGTTTACTTGTTAAATGCATGGTAGTGAAAACACATCCTTAACCTTGAAGTGTCCATTTTCAGGAAGGGAACTAGTGATCCATATAGGGATCATGAAGGCTTGATGAATTCCTTGGCTAATATCAATGAACCTTCCCACTTTATTTATGAATTCTTCCAACATTGGTAGAGAAAGTCAATTTTCCAAAATCTACAACACCAGTTCTATCTTAATACAATGATCAATGGTGTTCCTATGTGAGAGCACTTTTGGCACAAAATCCAACATCTGGTATGAAAAATCGTCCAATGCATTAGCAATTAATAGTGTAATAGGTGTCCCCACTCTACCTACACCATCCACTTATCCAATAAATGTTGTAACATAAAGATAATACTTTAGGTGTCGAGTCATTATCTTCATACTCAATGTGGACACCAATGCACTTTTATCTCCAAATTCCTTATTATTATGCACACGACACAACTCTTATATCCAATAGTATTAACGAATTAACCACAAATGAACATGAGAATGAATTAATTTCTCCATAGGAATTCTTTCCCAATATTGAATTCAAAATTATTCAAATGCATCATTGTAATATTCCCATCTTGGCCCCGAGATTAATTTTTAATTAATTATAATTAATTACGTTGATGGCATTGTATTGTTTCTGTCTACATGGATGTGTCACGATTGTGACAAAAATGAACTAGATTAATCTAGGAAAAATATATATGTGATCTAAATGATTAATTAATAAATATGATGACACCATCGATTGGGAACATACAAGCACTGATATGAGCTATGATACAACAAGTGGGAAAGCGATGAGGGAATTGCAGGGAATTTTTCTTTCCAAATCCTTTCCATGCTACAAATTTAAATGTGAGCCTTTTTCCTCTTCCCCAAGAACTAATTGATTGTGAATGACTAGGTAGCTAGGATTTTCACCCTCATAAATATGGAAGTTAAGATGGTATTTGTAATAAAGCTTTAGAATTTAATGAAATCAATCAGTTCAGTACGTTCCTTGGATTTTGAAGTTGATCCGTAGATTTCATAGGAGAGTAAGGAATAAGTGGGAGTGTACAAAAACAAAAAAAAATTGATTATGGAGAATAATAGAACATAGAAGAGACCGATGAAAGGAAAAGTGTGTGAGACATTCATACAAGTAGGAATTTATCCATACACAAATAGAGAAAAAAACTTATAGAAAGAAGAAACACATAGCTGCTTAAGTAGTGTGAATCATGAATGGAATGTGGCTAATCCCTAGTGGATGATGGATGAAGCATTCTAGGTGATTAAACTACATTTTCGGTGCCTAGATAGGGCCAAAAGTGCCAATCATGGATTGGAATGATGTTGATGTGTTTTGGGATCCATAAAATTCTTTTTTTCTTTTCAAACACTTGAAAAATAGCTCTATACTCTATCTAGGAATATAAGTCTAGAATTTGATGTGTGTTAGTTGAGCATGGAATGTACGAGGTGAGGGAATCATTAGGGGAAAATAGAGTAATGAAGTGACCCCCTTAATTTCTTTACTAACTAGTTGAGAGGATTCTATAGATCATAGAGGCCCCGATTTAGTTTGGAGAGGAGATCCATGACTCCATCATATGATGTGTGAAAGAGTCACTCTCACCTAGCCCAATTACCAGTGAGTTACCAGTTAGCCTAGTAGGTGTTGGCGAATTGTAGAAATTTGATATGAATTTGAGCCTATGGTTAGGTGGAAAAGCCTCGTTCCAAGCTTAATTTCCATCTTGGAATTTTAGATAAAGTCTACCTACGTTCATGTGATTTTTGTTCATTTTCTCTTTGTTTTTTTTATTATACATTTGAGATGAAAAATGTGTAGCTTTTATTGTATGGGATTTGGAATGTGGTACGTAAATTAAATTGTCATATGCCTTTGGTTATGAGAGTGGTTTTTAATGTTCAAAATTATTCTCATGTTGAATATTGGTTTATGTGTGTGTGAGAGTATAGGGAGAGAGCTCCATTTGTGTATTTCTATTAACATGCTTTTCTTGTGGGTATGAGGTTGGATAATTAATATAATGGCTGTGTCATGTAATCTCAAAATCATTGTGACTATGAATTAAATTTTTTTATGCAATTCTATTATGTGGGAGCTACGCTTGAGGTTGTTTTCCTCCCTTGATTGAATTCTTGGAATTAGGAGAAAGATGAAAAGTTTTGACTCTTCATAGAGAATTAGAAGACAAGAGATTATAATCTTAGTTACTAAATGGTTGTCCTTGAAATGCTAATATGTGTAGGTTAGGATTGGACCTTTAGTTAATATGACCATTAGGAAATATTTTTAGACCTTCCTAGCTTTAAGGCTAGATTTGCTACATACTGGTATAATCAAAGTCAAATGGTCTCAAAATTTTGCTACAGTTTGAAATCCTTGTGAGTATATCTCCTGAAAATTTTGGATATAGTATAGTATGAACCATTTAGCTTGTATAAGAAGTAAACCACACTTCCAATAAATCTCAATAATACCCATATACATGTAAGTATATAGCTCAAGTAAAGATGTATTAATACATGACCCAAATATATACCTATATACTAAGGGTTGGTATAATTAATGGAGGCACAATAAATATGGTAAAAAATTGGTTATTACAAGGGAGAGTGAAAGTTTGTAATGTTTGATTTTCTAATAAGGAATATTATTTTATATGAATATGGTTTTTATACATGTTCACGCAAGGATCTAAAGTTTTGTTTGAGTTTAATAAATATCAACAAGAATGTACACTAATCCATATCTACAAGAGCTTTTTGGAAAGTAATTTGATGTATAAAGTGGAGCTACTGATTAAGTAACTCTCATACATATTTATGTGCTCCGAAACACATAAATTATGGTGATCAATAACTCCTAGTACATATGCTTAATTACATATAATTCCTACCTATTTTTGTGCAAATACTTTCTTAAACTATAATGTGCAGTAACTTTTGGTAAGTATGTTTATTTACATGGGTTTGAATAATGTTTGAAGTTGTCTTATTCTCCAAAAATGAATTTGAAACTTCAACTCTATAAGTTTATATGTACATTGCATGGTGGTTGGAGAAAATTTTGGAAATTTTACCCCATTGGTGATCGAGGAAAAAATTTGGGTTTTTTTTTTTTGAATAATATTGATTCTATTAGAAGCATATAGTACAAATGGAGTTACAAGGAAGATAAAATATATAGTGGGGAAGCCGAAAATGAACAGTCAACCTCGGTCCCATATCGTAGCCAAGAGAGAACATAGAGGATCCAAAAGAGATACATGGGAATCAAGAGAGACAAACACAAGAATTTACCCTGAATGGGTAGAGGAAAAACACAAGAATTTACCCAGAGTGGGTAGAATCCTCAATAGGAAATTTATTTCCTCTTTTTTTGAAACTTTGACCCAGTCGTCATGGAGTGGGTGAAACCACTTTAAGATTGTTGATGATCAAGGGAAGAGTCTCCTTATCTGAGTTGGAGGAGGCGGACTCATGTGATCATTTATGAGTGTTCGAGGAATCATTGGGCCCTCTAGGGTCTTCCAAGTTTGTTTCCTTCTCTTGCATCGTTGCCAAAAAAAATTGGGTTTTACTATGGGAAAAATGTGGATTTTATTGTTGACTGATGAAGCCATTAACACTTCGAAAATTGGTATTTGGATAATGTTGGAAATATTTTCTAGATACCCAATTTTTTTCTTGATGCCCAATTTAGATACCTTCCTGTGAAGGAATTTTTACTATAAATACTTATGTCAAATGGGAACATGACCCTTCCATATTTTCAAATGACTGTGAACTCTAGATGTAACCCTAGCCACTTCTTTATTCTTAGAACTCAATACTTTAATGGAAGCACCCCATGATCCAACCCCAAGTCCAAGGTCACTTGCCAAACAAAAATACTTCAATAAGTTGTAGGAGGCATCAAAATTCACCAATGGCTACACCATCCTTCCATTAACAATATATTTCACATAACAAAGTTGATTTTGTAACAACCCCTGGTTGATTTTTCATTTAAGTAAAATAAGACCAAGGTCATGGGACATGTATTCCAAGTTGAATGTTGGGAAAAAAAAAAGTGATGGGTGCCACTGGTGATCAATTAATGGTTATGGAAATTGGAAAAGGAAAAAGTGGAAATAATTGGCATTTTATTTATGAAATAAAGTAAAATAGGAGAAAGGGAAGGTGAAGAGAGACATATTTGCATGAGAGGTAAATTGAAGCAAAATTGAAGGAAAATGAAGAAAATATAGGCCTTAATGATAAAAAGGCTTATGAGGATCAATTGTTGGCCTTTTGACAGTTTTGGGTTGAGCTATCTCTCATTCTCTCATTCTCTCATACTCTTTCACACTTAGATCATTTTCGGAGTATGCTTGGAGAATTCTAGTTTTAGTTGGATTGGATAAAGAAGGAAAAGAAAGTAGGAAGTCACAAGGGAACAAGTGGGTCAAAAAATACAGTTGGATTGCTTTGCAGGTTATAGGTTTCATGTGTGACTTCCTTACTGATGTTTGGATGCATGGTATATGCATGTGATTTTATGGTTGGATATTTTCCTATATTGACAATGGTTTTAGAGTTTCCTTTCCATTTCTTGGATATCTATGGCATTGTGGGTTTTTCTACTTAAATTTTTTTTTATTGGTGCTCATAATTCCATATGGTTATGGGTTGGAACAAACACTCTAGAAGCCATAGAATAACTTGGGTTGAGTTTCTAGTCCTGGAACCTAGGTTGGGACAAACACTCTGGAGCACTTGGTGGGTTGAGCTACTAGTCCATGGAGCTAGGTTGAAAAAATTCTCTGGAGCCCTAGAAGGTTGTGGGTTGAGTTACTACTTCCTGGAGCCCTAGATAGCTTGGGTAGAGACTGACATGGTTGGTGTTAGTGACGTCTGACCGTGGACGTGGAATCGTTGTGGTTGAGGGTTAAGGTGGTTTGGCCTTTGGAAGCCCTGTTTGTTTTTGTCTTGTTTTATTCCTTGAGATCCCACATTCATGCTTGGAATATGGCACGAGGGTGATTGGTTGAAAGAGATATTTGGTTCAACCCAGTCTATGGTCGAGTGGTACGTAGAAGTTCCTGACTGGGTTTGTATTTTCCTATGTTAATATGAGCCATTTCCTTATTGTGATCTATGATAATTTGTAGTATTACATTGGTGATATTATGGCTAAGTTGTCATGGTTTACATGTTTGTTATTTTCTATTTATATGATGGTTATATGATGTGTACCATCTATGAATATTTTCACAAATCATTTAGTTATTGATTTATTGATGAATTTATGGACTAAGAATTGTTGTTGAAACTATGTGGAGGGGGCATAGAGCCTTCTTAGTCATTCTCAAATGAATCTCAGACTCTTAGGATCAGATATGCATTCATGATCTGTGACTCTTGTGCTTTCCATGTGTTTGACAAAATGGTTTTTATGGAATAGGCATATATGGGTCTATTTCTTGTTCAATGTTTTATGATTATATTTGTCATTATGTTATTTATCATTCTGACGAGTTATAGGCATTTTTGGGTAGTGGTATGGAGGTTGGCCTGGAAAATTGGCTCAAATATTGGGACTTCACCCCCTGAACTAGATATTTTGGGCTATGAACACATGGAAGTAGTGTCATGTGTGAAATTGGAGCCCTATAACCATGCCCTTTCCTTGTTTTTTATGTGTTTGGGGCTTAAGATGTGAGAAAATCAGCCCCAACTCAGGGTTTGGTCACTGGGGATGGTCCTTTGGTCCTTGAGTGTAATGTGGCCTTGAGTGATGTTGTGAGAACTCAATTGTCAGCCCCAATTTCATAATGAAATCTTGGAGGTCGGATCATGTCATAGTACCTCTTCATATCATGTTTACCCAAGTAGGCTTCTGAATTGAGTAAATGTGGGAGGGGGCAGTTACAAGGTGGTATCAAAGCTTCCAGGTTGAAACATTTGGACTCGATAGGTGGAACATGATTGTTATGCATGCTTGTTAGTTTTCAATATTTTTTTCATACATGCATGTTGGTTTTTCTCGTGATGGCCATTGTTGTTTTGGTGTCATCATGTAGAGGTTGTGCTGATGGGGAAAAATGCCTTGCCAATAGTAAGGGGATCTCCCTGGTATAAAATCCCAACTAGACTCTACATCGTTTATGATAGGGATCCCATCCAGTATGTAGGCCCGACTGTCGTTATGTTGATGAGATATATGACCTTCCTCAGATATAGATGTGTTTTGAGATCATGAGAATGTACGGCTACTGGAAGGAAACAAGACAAATGGTCGATAAGCTACCCTCAAAATGAAACATCATGAATAGAAAATCGAGATTTAAATCATGCAGCCAAAAGAAGTATTGTTAGAAAAACGCTATTAGGGCCATGCTCATATAGAGGCTTGTTTGAACATAAGAGAAACAATTCATTACGATCAAACACCCTTCAATTTCTTAAGAATGTTTATGAAATATTAAGGAAATAACAACAACTAAGTCATTAACATATTCATATGCTGAACATCCACACAGCATTCATATGTCAAAAGAGCTCAAACAAATAAACAATGTATGAACAAAAACACGGACTAATCAGTTACGAATGTTATCAAACATGTAAGAGAACAATATTCATAATGTGAGTACACTGAATTTTCCATTAGATTCAATAGTCAAGTCCAAAAACATTCATTTGTATTCATTCCCGGAATCATACATTAAATGTTGTACAACTATATCTCTATCTCATTTTAGAGTTCGAAAAAATTCCATTACATTATCTCTTGAGAGAGTACATATAGAATCAAAAGTGGCTTTTGTGCTACCCCGTCGTTTCATCTTCCCGACAGTTGCGATGGTCTGTGACCTGGGAGAAATTGCGACTTGTGACCTGAGTGGAGTTGCGACCTATGACTGGGTAGCATTTGCGACTTGTGACTTTCCTGTCTCTATGACTTGTTAACCCAGTCCTTTTCAAGGGAGAAACTTCGTGATAGAGAGGAATGTGGTTTCTACCTGATGTTGTTCTTTAAGGTAGGTCTGCCAATCTTGGTATTCGACGAGCACTGGAGTGATTTGGGGCATGTCCTCTCCCAGTCTATGAAAACATTAAAGAGCATCTGGGACTAATTTATGCCTCTTTGTGTTGATCTGGTTGGAAAGAGAGGCTAGTTTGGTGTAGATCCGAACTGGTGCAACAATGTAATATTCCCAAATGGGAAAAGCAGGAATATAGTGCAAAATGCTGGAACAATAGTGTAAATAATCATATAAAAGCAAGAGGCCAATATGGATACCTTTCATATGTTATAACAACAGCAAAATATGAATAATAAATGGGCCATAAGATGTAAAATAAGAAAGAATAAGCCTCCAATGGACAAAATCCCTCAAAATGAGGTGCTACTACTATATATAAGAGCTAGAAGTCCATTACATTGTTGTTTAAAATCCATTGCTACATTAAATGAATATAAAATAGATATAGGGCTGATATGTGCCTCAAAAGATAGATCCAATACATATTTGAGCACTATACAACCTCCTTTGAAGAACCCCTTAAGGGTTTCCAGCAAAACATGATGTACAAGATGGCGATCTAGGCCCTAAGGCTAAAGATCCACTGCAAAATACAAATCTGGAAAGTGAGGCTGATCTGATATGATCAATAGAATAGCCTCCTCCAATATATCCTCTAAATGAAAGGTAGATCCCTTTCACTAGAAAACCAATTCTCCAAATGGTGTTCCAAAGCACCTTGCAACTCCTCCTACACAAATAACGCAGATCTGGAAGTAAAATGAATTGTACGGATAAATAAACAGTTGGCCTGATGCCAAGATATGAAAATATGCACAAAGGCCTTCCTTATTGTCCTCCCAATGGAAAGGAAGCCTTCTCCATTACTTGAAAAACAACTCAACCCTAAACAAGATCTGTGCTGTAGATGAAAGATGAAGCTTGGCCTTAAGCCTGATAGTGGACATTGTAGTACAAGACTCCTCCAATAGCTTCTCAATGGAAGAGTTGGGATTCCTGATCAGGAACACCTAGTGTTAAACAACATTCAATCTCATCTAAATATTAAGAGAAAGATATATGTCTAAACAGACCATATTTTCAGAAAATTCATATACATCAACATAATGAATAATGGCTGCAATCCTCTTCCTTTTATAAGATATGAGCTTGAAAACCCTAAGCCCCATCCAATAATAACACTACTTCCATGCAAAGCATATCCATCTAAAACCATGTTGTCTTTCATTGATGACCCCTCCTCCATGACAACATTGTTGATTTGGTCAAAGTTGACCCAGTCAAGGTGTTCTAGCCCCTTTTCACACTTTCAGGTGCTAAATTAAACTGCCAAGATCTATCTCTTTCACATTGTCATTGATTTATTCATTATTAATGATAATTATTGACCTCTAGTGTCCTCTTATTCATAAAACAAAGTATCAAAACAAAATTTAATATTCCAACTAGCTCATGGCTAATTGGGAATATTACAGTCCTCCCTTCCCAAATGTTGCTTTTCCTCAAGCAACTGACAAGGTGAGTGCTACAAATATTTTCCTCCATCATTGGTGACACCAACATGTGATAATATTCCCTCATAATCTAAGTGTCTACCAATCCATCCCTCCATGAATTGCTCCTCCAAAGTTCTCATGAGATGCAAATAATTCATCCCACAAGGAGACAATAGTTCAAATGAAACAAACATGGTTTTACCAATGTTATCCCTGAAAAATGTAGCATAATGAACATGGAGAATCTCTCTCCCATAGGGAACATACATTCCCCCCATCGTCCCTCCAAACATTCCCATAAAAAGTATAATTACATCATCAATGTATGGGATCAAAATTAAGTACATGCAAACAGAAATTGTACAAATGGAGGTGGGCCATAGTCCCACATGTGGAACCAGAGCAGTATATCTCTTGACTGCATTAGATAATGATGTGGTAAGTGGTTTACCCACCAATTACTTGATGCCCAAGTCCTCTCACCATGGCTGAAAGTGTTAGATATATTTGGTGCTTTTGGAGTGCACCCACAATGATACAAAATCTCCCTATTTCCTCCAAAGGAGTGGCCATGTTCAGAAATGTTTATGGCCCAAAGTTTGCCGTGAAGTTATTATGGAATAATGCTCCTTATTAGAGCTATTGCCTGCATATACATGGTAAAGGAATGCAAATATTCATCAATTAAAACATTATGTACATAAGCATGTTCCTCACCAAAATTTCTACTCATACAAATGGAGTGGTTCATAGTAAGATCCCCTCTCGTTCCCAAAGGGGAAAGAGGTGGCTGTGATAACTCTTTCATTGAGTTATTTCTATCTTCCAACTCCACATGGTTCATGCATCTTTGAAATTCTGATATATTTCCTCTTCAAAGCCTTCCCAAGTGTAGCTTTCCATGATAGTGTTGTAGGACACCATGGAATAAGTATGGCTAAAAATGAAATCTTCATAAGCCCTTTGTAGAAACTTCTCCTTGAGCTTGGAGGCTCTATATAAGAATATCCTACCATGATAGTAGATGAATTATTCTTGGACTAAATAGCCCTATTTATGTAGTTGGTCATCAAGTATCATGCATGTAAAAAGATCCTTGGAATATTCCACCAATAGTTGGGATTTCCAATATGGATCAATCTTCCATAGTGACAGTGCTGATGATCTCTCACAAAGAACATTGGTCATATGGCTTCTCTTCTCCTTGACATATCCCATGAAAAATTTACTCATTTGGATGTTGCTATCCCCTCCTTGCTTCTTTTCTTGTATATGCTCATGCTCAAGTAAATATTAAAGCTTTTGGAAGTTAGACTCCCATGGGAAGCTATCATCCATCCAAAACTTCCTGGGTTTATCCAAATCATGCATGTGTGGCCCCCATATTCTACCATGTATGGAATATTTCCATTCAATTGAGAATTTTAGCGCTCAAATATACCTTAGGCTGAAATAAGGTAAAACTCAAGGCTACATCAAACCACGCTCAGCCTCGTAGCTAGCCCTACGAGGACAGGAGAGGGCTCTCTCCGGGTCTATCTCGGCAAAGGATCTTCAAAGGGGCTGAGATGACTTATAATGAACAATGAATACTAATTTTAGGACAGTAAAGAGATAGGAAAGTTTGATTTTAATTTTTTCGGTTTTTGTTGGAGAAATGGGAAAAAACAATTTTTGGGTCCGGGGATAAGGCCAGATCTTTGCAGAATTCGAGTTGGGGTGAGGTAGGCAATAGTCTTGATGTTTTTGATTGAGTATATGGATGGATCAGAATGACAAGGAGCTGAAGAGGGCAATGAAGAACATGTATCCTCTCCAAACAGGCGAAAACATGTAAAACTAAACAAATTTAAAGGCAGAGCACTGTAAACAATGGATTCAACCTCATTTACTCATTCATTTAGTTTCAGAAGCATAAGAAGATAATGGCATACATCAAACATGAAAGAACTTACAATAAACTGAGAGAAAACACCATCAAGAACAAAAATCCACAAGAATCCCAACAGGTGCTGCAAAACCTCTGGTCTTTCCTTAGCCAAAATATGAAAAAAATGTACAATAGTGTGCCAAAGTTCTCCCAAGAGTCCAACCTCTCCAACCTGTAGAATGTCTCAAAAATTACATCATATAGACCTCCTAACCCCTTCCCACACCTCTAGGGGTCGAATTCCTCCTTCTAGGAGCAGTTCCAAGTAATTCTAAACAAGGAGCTAGAATATAGGCATCTAAACAACTTGCCTCTAAAAGGGAGGAAACTGATTCTTACATCTGATTTTTACTTTTTTAGGAGTGAATCATCTAGAATAGGTAAAAGTGAGTCAAAGTTACATTCCAACCATCAATTTACATCATGATAACTCAAAAATTTCATCCACAAGAAAAACTGGTTCAACTGGCCGAATTTCTGAGCTGGAAGGTGAAAAATTGACCAAAAATCCATATGCGTAGCGCGCCTGAGCCATATGCGTAGCGCGTCTTTCAGCCTGATTTTGGGGCACTTCCCGACATCCAAATTGAGCTCATGATAGCTCGTTGGAAAGCCCTGGATGTTGGCTATCCAACCCAAGTGGAATTTACCAATTTGGAGCTCATTTTCCTCTCCAAAACTTCATTCTCCCATAAGTACTTCCTGCTGGTGCAAAAGGTGGCAACAAGGTGGTTTTCATGGTGTTTTTGGGCCTTTTGATCATCCAGAACTTGATGAAATGCTTCGGAAATACTTGAGCATGCATAAATTACCATGAAAAACCCAGAAATATAAATTTTTCCTTCAGCAAGTGTCCCAAACAAAAGCGAGCACGTCGACGTGCTACTCGTATAGCTGAAAAATCTGTTTTGAGACCAAAAAATTTCAAAATGACAAAAATTTCTCCGAATTTGCTCAAATTCAGAGCGAAGACCCTCCATCAAGTATCATGCCCAGCCAACGAAGCCTCAGCCAAAATCCGGAGTGGATCAGGCCTCTTCCGCCGTTTTAGTGCTCTCCTGGTGCATGCAGTTCCTGTGGTGAAAACACTGTCTCGGTTGTATGATGTGTTGTTGTCAGTCATGGTGTTGCAATGTGTATGTTAAGCTTGTTTAAAATGAGAAATGAGACCTTGGTGTCTTTGTCTCCAATCGCCCAATGCGTGCCAAAGGGAATGAGGGATTGAGAACCCCTATAAGTGAGATAGGAATGGGATATGGTGATGGGGGGTAGTTTTTAAGGACAGGAGTGAAATGAAATGGCAACATATCAGTGATTCAAGTGGAATCAAGGACAAAGAAACAACCCTTGAATGTTATGGAGATTAGGCTTTTGTCAATGGAGGAATGTAGTAGTAAGTAATAGGGTTTGGGATTTCACATGGGAACCAAAAGTATAAAGGGATATGAGGATAATGAATATGGGGAAGGGATGACAATATGATCACATGGTAGTGACAGCAGTGATTTAATGCAAAGAAAAGGTTGACAAATGGCAAGAATTTAGCACCAACACAATCTTCAAACTTTATGCATAACCCTAGGAGCAGATTTGGTATAAACGTAGGGTTTGATGTTCACCATATCAAACACTTGTTTTCTTCACATTCGAAACAGCATAAAAAATCCACGAATCACTGAGCAGACATAAATAACTTACTTGCATACAAATGAAGTGGTTTGATGAGAATTTGGGTGATGAACTGTTGTTTTCCAGCCTTGGGGCTATATGCGTAGCGCGCACTTTTATATGCGTAGTGCGCCACATAGTGCATTTTGCAGGAGGATTTTGGAGGCCTTCCCCGTGTCCAAATTGAGCGTGTGATAGCTCGTTGGAAAGATATTGGAGTCTAATTTCCAACCCAAGTGTAATTTTTCAATTTGGACTTCATTTTCCTTGTCAGAAATCAAATCTCCTAAAACTTGTCAAAATGAGCAGAATGAGGCTACCTCAAGGCAGAGCGCTGTTGCAGTCAACTTTTGAAGGTCTTCCTCAACTCTAAATTGAGCTCATGATAGCTTATTGGAAATATATTTGTGTCTAGTTATCCTTTGACTCATCACGCAAGTCATTTAGCCAACCATGCTAGGAGAAATCTTGATTTTCCCAAGGTCACTTCAGAGGTGCATTCAATTCTCCTGAGGCAACGGTATTTTTGACATTTCTCTAAAACCATGATACCTGTGTAAAAATTGAGGGAGGTTTTTCTTCTTTGGCATGATTTTGACAAAAACCTCTCTCAGGTTTCCAAAATTCATCTTTTATTTCTCTGAAACATCTTTTGAGTGAAACTTATCCCGATGTGTGAAACAAGGGATTTTGTCGAAATGAATCGAAATGAAGGGGATAAGGGGCTTCTAAATTCTTGGGGAAATTTTTGGAAGTAGGGAGGGATGTTAGGAAGCAGGGGAAAGTGGAATCTCATAGATTGAGTGAGGGGAAGGGGTCCAAAAGGGCAAAACACAGGCCTAGCCTAGAAAATTGCCAAGTTGTGGCAAGAAACTAGGGTTTGTGCAAAAATGAGGAATTTGGGGGATCTCAGTGATGGGAAGTGTTTAATAAGGTATATTAAGGATAGGGGAAGGTGTATGAACATCAGGATACAAGATTTTCTAATGATTTGAACATCCAAGAGAAATTACCTCCAAAACCCTAGGAGAGGGAAATGGACCTTACCTAGGCACAACTGAAGCATGAACAAGCTGTAAAATGACCCAATGGAACTTGAAATGATGATGAAAACCCTTTGAATGATGGTACACTCAGCTGAATGGTGACATGGACCGACATTTGGACAACTTTGAAAAGAGTGAAAACAAACCCTAGACCTAATGCCTAGTGACCAAATTTTGCTTGAAGACTCATTGAAATGACAAAATTTGACCTTGACACCTTCAAATCACTTTGTAAGAGCATTTTTGATCACTGAAGGAAGGCTTCAAAGGCTGACACTAACATTGGCTCCAATGGGGATGGTAGCTCCTTGGAGGTGCCAAGAACGGCAGATCTTTGGGAGAGCAGACCAGTGCCTTCATCCATTGGGCAATGGAATCATTATTTGAACAGATAACACAAAACCTTTGACACATTTATTGAATGAAAACTTGACTGAAAACTGACTGAAACTTGACTGAAACTTGACTCGAACCGACTCGATGGAAAACTGAAATAACTTGAAAAAACTGACTCAACAGACCAAACACAAATGACTCATGACTGACTTAAAACAAGATTTTACAAAGCTTTTGAAAAAAAAAGGCAGCAATCCATCAAGATTTGGAATCATGATGACAACCACCTGCATACTAATGAAATATGTACAATCATGTATAATTGGCTTTCCAATGTAACCAGTCAAGTAGATGGCTTCTTGACTAATTCTTCTGATCAGATCTCCTGGTCAACAATAGATACTGGTAACTGGGCATCCAAAAACATAATTGACCATGATCTCTTTCATCACTGAATACTGCAATACTCACCTTTACTGATGACTGTAACAATTTTTCCAATGGATCATGAAAAACATGAAGATTTACCTCCTGCTGAAAGAACATGGTGTCCTTCTCTTCTGATTCTGATCTGTCTTCATCATGTACTTCAGTAAAAGTATGCTCCTGGGCTTCAAAAAACTCTGAACAGGTAGATGAGCAGATCTCCTCTTGTAAAAACATTTCAACACATGAAACATATGAAGAAGAAACTGAAAGAGAATCTTGAATGATCTGATCTTCTGTAGTCTGAAAATATGATAGGTCATCTTCATATGATAGGACAGCCGGATTTTCATTATCAATCATAAGGAAAGAAACTTCAGCTGATTCTTGATGCTCAAACATGATATCTCTATCATCTACCCTAAATTCATCCAAAGGAACTGTTTCACTTACTTGAATGAAGATCCCATCTTGTTTTTCATGAACTGACTGAATTACCTCATCATGAAGGCCGTGTTCTGATGACATGAGAACATTTGGATCAAAAACTCTGTCTATGATCTCAACAGCAAAATTCTCCTTTTCAGAATTCGGTACAAGGTATGCTTGGTCATTGCAATCTGAATCTGGATCTGATATGACTGAGTGAACATTATCACAATCTGCATTTGAAACTTGACTTTCCTACATGCTGTCTTCTTCCATGGACATATCTGAAACAAGCTCTTCTCTTTCATCATTTTCAGCCATATAGACATCTTCAACCTGCTGATCTATAAAGCTTCTTATAGGACTGTCATCCATTTCAGAAAAGGAAGAAGTTCCACCATCACCTTCTTGACCATGTGCACACTGCAGATCTGCGTTAACTTGAGCTGGAACATGACCTTTCAATAGCTGATCTATCTCATCTTCAGACAGAGGAGATAATACCTTTTATTTTCTTTTGCTCAAACAGTGATTGTCTTCATTGATTTCAAGTGAAGGAGCATACAAATTTTCCTCATACTGCTGATCCATTTCATGTAATTCCTGTTCACTGTCAACATGCAAAATGGCTTCATTTTCCACCACACTAAGATCTTGATCATGATGCAAATTTTCATGATCTTCTTTATGGGTATCCTCTAGGTTCTCTTCATGTTGCTGAAATGGATTTTCATATAGGGCTTCCATAATCTCATCATCCATGAAATTATCATCTTCATAATATTTCTCAAGGCTTTCAATAAAAGTAGAAGCATGTTTGCAACAGTCATGAACTAAATTTAATGATGGATAAGATACTTGATATCTTTCAATGAATAGGGCATGAAAATCCTTTAAACAATAAATACAGGCCAGCGGAAAATTTTCATACCAAGATTGGGCTTCACCTTCGAGAGTAGCTAGGAATATCTTCATCAAGCAATATTCAAGAAAATCCACTTTCAACTTGCGAATATGCATATGAAATCTAACCAGATGTAAAGCAGCATCTTTCTTACCATCATCGTTAAACGTAGGCAGACTCCTTGACCAATCTACCTTGGGCATCTTATTCGGAAAACCTGGAATGTGATCTCGGCTCATGGGAGCATATCTTCTCGTGATTCGGTCCATCTTGAAAATCTCGAAGCTACTGATCTCCTCGCAGTGAAGTCACCATGAAGCATCGATTTCTGGATTTTTCAGTGAATGAAGTCGCCAGGTGAATGATTTCAGCCTTGCGATGTCTGACCGTTGTTCACCATCAACCATCAGATCTGAACTTGATACACTTACTAGGGCAATTCACAAATCAAGGGGCACACTCACAAGCTAAACCGGAGATCGACTGAATCAGCTTTTATCTACTATGCACTTGCAGAGCAAGAGCAGTTCGAAGGCTACCTGGCGTGACTTCAGACTCCATCTATAGCAAATGATAGTAATGACATCAACAAGAAAACCAATTATTCCCCAGTATGGTCGCCACTATGTTAGCGCTCAAATCTACCTTAGGCTGAAATAAGGTAAAACTCAAGGCTACATCAAACCACGCTCAGCCTCGTAGCTAGCCCTACGAGGACAGGAGAGGGCTCTCTTCGGGTCTATCTCAGCAAAGGATCTTCAAAGGGGCTGAGATGACTTATAATGAACAATGAATACTAATTTTAGGCTAGTAAAGAGATAGGAAAGTTTGATTTTAATTTTTTGGGTTTTTGTTGGAGAAATGGGAAAAAACAATTTTTGGGTCCGGGGATAAGGCCAAATCTTTGCAGAATTCGAGTTGGGGTGAGGTAGGCAATAGTCTTGATGCTTTTGATTGAGTATATGGATGGATCAGAATGACAAGGAGCTGAAGAGGGCAAGGAAGAACATGGATCCTCTCCAAATAGGTGAAAACATGTAAAACTAAACAAATTTAAAGGCAGAGCACTGTAAACAATGGATTCAACCTCATTTACTCATTCATTTAGTTTCAGAAGCATAAGAAGATAATGGCATACATCAAACATGAAATAACTTACAATAAACTGAGAGAAAACACCATCAAGAACTGAAAGCCACAAGAATCCCAACAGGTGCTGCAAAACCTCTGATCTTTCCTTAGCCAAAATATGAAAAATATGTACAATAGTGTGCCAAAGTTTTCCCAAGAGTCCAACCTCTCCAACCCGTAGAATGTCTCAGAAATTTCATCATATATACCTCCTAACCCCTTCCCACACCTCTAGGGGTCGAATTCCTCCTTCTAGGAGCAGTTCCAACTAATTCTAAACAAGGAGCTAGAATATAGGCATCCAAACAACTTGCCTCTAAAAGGAAGGAAACTGATTCTTTCACTTGATTTTTACTTTTTTAGGAGTGAATCATCTAGAATAGGTAAAAGTGAGTCAAAATTACATGCCAACCACAAAATTACATCAAGATAACTCAAAAATTACATCCACAAGCAAAACTGGTCCACCTGGCCGAAATTCTGAGCTGGAAGGTGAAAAATTAGCCAAAAATCTATATGGGTAGCGCGCCTGAGCCATATGCGTAGCGCGTCTTTCAGCCTATTTTTGGGGCACTTCCTGGCATCCAAATTGAGCTCATGATAGCTCGTTGGAAAGCCCTAGATGTTGGATATCCAACCCAAGTGGAATTTCCCAATTTGGAGCTCATTTTCCCCTCCAAAAATTCATTCTCCCAGAAGTACTTCCTGCTGGTGCAAAAGGTGGCAGCAAGGTGGTTTTCATGGTGTTTTTGGGCCTTTTGATCATCCAGAACTTGATGAAATGCTTCGAAAATACTTGAGCATGCATAAATTACCATGAAAAACCTAGAAATATAAATTTTTCCTTCAGCAAGTGTCCCAAACAAAAGCGAGCACGTCGATGCGCTACTCGTATAGCTGAAAAATCTGTTTTTGGACCAAAATATTTCAAAATGACAAAAATTTCTCCGAATTTGCTCAAATTTGGAGCGAAGACCCTCCATCATGTATCATGCCTAGCCAACGAAGCCTCGGCCAAAATCCGGAGTGGATCATGTGTTTCACCTCGTTTCAGTATCCTCCTGGTGCATGCAGTTTCAGTAGTGAAAACACTGTCTCGGTTGTATGATGTGTTGTTGTCAGTCATGGTGTTGCAATGTGTATGTTCAGCTTGTTGAAAATGAGAAATGAGACCTTGGTGTCTTTGTCTCCAATCGCCAAATGCGTGCCAAAGGGGAATGAGGGATTGAGAACCCCTATAAGTGAGATAGGAATGGGATATGGTGATGGGGGGTAGTTTTTAAGGACAGGAGTGAAATGAAATGGCAACATATCAGTGAGTCAAGTGGAATCAAGGACAAATAAACAACCCTTGAATGTTATGGAGATTAGGCTTTTGTCAATGGAGGAATGTAGTAGTAAGTAATAGGGTTTGGGATTTCACATGGGAACCAAAAGTATAAAGGGATATGAGGATAATGAATATGGGGAAGGGAAGATGATATGATCACATGGTAGTGACATCAGTGATTGAATACAAAGAAAAGGTTGAAAAATGGCAAGAATTTAGCACCAACACAATCTTCAAACTTTATGCATAACCCTAGGAGCAGATTTGGTATAAACGTAGGGTTTGATGTTCACCATATCAAACACTTGTTTTCTTCACATTCAAAACACCATAACAAATCCACGAATCACTGAGCAGGAATAAATAACTTACTTTCATACAAATGAAGTGGTTTGATGAGAATTTGGGTGATGAACTATTGTTTTCCAGCCTTGGGGCTATATGCGTAGCGCACACTTTTATATGCGTAGCGCGCCACATAGTGCATTTTGCAGGAGGCTTTTGGAGGCCTTCCCCATGTCCAAATTGAGCGTGTGATAGCTCGTTGGAAATATCTTGGAGTCTAATTTCCAACCCAAGTGGAATTTTTCAATTTTGACTTCATTTTCCTTGTCAGAAATCAAATATCCAAAAACTTGTCAAAATGAGCAGAATGAGGCTGCCTCAAGGCAGAGCGCTGTTGCAATCATCTTTTGAAGGTCTTCCTCAACTCGAAATTGAGCTCATGATAGCTTATTGGAAAGATATTTGTGTCTAGTTATCCTTTGACTCATCAACCAAGTCATTTAGCCAACCATGCTAGGAGAAATATTGATTTTCCCAAGGTCACTTCAGAGGTGCATTCAATTCTCCTGAGGCAACGGTATTTTTGACATTTCTCTAAAACCATGATACCTGTGTAAAAAGTGAGGGAGGTTTTTTTTCTTTGGCATGTTTTGGACAAAAATTTCTCTCAGTTTTCCAAAATTCATCTTTGATTTCTTTGAAACATCTTTTGAGTGAAACTTATCCCGATGTGTGAAACAAGGAATTTTGTCGAAATGAAGCGAAATGAAGGGGATAAGGGGCTTCTAAATTCTTGGGGAAATTTTTGGAAATATGGAGGGATTTTAGGAAGCAGGGGAAAGTGGAATCTCAGAGATTGAGTGAGGATAAGGGGTCCAAAAGGGAAAAACATAGGCCTAGCCTAGAAAATTGTCAAGTTGTGGCAAGAAACTAGGGTTTGTGGAAAAATGAGAAATTTTGGGGATCTCAGTGATGGGAAGTGTTTAATAAGGTATATTAAGGATAGGGGAAGGTGTGTGAACATCAGGATACAATTTTTTCCGATGATTTGACCATCCAAGAGAAATTACCTCCAAAACCCTAGGAGAGGGAAATGGACCTTACCTAGGCACAACTGAAGCATGAACAAGATGTAAAATGACCCAATGGAACTTGACATGATGATGAAAACCCTTTGAATGATGGTACACTCAGCTGAATGGTGACATGGACCGACATTTGGACAACTTTGAAAAGAGTGAAAACAAACCCTAGACCTAATGCCTAGTGACCAAATTTTGCTTGAAGACTCATTGAAATGACAAAATTTGACCTTGACACCTTAAAATCACTTTGTAAGAGCATGTTTGATCACTGAAGGAAGGTTGAAAAGGCTGAAACTAACAGAGAACATCTTCTGAGTCTTCATATCCAAGGAATGGTCTCCTTGCCCCATGATGGTGTCCTCTTCCAATTCTACAACATTTCCTCTCAACGCAGTATGAGATATGAGAGTGGGTGATAATGTTAGTGGGAGAATATCCCCCTCCTTCTTGAGCCTACCCAAGACTCTAAACGTTGTATCATGGTCTTATAATTCTCTCATTCCTTAAGGATCTATGAATGATGCATCATTATGTGAGACATCTCTCACCAAATCTGGATCAGGTGGTCTCCCAGGTGTTTTACCACAAGATAGTGATGTCTCATGGACCATTCTCATGTGCATAATAGATGGGATCATTATATCCTTGCTTCCACTGTGAAAATTCAACTCTGTTTCTTGTGTGGAAGTTTTATGATAGTTGGGTACCACTTTTAATGATACAAAAGTTCCTCTAATTGGAGAAATTGCTCCATCCTCACCTCCAGGTGGTGGTGGATCATCTCCTACTATTCCAGTGTTGTGACCCCTCTCTTGTTCTCCTTCTTCCTCCTGGTCATCATCGAAGAAGACCTCTATGTAGTGTGCCTTTCCTACTGCGCATTTATGTCCGGGTGCCCAATATTCTTGGCATGTGAAGCAAAGCTTCCTCCTCCTCAAATCTCTTCAGACATCATCATCAACAAGTTTTTTATTTTGGCTCTCCTTTGAAAGAGGAGCCTTCTCATCTTTTCCATTTGATGGAAAAGAGGGCTTATGTTGAAATGTTGCCTTTGCTTTTGGCAAGGAATCTTGAATATCTCTAGCCCTTTCAATGGAATCTTGAAGGGTAGTGGGCTTGGTATACTTAACCAACCCATGAAAAGGTTCATCTAACCCATCAATGAACATATAGACCCTTCTTGTTTTATATAAATTAGGAACCATAACAGAAAGTCTCAAAATTTCAGAAATATAAGTTTTTGGAATACTTGGTTGTTTTAGCTTTGCAAGCCCCATGAATGGTGCTTTAGTATCTCTTCAATCAAACCTCTCCACCAGCCTCATATTGAACTTTGAATACGCAATCACATTGGCATGACCCAATGTGAACAAGCCATGGAACCACCAATCATGTGCTTCACCCTTAAGGTGCAGCATTGCTATCTTAATGGCCTCCATTTCTAGAACTTTATTCAACTAGAAGTAGATTTCAAGATGCTCTAGTACATTTGGATGACCCATAAAAGTTGAGTTAGAAGAATCTTCCCATAGTGCAGTGTAGATCATAATTCAAAATGAATCCACCACTTCTATTGTGATGCATGGGCCTTCTATTGTCCTTGATTTGATAAAATTATTGAAAACTCAAGAATTTCTTGAATCTCTGAGTTTGAGAGTCATACTCCATAAAATATTCTTCAAAGGATTCTTGCTCTTGAAACCCTTAATTTCCCACAACCAAGAATGTAAGCATTGTAGAGCATTGGGAAGCTTGTTGTTGCTGCACTGGTTGATCACTAAAGTGGTGAGAAATGTCGAAGCCTTCACCATGATGAAATCCTTTAGAGGATTCCTTGTATCTATCCATCCTCATCTCCTTTATTTCTCTAGCAATATCTTTCACGGCTCTAAGAATGATCTTGGGAAACTCATTCTCTTCATCTTCTCCTCCTGATAAAGGGGTTTTACCCTTGTATTCTTTGTCATTTGTATAATCAAACTTCCGGTTTCTTCTTCTTTGATAACTCTTCTCTCTATCAGTAAGAGGATCTCATTCTTCAAATGACATATTGGCTTTTCAAGATGCACGAGCTATGCCAAGATTATGCTTTGATACCACTATAATATTCCCAAATGGGAAAAGTAGGAATATAGTGCAAAATTTTGGAACAATAGAGTAAATCATCATATAAAAGCAAGAGGCCAATATGGAGACCTTTCATATGTTATAATAGAAAAAAAATATGCATGATAAATGGGCCATAATATGTACAATAAGAAAGAACGAGCCTCCAATGGACATAATCCCTCAAAATGAGGTGCTACTACTATATATAAGATCTGAAAGTCTGTTACAGTGTTGTTTAAAAGCCAATGCTACAGAAAATTAATATACAACATATCTACGGTTGATATGTGCCTCAAAAGATAGATCCAATACAGATTTGAGCACTATACAACCTCCTTTGAAGAACCCCTTAAGGGTTTCCAGCAAAACGCCATGTACAAGATGGGGATCTAGGCCCTAGGGCTAAATATCCACTACAAAATATAGATCTAGAAAGTGTGGTTGATATGATATGATCAATAGAATAGTCTCCTCCAATAGATCCTCTAAATGAAAGGCAGATCCCTTTTACTAGAAAACCAACTCTCCAAATGGTGTGTCAACCCACCCTGCAACTCCTCTTACAAAAATAACGTAGATCTGGAAGTAAACTGCACTGTAGGGATAAATAAGCATATTTTGGATAAATAAGCCTTCTCCACTGAAAATAATAAATGAAATGACCCAGATCTAGTCTCCACTGCTGCAACCTGCAAAACAACTCAACCCTCAACAGGATTTGCGTTGTAGATGAAAGATGAAGCTTGGCCTTAAGACCGATAGTGGAAAATGTAGTACAAGACTCCTCCAAGATTTTCTCAATGGAAGAGGTGGGATTCCCAATCAGGAACACTGAGTGCTAAACAACACTCAATCTCAACGAAACAGCAAGAGAAAGATATATGTCTAAACAAACCATATATTCATAAAATTCATATACATAAACATAATGAATAATGGTTGCCATCCTCTTCCTTTTCTAAGGTATGATATTTCAAACCTTAAGCCCCATCCAATAATAGCACTACTTCCATGCAAATCATCTCCATCTAAAACTGTGATGTCTTTCATTGATGACCACTCCTCCATGACAACATTGTTGATTTGGTCAAAGTTGACCCAGTCAAGGTGTTCCAGCCCCTTTTCACACTTTAAGGTGCTAAATTAAGCTGCCAAGATCTATCTCTTTCACATTGGCATTGATTTATTCATTATTAAGGAGAATTATGGACCTCCATTGTCCTCTTATTCATAAAACAAAGTAGGAAAACAAAATTTAATATTCCAGATAGCTCATGGCTAATTGGGAATATTACAAACAACGTACAGGATGATGTTTTCCTTGGAAGCCGGGAGATCCTTTGAGATGGCTGCCTATTTGATTAGTTCTAAGAGTGATTGGATATCCTCCATTATCTCTTCTCGCATCCTTTGTTTGGTTAGCATACCTATGGAAGGTATGTGGTGCACTTCCGCCATAGAGTCAATGCCACTGATGAGATGCTCATAAGTGGACATTACCCTATCCACATCCTTTTTGAGTTTGTCTCTAGATTGCAGCTTCATCCGAATTTATACTTTATCATTCTGAGGGTGGGTCCATTCTTTATTTGGCAAGGTGGCATGGCCCTATGGGTATCTTTCATACCATTAAAGTATGATGTCCAGTGTTGTAGAGGCTTCCTTTAGTTATGCAGACGTTTTCCTCATTTCTGCTTGTGCCCCTACCAAAGGAGAGACCGTTTATTTTAGAGTCATCATCTCCTCATAGACCTCTATCATGGTACTTCCTAAGATGTCCAACTCCCCTTGAATAGCAGCTTGTAGTCCACTGGCCTGAGTGAGTTCAAGTTGGAGCCATTGGTTTTCGGTCTCTAGGGCCTTCTTTTCCTCTTCTGCTTGAGTGGCCTTTCAATTGAATGCACAGAGTCTGTTTTGCAAAAATAATATTTCTCTGCTCATCTTGTTGACATTTTATTCGGTAATGGCTGCGAAATTGGTTCCGGCCGATGCTATCATTATGGGGTTGGTCTTGGTGTCTAGGACTATGTCTTTCTCCGTGGTTACCACCAGAGGCTTGGCTAGATTTCGGGAGAGGAATTTCCTCCTCTCTTGCCTGATATTATGAGTGTATTGATCATAAGATAATCTTGTTAGATCTAGTACATAATATTCATGTTCCTCTGGGATACCAAGATCTAAAAGTGGGAGGTGTCCGCCTATCATGGGGGTTGTCCAGGGTATGTCAATAGGTGGTAGGTTTGTCTACTTCCCAGTTTGTGAGGGTTGCAACCCGCTGCCCTCTGATTCCTTGGATGTCTCTATTCATTGCTTCTGAGCTTCTTCCTCCTCCCTCTTATTTTCCGCTTCTTCCATATCTTTTTCCTATTTGAAAATTTTTTCTACTTCCTTTCTATGCTAATCTTCTTCTTCTTTCTTCTTGCGGGCCCCTTCTGCTTTATTATTTTTGTGTTCCTCTCTCTATCGTTTCATCTGCTATTCTTCAGCTTGTTTCCTTTTCTTTTCTTCTTCTTCTTGTTGTGCCAAGGAATCTTGGGCTTTCTTGAGTTCTTCTTCTCTTTTCTTCTATTCAACATTTAGTTGTGCCTCGGCCTCTTTACCTCCTCCTTGTTATTGATTATTAAGAGGACCACTACCTGTGGTGTTCTTTGGCCTTTTGGACTGGGAGGTCGATGCTCCTCCCATGGGGTTTTTTTGCTTCACATCGTCTGATATTTCCTGTAGAGTTTGATCATCCTGGTGCTGACTCCCTTGGTCTCTGTCCAAGTTGGCTTATCCTTTAGGGGCTACTTTCCTAAGTGCATTGTACTAGTTTTTTACTTCCTCTTCCACATCGCACTCTTTGTGTTGATAAGTTCATTCAAATTTGGTCTGCTTGTAGTGTGGGGGGACGATCCTCTCAGGGTCATAGGATCGATGGGCTAAGTTTATGAAATGGAATCCCTTTATTTATTATTCTTCTGATTCTAGTTCCTTGGATTCTCTGATTGTGTAGGCACCAATAGTGAGTGGGAGGGTTGGCCATAGTTTCTTCTTGCCCTTACTCAGCCTTTTAGAAAACTCGCTCGTCATTTGGTAGCATACTTGTTGTAATAGCAGTTTATCAGTGAAAAACTTGGGCAGTGCATGAGGCGCCTTGAATGACCCAAAAACTCTGATGAAGGTGCCTTCTTTGATGGGGAACTAGTAAGCTACCTTGATCACCATCTTCATGGCCCTTTTGGACATGTAGGGAGGATCTTCATTGAAAAGGTGTCAGTAGAGTGCGGTGATAAAATTATTTGAGATTACATCAATGTCTTGCTTATATTTAGTTTCCAAAACACATTTAGATCTTTATAGATAGGTCCATGGTGCGATGCGTCCCAGTTGTGTGGCGAAGCATCAAATTTACGTCGTGAGCACATTCCATATAGGAGGTAGGATGCCATGTAAAACTCTGATGCACATCCCTCCTTTGGTACCTCGGCTACTAATATGTTAAAATTTAGAGCTGATATTAACATATGCGCCAAGTTGAAACAAGTTCCATAGGAGGTGACCATGTACATGATGGGGACCCATGTTCCACTAAAGGTAGTGGTGTCCCTTCTGCCATACATTATCCACATCATGGCTATGATAAGCTTGTATAATTTTCTTAGGCATTCGGTCTTATACTCCTCATCCTTATTTCCTTTGAACTTCTCAGGGTCCTCCCACCAACCCTTCAAGGTATCTAGCACCAGCACATTATGAGTGGCGATCCACTAGGCATTGAAATACTCTTCCTTAGCCGGGAGTAAGTAGTATACTTCCACGTCCTTCTCGATCAGATTGGTGAAAGGTTTTCCTTCGTGATCATGGATTACCCAAAGCTTTGAGTCCACCTTTTGGAGGACCCACTCGATCACTTCTGCACATGGGAATATTAGTGGGTGGGCGCCCACATAATGTAGCTTGGACCTCTTAACCTGAATGTACACTTGTCAGTCTACGAGGTATTCCAGAAATTCTGGTTTTGTGAACTCCTGGTAGAGTTCATACCATGACATCTTGGCAACTTTCCCGAAAACACAGGTAGTATCTCTGTAGATGGGAGGTGGTGGAGGAGAAATTTCTCCCTCTGATAGCTCTATTTCCGAGCTCTTGTCTCCTTCGAGCTGTCGGGGGCCCCATGTCGCTTGAGGCTGAAAAGGTGGAAATGAAATCGAGCCTGGCTTAGATATTACATGGCATATTCAGAAAACACTCCCATGATAAGACAGACGACATGAAAGAAAAAAAAAAGGAACAATTGTCTACACTAACTAGGGCCTTGGCTGCTCAGGATGGGTCATTGTGACCTGCGTCGGTCGCAAAAGTCTTAACTGGAAGAGATGCGACCTGACGACCTAGTAACGTGCTCGCAAGGTCACAAAGTCGCATCTACGTGAACAATACTGAATTGTAGACTTTACGACTTGGCGACTTAGCGACCAGGTCGCAAGGTCGCAAAGTCACGATTGCATGGAAATTCAAGAATTTGCGACTTGGCGACTTAGTGACCAGATCGCAAGGTAGCTAGGTCACGAGGTCACTTTAGGGATTTTTTGAGGGAAATAAGGTTGTTGCAACCCATGAGGAAAAATGGGAAAAATCCAAGGGAAGGAAGCAAATCAAGGTTGAAAATTTCACAGGAATGCCAGGGAAGGGTGCCCAAAGTGGTAGGAAGAAAAAGGAGGGACCAAAATATTTTTAGGCATGATAGGATGAGAAAGGGAAAAGGAAACCCTAGCTGGAATAACTGTGAGGGCTAGTATTGAAACCAAGGGGAATTTAAGGCAATTAATAGCCTGGGTTGGGGGCAGGTAGCACCATAGCCAATAAAACAGGAACTACAGGAGGTTTCGACGACTTACCTGGAAAAAATCACACTCTGATTGGCTTGTCGTATGTCTTGTTTGATTCGTCGCACAGGTTGAATGCGACCTACGTGAACTTGTTATTTATAAAGGGGTTACACGTGTGATCATTAATGGAGGTCGCAAGGTCACAAAGTGGGTTCAATCAGGTGTGGATGCGACCTTGTGACCTTGCAACCTGGCGACTTGGAGGTCACTGGGTCACAAGATTGCATAGTTGCAGAAATGATATTTTGACATGATTTGCGACCTAACGACCTGGCGACCTTGGTCAGGTCGCAAGGTCGCTAAGTCGAAAATTGTTGAAGGTTGAAAGGGGAGTGACTTTGCGACTTTGCAACTTTACTTAGGAAAAATTGGAGTCATCACTTGGCTTTGGGCTACCTGCTCGAAGTGGACTTTTCTGAGGCTCGCGACTGATGCTAGTAATGGGCATGTCCTCATCAAAAGAACAGGGGCTCTGAAACTTCAAACTAGTGCCAAATTTTGAAGGGCATTGTAGCGGCTAATACAATTGGCGATTCACTAGTAGAACCCAGAATATATACTTGCGCTTAATCTTGTGTGGGGTGCGGGGCTTATCAGGTCCTTCCTCTCGCTTCCATGGGTCCTACTAGCCTCCTCTATGGCCTCTGTGCATTTACTTCATCTGATTGCATTATACGAAATGTTGTTCATCATGCCTTCTATTTTTGGAGACTGGATGAAAGGGGTCAGAATAATCTCATGGCTTCAAGGGATTCAATATAGTTATTTGGTCTCCCTTGTTGCTCCACTTCCAGCGAGCTTGATGGGCCCCGATGGAGTCACTGCCTAGGAGTCACGAATGTTGCTCCATCGCCAATGAGCCTGGTCAGTATTTCGACGGAGTAGTCGCATTACCACTATACACCAGAATCCTTTATCAATCCTTTACCCTTTCTTGTGTGCTAATAACACTTATTTTTATGTTCTCAAGGCACTTCTTTGAATGTGCTCAAGGAACTTATTTGTATTTGGCGAAAATTTCCTGGGCAGATGAGGGATCTCGAATTATGTTACTTGCAAGGGAGGTTGCTCCTAGTCTTTTATTTGGAGACCTTTTGATTTTTCCTGAATACCCTTTTGTTGTTAGAGGTTAGCTCCTTTCCCCTTTCATCTAGTGACCTTATTTCACCGATAATTTTTTAATAGCGTTTTTTGAGTTGATGCGACATATCAGTTATTCACACTTGGGTCCTATGACTCGGTCAAGTTCCCCATGAAGTGTTTATCGCCGAAATACTTAGGCCACTTATGTTTCTGGGATAATTCTTTGCAGGTATAGATTCAAGGACATATTGCCTATTGAGTAACTTCTACTTCAATCCTTAGAATTAAGGAATTGAGGATAAAAATCCCGGGCATTTCTCAGGGAAAGCCATTTATTTAAAACAACCAAACAAAACAAAGAAACATGGCGGATGCGATAAAAGATAGAAAGAAAAACTATAGTAAAAAGTGTGGGGAAATCTGAGGGGTCGCCAAGTGACGTAATGGTTGAGGTCATGGTCATTTACCGGGAGGACCTCAGGCATCCCTTCTATGTTTTGGAGTATGTATGTGTATGGGCCGACCTTTTCCTTTATCTAGAATGGGCCCATCCACAGGGCTTGGAATTTGGTGTGTTTTCCCCTATCTTCATGAGCCTTATCCCACTTGAGGACGAGATCACCAATTTCGAAGAATTTGTTCCCGGCGGATTTTTTGTCAAACCATCATTTTATTCGGCCTTGGTGGATGGCGAATTTTTCCCTAGCCTTTAGTATTTCCTCCTCTAGTTTTAGTAGGATGTCTATGCGGGTTTGTAGAGTAGGGCATGGGGTGCCATGTGTTTCTTGGGACAACTAAAGGGCAGGAAGGGAGAGGTTAGGGGGAAGGATGGCTTCTTTACCATAGAATAGTAAGAATGGGGAGGTTCCTAGGGAGGGTTTAGGTGTGACTCGATCAGCCCAGAGGGAATTGTTCATGGCATTGTGTGAGTTCGATGTTGGGATAGCAGGGTTTTCTTAATGATCCAGATTAAATTCTTATTGGTTGACTTAACTAACCCATTCTCCTGGGGGTAATAGTTGGAGGAATGTTTCAAAATAATATCATTTTCCAGAGAAAATTCATATAACTTAAATGATGAAAAATATGTAGCATTATCAAACATGAGAGAGGTTGGGACGCCAAACCTGGTCATGATTTATTGAGTAATGAAAGTTATTACCTCTTGGTCATTGATCTGGTGTAACGATATCACCTCAACCCACCTAGTGAAATAATCCGTGGCCATGAGGATATATCAGTGTTTCTTGGAGGAGTGTGGAAATATTTCCTCGATTATGTCCTGGCCCCATTGCTAGAACGGTTCCTCCACCGTGACAGAATTTAGTGGAGCGAATGGCCTAGATTCTCTACTGGAAAAATTTTGGCACAAAGGAAACTTTCCAACATAGGTGTTAGTATCCTTAAAAGTGTCCAAGAAAACCCTGTGTGCATAATCTTGTGAGTTGCAACATCTCCTGTGTAGTATCCACCAGCCGGGCCATTATGTAGTTCCTTTAAGACTTGTTGGGCCTGACTGGGTTCTAGACGATGTAGAAGGACGTCGTTGTGATTTTTGTGAAATAATTTGCCTCACAACATTTGATAGGATGCATGTTTCATCCTTATTGGTCATTTCTGCTTGGTCATCAAGGTAGGTTCCATGATACCGCGATTGAGATACTATAGGAGTTCTGTGTACCATGACGGTGAATTTTTCCAGAGTGTGCCATTGGCCTGGTACATCTCTATATCATGTTCCCAACACTCCTCATCGTTGAGTCCAATGGGTCGGCGGCTTCAGCAGCCATTCGACATAGCCCCTGCCCTTTCACCATGTGTGCACATTTGAATTCTAGGTCATACTCCTAAAGGCATTCCATCGAGTTGCCTCATCTCTCACCCATCTCCTGTTGCACAAACAACAAGAAGATTGTTGGGCATGGTACGAACACCGTGACATGGTTCTTTAGAATATACAGCCTAAAGTGCTTAACTACCTTGTATACTGTATGGGATTTCTTAACGATGTCCGGATAGTTCAACTCATCACCTTGCAACCCTGCACTCATGAAAGATATTGGCCATTAGTCGTTGTTGTCGTCTTTCCAGTTCAGGACGACTGCAAGTGACAAATATGAGGCAAAAGTATACAAGATAAAGTCTTCGCTGAAATCTGGGTTGTGTAGGGAAAGTGCTTCTGCGATATATTTATTAATACTATCAAATGCTTATTTTTCGGGTAGATTCCATTTAAAATTCATGTTCTTCTTAATAATATTTTGCAGCAGTTTCACGATTTGCAAAAAGTCTGATATGAATTTTTGGTGGAAGTTAATTTTCCCGAGAAATGACTTCATGGATTTCTTAATGCTCGGTGGGAGAAATTTGGGTGATGGCTTTTGTGTGGTCTACGTATACCACTATGCCATCCCGGTTTATGATTTGGCCTAACAAATTTCCATCTGAGATTGCGAAGATAATTTTCTTGTCGTTCAATGAAATTCCATATTTTTGACACCTCTAAAAGGTATGTTTTAGGTGGTGCAGGTGTTCATGTCTACATTTGGAGAACACGTTGACATCATTAAGGTAAACCACCACACCTTGTCCCATTATCTCCCGGAAGGCAATTTCCATGGCCCTTTGGAAGGTTTCCCCAGAATTAATTAGGCCAAAGGGCATGCGTCTGAATGAAAGTGTTCCCCATTTAGTTCTAAATGTTGTCTTAAAATAGTTTGGCTCGACTACCAGCACCTGGTTGTATCCCGAGAAACCATCTAGAAATGAGAACATTTCTGACCCTAACGCCGTTTGAAGAATATGCTCCATGGGGGGTACCAGGTAGTTATCCTTATCGAAAGATCGGTTTAAATTTCGGAATTTTACACATAAGAAGAGTTCATCGGGCTTCTTGCAAACTAGGACCAAATTCGACACCCACGTTGAATGTCAGAATTTGAAAATGATGCAGGTGTCCAAGAGCTTCTTAATTTATTTTTGAATCATTGGTTCCAAAGTGGGATGCACTTTTCTTAGCTTCTATTGAAATGGTTGATGCCTTCCTTCATCGGTATCACATGTTGGATAATTCGTGTTTCATACATTTGTAGCTCATCGTATGTCCAGGAAAAAACATCTTGGCGCTTCTTAAATAACTCAATAAAGGATTGTCTCTCCTGGGGGGTGCACTTGGTACCGAGATTAACGAAATTCGGTTCCACTTCCATCCCAAGGTTTAATTGTTCATGAAAAAGGGTGGAAATTTGCACCTTTGTATTGGGATGCCCCTAAAATTGATTCTATAGGTCAAATAAATTCTCAAGGGAGGCCACCCCTTTAGGTATTGGGTTCCCCTTGTGTTCTTCCCTTTCCTTTTGCAAATCCAAATCATGCTCCTCTTCCTCAATAACTACATCCTTGAATACATTTGTGTTTCACATGAAATCTAACACTTGCTGATCATTTTTAAAAACAGGAAAATTAGTCACATTATCTGGCACCGCATGCTTATATACAATTTTAATTGAAAAAACATCCCTTAATGGGGTAAAACTAGTGGAAGCGTTTGCTAACATATCGATTACTACATTGTGCATTCTAAGTACCGACTTAATATAAAAAGCATCGAAAGCAGAAATCAAATGCCATACCTCTTGATGATATCCTTTCAAATGGGGGATTAGGAAATTAATAGTGTTGCGTACCTACCGGGTGATGATTTCAGAGTCGTTGATTACCTTCAAGCAGCAGACTTTGAGGTCGATCGCTTTCTTGAGGCCCATGATTAGTGCTTCATATTTTGTCGTATTTTTGGTGCATTGGAATTCCAGCTTGCAAGAGATCAAGAATTTTTTTTTCTAGGGATCTATCAAGATACAGTCAGCACCATACCCGTCATGAGTCTTGGAAATGTCTTAGTAT
Organism: Pinus albicaulis; assembly: GCA_034641835.2. Classification (NCBI taxonomy): domain Eukaryota; kingdom Viridiplantae; phylum Streptophyta; class Pinopsida; order Pinales; family Pinaceae; genus Pinus; species Pinus albicaulis. Next base: position 442,891,324 of record CM076577.1, on the reverse strand, counting down.
AGGGTCCAAATTTTGTTCTAGGGTGCTTCTAAGTTGCATGTGCTCACATAAGATGTACCAAGGATGAAGCCATTGGGTGGACCTTCAAATATGGTAGGATGGGAAACAATAAAAGGGAGCAATTCCAACTAAGAATCCAAGGAGACTCGGGACTAAGCAGCTTGGTAGCACCCAAAAGCAACGTCTAAGAAACACATCACCAAATCTTCTTGTGAAAATTTGATGAGTTCATTGTTTTCTTCAAGGTCAATCAGCATATGTTTCATATAAGGCTTGATTTTGAATCGGATCTGATTATTCCTACCTTTGTACAGGAGCCACAAATGGGACCAGCCAGTGGTGAAGTATCCATGTATCTTGCTTGACCAATCCTGGATTAGTAGTAGAACGTAGGCTTCAGAAATATCTACAGGAACTATGTAAATGCACTGATGGACTTGAGAATCTGAGGAAAGATGTATTAGGATGTTATTCAACTCTCCCATTGTGGGAACTTGGGACCTATCAAGCTGAATGATCCTGGAATTGGTTTTCTCGAGGTGAATATTCATTTTTTTGTATACAGACAGGGGCATGACGTTGGTAGATGCACTAGAGTCAACGAGGAAGTTGTGGAAGTTGAAATTGAAAATCTAAAAAGACAAGAGAATCAGGGGAGTGGACCCTCGTGATTTGGAATTGACAGCATTGAAAATGGACTAGAGGTTCACCGAGGCCTGGGAGGGTGTGGAGCTTACAGTTATTGCCAGTGAGGTAGGCCTGCTTACCAAGGATGGGTTGGTGAAAGCCTTGAGAATCAGATCATGTTAGTTGGATATTCGGGAAAGTTCATAAAGTCATATATTGGTTCATGTTTTCTTCATGTCTTCGATGATATTGTACCCAAACTCTGGGTGTGAAGGCATCTCCATAGGTGTGCTAGGTGAATTTAACGATGGTATGACCTTAGGGGTGCCTCAAGTAGCGACAGAGCTAGAATTTTTGGTGGTCAGGTTTGAGGTCTAATTTTCTCTGCTTGGAGGCAGGATCTTTCTCAAGAAAGCTTTCCTCTTTTCCTCAAACGAGTGATCAAAAATTGGGCCTTTAATCCTTAGTCTATAGTTTCATGGGGGATTGGATTGGGGATCATCAGCCAAATTTATCTCTATCACTGATGGAGGTCCCTCCCTAAGAATTACTTCAAAGGTGAGGACTGTTGATCCTAAATTTTCATCTTAGGGAGAGACTTCTTTGTCATCTGAGTCAACTTCCTCTTCAAGCTCCCCTACAGTCTGGTCTTCTAGGACCTGATTCACCAATACGGTCATACTATTAATCCATTAAGGATAGGTTCTCTCAGAGTGGGAAGCTTGATGAAATGAGCAAAATTTATCTTTTCCAATCTCTTCTACATTGAATTTTGCGTTGGGGTTGGGCAGAGGGCGATTGGGCATGATATTTGTCTTCCTAAAGAAAGGCTTTTGAGATTTGATACCTTAGGTGGGGTTATTGTTATTTATTTTCAAGTTGGAGACATCATTTGACAAGAGATTTAGGGATTTTGTGATGTTTTCAAAATTTTAAAGGTCCTTATCCTTGTCGCAGGAATTACTGGTTGAGGGTTGTGTCCTTTTCCCGTACGATTTTTTATCATCCCAGTTGTCATGGTCTAGAGCTCCTATTGAAAGTATATCTTTCTCAAAGGCGAGAGCAGTGGTGAAATTTTCTGTTAGGGTGGCTCTAGCCTCGCGTTTAACAAACACAACGATGTACCAAGGAAAGGCTGTTGTGTAGTAGTCTATAGTGATGGAATCATCAAGGGCCATGTTCGAGGGAAACTTGTTCAAGATCGTCGCAAAACACTAGTTAAAATTCTTGACCTTCTCCTTATTTAGGCACTTCAAGGTGCTCAACTCCGTGAGGAGCATAAAAGGGGTCTTTTCTTTAGAGAACTTTTCAAGGAAGGTACAGTAGAATTTCTCCCATGTCGAAATGGAAGCAACAAGCAATGAGCGATAACAAGTAGCGGCTTTGTTTCCTAAGGTGCGCAGGAAGAGCTGGCATGCTACGACATCATATTGCACTCTCATCATTTGTAGGGCTAAGTAGAAGTTACTAATGTGGTCTTCAGCTAATGTTCCCTTCTCAGGATCAAACTTGGGAAGGTGCTTCTCTGGGTGTTGGGGCATGTCATGAAGAGGACCTCAGAGGCTTAGAGGGGATTGTGCCATCTAGGCTAGGGGATGCACCCATCTTTCCCTATGATATGGTGGGATGAAAAGATGTTGAGTTTCATTTTCAGACTCACTCTTGGTGCCGGACCTAGAAGCTTCACCCTCATTTTGAGAGTGCATGTCTTGGTTTCGGTTAACTCTAAGATCTTTGAGATTCCTATAATTCCTCAAATTTATGAAACCACTAAAGTTTCCATTGAAAAGGAAATGCTGTCAATTCTGGTTTCTATGGTGGTGATGAGTATGGTCTATGTTTCGATCATGCCCTCGGCCTCTATTTCCCCGACCTTCCGGCCCCTCCCATAGGTGGGTCATTAGCTTGGGTGTTTTCATTTAAAGGATTATTGGCCTAGGGCCCGATTTTTGGTTGGGGTCCAGTAATTTCAGGGCCTCCTCCGTCGACCCATTGGGGGCTATCAGGAGGTTCAGCTGAGAGCCAATATTCTATATCTACGTAGTCTTCGAGCGTTAGGCTTATGAGTTGAGGCACAAAGTTGGATAGGACACCCTGGAGAGTGTGATGCATTCCAGGGGTTCGTGGATTGGCTAGGGAACCGGTGGCGAGGAGGTTTTGGAGACCTTTAACGAGATCATGGGCGAGAGTGTGTAAAGCCCTTAGTTCATCTTACGTGACCTCTTAGAAAGGTGGGTCCTCCTCAGGGGGAGTGTTCTCGAGAGATGGAGGACCAGTGTTTTCAAACCCAATATCTTCCCATTTCAGGTTGGGGAAGGGGTTCTACAGGGTTTACACAAGGATGTTACTTGCATGGTGGGAGCCTCCCACCAGGCCCTCCTTCTAGCGTCAAATATGTTGACAGGGAAAATGCCTTGCCAACAGTAAGGGATCTCCTTGGTATAAAATCCCAACTAGACTCTACATCGTTTGTGATAGGGATCCCATCTATTATGTAGGCTCGACTACCGTTATGCTGATGAGATATATGCCCTTCCTCAGATAGAGATGTGTTTCGAGATCATGATAATGTACAGCTACTAGAACAAAACAATACAAATGATCGACAAGTTACCCTGAAAATGAAACATGATGAATATGAAAGTGATATTTAAAGCATGCATCCAAAAGAAGTATTTTTAGCAAAACGTCATTAGGGCCATGCTCATACAGAGGCTCATTTGAACATAAGAGAAACAGTTCACTACGATCAAATACCCTTCAATTTCTTAAGCACGTTTCCGAAATATTAAGTAAATATCAAAATCTAAGTCACTAACATATTCCTATTGATCAGGAGATCAAGTGTTATGCTCAAAATTTAAAGTGCTCAAACCTGTACTAAATCTGAGCAACCAAAAAGGTCTCGTCGTTGTGATTCTGGCGCCGTGAATGGTTCGAAACACCGATGTCATATGAGGAAGATATTTCGTTCTATTCGTTTTCCCAAACAACTAAAATTTTGTGACTAGGATGCATAGTTAGCATGCACGTACAGTCAGTAGATGGCATATTCTACGGAATATTCCCTTTTCTCACAGCCAATCAGATCGTGCCACATGTCTAAATTTGATCCATTGATTTGATTGTATGAGATGTGTTTCTGACTATTGGATGGGGTTTGTACATTTTTTATTTGGGTTGTTAGATGAGAGACACGTGGCAAGACCAAAGGTTTCCACGTGTCCTCAGGAGGGTATGGTAAAATTTTGTTGGAGTCCATAGTAGTTGACCCTGAGACCTCGGGCATTTGCGTGGACACACATTACCAACTTCTCTACGGGTGTTACTTAACACTATAGGTTTGCAGCTTTATTATATTGTTTAAAAATAGTTTGGGAAAATTAAAAGAAAGGGGCCAACTTCGACCACCATATACCCAACAGCTATGACCGAGACCCTAGCGCTATCCAAATCACGCATTTTACGTAATTTACCATGGTCCATTGCTTGGTTTTTTTCGACGTTTGCAGTGGACGTTAAGCTTAGGGTGTGCATGTAGCCACCCTAACCATAATATTAATTTCTAATGGTTAAGGAATGTCGGAGTTGGAGCGCGCCCCTAATTTTAGGGCATTCCATTAATTTAACTCCAGTTAAGTGGAGTTCTCTACTTTTGGTTTATTTTTTCTAGCTAACATTGGGAAAAATGCATTGGGAAATCAATTTTCAACCAATTTGGATGAAACAAGAGTCTAGCTAGACTAATTTGAGCATTATAGAGCCATTGGTGCAGAGGAAACAACCATTAGAGGCATGTAAACACATGTAATTTGAAATTTTGAGCATAATGACAAAGAGGGACATGTCATTGGGAGTTGGACCAGCAGATGTAGCCCAGGAGGGGTGAACTGCTTCATCATGCCTATTGTATAAAACTTATGTGTGCTTTTATTTCTCTGTTATACACTGTTGTATGGTGTTATTTAGGCTTATTTTCATGCTTAAAGTTCACAAATTCATCTATGTTTCATGGTTGAAACACTCATTCCTTAAGCAAACAAATGGAGACAAATTGTACATGATTTTATTACTAAAAGGACACTTAGCACAAAAAAACTAATACACTCCTTTTAGATCAGGTTGGTATCAGAGCTAGATTTTAATATCTGGTGTTTTGTGTGAAAAGGTTTGTTTAATTGTTTGCAAGGGTTACCATGCTTACTAGGTTCAAGCTTAAGAGAGGATAAGGCAAATTGGTGGAAGCAAGAGTTTCTCAAAGGGAGCTACAACAAACGAGGGCAAGATTGGCACATTCTCCGCTACCTAGTTCACCTCGAAAAGAAGTAGAAGAAGCTATAAGGATGCCTCTAGGATAAGAAGAAACCCATGAAGAGGTGGATCCAAAAGAAGAAGAAAGAGTGTTCAGGAAAGAATTTCTTGACATGATTGAAATGGTGAGAGTCCTTTATCAAGAAAGGAATGAAAGACTAGAAGGAGAAGGATCCAAACTTCACAAGGAAGGTCAGGGATCATCAGGAGGCCAGAATGATGAAGATAAATCAAAGAAGGGAAATGGAGGAAATGGAGGCAGTGGAAAGTCACCATCCTCACCCTCATTATCATCATCCTCTACTTCATCTTCAGTACACTAGTCACACAAGTCAAAGAACACTGGTAAAAGTCCTTTTCTAAAACTTGATGTTATGTTTGAATTGCCAATGTTTAATGGCGAAGTCAATGTAGAAAATATTGATAATTGGATTGCGCAACTGGAGGTATATTTTAGAATTTAAAATATTCATGATGATGATACCAAGATCCAACTAGCTTCATTGAGGATGGAAGGTGCAGCTCTTGTTTACTGGGAAGCCAAGATAAAGGAGAAGATCAAAAATCATAGTAATATTATTCTATCATGGATTGATTTCATTACTGCAATAGAACAACAATTTTATCCATTAGCTCACATGTAGAAAGCCATAATGAACTGGAAAAATTTTAGACAATTGAAAGGACAAAATGTACAAGATTACACCCAAGAATTTAGGGGAAGAGCTCTCTTATTAGGGGTAGATTTGAAGAGACAAGATACTTTTCTCAAGTACATAGGAGGCTTACATAGCTATCTAAGACATAATATTCTAATGTTTAACGCTAAAATCTTAGATGAGGTATGTTTTCAGGCCACACATTTAGAAGCAAGAGGGAAAAACATTAATGATGAGAGTAGGAAGAAAAATTTTAAGGGGAAAGGCAAAGAGAAGACCTCAAAAGGTAAGGAAAAAAAGAATGCATATATCAAGAAAGAGGGAGAGAAATTTGTTTGTAAAAATTGTTCAAGAGAAGGCCATGAAGAGAAAATTTGTTGGAAATTACATCCTAAAAAGAGACCCAAGTATAACAATAACAAAGGGAAGCAGAAAACTGTAATATTCCTATTTAGGAAAATCAGCAATATAGGCACCAAAAATGCATTTTTTAGAAAATTATGCCATAATAATCAAGAAAATCCCATGGATACATTATTTTATATATTATAGCAACCAAATATACAAGGAGATCAGAAACAAATCATTATAGCTTAGTTAAACAAGCCTCCCAAGCCTAGAATAGCCCAAAAACACTACAACCCCATGACTACTGCAACACAGAAATTCTGAAGAAAGTGAAAACGTAGTTTAATGAGGTTTAATGCTATAGAAATAGAGATACAAATGGATCTACTGATATATTACTTAGGAGAGATAAAAAAATGAGATCTAGTCTCTTTTACACAATTCCAAGATAACCCGACAAGGGTTTCTAGATAGACATGAGATACAAGAAGTATATGTTGTAGATCTATGGGTGAATCATACTGTTTGACTAAAGCTCTACATAAATATGGCTGAAATGACAATGAAATGGTTGTAGCTCCTCCTTACTAGCTCTCTGGATGAAAGGCTAATCCTTTCACTAGGAAACTAGTTCACAATCAGGGGTTTTGACCCTTCCACTGCAACACCATGAAAAATAACGCAGTTCCTCAAGGAGACTGCGTTGTGGCTATAGGTGACTGCATGGCCCAATACCAGATGGTGGAAATGAAGCCCAGTATAGTTCTCTCATATTTATTAAACAAGTCCTCGAAGGAAGAGTGGAGAATTCCCGCATGAAAATACCCTTATACTAAATAGTAGAACAAACCCAGCTAAACAGCTGAAGCATGAAATAAATCATAAGAATCAAACATAAAAAATACTCTCAATTACCCGTATGGCTGCCATCCCCTCCATTATATACTTGATTAGATTCCTCACCATGTGTCCCACCCATTCATGAGGTTACTTCCATGCAAAGACTCCTCCTCCAAAACTGTGTTGTCTCCACTAGCTCTACTCTCTCATTTAGAGTTTTGTTTGATTTCATCAACCTTGACTTTGTCTCCATGCATTTTCTCCTTTCACACCCAAGGTGTTTTTATTATAACTATTTTAACTTATGCATATTCACACTGAGCTGTCTCTATTGATGACTCACTCCCTCCATACCATTGTTGTTGACCTGGTCAACTTAACCTTGTCCACATGCATTAGCCCCTGTTCACATATGAGGGTGCTTAATACAACTATGAAGATGATCCCCTTTCAAATGAGAAGTGGTTTTATTACTAATAAATAAATTTGTGGGTCTCCCTACCCACTTATTTATCAAACAAAAAGGCAAAATTAGATTCTAATATTCAAATTAGTTGCATGATAAGTTAGGAATATTACAATCCTCTCCTCCTAAATGTTGCTTGTCCTCAAGCCACTGCAAGGATATATCTGCAAAATATAGGAACCTTCATCCCCATGTGAAGCTCCATTCTCTAAGCTATCATCCATATAAAATTAATCACCCTCTGTTACAGTCGGTATCTTCATCCCTCCGTCAGAGATCAAATTTCTCTTGTTGCATTTAATTTTAGGTGTCTCATTCAGTTCAGTCACCTGCATTCCATTAGGAGCATGGATCATCTGACGGTAGGGTTTTTTCACTCATATCCCTAATGTCATGTACCTAATGGTCTGTGTCTGTCTATCAAAATCATTTACAGTCATTTGCAGTCATGTTTGGTCTCTTGGTCAGCCAAGAGTCATTTTAGGGTTTTTATTCTCATTAGGTCTAGGGTTTCGTTAATTTAGTCTTCAAAATGTCTAATAATGTCATCAGGCACATGAGGAAGCCTCAAATAAGGTATCAGTGAAAAAATTTCATCGTCATAATTCTTGATAATGATTTTTCTTGAAAACTCTGTTTTTAAGAAAAATTGCCTATTTTATCCATTTGTAATAAATGCAATGTAATTTTCAAAGTTTTTTCAGTTTTAAAGTTCTTCAGGTGTAGCCCTGGTCACCTTTTCCAAAACCCCATGCCGTATATCCCTGCAAAAATAGACAAGAAGTTCATCATTCAGCTCAAAAATCACAAAGGAAACAAAAACAAAGTTTATGTGAAAAGTGCCAAAGTTTTTAGACTTTACAAAGTGGGTTTTTCAAATAAAAAATCAAAATTCTTTGTATATATAAGATCTTTCCAAATTCAAAACTTCATTTGCATGCCAAAGACATCAATGAGCCAAGAGAAATAGTGGAGGAAAGAAAGCCAGCATTGAAGGAAGGACTGTGGGTGAGTTTACTGTCGCGACGCATTGGGCGTTGGGCGCGGCGCACTGGTTGAGCGCGACGCATAGGGCCGCTCACCACTGTACATTTCTGAACTGCCGCGACGCATACAACGGTCGCAACGCACTGGGCCACTATCACGGTGCAGAGGGTAGACAACCAAAATTTTGTCATTTGCTTCACAAAAATCCAAATTGAATCGGTCTCCTTCGCTCCATGTAAGTTCATGCGATATTTCGTGGCCCATAACTCGTGCTTGTTGTTGGTTATGTGATTGGTTTTGAGAATTTGAATACAAAAAGGCCAAACCCTATCATCTTGTTGAAGTGCTCTCTTAGGGTTTGAAGTTGGTGTTTTAAAATAGTTTTGTGCCACATATTCCATTCCCCACCTTGTTTCCTCTCCCATCACTGTTATCTCATCAATACACCATCCTCTTACATCTCTAAAAGTCATTCACTCCTAAAACCCTATTACCCCATCCAAAGTCATTTCATTTCACTCTCATTCTCCCTTTCCCATTTCACTTGTAAAAATTCCCAAACCCCAAGTTACCAAACAGTCAAGTGGCTGTCCATTGTCCCTACACCTCAGATATCATTTGATTAAACCCCATTGTTCCCACTGTCCTATTTCTCCTACAGTCCCTCCCCTTTGAAAGATATTTGGAAATTTAAAAAAAGCACCAAATTCTCATTTTCCTCTCATATAAGCCAACATACACCTTGTATGGACATCATGGAGACAAAAACTGATACATCATATAATAGAGATAGTGATTCTACCATTGAGCTAGATGCACCTAGAAGGCCTCGTAAAGGTGGCAAACATGTGAGAGAAGAGCCCACCTCATTAACTCAATTGTAGGCTTGCCCACTTGCCATGGCATGTTTTCAAGAGCAGTCATGCTATCAATATTGTGAGATGATTGCTAGGATTCATCATCATCAGGAGTTAGCTCGTTTGTTTGTATTGCATTTACATGATGGTTAGGTAACTCTTGCTGGTGTAAATTTCACTTTGACACCGGAAACCATCTCTAAAGCAACCAGAATACCAAATGTGGGTGAACAGTGGAACAAAAGATAGCAGGTGGACAGAGTGCATTATGAACCATACATCAGGCCTAGCTTTGTGAGGTAGCTCAGCAGAGTGTTCCCATTCCGGTTCCTAAAGGAATCCTACATGCCTCTGATGAAACTCATTATCAGATATTTCAGTTGTGAGGGCAGGTTCTCATGCCTCTATGCCTACCATATCAAGTTATTGATGCATTTCACCAGAGTGAGGATGATGAAAATTCCTTATTTCATGTGCCAGAATATCGAGAGGATGACCACTCTTGTGTAGAAGAAAACTCCCGAGCAGCAGTACAACAGTATTTATCACTATGCACTCATCAAGATCATGGTTGTACATCAGCTTGGATTGCAGGGTATTTCATGGGAGGATTTCATTTCCTGTGACTTCTTCACAGCCCCCCAGGTTCCTCCAGAGGTTTTTCATGAGCCAGGTGAACCTTCTCATCAGCCCGAAGGTCACGAGACAGAGCCTATCAGTGTGCCAGTGTTTGTTACTTATTAGAGAGGCACTAGAGTATTATTTGCAGCAGCCCAGCGAGTACTATCTCCACCTGGGGTGGAAGGGGTCTCATTGCCGTCATCAGCAGCATAGGTACAGGATAGAGGTAAGAGGCCTATTTAGGATGAGGGCCCTTCAGGAGGCCAGGATACTAATTTCATATTGATTGAAGAGGATTTGAGCTCTCTAAGCTCAAAGTTGAGAGAGACTATTCAGGAGCAAAAGGCGGAGATTGACACATTGACTGTCAAATTTCAGAGAGCTCAATGGATCATAAATTACCTGGAGCAGGGAAATAAACAGTTAGAAGATCAGCAAACAATCAGGGAGTTGCAAAACATTCATGAGAACCGGCAAGCTTCCCAAAGAAGCCAAACCAAGATGACACCCATTGAGCGGGAGATTGAGGCTGATAGAGAGAATTTGCTTGAGAGGGCCAATATTCATCTTGAGAAGCTGTTGGAGAAAGAAAACAAGGAAAATAACATGCTCAAGCATAGGAAGAACCATTATTGGGCACGAAATCATGTTTGCAAAGCGAGGATCAAAATCCTGAAGGCAAGGCTAAGGAGGGCACTAAAGCATCGTAAAAGGCATGATAGACTCAAAATTTTGGCTGAAGCTTCTTTGGCCCAGCATAGCGCTTAATGGTGGAAATTCAGCCCAAATTTCAAGAAATTTGGGAAAAATTTTGTCAATTTTGAATTTTTTGGCCTAAAAACAGATTTTCCTGCCCGACGCGTAGCGCCACTTGGCGCACGCTTATAATTGGAAGCTCCTCTTGAGGAAAACTTCATATTTCTGGATTTTTGATGAAAATTTATGCATGCCTACCCATTTCCTAAGGATTTTGACAAATTTTGGGTTGCCTAAAGGGTCAAAAACACCCTAAAAATGGCCTTTCTGCCACTTTTTGGACACACAGGAAGCAGTGTTGGGAGATTGGATTTTTGGAGGCGAAAATGGCAACCAAATTCAAAAATTCCACTTGGGTTGGAAAGTAGACAGGAAGCGATTTTCAACGCGCTATCCTGCACTCAATTTTAACTTCGGGAAGGCCCTCAAAATCAGCCTCAAAGTTATGCTATGCATAGAGATTTCAGGCGCGGCGCATTGGGAAATTTGGCCTATTTTTCACTCAGAAGCTCAGATTTTCGCCTAGTTTTGGCTATTTTGACTATTTCATGTAACTCTTGATGTAACTTGATTTAATTTCATGACTTTGATGTAATTTTGGCACATTTTTACTTATCCTAGTAGATTCATTCACCAAAAAGTGAAATGTAAGTGAATGAATCAGTTTCATATCATATAGAGGCAAGTTGTTTCATTGCCTATTTTCCAGTTCTTAGTTTAGATATGGTTGAAATAGCTCCTAGAATGATGATCTCGACCCTTAGAGGCATGGGGATGATTTACGCTTGTCTATATCATGTAGTTCTTCAGTCATTTTCAGGGTTGGACACTTGGGATTGCTTGGCACTTCATTGTACATTTCATCTCTGCAATTTTGGCAAAGGAATAGACCAGGGTTTGCAACACTCTTTGGGATCCATGTGGCTCTGTGTTTTTATGGTGTGTTTCTCTATGTGATTGTAAGTTCATTGATGTTTATGTGTATCATTTCCCTTCTCCTTTCTTCTTAAATTAAACAAATGAGTTATAAAGGTGGAATTCATTAGATTGCTTTGCTCTGCCTTCAGTTTTGTTTAATTTTCCATGTTTTCATCTATTTGAAGAGGATTCTTGAAAGCCTCTTGCCCTCTTCAGCTCCTCACCGGTCTGAACTATCCATTCATTTAATCCAAGAATCAAAAAAATTGCCTTCCTTGCCCCATTTAGAACTCTGCAAAAACTAGGCCTCATCCCCGGACCCAAAACTGCCTTTCCCTTTGATTCCAACAAAAACCCCCAAAATCAAGATCAAACTCCTTTACTTATATACCTAGCCTAAAACTAGCCTTTATTTCAAAGTCATCTCAAGTCTCATTGATTATTTTTGTTGAGATTGACTCGGAGAGAGCCCTCTCCTGATCTGGTAGGGCTAGCTACCAGACTGAGCATGGTTTGATGTTACCCTGAACTCTGCCTTCTTTCAGCCTGAGGTAGATTTAGGTAATAACATAGTGGTGACTCCATTGGGGAGAAAATGGTTTGCTTGTTAGTGTTATTTGTTTTATAAGCTACAGACAGAGCTTGAAGTTATGCCAGGTAGCCTTCGAAACGCTCTTGCTTTGCATTAGCGAAAGTAGATAAACGCTGCTTCAGTAAATCTCCGATCTAGTTTTTAAACGTGACACTTAACCTGTAGATTTCCCTAGTACATTAGATCATTCTAGACTTTGGATGATGAGTTTAGAATTTGATAGGCTGAACAAGTTGGATTTTTCCCTTTGATTTTTGAAAATAATTCAACACACTGGCTTCCAGAAGACATACTAGAGAAAATCCGGATCCCGATCCACCTTCAGTGTATGAAAATCCCAATCTTATTTCGAGAATCCTTCGTCGATAATGTCCTATGATTCCTCTGTTTAAATCTCATTCATGTCCCGCTGTGTTTGAGTACCTTGAAGATCTTGAATTTGATGAACAGTTTGAGTTGTCGTTGTTTGAGACTAAGTCTGAAAGTGTTATTTGTTCTACTGTCATAAATCCAAAGTTTATGAAGTATCTTGAAATTGAACAGGATAATAGATCCATTGACAGTTACATTTTGAACATTCAGAATTCCAATGTGGCAACAAATATTCCTGAGTTCATAAAGTCTGCATCTGAAAATCTTGGGCCATCTGAAATTACTTCCAATTCACAAGTTCATACCGAGCCTCCTTTCATTCCTACCATTCCTGTGCAACCTTCTCTTTTTGATCAATAATCTGCAGTAGTATCGCCTCCATCCACACCACATACACCTCATACATCTACTGCTCCTACTCCTCCTATATTTCCAAATCCGGTCGTAAATCCACCAAGAGCAATGGCTGCCCGATTTGCGCCCCTTGTGTTACCTCAGAACATGGATGAAATGCCCACTGACTATCAAAGTAAGATTCCATTGTTTGATGGCACTCCTCAAAGTGTTCCTGCTCAGCAGCATGTTGATAGGATGTCATATTTCTTTGACCTTCACGAAATTGATGCAGAAAATGTGACCATGAGATTATTTGTGCAAACCTTTGGAGGTGAAGTAAGAAAGTGGTTCAAAGCTTTGCAGCCTAGAAGTATTGCTACATTGGCTGAGCTTCAGAGACAATTCTTAGATCGATGGGAAGTAAAGAAAGATCCTCTTCAGATCACTTCTGAATATACCAAGATCAAGCGAAACGTTGGTGAGTCTGTCAAAGATTACTGTATTATATTCAATGCGGTTTACAATGCAATTCCTGATGATTTAAGGCCATCTAGGAGGTCGTCTTTGCTTAAGTTTCCAGATGGTTTTGATCTGGACATGGCCTATCAATTAAGAGAAAGAGATCTGACCACTTTGGAAGACATGCAGAAAATTGCAGTGAGTGTTGAAGCTAATTTGAATGACAAGAGAGCTAGATTGAAAGCTGAAAAGAAAGTAGTAATAAAGGAAGAGGCTTCTACTTCAAATCAAGTACTTCGCAAGGTGGAAAATATGATTGAATTATTAACACTTGATAAGCCTGAACCGCAGATCAGAAATCCTAACTTCCATGGCCAGCAGCAACCACAATTCAGGATTAAACAATGAGAGCAGTGAGCACAAGAAGCAGCAGTACAACAACAGGTAAAGACACCTTTACAACAGAATTTTTTTGGTCTGGAATCAGATGATGAAGATAATGTAATAGGGGAAGAGAATCACTTCTTTACACCTGATGATATGCCAAATTTTATCACTGAAGATGAGGAGTATGCAGAAAACTCAGTTGTACAAAAAGACGAGGATTTCATCTTGGAAAATGAGACAACTCTTGAAGAAGAGTCAGATGAGTATCAGAGAGGTTATATGAATGCTTTGTCCGCCCAGCAGTGTTAATATTCACTTAGAAACAGAGATGTGCCTATCAATCCAATCCAAAAGAGAAAGGAAGTTTCAGCACCAAATAATGATTCACCCGTTGCACAAAATAAGGGAAAAGAGATAGTTGATCCCACTACTAGCAAATCCCCGTCAGCAAATGAAAGATCCAATCAGCCAATCGCATCAAGGGAGAAAGCTGAAAAGAAGGATGTTCCAGTCAAAGAGGTAGAAAAAACTTCAGTTTTTAACTTAGAGAGTGAAATTGCTAAGTTAAAGGTTTCCATTCCTTTGACTGAATTGATGAAGAACAGCAGTTATAAGGGTCAGGTGTCTAAAATTTTGAATTTCGATCCAATGTCTGATATGGTGAATGTGGAAGATGATCAACCTGAGTTGATATTTGGACCAGCATTGGATGGTGAGTCTCCAGATAGTGATGTGCCTCCTTTTTATATCAGCCTTAGATTGCATGATTTTGTGTTGCATAATGCCATGTTTGATTCCGGAGCCTCTCATAATCTCATGCCGAGGGCAATCATGGAGAAATTGGGATTGGACATCACTAGGAAGTATCATGATCTTTACTCTTTCGATTCCAGTAGAGTAAGATGCTTTGGGCTTATCAAATATTTGGTGGTTAGTTTAGATCAGATTCCGACTAAGAATGTTTTGATGGATGTGGTTGTGGTGGATATTCCTCCTAGATTTGGCATGCTTCTTTCCAGATCTTGGGGAGCAAAATTCAAGGGAACATTGCAGCTTGATTTCTCTTATGCTACCATTCCTGTGTTTGGTCAGATGAGAAGATTATATCAGGATCAAAAGATGAAGTATATGATTACTAGCAAGGAGAAACCGGTAAATCATCTAATCAATTATGTACATACATATTTAGAGTCATTTGTTTTGTATTCAGATAGTTTCAATGATGTAAATAGTCAGTTAGTTGAAGCAGAGGAAATTCCGGAAATCACCGAGAATTTTAGAGAGGTTTTGAAGAAAGAGAGACAAGAACTTGAAAGTTCTGCTGAGCAATCAGCCTTCTGACAGCTGCAGAAAATTGATGGACAGCAAGCAGAAATAACAGAGCAAACTGAATTTCAGCACTTGGAAGAAGATGAAGATGGTTTGTGGACCATGGATTTTGATGGTGCAGTAGGAAGTGATGGTGCTGGAATTGGCATTTGGGTATGCAGCCCTTTTTCCACCCCAAACAAGGTACCGAGTAATGTAAGGGTATGTTCTTATAAATTAGCTTTTGATTTTTCAAATAATGAAGCTGAATATAAAGCTTTGATTGTTGGTCTCAAAATTCTTAGAAAGTTGAATGCTAAGAGGATTGCAGTGTATGGCGACTCCGAGTTGGTAATTAAACAAGTGAAAGGTGAATACCAAAATAAGCATCCTCGAATGCGGGCTTACCGAAATTTTGTTCTTGATATCTTGAAATTGTTTTCAGACTATACTTTGACTTGTGCCCCTCGTATTCAGAATGGTATTGCAGATGCACTTGCAAAGGCAGCAAGTAATTTGAAAATTCCGATGAAATCAAGTAACAAATTTGAAATTCATGTGAAAAATCATCCGACTGTCCTGCACAATCAAAGGTATTGGCAAGTATTCCAAAATGAAGATGAGATTGATGAATTCCTGCAAAATGAAGGCAAATTCAAAGATACTTTAATTGATATGGAGCATGATGATGGTGAGGCTGATGTGCAAGTAAATCAGATGGAAGTATTTCAGCTAAACGATAATGTCATTCCTAAAGGTTTGATACCTTTAGAAGAACTTTTCGATCAAGATGACGTAGCTAGAAAACCAACCTTGCGGCCAACCAAAAAGGGAGTTGAAGATGTGAACATTGGATCAGCTGAAAATCCAAAGATGATGAAATTGTCCAAAGCATTGCCACCGGAGGTAAAAGAAAAATATGTTAGTTTATTGTCTTCTTTTGTTGATGTATTTGCTTGGGACTATTCAGATTTGAAGACATATAATACCAATATAATTCAGCACACCATTCCAATCAAGCCAAATCAAAAGCCCTTTTGGCAGAAATTGAGAAGAATAAATTCAAAGTTGTTGCCCTCAATTGAGAAAGAAGTGAATCGATTGTACAAGGTTGGTATCATCGTTCCTATAAGATTTTCAGATTGGATTTCCAATTTAGTGCCCATACACAAGAAGATAGGTGAGATTCGTTTTTGCATTGATTTTAGGAATCTGAATAAAGTTTCCTTGAAAGATAATTATCCGTTGCCCAAAATGGATCACATAATTCAGCGAGTAGTTGGAGCATCTCGAATGTCGCTACTCGATGGTTATTCCGGGTATAACCAAATTCTGGTCCATGGGGATGATAGAGAAAAAAAAGTGTTCACCACTGCGTGGGGAAATTTCCATTACACTAAAATGCCTTTCGGTTTGAAGAATGTTGGTGCGACATTTCAGCGAGAAATGGATATGGCATTTGCAAATGAGAAGGATGTTTTTCTAGTTGTGTATCTTGATGATCTGACAGTATTTTCTAATTCTGATGAAGAGCACCTTTACCATTTGAAGATTGTTTTTCAGCGGTGTTGAAAGTATGGTGTGTCGCTCAATCCAAAGAAGAGTTTGGTTGCCATGGATGAGGGCAAACTTCTTAGTCACATAATATCAAAAGATGGCATCTGTATTGATCCAGTTCGAGTAGAAGCTATTTAGCAAATTGATCTTCACCGAAACAAAAAGGAGATCCAATCATTCAATGGTAAGATGAATTTCTTATGCCGTTTTGTGCCTAATCCTGCCGAACATTTAAGAGAAATTACAAACATGCTTAAGAAAGACAATGTAGTGAAGTGGACCGAGGAGGCGGTAAAGTCTTTCAATTTAGTGAAGTTGATTCTTTCTTCAACTCCAGTTTTGATCAGTCTGGATTATACTCAGGATTTTATTTTTTTTCATTTGTTTTGGAGAATACTATGGCAGCAGTATTGATGTTGAAAAGAGATTAGCATGAAAAACCAATTTCTTTTTTCAGCCGAACCATAAGAGATGCAGCCTTAAAGTATAACATCATCGAAAAGCAAGCTCTTGATTTAGTTAAAGCGTTGAAATATTTTTGAGTATATATTATGCATTCTCATATTCTTTCTTATGTTCCTAACGCTGCTGTTAAGGATGTTTTAGTGCAAACAAATCCAGAAGGGAGACGGGGCAAATGGATTGTTGCCTTGTTGGAGTATGATGTGGAGATAAAGCCTACAAAGCTTATCAAAGGACAAGGGTTGGCTAAGCTAATGGTTGAGTCGAATTTGCATGCCTTGGACATCAATCTCATTGCTGCTATGTCCGAGGAGAATGAGGAAGCTTCATCAGTTCAGGTATCAAAAATCTTTGTGCGTTCTCCTTGGTATTCAAATATTGTATATGTGCTTAAAAATTTGTCACCACCACCCGGCATGGATAGAAACAAAAGTAGAACTCTGAAATTGAAGGCTGCTAAGTTTTGTATTTTGAATAATTCACTCTATTGGAAATATCCTAGTGGTGTTTTGCTGAATTTTTTGGTTGAAGAAGAAGCAAAGCAGGTTATGGAGGATTTTCATAAGGGAGATTGCAGGGGTCACCTTTTTTGGAAAACAACGGCCAAAAATATTTTTAGAGCGGGATATTATTGGCCGACTCTTTTTGCTAATGTGTATAAGACTGTTAAAAGCTGTCATGAATGTCATATTTTTTAAGGGAGGCAGAAATTGCAGCCTTTGCCGCTTAAGCCCATTGAGGTAAGTGCTCCTTTTCAGCAGTGGGGTTTGGATTTCATTGGCGAGATCCATCCAGCTTCTTCAACTCAACATAGGTGTATCCTCATAGCGACAGATTATTTCATGAAATGGATTGAGGAAATTCCCACCAGGCAAGCTACGGATTCAGTAATAATTTCATTCCTTGAGAATAATATTTTGTCTTGATTTGGTTGCCCGAATAAGTTAATTACTGATAACGCAGTAGCTTTCAAGTCAAAAAGAATGGTTGAGTTTTGTAACAAGTATCACATCATTTTTGGACACTCAACCTCTTATCATCCACAAGGCAACGGATTGGCAGAGTCTTCCAACAAATCTTTGGTCAACATCATTAAAAAGTTGCTGGAAATAAACAAGAAAGGTTGGCATAAGAAGTTGGTTAATGCACTTTGGGAAAACAGAGTGAGTCAGAAGAAATCCATTGGTATGTCCCCCTTTGAGCTAGTATATGGAGTTGACACAGTGTTTCCTACCTCTCTCGCAGTTCCAGTGGTCAAAATTCTACAGGAAGCTGGTTGTAAAGATGATCATATGCAAAGAAGAATAAATCAAATGATCCATTTGTAGTAGAAGAGAGAAGAATTTTCTCAAAACACGTTCAAGATGCAAGAGAGAATTAAGAAAATATATGATATAAAAGCCAAAGCGGACAAATTTCAACTGGAAGAGGTGGTGCTGAAACGGGATGCAAGGAACGAGGAAAAGGGTAAGCATGGTAAGTCTGAAAATCTCTAGAAAGGACCCTTTAAAATTGCTACATATCAGGGTGAGAATGCTTTTCTTCTGAAAGAGATGAACGGGGAAGATTGTCCAGGAGGGCCGGTCAATGGCTGGCTGCTCAAGCGGTATCATTTCTGAAATGTTTTCTGTTGTTTACATTGTCATTGTACATACTGTTTATTTCAGTTTCATTGCAAGTGTGTGCTGTGATATTTTCTTCAGTCTGGGGCCCGAGGTGAAGGCTATAACTCTGAAGATTGATTTCAGTTTTGGTTTGTGTTTTTCGAGTCAGGGTTTTCAGTCATTTTGGTTTCAAGATTGAGTCAGTTTGATTCAATTTTTAGTCAATAAAATGAGTCATGATTTGTAGAAGTTATGGACTCCATAGCCCAATGGATGAAGGCACTACCTACTCACCAAGAAATCTGTAGTTCTTGGCACCTCCAAGGAGCTACCATCTCCATTGGAGCCAATGTTACAGTCGGTATCTTCATCCCTCCGTCAGAGATCAAATTTCTCTTGTTGCATTTCATTTTAGGTGTCTCATTCAATTCAGTCAGCTGCATTCCATTAGGAACATGGATCATCTGACGGTAGCGTGTTGTCACTCATATCCCTCATGTCATGTACCTTTTGCTCTGTGTCTATCTATCAAAATCATTTACAGTGATTTGTAGTCATGTTTGGTCTCTTGGTCAGCCAAGAGTCATTTTAGGGTTTTTAGTCTCATTAGGTCTAGGGTTTCGTTAATTTAGTCTTCAGAATGTCTAATAATGTCAGCAGGCACATGAGGAAGCCTCAAATAAGGTATCGGTGCAAAAATTTCATCGTCATAATGCTTAATAATGATTTTTCTTCAAAACTCTGTTTTGAAGAAAAATTGTCTATTTTATCCGTTTGTAATAAATGCAATGTCATTTTCAAAGTTTTTTCAGTTGTAAATTTCTTTAGGTGCAACCCTGGTCACCTTTACCAAAACCCCATGCCAACTATCCCTACAAAGATAGACAAGAAGTTCATCATTCAGCTCAAAAATCATAAAGGAAACAAAAACAAAGTTTATGTGAAAAGTGCCAAAGTTTCCAGACTTTACAAAGTGGGTTTTTCAAATCAAAAACCAAAATCCTTTGTATATTTAAGATCTTTCCAAATTCAAAACTTCATTTGCATGCCAAAGACATCAATGAGCCAAGAGAAATAGTGGAGGAAAGAAAGCCAACGTTGAAGGACAGACTGTGGGTGAGTTCACTGTCGTGACGCATTGGGCGTTGGGCTCGGTGCACTGGTTGAGCGCGGCGCATAGGGCCGCTCACCACTGTACATTTCTGAACAGTTGCGGTGCACTAGGCCACTATCGCAGTGCACAAGGCAGACATCCAAATTTTTTTCATTTTCTTCACAAAAATCCAAATTGAATCGACCTCCTTCACTCCAAGTAAGTTCATTGGATCTTTCATGGCCCATAACTCGTGCTTGCTGTTGGTTATGTGATTGGTTTTAAGAATTTGAATACACAAAGGCCAAACCCTATCATCTTGTTGAAGTTCTATCTTAGGGTTTGAAGTTAATGTTTTAAAATAGTTTTGTGCCACATATTCCATTCCCCATCTTGTTGTTCCTCTCCCATCACTGTTATCTCATCAATACACCATCCTCTTACATCTCTAAAATTCATTCACTCCTAAAACCCTATTTCGCCATCCCAAGTCATTTCATTTCACTCTCATTCTCCCTTTCCCATCTCACTTGTAAAAGTTCCCAAACCCCATGTTCCCAAACAGTCAAGTGGCTGTCCATTGTCCCTACACCTCAGATATCATTTGATTAAATCCCATTGTTCCCACTGTCCTATTTCTCCTACAGTCCCTCCCCTTTGACATATATTTGGCAATTGAAACAAAGCACCAAATTCTCAGTTTCCTCTCATATAAGCCAACATACACCTTGTATGGACATCATGGAGATAGACACTGATACATCATATGACAGAGATAGTCATTCTATGACTGAGCTACATGCACCTAGAAGGCCTCGTAAAGGTGGCAAACATGTGAGAGAAGAGCCCACCTCATTAAATCAATTGCAGGCTTTCCCACTTGCCATGGCATGTTTTCGAGAGCAGTCATGCTATCAGTATTGTGAGATGATTGCTAGGATTCATCATCATCAGGATTTAGCTCGTTTGTTTGTATTGCATTTACATGATGGTCAGGTAACTCTTGCTGGTGTAAATTTCACTTTGACACCGGAAACCATCTCTCAAGCAACCGGAATACCAAATGTGGGTGAATAGTGGAACAAAAGACAACAAGTGGACAGAGTGGATTATGAACCATACATCGGGCCTAGCTTTGTGAGGCAGCTTAGCAGATTGTTCCCATTTTGGTTCCTAAATGAATCCTACGTGCCTCTGATGAAACTCATTATCAAATATTTCAGTTGTGAGGGCTGGTTCTCACGCCTCTATGCCTACCATATCAGGTTATTGATGCATTTCACCAGAGTGAGGATAATGAACATTCCTTATTTAATGTGCTAGAATATCTAGAGGATGACCACTCTTGTGCAGAAGAAAACTCCCGAGCAGTAGTACAACAATATTTATCACTATGCACTCATCAAGATCGTGGTTGTACATCAGCTTGGATTGCAGGGTATTTCATGGGAGGATTTCATTTCCCGTGACTTCTTCATAGCCCCTCAGGTTCCTCTGGAGGTTTTTCATGAGCCAGGTGAACCTTCTCATCAGCCTGAAGGTCAAAAGACAGAGCCTATAAGTGTGCCAGTGTTTATTACTTATCAGAGAGGCACCAGAGTATTATTTGCAGCAGCCCGGCGAGTACTATCTCCACCTGGGGTGGAAGGGGTCTCGTTGTCGTCATCAAAATCATAGGTACAGGACAGAGGTAAGAGGCCTATGGAGGATGAGGGCCCTTCAAGAGGCTAGGATACTGATTTCATATTGATTGATGAGGATTTGAGCTCTCTAAGCTCAAAGTTGAGAGAGACTATTCAGGAGCAGAAGGCGGAGATTGACACATTGACTGAAAAATTGCAGAGAGCTCAATGGATCATAAATTACCTGGAGCAGTGAAACAAATAGTTATAATATTAGCAAACAATCATGGATTTTCAAAACATCCGTGAGAACCGGCAAGCTGCCCAAAGAAGCCAAACCGAGATGACACCCATTAAGCGAGAGATTGAGGCTGATAGAGAGACTTGGCTTGAGAGGGTCAATATTCATCTTGAGAAGCTGCTGGAGAAATAAAAAAAGGAAAATAACATGCTCAGGCACACGAAGAACCATTATTGGGCGCGAAATCATTTTTGCAAAGCGAGGATCAAAATCCTGAAGGCAAGGCTAAGGAGGGCACTAAAGCGTCGTAAAAGGCATGATAGACTCCAAATTTTGGCCGAAATTTCTTCGGCCCAGCATATCACTTGATGGTGGAAATTCAGCCCAAATTTCAAGAAATTTGGGAAAAATTTTGTCAATTTTGAATTTTTTGGCCTAAAAACAGATTTTCCTGCCCGACGCGTAGCGCCGCTTGGTGCGCGCTTATAATTGGAAGCTCCTCTTGAGGAAAAATTTGTATTTTTTGGATTTTTCATGAAAATTTATGCATGCATACCCATTACCTAAGGATTTTGACAAGTTTTGGGTTGCCTAAGGGGTCAAAAACACCCTAAAAATGGCCTTTCTGCCACTTTTTGGACACACAGGAAGCAGTGTTGGGAGATTGGATTTTTGGAGGGGAAAATGGAACCCAAATTCATAAATTCCACTTGGGTTGGAAGGTAGACAGTTAGAGCTTTCCAACGAGCTATCGTGAACTCAATTTGGACTTCGGGGAGGCCCTCAAAATCAGCCTCAAAGTTGTTCTACGCATGGAGATTTCAGGCGCGACGCATTGGGAAATTTGGCCTATTTTTCACCCAACAGCTCAGATTTTCGCCTAGTTTTGGCTAGTTTGACTTTTTCATGTAAATCTTGATGTAACTTGATGTAATTTCATGACTTTGATGTAATTTTGGTACATTTTTACTTATCCTACTAGATTCATTCACCAAAAAGTGAAATGTAAGTGAATGAATCAGTTTCCTATCATATAGAGGCAAGTTGTTTCATTGCCTATTTTCCAGTTCTTAGTTTATATATGGTTGAAACAGCTCCTAGAATGATGAGATCGACCCCTAGAGGCATGGGGATGAGTTAGGCTTGTCTATATCATGTATTTCTTTAGTCATTTTCAGGGTTGGACACTTGGGATTGCTTGGCACTTCATTGTACATTTCATCTCTGCAATTTTGGCAAAGGAATAGACCAGGGTTTGCAGCACTCTTTGGGATCCATGTGGCTTTGTGTTTTGATGGTGTGTTTCTCTATGTGATTGTAAGTTCATTGATGTTTATGTGTATCATTTCCCTTCTCCTTTCTTCTTAAATTAAACAAACAAGTTATAAAGGCGGAATTCATTAGATTGCTTTGATCTACCTTCAGTTTTGTTTAATTTTCCATGTTTTCATCTATTTGAAGAGGATTATTGAAAGCATCTTGACCTCTTCAGCTCCTCACTCGTCTGAACTATCCATTCATTTAATCCAAGCATCAAAACAATCGTCTTCCTTGCCCCATTAAAAACTCTGCAAAAACTAGGCCTCATCCCTGGACCCAAAACTGCCTTTCCCTTTGAATCCAACAAAAACCCCCAAAATTAAGATCAAACTCCTTTACTTATATACCTAGCCTAAAATTATCCTTTATTTCAAATTAATCTCAAGTCTCATTGATTATTTTTATTGAGATTGACTCGGAGAGAGCCCTCTCCTGATCTGGTAGGGCTAGCTACCAAACTAAGCGTGGTTTGATGTTACCCTGAACTCTGCCTTCTTTCAGCTTGAGGTAGATTTAGGTAATAACATAGTGGCAACTCCACTAGGGAGAAAATGGTTTGTTTGTTAGTGTTATTTGTTTTATAAGCTACAGACGGAGCCTGAAGATAAAGGCTGCTTCAGTACATCAGATTGCCCCAGTAGATTTCCCCAGTACATCAGATCGTTCTATACTTTGGATGATGAGTTTAGAATTTGATAGGCTGAACAAGTTGTTTTTGTCCCTTTGATTTTTGAAAATAATTCAACAAACTGGCTTCCAAAAGACATACTAGAGCAAATCTGGATCCCGATCCACCTCCAGTGTATGAAAATCCCAATCTTATTTCGAGAATCCTTCGTCGAGAAAGTCCTGTGATTCCTCTGTTTAAATCTCATTCATGTCCCGCTGTATTTGAGTACCTTGAAGATCTTGAATTTGATGAACAGTTTGAGTTGTCGTTGTTTGAGAATAATTTTGAAAGTGCTATTGGTTCTACTATCATAAATCCAAAGTTTATCAAGTATCTTGAAATTTAACAGGCTAATATATCCATTGACTGTTACATTTTGAACATTCAGAATTCCATTGTGGCAAAAAATATTCCTGAGTTTATAGAGTCTGCATCTGAAACTCTTGGGCCATCTGAAATTACTTCCGATTCACAAGTTCATACCAAGCCTCCTTTCATTCCTACCATTCCTGTGCAACCTTCTCTTTCTGATCAACAATCTACAGTAGTATCACCTCCATCCACACCACATACACCTCATACATCTACTGCTCCTACTCCTCCTCTATTTCCAAATCCGGTCGTAAATCCACCAAGAGCAATGGCTGCCTGACTTGCACCCCTTGTGCTACCTCAGAACTTGGATGACATGTCCGCTGACTATCAAAGTAAGATTCCATTATTTGATGGCACTCCTCAAAGTGTTCCTGCTCAGAAACATGTTGATAGGCTGTCAGATTTCTTTAAACTTCATGAAATTGATGCAGAAAATGTGACCATGAGATTATTTGTGCAAACCTTTGGAGGTGAAGTAAGAAAGTGGTTCAGAGCTTTGCAGCCTAGAAGTATTGCTACATTGGCTGAGCTTCAGAGACAATTCTTGGATCAATGGGAAGTAAAGAAAGATCCTCTTTAGATCACTTCTGAATATACCAAGATCAAGCGAAACGTTGGTGTGTCTGTCCAAGATTACTGTACTAGATTCAATGCGGTTTACAATGCAATTCCTGATGATTTAATGCCATCTAGGAGGTCGGCTTTACTTAAGTTTCCAGATGGTTTTGATCTGTACATGGCCTATCAATTAAGAGAAAGAGATCCGACCACTTTGGAAGACATGCAGAAAATTGCAGTGAGTGTTGAAGCTAATTTGAATGACAAGAGAGCTAGATTGAAAGCCGAAAAGAAAGTAGTAATAAAGGAAGAGGCTTCTACTTCAGATCAAGTACTTCGCAAGGTGGAGAAGATGATTGAAATATTAACACTTGATAAGCCTAAACCACAGATCATAAATCCTAACTTCCGTGGCCAGCAGCAACCACAATTCAGTATCAAACAACGAGAGCAGCGAGCACAAGAACCAGCAGTACAACATCAGGTAAAGACACCTTTACAACAGAATTTTGTTGGTCCGGAATCAGATGATGAAGATAATGTAATAGGGGAAGAGAATCACTTCTTTACACATGATGATATGCCAAATTTTATCACTGAAGATGAGGAGTATGCAGAAAACTCAGTTTTACAAAAAGACGAGGATTTCATCTTGGCAAATGAGACAGCTCTTGAAGAAGAGTCGGATGAGTATCATAGAGGTTATATGAATGCCTTGTCCACCCAGCAGTGACAGTATTCACTTAGAAACAGAGATGTGCCTATCAATCCAATTCAAAAGAGAAAGGAAGTTTCAGCACCAAAAAATGATTCACCCGTTGCACAAAAGAAGGGAAAAGAGATAGCTGATCCCACTACTAGAAAATCCCCATCAGCAAATGAAAGATCCAATCAGCCAATTGTATCGAGGTAGAAAGCTAAAAATAAGGATGTTCCAGCCAAATAGGTAGAAAAAACTTCAGTCTTTAACTTAGAGAGTGAAATTGCTAAGTTAAAAGTTTCCATTCCTTTGACTGAATTGATGAAAAATAATAGCTATAAGGGTCAGGTGTCTAAAATTTTGAATTTTGATCGAATGTTTGATATGGTGAATGTGGAAGATGATAAACCTGAGTTGATATTTGGACCAGCATTGGATGGTGAGTCTCCAGATAGTGATGTGCCTCCTTTTTATATCAGCCTTAGATTGCATGATTTTGTGTTACATAATTCCATGTTTGATTCCAGAGCCTCTCATAATCTCATGCCGAGGAGAATCATGGAGAAATTTGGATTGGACATCACTAGGAAGTATCATGATCTTTACTCTTTCGATTCCAGTAGAGTAAGATGC
Source organism: Pinus albicaulis (assembly GCA_034641835.2). NCBI lineage: Eukaryota > Viridiplantae > Streptophyta > Pinopsida > Pinales > Pinaceae > Pinus > Pinus albicaulis. The sequence goes on along the minus strand of CM076577.1, from coordinate 442,865,645 downwards.
ATTGGGCTTATCAAAGATTTGGTGGTTAGTTTAGATCAGATTCCGACTAAGAATGTTTTGATGGATGTGGTTGTGGCGGATATTCCTCCTAGATTTGGCATGCTTCTTTCCATATATTGGGGAGCGAAATTGAAGGGAACATTGCAGCTTGATTTCTCCTATGCTAACATTCTTGTGTTTGGTCAGATGAAAAGATTATATTGGGAGCAAAAGATGAAGTATATGATTACTAGCAAGGAGAAACCAGTAAATCATCCAATCAATTATGTACATATAGATTTAGAGTCATTTGTTTTGTATTCAGATAGTTTCAATGATGTAAATAGTCAGTTAGTTGAAGCAGAGGACATTCCGGAAATCACCGAGAATTTTAGAGAGGTTTTGAAGAAAGAGAGACAAGAACTTGAAAGTTCCGCTGAGAAATCAGCCTTCTGACAGCAGCAGAAAATTGATGGACAACAAGTAGAAATAACAGAGCGAACAAAATTTCAGCACTTGGAAGAAGATGAATATGGTTTGTGGACCATGGATTTTGATGGTGCAGTAGGAAGTGATGGTGCTGGAATTGGCATTTGGGTACGCAGCCCTTTTTCCACCCCAAACAAGGTACCAAGTAATGTAAGGGTCTGTTCTTATAAATTAGCTTTTGATTGTTCGAATAATGAAGCTGAATATGAAGCTTTGATTGTTGGTATGAAAATTCTTATAAAGTTGAATGCTAAGAGGATTACAGTGTATGGTGACTCCGAGTTGGTAATTAAACAAGTAAAAGGTGAATACCAAGCTAAGAATCCTCGAATGCGGGATTACCGAAATGCTGTTCTTGATATCTTGAAATTGTTTTCAGACTATACTTTGACTTGTGTCCCTCATATTCAGAATGGTATTGCAGATGCACTTGCAAAGGCAACAAGTAATTTGAAAATTCCGATGAACTCAAGTAAAAAATTTGAAATTCATGTGAAACATCGTCCGACTATCTTGAACAATCAAAGGTATTGGAAAGTATTCCAAAATGATGATGAGATTGATGAATTCCCGCAAAATGAAGGCAAATTCAAAGATACTTCAATTGATATGGAGCATGATGATGGTGAGGCTGATGTGAAAGTAAATTAGATGGAAGTATTGCAGCTGAAGGATAATGTCATTCCTAAAGGTTTGATACCTTTAGAAGAGATTTTCGATCAAGATGACGTAGCTAGAACACCAACCTTGCAGCCAACCGAAAAGGGAGTTGAAGATTTTAACATTGGATCAGCCGAAAATCCAAAGATGATGAAATTGTCCAAAGCATTGCCACCAGAGGTAAAAGGAAAATATGTTAGTTTATTTTCTTCTTTTGCTGATGTATTTTCTTGGGACTATTCAGATTTGAAGACGTATGATACCAATATAATTCAGCTCACCATTCCAATCAAGCCAAATCAAAAGCCCTTCAAGCAGAAATTGAGAAGAATAAATCCAAAGTTGTTGCCCTCAATTGAGAAAGAAGTGAATCAATTGTACAAGGCTGGTATCATCATTACTATAAGATTTTCAGATTGGATTTACAATTTAGTGCCTATACGCAAGAAGACAGGTGAGATTCGTTTGTGCATTGATTTTAGGAATCTGAATAAAGTTTCCTTGAAAGATAATTATCCGTTGCCCAAAATGGATCACATACTTCAGCGAGTAGTTGGAGCATCTCGAATGTCGCTACTCGATGGTTATTCCGGGTATATCCAAATTCTGGTCCATGAGGATGATAGAGACAAAAAAAAATTCACCACTCCGTGGGGAACTTTCCATTACGCTAAAATTCATTTCGGTTTGAAGAATGCTGGTGCGACATTTCAGCGAGCAATGGATATGGATTTTTCAAATGATAAGGATGTTTTTCTAGTTGTGTATATTTATGATCTGACAGTCTTTTATAATTCTGATGAAGAGCACCTTTTCCATTTGAAGATTGTTTTTCAGCGGTGTAGAAAGTATGGTGTGTCGCTCAATCCAAAGAAGAGTTTGTTTGCCATGGATGAGGGAAAACTTCTTGGTCACATAATATCAAAATATGGCATCTGTATTGATCTAGCTTGAGTAGAAGCTATTTAGCAAATTGATCTTCCCCGGAACAAAAAGGAGATCCAATCATTCAATGGTAAAATGAATTTCTTACGCCGCTTTGTGCCTAATCTTGCTGAACATTTAAGAGAAATTACAAACATGCTTAAGAAATACAATGTAGTGAAGTGGACCGAGGAGGCAGTAAAGTCTTTCAATTTAGTGAAGTTGATTCTTTCTTCAGCTTTGGTTTTGATCAAACCGGATTATACTCAGGATTTTATTTTGTTTTCATTTGCTTCGGAGCATACTATGGTAGCATTATTGATGCTGAAAAGAGATCAACATGAAAAACCAATTTCTTTTTTTAGCCGAACCATAAGAGATGCAGCCTTAAAGTATAACATCATCGAAAAGCAAGCTCTTACTTTAGTGAAAGCGTTGAAATATTTTCGAGTATATATTTTGCATTCTCATATTCTTTCTTATGTTCCTAACGCTGCTGTTAAGGATGTTTTAGTGCAAACAGATCCAGATTGGAGACGGGGCAAATGGATTGCTGCCTTGTTGGAGTATGATGTGGAGATAAAGCCTACAAAGCTTATCAAAGGACAAGGGCTGGCTAAGCTAATGGCTAAGTCGAATTTTCATGCCTTGGACATCAATCTCATTGCCGCTATGTTCGAGGAGAATGAGGAAACTTCATCAGTTCAGGTATCAGAAATCGTTGTGCATTCTCCTTGGTATTCAGATATTGTATATGTGATTCAAAATTTGTCACCACTGCTCGGCATGGCTAGAAACAAAATTAGAACTCTGAAATTGAAGGCTGCTAAGTTTTGTATATTGAATAATTCACTCTATTGGAAAGATCTTGGTGGTGTCTTGCTGAATTGTTTGGTTGAAGAAGAAGCAAAGCAGGTTATGGAGGATTTTCATAAGGGAGATTGCAAGGGTCACCTTTTTTGGAAAATAACGACCAACAAGATTTTGAGAGCGGGATATTATTGGCCGACTCTTTTTGTTGATGTGTATAAGACTGTTAAAAGCTGTCATGAATGTCAAATTTTTGAAGGGAGGCAGAAATTGCAGCCTTTGCCGCTTAAGCCCATTGAGGTAAGTGCTCCTTTTCAGCAGTGGAGTTTGGATTTCATTGGCGAGATCCATCCAGCTTCTTCAGCTCAGCATAGGTGGATCCTCATAGTGACAAATTATTTCATGAAATGGATTAAGGCAATTCCCACCAGGCAAGCTACGGATTCGGTAATAATTTCATTCCTTGAGAATTATATTTTGTCTCGATTTGGTTGCCCAAATAAGTTAATTACTGATAACACAACAGCTTTCAAATAAAAAATAATGGTTGATTTTTGTAACAAGTATCACATCATTTTGGGACACTCAACGGCTTATCATCCAGAAGGCAACAGATTGGCAGAGTCTTCCAACAAATATTTGGTTAGCATCATTAAAAAGTTGTTGGAAATAAACAAGAAAGGTTGGCATAAGAAGTTGGTTAATGCACTTTGGGCAGACAGAGTGAGTCAGAAGAAATCCATTGGTATGTCCCCCTTTGAGCTAGTATATGGAGTTGACACAGTGTTTCCTACCTCTCTTGCAGTTCCAGTGGTCAAACTTCTACAGGAAGCTGGCAGTGAAGATGATCATATGCAAAGAAGAATAAATAAAATGATCCATTTGCAGTAGATGAGAGAAGAATTTTTTCAAAACACGTTCAAGCTGCAACAGAGAATTAAGAAAATATATGACAGAAAAGCCAAACCGAACAAATTTCAACTGGAAGAGGTGGTGCTGAAATGGGATGCAAGGAACGAGGAAAAGGGTAAGCATGGTAAGTTTGAAAATCTCTGGAAAGGACCCTTTAAAATTGCTGCATATCAGGGTCAGAATGCTTTTCTTCTAAAAGAGATGAATGGGGAAGATTTTCTAGGAGGGCCGGTCAATGGCCGACTGCTCAAGTGGTATCATTTCTGAAATTTTTTCTGTTGTTTACATTGTCACTGTACATACCGTTTATTTCAGTTTCATTGCAAGTGTGTGCTGTGATATTTTCTTCAGTCTGGAGCCCGAGGTGAAGGCTATAACTCTGAAGATTGATTTCAGTTTTGGTTTGCGTTTGTCGAGTCAGGTTTTTCAATCATTTTGGTTTCAAGATTGAGTCAGTTTGAGTCAATTTTCAGTCAATAAAATGAGTCATGATTTGTCGAAGTTATGGACTCCATAGCCCAATGGACGAAGGCACTGCCTACTCACCCAGAAATCTGTAGTGCTTGGAACCTCCAAGGAGCTACCATTCCCATTGGAGCCAATGTTACAGTCGGTATCTTCATCCCTCCGTCAGAGATCAAATTTCTCTTGTTGCATTTCATTTTAGGTGTCTCATTTAGTTCAGTCAGCTGCATTCCATTAGGAGCATGGATCATCTGACGATAGGGTGTTGTCACTCATATCCCTCATTTCATGTACCTGCTGGTCTGTGTCTTTCTATCAAAATCATTTACAGTCATTTGTAGTCATGTTTGGTCTCTTGGTCAACCAAGAGTCATTTTAGGGTTTTTAGTCTCATTAGGTCTAGGTTTTCGTTAATTTAGTCTTCAGAATGTCTAATAATGTCAGCAAGCACATGAGGAAGCCTCAAATAAGGTATCAGTGCAAAAATCTCATCGTCATAATGCTTGATAATGATTTTTCTTCAAAACTCTGTTTTGAAGAAAAATTGTCTATTTTATCCATTTGTAATAAATGCAATGTAATTTTCAAAGTTTTTTCAGTTGTAAAGTTCTTCAGGCGCAACCCTAGTCACATTTTCCAAAACCTCATGCTAGCTATCCCTGAAAAGACATACAAGAAGTTCATCATTTAGCTCAAAAATCACAAAGGAAATAAAAACAGAGTTTATGTGAAAAGTGCCAAAGTTTTCAGACTTTACAAAGTGGGTTTTTCAAATAAAAAATCAAAATCCTTTGTATATATAAGATCTTTCCAAATTCAAAACTTCATTTGCACGCCAAAGACATCAATGAGCCAAGAGAAATAGTGGAGGAAAGAAAGCCGGCGTTGAAGAACGGACTGTGGGTGAGTTCACTGTCGCAACGCATTAGGTGTTGGGCACGGTGCACTGGTTGAGCATGGCGCATAGGGCCGCTCACCACTGTACATTTCTGAACTGGCACGGCGCATACAACGATCGCGGAGCACTAGGCCACTGTCGCGGTGCATAGGGCAGACAACCAAATTTTTTTCATTTGCTTCACAAAAATCCAAATTGAATCTGTCTCCTTCGCTCCAAGTAAGTTCATGTGATCTTTCATGGCCCATAACTCGTGCTTGATGTTGGTTATGTGATTGGTTTTGAGAATTTGAATACAAAAAGGCCAAACCCTATCATCTTGTTGAAGTGCTCTCTTAGGGTTTGAAGTTGGTGTTTTAAAATAGTTTTGTGCCACATATTCCATTCCCCACCTTTTTGTTCCTCTCCCATCACTGTTATCTCATAAATACACGATCCTCTTACATCTCTAAAATTCATTCACTCCCAAAACCCTATTTCACCATCCCAAGTCATTTCATTTCACTCTCATTCTCCCTTTCCCATTTCACTTGTAAAAATTCCCAAACCCCAAGTTCCCAAACTGTCAAGTGGTTTTCCATTGTCCCTACACCTCAGATATCATTTGATTAAACCCCATTTTTCCCACTGTCCTATTTCTCCTACAGTCCCTCCCCTTTGACATATATTTGGCAATTGAAACAAAGCACCAAATTCTCATTTTCCTCTCATATAAGCCAAGATACACCTTGTATGGACATCATGGAGACAGACACTAATACATCATATGACAGAGATAGTGACTCTACCACTGAGCTACATGCACCTAGAAGGCCTTGTAAAGGTGGCAAACATGTGAGAGAAGAGCCCACCTCATTAACTCAATTGCAGGCTTGCCCACTTGCCATGGCATGTTTTTGAGAGTAGTCATGCTATCAGTATTTTGAGATGATTTCTAGGATTCATCATCATCAGGAGTTAGCTCGTTTGTTCGTATTGCATTTACATGATGGTCAGGTAACTCTTGCTGGTGTAAATTTCACTTTGACACTGGAAACCATCTCTCAAGCAACCGGAATACCAAATGTGGGTGAACAGTGGAAAAAAAGACAGTAGGTGGACAGAGTGCATTATCAACCATACATCAGGCCTTGCTTTGTGAGGCAGCTCAGCAGAGTGTTCCCATTCCGGTTCCTAAAGGAATCCTATGCGCCTCTGATGAAACTCATTATCATATATTTCAGTTGTGAGGGATGGTTCTCATGCCTCTATGCCTACCATATCAGGTTATTGATGCATTTCACCAGAGTGAGGATGATGAACATTCTTTATTTCATGTGCCATAATATCGAGAGGATGACCACTCTTGTGCAGAAGAAAACTCCCAAGCAGCAGTACAACAATATTTATCACTATGCACTCATCAAGATCATGGTTGTACATCAGCTTGGATTTTAGGGTATTTCATGGGAGGATTTCATTTCCTGTGACTTCTTCATAGCCCCTCAGGTTCCCCTAGAGGTTTTTCATGAGCCAGGTGAACCTTTTCATCAGCCCGAAGGTCACGAGACAGAGCCTATCAGTGTGCCAGTGTTTGTTACTTATCAGAGAGGCACCAGAGTATTATTTGCAACAGCCCGGCGAGTACTATCTCCACCTGGGGTGGAAGGGGTCTCGTTTCTGTCATCAGCAGCATAGGTACAGGAAAGAGGTAAGAGGCCTATTCAGGATGAGGGCCCTTCAGGAGGCCAGGATACTGATTTCATATTGATTGATGAGGATTTGACCTCTCCAAGCTCAAAGTTGAGAGAGACTATTCAGGAGCAGAAGGCAGAGATTGACACATTGATCGTAAAATTGAAGAGAGCTCAATGGATCATAAATTACCTGGAGCAGTGAAAAAAATAGTTAGAAGATCAGCAAACAATCATGGAGTTGCAAAACATCCGTGAGAACCGGCAACCTTCCCAAAGAAGCCAAACCGAGATGACACCCATTGAGCGAGAGATTGAGGCTGATAGAGAGATTTGGCTTGAGAGGGTCAATATTCATCTTGAGAAGCTGTTGGAAAAATAAAACAAGGAAAATAACATGCTCAGGCACATGAAGAACCATTATTGGGCGCGAAATCATTTTTGCAAAGCGAGGATCAAAATCCTGAAGGCAAGGCTAAGGAGGGCACTAAAGCGTCGTAAAAGGCATGATAGACTCCAAATTTTGTACGAAGCTTATTTGGCCCAAAATAGCACTTGATAGTGGACATTCAGCCCAAATTTCAAAAAATTTGGGAAAATTTTTGTCAATTTTGTATTTTTTAGCCTAAAAACAGATTTTCCTGCCCGACGCGTAGTGCCACTTGGCGCGCGCTTATAATTGGAAGCTCCTCTTGAGGAAAACTTTGTATTTCTAGATTTTTCATGAAAATATATGCATTCATACCCATTACCTAAGGATTTTGACAAGTTTTTGGTTGCCTAAAGGGTCAAAAACACCCTAAAAATGGCCTTTCTGTCACTTTTTGGACACACAGGAAGCAGTGTTGGGAGATTGGATTTTTGGAGGGGTAAATGGAAACCAAATTAAGAAATTCCACTTGGGTTGGAAATTATACAGGCAGAGCTTTCCAACGAGCTATCCTGCACTCAATTGGGACTTCATGAAGGCCCTAAAAATCAGCCTCAAAGTTGTGCTATGCATAGAGATTTCAGGCGCGACACATTGGGAAATTTGGCTTATTTTTCACTTAGCAACTCAGATTTTCACCTAGTTTTGGCTAGTTTGACTTTTTCATGTAAATCTTGATGTAACATGATGTAATTTCATGACTTTGATGTAATTTTGACACATTTTTACTTATCCTAGTAGATTCATTCACCAAAAAGTGAAATGTAAGTGAATGAATCAGTTTCCTATCATATAGAGGCAAGTTGTTTCATTGCCTATTTTCTAGTTCTTAGTTTAGATATGGTTGAAACAGATCCTAGAATGATGAGCTCGACCCCTAGAGGCATGGGGATGAGTTATTCTTGTCTATATCATGTATTTCTTCTGTCATTTTCAGGGTTGGACACTTGGGATTGCTTAGCACTTCATTGTACATTTCATCTCTGCAATTTTGGCAAAGGAATAGACCAGGGTTTGCAACACTCTTTGGGATCCATGTGGCTCTATGTTTTGATGGTGTGTTTCTCTATGTGATTGTAAGTTCATTTATGTTTATGTGTATCATTTCCATTCTCCTTTCTTCTTAAATTAAACAAACAAGTTATAAAGGTGGAATTCATTAGATTGCTTTGCTCTGTTTGCTACTTGGAAGTTTTTGTTTAATTTTCCATCGACTCATCTTTGTTTGAAAGTTGCGAAATCATCTTTCCTCTTCAGCTCCACCCACCCGATCTATTTATCCATTCATTTAATCCAAGCATCAAAACAATTGCCTTCCTTGCCCCATTCAGAACTCTGCAAAAACTAGGCCTCATCCCCGGACCCAAAACTGCCTTTCCCTTTGATTCCAACAAAACCCCCCAAAATCAAGATCAAAATCCTTTACTTATATACCTAGCCTAAAATTAGCCTTTATTTCAAAGTCATATCAAGTCTCATTGATTATTTTTGTTGAGACTGACCCGGAGAGATCCCTCTCCTGATCTGGTAGGGCTAGCTACCAGACTGAGCGTGGTTTTATGTTACCCTGAACTCTGCATGTTTTCAGCCTAAGGTAGATTTAGGTAATAACACCCTCCATAATGGTAATTCATAGAAAATATCCTCCCATGTGAGAGGCTCCTCCCGAAGACATAAATCAATCATATGGTTCCCTTCATAAGGAAAAAAGTGATATAATGTAGTAGCCATATAATGTCCCATGCTCCCCTTGAATCATGAATAAATGTGGGAAGTTTCATTCCCAATGGACACATCCAAAAAATGTGTCATTCCTCCAATCATGTCCCCAAAAATCATGAGAACATCATCAACATATGGGATCATAATCAAAGTTATGCTAGCTGCCATATGTAGTAATGGAGAAGGAAAATGGTCCCCCAAGTGCAACCATCACAATTTTACTCCCTACTACATCAGAATATAACATGATGAGTGGTTTCCCAACCACTTGTTTACTGCCCCAATCTCCTCACAATCTTGGAGAAGGTGTATGGTGTATGGTACAAATTGAGCATACCCTGCATAAGAAATTATGTCCCCAAGATCTCCTAGGGAATGGCCATCATCAATGCTACTTATGACCTCAAGTATACCATGACGTCTAGAAGGAAGAGTGCCCCCTCTTGGAGCAATTCCCTCGTTCTCCAAATAATTCATGCATATCATCATATGTTGGTGCATCTCCTCTTTGAAGCCTTCCCAAATGAATCCCTCCAAGATAGTATAGTATGCTCTTATAAAACCAATGGGTTTGGAGAGAAAACCCTCATATGCTGCATCTAGTAGCTTCTCCTTGAGCTTATAGGCTCTAGTCAAGAAGAATCTACCATGAAAATAGATGACCCCATCTACCATTACATATCTCCCATCAGATAACTGGTCATCAAGCACTCTGCATGAAAAGAGATCCTTGGAGTATTCCACTAATAGCTAGGATCTCCAATAAGGGTCGATACCCAATAATGACAGCGCTGCTGATCTATCATGTGAAGCATATGTCATGTTTTTTCCCTCTTCTTTGACATCCCTCATGCCAAATTCATACATTGGAATGTTGCAACCTTTCCTCTGTTGCTCCTCCTACAGCTGCTCATGCTCTAGAAAAAGGGGAAGTTTTTGGAGGCTAGTCTTCCATGAGAAGCTATAACCCATCAAAAACTTTCTGAGTTTGGCCAATGTAAGCATGTCCAGCCACCAACCTCTACCAAATTTGGGAGATTCCTTCCTATGTGTAAGTATATTCTGATTCTCCATAGCTATGGAGTGGTCTCCTTGCATCCTGATGGTGCCATCCATCCCTGAAACATATTCTATCAACGCAAGATGTTTGGTGAGAGTGGGTAATAATGATATTGGGAGAATGTCTCCCTCCTCCTTGAGCCTTCCCAGACTCTTTGTGTTGTGTTGAGTCCTCCCAAGGTTCTCACCCATCCAAGATCTATGAGTGGTGCAACCAAATTTGAAGCATCTCTCATCATCTCATGATCTGGTGGTCTCCTAGGTGGAATGCCTCCATGCAATGAGACATCAATATCAAGAGTAGAATGCATATATGAGTGGACTACTTTGTCCTTACTCTCAATGCACAAATCAATATGCCTCATTTATGCATCAACCTTCTAAAATAGATAGGGGTGTGTTCTCCTAGTCATATGATGTTGATCCTTCTCCCTATCCTCTTATTTCATCTTCATGGTCTCACAATCTATCAATGAAAACACATGTTGCTCATGGACTGTGCCTTGATCTCCACATGTGAGACTCTTTGGAATTTCTTGTTTACATAAAATAACTCTTCTCATTGGAGCAAGTGCTCCATCTTCCTCTTATTGAGGTACTAGATGTGCTCCTGATGTGACAACGCTATTACCTCCAGCCTTATCTTCCTCTTCAACATCAATGGAAGTTGCCTTATCATCAATAAGAGGATCCTCCTTTAAAAAGAGATCTCCATATCCTCTTTTTCAGGAGAGGGTTCTCTATGAAATAGGGATCTTGCCTCTAGCAAGGTATTCTGCAAAATTTTATTCCCCTCAATATTTTTCTAAAATGGAGTTGGGTTTATAGACCCTTCCAACCCATGTAAAGGTTTTTTTTTTTTGCTTGACTAGATCCACCAAAGGTGTTTCAAAATGTTTTTCATTAAACCTTTCCACTACCCTCCTAGTGAACCTTGCATAAGTAGATTTATTTTCATTTTTTAAGGAAAAGGATTCAAATAACCACCAAGAATAAGCCTTACCTTCAATATGCAGTGCTGCTACTCTAATGACTTCATCTTATGAAACTTGGTGTTGCTGCAAATAAGTATCAAGCTCCTCCACCCAAGCCCTAGCTGAATATTTAGGTGACCCAACAAAAGTAGAGAGGAAGAATATACCCTCATCATGATTGCTAGGTATTTTATCCTGCTTGATCTTGCAAAACCCTTGGAAGTTTAGGTGATCTTTGAAACTCTTAGATTGAGATTCATATTCTTGGAAATAATCACCAAGATTCTCCTTCTTTGGCACATCCCCTTCCTCCATATCACTTGCTATGAACATAGGACTGGTAGAGTGTTGTAAATATGATGGTGTGGCTGAATTCGCACATCCATAATATGAGGAACTGGAGCTTTCCTCATGTACAAATCTTGTTGAGGGATTTCCATGTCTTTCCCTCATTTATTTGATGTCTTTGCTAATGCATTGCAGAGTTTGAACAAGAATTTTTGAGAACTCATTCCATCCTAATAATAAATTTTTTCCTTGATCTCTTCTGCATATCTTATCCTTTCTATGAGAAACCTCCTTAGATGACATAATGACTGAAGTACATAGGCTAAGCCGAGAACAAAACTCTGATACCACTGTAATATTCCTATTTAGGAAAATCAGCAATATAGGCACCAAAAATGCATTTTTTTATAAAATTATGATATAATAGTCAAGAATAGCCCATGGATCCATTATTTTATACATTATAGCAACCAAATATACAAGGAGATCATAAACAAATTGTAATATTCCTTTTTCGGGAATTTCTGCAATATGGTCCAAAGGGACACTATATAAGGAAGATAATGCAAAAATAAGATGAAAGGGGACTTGGATCCCTTATTTAACACATCATACATTACACTTCAAGAACTTGAGCTCAAATAAATCCCTCTAGGTGGGTTAAACAAACCTCACACACCTAGGTATCTCAGAAAATTGCTCAAAGGGTGAGCTACAATAATATATGAACATAATCATGAAACTCTGCAAATATGAACATGTCAATAAAGGGAATATAATGTAGCCATCATGTTCATTAATATATCATCAAAAATATACAGAAATATATTGAGGGACAAGCCACTCAAGCAATGGGAATCAATCTCCAATGATTAGAACATGGAATACATGAGATGCTACAGTTATACAAAATGCCGGAGTACAATGAATGCACTGTCTATATAAGTGTAGTTGTTGCTATAGATGTGAATACATGGAATATGGCTGAAACATACAAATAAATTCCCAACAAGATAATAATGGGCTCCAATACAATATTTGTATCCAATCTATGAGAGATTGCTAGAAATGCTAGAGAATGTACAATGTGACAATTAACTTGTCACTGCAACTAAAAAAAAATATAAAATGAGGCTGTAGCATATCGGAAATAATGATGCCCTCCTCTGATAGTGTCTCTAAGAAGAAGGGTGATCCCTTTACTTAGAAACAACCCCTCCTGATGAGCTGAAATGACCCTCCCAAAAACTGCCTGCAACAATAACGCAAATATAGCTAGAGACTACGCTATGAGGGAATATGGATATGATATGAAAATATGCCCAGGAGTCCTCCTCACTGATCCTCCAATAGATATACAAACCTTCCACTGAAAAACAAGCCAAGGGATGACTCAAGAGATCCTCTGTTGCTGCACCCTGCAACACAAAGTTATCCTGCTTCAGGAATAACGTTGTGACTGAAGGAGGCATCTTTGTCCAAAATAGAAAATGAGGAAATGAAGCTCTAGAACCTCTCCTTCCTTGAGGATGAGGTAGGGATTCCCAACCGGGAACACCCTTGTGCTATGTAGCACTACACCCTTGCTAAACAACAAGAGGAGCATAGTCTCAACAGACCCAAGCAAATAATAATCAAGCATGAATGACAATGGCTCTCCTCCTCTTCACATATATCAAGTGCTCCTCTCCACCATGGGTTCCATCCATATGTGCCTTCCAAATCATGCAAGTGATCCTCCTCTAAAACTACGCAGTCCAACAAAGAGATACATTGTATCTAGACAGTGCATGTGGACTTGGTCAAAATGACTAGATCAAACATGATCCAATCATGTTCACACCAGGTGGTGCTCAAATCAACTGCTTTATTCTTCCTCCTTTCACATGAGGAGTGTTATTCTTCCTCCTTAAGGATTATGGGGCCTTCTTACCCCTTTATTTACCTATCTAGAATAAAATCAACTATAATATTAAATTTAGATAAAATCTAAATTTTGGGAATATTACACAAATAATTATAGCTTAGTTAAACAAGCCTCCCAAGCCCAGAACAACCCAAAAACACTACAACCCCATGACTAATGCAACACAAAAAATTTGAAGCAATTGACAGTGTAGTTTAATGAGGGTTTATGCTTCAAAAATAGAGAGACAAATGGATCTTCTGATATATTACTCACGAGAGCTGGAAAACTGAGATCTAGTCTCTTTTGCACAATTCCAAGATAACCCGGCAAGGGTTTCTTGATAGACATGAGATACAAGAAGTATATGTTGTAGATATATGGCTGAATCATGATGCAGAATTGAAGCTCTACATAAATATGGCTGAAAGGACAAATAAATGGTTGTAGCTCCTCCTTACTAGCTCTCCAAGTGAGAGGTTGATCCTTTCACTAGGAAACTACCTCAGAATCAGGGGTTTTGACCCTTCCACTACAACACCATGAAAAATAACACAGTTCCTCAAGGAGACTGTGCTATGGCTGTAGGTTATTGATTGGCCCAATATCGGATGGTGGAAATGAAGCCCATAATACTCCTCTCAAATTTCTTAAAAAAGTCCTCCAAGGAAGAGTGGGGAATTCCCACATGAGAATACCTTTGTACTAAAAAGTACAGAAAACCCAACAAAAAAATTGAAGCATGAAATAAGTCATAAGAATCAAACATAAACAATACTATCAATTCCCCATACGGCTGTCATCCCCTCCATTATATACTTGACGAGCTTCCTCATCATGGGTCCCACCCATTCATGAGGTTACTTCCATGCAAAGACTCCTCCAAAACTGTGTTGTTTCCACTAGCTCCACTCTCTCATTTGCAGTGCTGTTTGATTTGTTCAACCTTGATTTAGTCTCCATGCATTGTCTCCTTTCACACCCAAGGTGGTTTTATTCTAACTATTTAAAATTATCCATATTCACACTGAGCTGTCTCTATTGATGATTCACTCCCTCCATACCAGTGTTGTTGACTTGGTCAACTTAACCTTTTCCACATGCATTAGCCCCTGTTCACATATGAGGGTTCTTAATCCAGCTATGAAGATGCTCTCCTTTCACATGAGAAGTGGTTTTATTACTAATAAAGATATTTTTGGGTTTCCCTACCCACTATTCATCAAACAAGAAGGAAAAATTAGATTCTAATATTCCAATTAGTTGCATGCTAATTTAGGAATATTACAAAAACTGGAGCTACAACTCAACATGAATTAGGAGAGGATTCAGGTGATGAAACTAAAATTATAGCCATGGGATTGAATAACATGAAGGGGAACTAAATTGAAACTAAACCTAGTACTAGTACTTCAAATTGTCACATACAAGCTCCAAATGAAGAGATAATTGAATTGTTTCATGTGAGGGTCATATCCAAACATACCAAGATTGACACACTGTTTGACAGTGGGTCACAAGAAAACTTAAACTCTAAATACTTGGTCATTAAAATTAGTCTTGATACCATTCCATATCCAAAACCATATCCACTTGGTTGGATTTGTAAGGATGCAAATTTACAGGTTTCAAAGAAGTGCATATTGTGCTTTGCAATAACTGCACATTTTTTTGATACAGTTGAATTAGATGTGGTTCCGCTTGATATTACAGGTGTTGTGTTGGGAAATCCTTACTTGTATGATAGGAAAGCGATCTTCCATCACCATGAGAGAAAATACCATTTATTAAAATATGGAAAGGAGTACATTGTTAGAGCACATCACAAGAAGACAAATATTGCAATGGTAAATGTTGGATAGGGAAAGAGGTTGGTGAATTCAAATAAGAATTTTTTTCTTTTAATGATTAAGATTAAAGCTGATGTTAATCATGATTCATTTGAAGATTGTGATCCTAAGTTGAAATCAGATCTATATGATGTACTTGATGCACATCATGAGATGTTTCAGGAGCCAACAGGATTGCCTCCTAAAAGGGATATTCAACATGAGATTCAGTTACAAAAAGATTGTCCTCTTCCAAACATCGGCATGTATCGCATGTTGATAATGGACAATGCTGAAATAAAGAGGAAAACTAAGGAAATGTTGGACAAGGGACGCATAATGCCAAGCACTTCACCATGTAGTTCACCCATAGTCTTGATTCCGAAGAAAGATGGGACTTGGTGCATGTGTGTAGAATTCAGAGCTTTTAACAAGATAACGGTAAAGAATTGATACCCACTCCCAAGGATAGATGATTTTCTAGATCAACTGAAAGAATCAAAATTTTTCACTAAGTTAGATTGACGAAGTGGATATCATCAAGTAAGAATTGCAGAAAGTGATATATGGAAGACTACATTCAAAACCAAACAATGACTCTTTGAGTGGTTGGTTATGTCATTTGGTTTGTGTAATGCACCAACAACTTTCATGTGTGTGATGGATATTTTTTTGCGTCCATTTATTGAAGACTTTGTTATTGTGTAATTATATGACATATTGATTTTCAGCAAAACAAGAGAAGAACATGTCTTGCATGTGACTAGAGTGCTTGATGTTTTGAAGAAAGAGAAATTGTTTCTTAAAATGTCAAAATGTGAATTTGGAAAGACTTATTTGGTTTAATTGGGACATATTATAGGAGGAGGAGAGTTGAGAATTGATCCTTCTAAAGTGGAAGCCATTGTGAATTGGACCACTCCTAAAACATTAACCAAGGTAAGAAGTTTTTTAGGCACAACTCAGTATTTTTTTTTTTTTTTGCTCGTTTAGACTAATCCTAATCTTCCAATTTTTTCTCCTCCCATCCCACCCATGGGTTTCGAACTAATGACCTTGCAGAATGGAGTGCCTTAAGAGTGCACCCCATCACCGACTGTTCTACACCACGTGGGCTAGGCACAACTCAGTATTGGAGAAAGTTTATTACTAAATTTTCTGCCATAGCAGCTCCTATGCATGGAGTGACAAGTGTGAAGAAAGGCTTCCAATGGGGAGGAAAAAAGTGGCAAGCTTTTGAAGCTTTAAAAAACAAGATCATTTCATCTCCAGTCCTAGAATTACTGGATTTGAGACAGCCATTCGAGATACAAACCGATGCTAGTGATTATGCCATGGGCATAGTACTTTTGTAGCATGGTAAGCCTATCGCTTTTCATTTTGAAACTTTCAATGGTGTTATAACTAATTATCCTACATATGAAAAAGAGTTGTATGCATTGGTACAAAGCATTAAGAAGTGGAAACACTACTTTATGGGTAAAGAGATGGTTATACATACTGATCACCAACCATTACAGTGCTTGCAATTGCAAACAAAATTGTAGCAATCATGACATTTCAGATGGATGGGATTTCTTCAACAGTTTCACTTGGTTATAAGGTACAAGAAAGGTATTTTCAATAAATTTGTTGATATGCTTTCAAGGCCAATTATAAGTGCATCTACTTTAATTAAAAATGATTCTATTGTACATGAGATTTACATAGAACAATATGCATTTGATACTAATTTTCAATATGTGTATGTTGGTTTGAGTGAAGGGAATCAAGTTGTGGAAAATTATTATCACATGCATAATAATTTGTTGTTTCATTTGGGCAGCTATCTATACCACAAGGAGAGAGACTTAGCATCATGAGAGAGGCTCATTCATCTCTTATTGTTGGACACATTGGGGTAAGAAAAACAATGGCGCATCTACAGAGGTATTGTTATTGGCCTCGCATGATAGATAGTGTGTCACGTTTTATAAGAGGATGTTCTATGTGTGTAACAAGCAAGCCGAGCAATAGGAAGCTTGGGTTGTACACGCCACTACTGGTACCATCAAGACCATGGGATAGTGTCTCCATGGAATTTATTGGAGATCTACCTATGTCAAGAAAACAACATGATTACCTTTATGTAGTTGTGGATAGATTCAGTAAAATGTGTATACTTATGCCATGTAAGAAAACCATTACTGCTGAACAAATTACCAAAATTTATTTTCAACATGTATGGGTTCATTATGGTTTTCCAACTTCTAATGTCAGTGACAAGGATTCTAGGTTCATTGGGAATTTTTGGTCCAATCTTTGGAAGATGATGGACACAAAGTTGAAAAAGAGTACTTCTTTTCATCCGCAAACTGATGGCCAAACCGAGGTGGTGAAAAAAACTATTGTGCATCTATTGAGAGGATATTACAGCAAACATCCCAAGTTGTGGGATGAAAAACTACATTACATTCAACACACTTACAACCAGGCCAAGCACTCTTCTACAAATACTTCACCTTTTGAAACCTGTTTTGGGTATTTACTAAAATCGCCATTAGACTTCATCTTTGATAACAGTGTTGCAATCGATGGGAATAATGATATTGACATGGCTCGAAAATTCATTGATAAAATTCAAATTATTCATCAACAAGATCAAGAACAGCTTGAGAAGAGTCAAAGAAAATACAAGGAGAGGCATTATAGACATAGAGTTGATCATAAGTTTCAAGAAAGAGATAAAGTATGGTTGCAAATTCACTATGGTCCATTCAAGATCATTAAAAAAGTTGGTAGTAATGCATTTCAACTTGACTTGCCTTCATATATGCAAATGTATTCCATTGTCAATGTGGAAAATTTACGTTTGTATGAGCCTCCTTTGATTGATGATTAAGGGAATGATATTCAACTGCCATCTATAGAAGATTTCTCGCCAGAATTTCTGGACGACCTCAAGGAGGATTCCATCCTTGATAAGAGGACACACACTTCTAAGAGGGGAAGTGTTGATTGTCTTCGAATTGGGCTCAAAGGTAGCAAACCAAGTAAGGCAAGCTGGATGGAAGTGGAAAAGGTGAGGGAGATGTACCCTCATCTTCTAAAAAGGTAATTAAAAGTCTTTTGGGGTCCAAAAGCTTCCCAATGGGGAGGTGTGATTAGGAGATCAAGTGTTATTCTCTAAATAAAAAGTGCTCGAAATGTACCAAACTTGAGTGACTGGAAAGGTCTCGTCGTTGTGATTACGGCGCCATGAACGGTTTGAAAAACTGATGTTGTATGAGGAAGATATCGCGTTCTGTTCGTTTTCCCAAACAACTAAAATTTTGTGACTGGGATGCCCAGTCAACATGTAGGTACAGTCAATAAATTTCATATTGTGGGGAATATTCCCTTTTCTCATAGCCAATCACATCATGCCACATGTCTGAATCTCAGCCATTGATTTTATTGTACGAGATGTGTTTTTGATTGTTGGATGGGGTTTGTATGTTTTTTATTTGGGTTGTTGGATGAGAGACATGTGGCAAGCCTGGAGGTTGCCACGTGTCCTCAGGAGGGTATGGTAAAGTTTTGTTGGAGGCCATAGGAGTCGACCCCGAGACCTTGGGCGTGAACGCAGACATGCTTTACCAAATTTTCTACGAATGTTACTTAACACTATAGGTCTGCAGCTTTATTATATTGCTTAAAAATAGTTTGGGTGGATAAAAAAAAGGGGCCAACCTCGATCACCATATTCCTGATGGTTATGACTAAGACCCCAGCAATATCCAAATCATGTGGTTAACATAACTTACCGTGGTCCATTACTTGGGTTTCACCGATGGTTGCAGTGGAAGTGAAGGTTAGGGTGCGCATGTGGCCACCCTAACCGTAATATTAATTTCCAACGGTTAAGGAATAACAGAGTTGGAGCACGCCCCTAATTTTAGGGCATTCCATTTATTTAACTCCAGTTAAGTGGAGTTCTCCACTTTTGGTGGAGTGTTTCTAGATGACATTGGGAAAAATGCATTAGGAGGTCACTTTTTGAACATTTTGGTTGAATCAAGAGTCTACCTAGACTAATTTGAGCATTCTGGAGCCATTGGTGTAGAGAAAACATCCATTAGAGACATATAAAAAAATGTGATTTTCAATTTTGAGCATAATGACAAAGAGGGACATGTCATTGGGAGCTAGACCAACAGATGTAGCCCAAGAGGGGTGAACTGTTTCATCATGCCTACTGTGTAAAATTTATGAGCGATTGTATTTCTATGTTATACACTGTTGTATGTTGTTATTTAGGCTTATTTCATGCTTAAAGTTCACACATTAATCTATGTTTCATGGTTAAAACACTCATTCCTTAAGCAAACAAATGGAGACAAATTGTACATGTTTTTATTACTGAAAGGACACTTAACACAACAAAACTAATACACTCCTTTCATATCACCTATGTTGAACATCCACACATTATTCATATATCAAAATATCTCAAAAATATAAACAATGTATGAAAAAAAACACAGACTAATCAGTTATGAATAGCATCAAACATGTAAGAGAACAATATTCACAATGTCAATACATAGAAGTTTCCATCAGATCAAATAGTGGAGTCTAAAAACATTCATTTGTATTCATTCCCGGAATCATACATTCAATGTTGTATAGTTATATCTCTCTCCTTTTGGAGTTCGAAAAAATGCCATTAAATTATCTCCCGAGGGAGTACATATAGAATCAAAAGTGTATTTTGGGCTACCCTATCATTTCATCTTCCTGATTTTTGGGATGGTCTGCGACCTGGGAGAAATTCTGACTTGCGACTTGAGTGGAGTTGCAACCTAAGATTGGGCAGCATTTGCAACCCACGACCTGCCTATCTCTGTGACCTATTAACCCAGTCCTTTTCAAGTGAGAAACTTCGTGATAGAGAGGAATGGGGTTTCTACTTGTTGTTGTTCTTTAAGGTAGGTCTTCCAAGCTTGGTATTTGGCGACCACTGGAGTGATTCGGGGCATGTCCTCTCCCAGTATATGAAAACATTAAAGAGAATCTAGGACTAATGTACACCTCTTTGTGTTGATGTGGTTGGAAAAAGAGGCCAACTTGGTGTAGATCTGGAATGGTGCAACAATGTACTGGACGATTGTTTCCTTGGAGGCCGGGAGATCCTTCGAGATGAATTCCTATTTGATTGGTTCTAAGGACAATTGGATATCTTGCATTACCTCTTCTCACTTCTTTTGTTTTGTTAGCATACCTATGGAAGGTATCTTGTTCACTTCCGCCATCGATTCTATGCCATTGATGAGATGTTCATAGGTGTACATTACCCTATCCACATCCTTTGCAAGATTGTCTTTGGATTGTAGCTTCATCCACATTTGTAATTTATTGTTATGAGTGTAGGTCCATTATTTCTTTAGCAAGGTGGCAGGGGCCTGTGGGTATCTTTCGTACCATTCAAGTATGTTGTCTAGTGTTGTAGAGGCTTCCTTTAGTTGTGCAGACTTTTTCTTCATTTCTGCTTATGCCCCTACCAAGGGAGCGATTGTTTGTCTTAGAGTCATCATCTCCTCATAGACCTGTATCATAGTACTTGCTAAGATGTCAAACTCCCCTTTAATAATAGCTTATAGTCAACTGGCTTGAACAACTGCAAGTTGGAGCCTTTGGTTTTCGGTCTCTAGGGCCTTCTTTTCCTCTTCTTCTTGAGCAAAATTCTGCTTGAATGCACAAAGTTTATTTTGCAGAAATAATATTTCTCTACTCATCTAGTTGACATTTTCTTCAGCACTGGCTGAAAAAGTGGTTCCAAATGATTCTATCATTATGGGGTGGATTCTAGTGTCGAAGACTATGTCTTTCTCCATGGCTACTGCTAGAGGCTCCGCTAGATTCTGGGCAAGGCATTTACTCCTCTCTTGCCTGATATTATGAGTGTGTTGATCGTAAGATAATCTCCTTAGATATATTACATCATCTTCGTGTTCCTCTAGGATACCGAGCTATGAAAGTGGGAGGTGTCTGCTTGTCATGGGGGTTGCCAGGGGTATGTCAATAGGTGGTAGGTCTGCCTGCTTCCCAATTTGTGAGGTTGTGACTCACTTCCCTTTGCCTCCTTGGATGTCTCTATTCGTTTCTTCTCAGCTTCTTCCTCCTCCATATTCTTTTCTTCTTCTTCCCTATCTTGTTCCTATTTCAACTTGTTCTCTACTTCCTTTCTCTTCCAATCTTCTTCTTCTTTATTCTTGCGGGCCTCTTCTGCTTGCTTCTTTCTGCGTTCCTCTCTTTGTTGTTCTTCAACTTGTTTCCTTTTATTTTCTTCTTCCTGTTGTTGTGCCATTGCATCTTGGGCTTTATTGAGTTCTTCTTCTATTTGCTTCTACTTAGCATTTAGTTGTTACTTGGCCTCTTTACCTCCTCCTTCCTGTTGATTCTAAGGAGGATCACTGCCTGTGGTGTTCTTTGGCATTTTGGAAAAGGAGGTCGATACTACTCCTGTGGGGTTTTTTCACTTCATAGTGTCTACTCTTTCCTGTAGAGTTTGATCATCCTAGTGTTGAATCCCTTGGTCTCCGTCCAAGTTGGCTTGTCCTTCAAGGGCTACTTCCCTGAGTGTGTTGTACCAGTTTTTTACTTCCTCTTCCATAGCACACTCTGTGTGTTGATAAGTCCAGTTGAATTTGGCCCACTTGCAGTGTGCGGGGACGATCCTCTCAGGGTCATAGGACCAGTGGGCTAAGCTTACGAAATGGAATACCTTTATGTATTCTACTTCTGCTTCTACTTCCTTGAAGTCTCTGACTATGTAGGCACCCATAGTGAGTGGGAGGGTAGGCCATGGTTTCTTCTTTCCCTTGCTCAGTGTTTTAGAAAACTGGCTGGTCAGTTGGTATCATACCTCTTGTAATAGAAGTTTATCAGTGATGAACTTGGGCAGTACATGAAGTGCCTTGAATGACCCAAAAACTATTTTTAAGGTGCCTTCTTTTAAGGGGAACTAGTGAGATACCTTGATCACCGTCTCCATGGCCCTTCTGGACATGCAAGGAGGATCTTCATTGAAAATTTGTCGATAGAGTGTAGTGATAAAATTATATGAGATGAAATCAAATTATTGCTTGTATTTAGTAGCCTAGAAAACATTTGGATCTTTATGGATAGGTCCACCGTGCGCTGCATCGCATTTTTGTGGCCAACCATCAAAGTTACATCATGAGCACAGTCCATCTAGGAGGTAGGAAGCCATGTAAAACTCTAATACGCATCCCTCCTCTGGTACCTGGGTTGTTGAAATGTTAACCTTTAGAGATGATATTAACAGATGTGCCCAGTTGAATATAGTGCCATAGGAGGTGACTATGTACATGAGGGGGACCCATGTTCCACTAAAGGTAGTGGCGTCCCTTCTGCCATACATTCTGCACATCATGGCAGTGACAAACCTCTATACTTTTCTTAGGACTTAGGTATTATACTCCTAATCCTTCTATCCTTTGAACTTCTCAGGGTCCTCCCGCCAACCCTTCAAGGTATATTTCATCGGCACATTATGTGTGACGATCTAATGGGCATTGAAATACTCTTCCTTAGCCGGAAGTGAGTAGTATACTTTCGCATCCTTTCTGATTATATTGGCGAATGGTTTTCCTAAATGATCACGAATTACCTAGAGCTCTGAGTCCACCTTTTGAAGGATCCACTCAATCACTTATGCGCATGGGAAGATTGGTGGGTGGGCGCCCAAATAATTTAGCTTGGACCTCTTGACCTGAATGTACACTTATTATTCTACAAGGTCTTTCGGGGATTCTGGTTTTTTGAACTCCTCTTAGAGTTCATACCATGACATCTTGGCACCTTTCTCGAAAACACAGGTAGTATCTCCGTAGATGGGAGGTGGTGGAGGAGGCTTGTCTCCCTCTGAGATCTCTATTTTCGAGCTCTGTTTTCTCCTTTGAACTACCGAGGGCCCCATGTCTCTTAAGGCTGAATTGATGGAAACACACTCGAGCTCGGCTTCTATATTACCTAGCATATTTAGAAAACATTCCCATGATAAGATGAATGACATGAAAGAAAAACAAAAGGAGCAACTGTTTGCACTAACTAGGGCCTTCGCTGCTAAGGATGGGTCGCTAGAACCTGTGCTGGTCGAAAAATTCTTAGCTGGAAGGGATGTGACCTGGCTAACTAGTAGCATGGCTGCAAGGTTACAAAGTGATTTTTGCATGAAAAATCCTGACTTTGTGACTTTGCAACTTGGCCACTCAGCCACTAGGTCACAAGGTCAAGAGGTCGCGAGGTCACAAGTTCATAAAGTTTTGATTGCGTGGACATTCAGGACTTTGTGACTTTGTGAATTGGTGACTCAGCAACCAGGTCACAAGGTCACATTAGGGATTTTTGAGGGAAATAAGGTCGTCACGACTCACAAGAAAAAATGGGAAAAAATGGGGGAAAATTCCAAGGGAAGGAAGAAAATCAAGGTGGAAATGGTCACAGGAAGGTGAGAGAAGGGTTCCCAAAGTGGTAGGAAGAAAAAAGAGGGGCCAAAACAGTTTTAGGCCTAATAGGATGAGAAATGGAAAAGGAAACCATAGCTGGAATAATTGTGAGGGCCAAGATTGAAACTGAGGGGCATCTAATGCAATTAATAGGCTAGGTTGGGGGTAGGTAGGGCCATAGCCAATAAAAACAGGAACTGTAGGAGGCTTCGACGACTTACTTGGAAAAAATTGCACTTCGATTGGCTTGTCATATGTCTTGTTTAATCTGTCTTGTAGGTCGAATGCAACCTACACCACCCTTTTATTTATAAAGGGGTGGCACATGTGATCGTTAATGGAAGTCACAAGGTTGCAAAGAGGGTTCAATTGGGTGTGGATGTGACCTTGCAATCTTGCTACCTGGCAACCTAGAGGTCACTAGGTCGCATACTCACAGAAATGAGATTTTTACATGGTTTACAACCTAGCAACTTGGCGACCTTGGTTGGGTCGCAAGGTTGCTAAGTTACAAACTGTTGAAGGTTGAAAGGGGAGAGACTTTGTGAGTTTGCGAATTTACTTAGGAAAACTTCGAGTCATCACTTGGTTTGGGGCTACCTACTCGAAGTGGAATTTTTTGAGGCTCACGGCTCATGCTGGGAATGAGCATGTCCTCATAAAAACAACAGGGGCTCTGAAATTTAAAACTGGTGCCAAATTTGGGAGGGTTTTGTAGCGGCTACAATAGGTTGATGATGTTGATGTTGAGACAATATATATATATATATATATATATATATATATATATATATATATGTTGCACTGGGAGGGTTTAAACTCGTGGCTACAATAAAGTTGATGATGTTGATGTTGAGACAATATATATATATATATATATATATATATATATATATATATATATATATATATAGATATAGCTAGTCTGGATTGACCATGAAGACGAGATAGCCTCCCCTGAACTTCACTAACATATGTTTGGTTATGTTTATATATGGTTATTTGACATGGTATGTTTCTAGGAGATAAAATATTAGAGATGACAAGAAAAATGGTGGATTACAGTTCATATGAATCTCCTTATAGATCATATGTGAAACACAGATATGAGTACTACCTTGACATAGCATATGCCCTGAGAAGTTTAAAGGAAAAGATAAGAATTTTTTAGGTAGATAATGACAAGATAATTGAGTCAGGAGAAATACTTGCAAGAGCACAGGAAAAACACGCAGAGGTCAATGCTGTGATTCTTTAGAGTTTATCAGATTTGCAGAGGCAAGGAAAACCACAGATCCGTTATGGATAGGATGAAATGACTAATGGGGCATATGGTAGAAAGTCTCATGGAGGATACAAGTCAGAAAAGGATGACACAGTCAGAGGTGGTAGATGTATCAATACACCTGACAAGAGAGGCTGAGTGGTTATGGGTTCTATTATGGTTCTAGTTTAGATAGACAACATGGTCATCTTCATTATCATCCTTACAGGAAGGTGATAAGGAGTACTTATCAAATGAGTTCAAGAAATCCAAGCTTCCTACCCATGATGGAGAGTTGAAGAAACCAGAAGATGCAGAAGAATGGTATCTTGGAATGAAGAAGTTATTAAAGCTGCATTATTATACAGAGAATATGAAAGCTAGAATAAAATTTTTGAGTCTTAAATTAAAAGCATACATTTTGTGGGAAGATTTGAAGTGTGTCAAAGGAATCAAGACAAAGGAATTTAGTTGGCATGAATTCAAAAGACTCTTCAAAAAGAAGTACTTTGCAAATAGATACTATGATGGTAAGTCTAAGGATTTCTACGAGTTGAAGATGGGATCTATGACATACTAAGAGTATACGACGAAGTTTTTGAAGTTTTTGAGGTATGTACCATATATTAAGGATGAAAAGGTGAAGTTTAAAATATTTTTTAGTGGATTACCATTAGCATTTAGGGATTGGATAGAGTATGATGAACCTCATACATTGGAGGAACTAATTGGAAAGTTAAAGCATTACTATGAGCAATCTAAGCATAATTCAGAACCTAAGAAGGGTTGGAAAGGTAATGAAAAGACTAATGGAAAGTGGGATAAGAAGTGAGGAAGACCTCATGATGAATGTAATAAGGAGAATGCAGTGCCATACGATAAATTAAATGCAGTTGACAGAGGAAGGGTATTTTATTCAGAGGAGAAGAACAAAGGTGATGGTAGGAAGCCTTTTCAGTGTTGGACTTGTAGCAAGTATCATTGCAGGAGATATTCTCCGCAACATTAGGGTGGAAAAAATCAATTCTATAGTGATCATAAGGCATAGAAGCTTGTGGATTTTGGACATAGTATTCCTGATATTTATGTATCATTGCATAATAAGCACGTTGATCATTAGGAATCTATTATGAAGATTGAAGGTAATATTTGTGATCAAGTTGTTTCTATTTGGATTGACCTTGGATATAACTATCGTTATATCAGTCCTAACTTGGTGGATAAGTGTTACTTGAATAAAGAAGTGCATGCAAAGTCTTGGTTGGTGCAGTTAACTACAAGTACTAAGAAAAGAGTTCATCATTGGGTGAGATCTTGTGCATTTGATTTTAACGGTATGTATACATTAGTGCATCTAAATAAGCTTTCATTGGGATTATACAGTATGTTGTTGGGTATGGATTAGTTGTACATTCACAGGAATAAGGTAGATTTCTATGATAAGGAAATTGAGTGCCTATATGACGACGGAGAGAGGAAAATATTGCAGGGTAAGAATAAACCTACGTTAATGAGAATGGTTACATTTATGCAGCAAAATCGTAGTAGCAGGAAACGATGTGTATTTTTTGCAGTTCATATTTCTAGTGATAAAGGAAAGGATGTTGAGGATGTTGAAGCATTGAAGAGATATTTGGTTTTGCAGTAGTTTCAGGGTGTGTTTCCAACATATATTTTAGATTTACCACCTCATAAGGAAGTGGAATTTTCTATTTAGTTTATGCCAGGAGCATCACATGCATCAAAGGAACCTTACATGATGAGCACTCTAGATTTAGTGGAACTAAAGTTGTAGCTTAATGAAATTCTTGACAAGGGATACATCAGTCCAAGTGTGTCTCCTTGGGGTGCACTATTATTTTTTGTGAAGAAGAAGGATGGTACTCTTAAGTTATGTATTGATTAAAGGAAGTTGAACAAGGTGACAATAAAGAACAAATATCCTTGGCTGTGGATTGATAACTTATTTGATCAGTTGAAGGGAGAAACAATGTTCTTGAAGATTGACTTGAGATCAGGATATCGTCAAGTATGAATCAAAGAAGAGGACATATAAAAAACCACATTTTGTACCACGTATGGGCATTATAAGTTTGTTGTTCTTCCTTTTGGTCTTACTAATTCTCCAAATACTTTCATGTGTTTGATGAATAATTTGTTGTGTCCTTATCTGGACAAGTTTGTGATAGTATTCATTGATGACATATTGATAAATTTTAAGAATGAGGAAGAGCATGCAGAATATCTAGCAACATTGTTAAAACTATTAAGAGAGCATTGGTCGTATGCCAAGCGTAGCAAGTGAAATTTTTTTCATACAAACGTTCATTACTTAGGGCATGTTATTTCCATGGAACGTATAACAGTGGACCCGGAAAATATGGTATCTGTCATGGAGTGGGAATCTCCTAGGAATGTTGATGAGGTTGGATCATTCATGGGACTAGTAGGTTGCTACAAGTGGTTTATCAGGAAATTATCACAGGTTTCCTATCCTATTACATCCTTGCAATATAAATGAAAGAAGTTTTAATGGAATGAAGAGTGTGTAGCTAGTTTTGAGTAGTTGAAGCAGTTTCTTAAAATGCTTCAGCCTTGAATATTGCAGATCTAGATAAAGAGTTTGTAGTATGTACAAATGCTTGCAAGAGGGTACTTGGTGGAGTTTTGATGCAAGAAGGATAGGTAGTATGCTATGATTCAAGGAATTTAAATGAGCACAAACATAACTATGCCAACTCATGATCTTGAGTTGGAAACTATCATTTATGCCTTGAAAATGTGGAGACACTATCTTCTTTGAAGGATATTTATTCTCATGAGTGATCATAATGGGCTAAGTTACTTATTTGATTAATATAATATGAATTCCAGGAAAGCTATATATATTTAGCTACTCTTAGAGAGTTTTACTTCGATATCAGGTACATTAAGGGCAAGGAGAATAGGGTTTCAGAAGAGTGCAGGTGAATAACATTGCAACAGTGAGTTCTTATGGGACTGATTTGTAGGAGAAGATCTTGCAGTAATGATAGAAGGATGACATGTACCAATAGTTAAGGCACAATTTACAACAATAGATTATAGGTGGTCAGAATGTGGACTATCATCTCACAGAAAATGGCTTGGTCAGATTCAGGAACAAGATTTATGTGTCAAATGATGGCGAGTTCAAGAATCTTATCTTGAGGGAATTTCATGTTAAGTCATATTCAAGTCACCCTGGATATCATAAGAAATTTATAGCAATTAATAAACTATATCATTGGTTTAACTTGAATAAAGACGTGGGTAAGTTTGATTCTAGATGTTTATATTGTTAGCAGGTAAAAGCAGAGTGTAAGCATCTAGGTGGTTTATTACAATTGATTTTGATACCTGGGTGGAAATGGAAGGTCATTTCCATGGACTTCAATAGAGGTTTTCTAAGGACATCCAGACAACATGATTCCATCATGGTAGTGGTTGACAGGTTGACCAACATAGCTCCTTTCATTGCAGTTAAGTCTACAAATTCAACTAGCGAGGTAGATCAACTTTTCATTAAGGAGATAGTGAGTTTGCATGGTGTTCCTAAGAATATTATATCCAATAGAGATTCCAAGTTCACGTCAGTTTTGGAAAGATTTTTTTGTAGGTTTTTGGATAGATTTAGTATTTAGTACAACTTATCATCTGTAGACAGATAGACAGATAGAGAGGGTAAACATGATTCTTGAGGATATCTTAAGGATGCATATCATGCATCAACAAAACAAGTGGAAATAATTTCTTCCACTGATTGGGTTTGCATACAATAATGGATATTAGGAGTCCTTGAAGATTCTTTTATTTGAGGCACTCTATGGGAAGAGTTGTAATACTCCTATCAGTTGGAGCGATCGAGTGAACAGGGTGTTGATTGGATTAGATATGTTGGCAGAGATAGAATGGGAAATGTAGGTTATTAAGAGGAATTTTAAGGCAAAAAATGACAGGAAGAAGAGTTATGCAAAGAATCACGAGGCATTTAAGGAGTTCTAGGTTGGGGAACATGTTTACTTGCACATAAAGCCCAAGAAGAGCTCCTTGAGGTTTGGG
Source organism: Pinus albicaulis (assembly GCA_034641835.2). Taxonomy (NCBI): domain Eukaryota; kingdom Viridiplantae; phylum Streptophyta; class Pinopsida; order Pinales; family Pinaceae; genus Pinus; species Pinus albicaulis. Next base: position 442,836,791 of record CM076577.1, on the reverse strand, counting down.
TCATCTACCAAGCTAGCATCTTGGTATTGTGGGCGTTTTGAGATACTTGAGAGGATTGGACCAGTGGTCTATAGACTTGCACTACCTCTTGTTGGCTACAAATTTTGGTACTTTTAACCACCTTATTCCAACCTTTTTTATCTTCAATTCTGAACCAAAATTCTTCCCTTTTATCAATTTTGTGAGGATAATGGCATGAAAATTTTAAAATAAAGGTAATTATATTTCTAAAGAAAAATATTCTCTATTTAATTTATTATTATTTATTAGAGGCATTTATTCATCTACTAATTTGCAAAACAACAATCTATAGGAATTCCTGTAATTATTCCAAGCTCTATGGGGTTCCACGTCATCCAATATGATTCGAACACTTGGAGTGCATTCAAAAAGTTCATAATGTAAAAATACCTATCTATCATCCTTGTATATGGTCTCAACCCTCAAGTCAATGAATGGTCAACATAGTGTGTCTACTTAGCAATTACTGTAATCAGTTCAAAAATTCTTATAATTGGTTAGAAAAATCAATAGATTTGTCTCCAATAGATGAAATTTGAATATCATGGCTTGAGGATCAGTATCTAAATTCATATAATATTAAGGAATATTATACAACATCACATCATATCTATACTATCGATTTGTGATATTTTATTTTCCTAAATAATCTGAGTTGAACCCCATTCTTGATCAAATTTAGTCCAATCATTTTTAATTGATAATTTAGGTATAAATAAATCCTTATGAAGACAGGGAGGAGTTAGTCAATCATTATTTTTCATATTCTTATTCTGAGAAAAGATTGTTATTTGTACTACGGATTAAAGTTTTTGTGATACAAATACTTCTTTTATGACATGGTGTAGCATTTTTCTAAAGCTTTTGAGTAGTTTTCACATCATATTCTAGGAGGCCCCCCCTGCTATGTGTTGTTTATTTGATTTTAATTGATTTATAAATGATTAATCATGTTTAAATTGACTCCACTAGTCATTTTCATCAATTAACACAAAATTGTAAATTTATGTAATTTTCCTGTAGTGATCCTATAATTACACAAAATTCCTTGTAATTTTCATGTAGTGATCTCGTAATCACACAAAATTTCTTGTAATAAATAATTTGTTTTCCTGTAATAATATAATTTTCATGTCATAATGCGAGTGAAAATCAGGATTTATAATAAATTGATTACTATTGTGTTTTAAAGATATTTATTGGAATTAATTAGATTCAATAATGCTTAACGAAATGATTAGAACAAATTGATTTTTGAATTTAAGAGTTATTTTCATTAAATTGGTGTGAATTGCTTATAAACTTAGAAAATTGATTTCATTTGGATCTCTTTTTCATTACATTATCAAACCAATTTTGACCAAATAACTATGATTTCAGAGAGAGAATTTAGTGTGAAATTGTAATGTATATTTTTGAATCTGCAATCTTATTCCAATAAGGTCAATAATTTAATTTAGAATTATGAAAACTATTTTAAGATATAACAAACTCTGATATTTACATCTACTTTGTTTGTGCTTTATTTTTGCATAGGAAAACACCTAGGTAGTCAGTTTTCACATATTGTGTTTCACCTCATAGTTTACCTACCCTGCGTTGAAAAATAGATGTTGATAAATATATCCCACTATATATATATATATATATATATATATATATATATATATATATATATATATATTATATATCTAAAAAGAGGAGAGGATAAAATCTTCTCCATTACAAAATTCCCCAAGTTTGGTGCAGAGAGAGATCTTCTTGGGGGCTATTTCTTGAGATGTGCTACTTGATTTCCATTTTTCTATTGTATCGGAGATGTAACGAACTGGTGCCTAAGAATTTAGATTTTTTTTCTATACATAGAAAACATTTAGCATTTCTCTTTAATTTGTCTTATAGTATAAAAAAATAAATATGGGGGAATAGGAATATAAGACAGGAGGTAAGAACCTGTGCCACCACCATAGTGTGTCCTACAAAGCCAATTGTGTTAAATATTGTATGTAGAGGTTAAGGGATAATATAGGTAGATTCATTTGGACACATAGAGGTAGAGGAAAAATTATAAAAAAATGAATTGGAAAAAATCCCAATGTACTAATCCATGTGTAAGACATGAACTCTCAACGAAAAAAAAAAATAAGATGTTAAATAATTTGTTGAGCAAAAAAGGTGTCATCACTACAAGGAATTTCTTAAATCCTTGTTCCAATGTAAGAGCTATAACTAGAGATGGATTTGGTTTTTAAGAAGAGTAGAAATTCCATGAAAAAATATAAGAATAAGATCTAAAAGGCCTTACCAGTTATCCTTGAAAATCTATAGATGAAGCCCAAGAATCATGGACATCAAGTAAGGAAGAGAAAATATTAGAACCTAATATTCAAGAGTTTATTTCTTTCATGGAAAACCGATTCTATGAATGAAGAGTATATTTAACAATATTTACTTAGCATGATAAAGGAATATATTAAACCAGGAAGCCAAGAAAATCAAGACTACATGGAAGATTGGTTCCAAACAATCATCAAGCCCCATCATTCCTCCATTCTTCAACACTTCTTGGCATCCAAATTATGTGACCAGTTGATTCTTCACATCCAGGTATTAATTAAAGAATTAATTTTAGCACTAAATATGTATACTTGAGAGACCCTGAACCATAGATGGCTACACTAGAAATATGCATACACTTGAAGATACTTTCCTATTTTTAGTAAATAGGTTAGTATAGGAAAATAAATAATTTTGTTTCATTAATAATCTTGAGCTCACTTTGTTCCTTCTTGTGCTCATTAAAATATGAGAGGAAAATCTACCAAGCATAGGTTTATCTCTTTATCCAGTCTTGGTATAATATCTATGGGAAATGAACCCCCCTAGATTTTCCTTGAGTGTTTTAGATTCTCTAAAATTGAAAACATCAGCAATCATCAACCATCTTGGGCTCGAGAAAAATCCACACGATAGTATCTGTGTCTTCTTTAAGTTTTTTAGACTCATTAAAACAAAAAACACTGGCATGTATGAATTGACCTAGGCTCGATAAAAATCCCTGCGACAATGGAAGTTAGGTACAATAAGATTTTTAGCTATATAAAAAAACTCAGGTTCTAGATTTTCTAACAAAAATGAATGTCATTTTGTTCCCCCTGTTCATTGCTTCAGTTGTAGTTTCAAAGTTTTTATAAGTTCGTCTTTTTTTATATTTAAAATGGAATGGAATTCCAACACAATAGTTGTTTTCAAATTTTTATAACTGTTCCCTTTTCCAACATTAAAAAGGAATGGAATAGAATTAGTGTGTGGCAGCCATATCAATAGCCCTCCATACTTATTCAGATTTGGTGAATGCAGTCCATGGATAGATTTGGTGAAGGATCAATCTTAGCACTTTGTAATTCCAAAAATCTCTTATTGTTTCAAATGCACCAAATGGAATCATATTGTGTTTGCATGAGGACATTCAAATATTTAATTATGGGGGAGTGATTATTGGGTGAATATTCTTCTTGTTCGACATCAACAACATCTATTCACAAGAAGAAAATCGTCCTTACAAGAGGGTTCAAAATTGTAGACTCAACAAAAGAAATGATAAAATCAACATCTACATGATTTTTTACAGGAATTTGTACAAGCCTTTTGAGACCCTATAATTTAAGAAGTGTTAGCCAAAATCTTAGTTTCTAAGCCAATGGAAGTTCTGAGTTTGATAGGTATGTTATTTTCCAGCTTTAAAAGGGAATAGTGTTGAATCAACACAGGTGATCTATAGAAAATTCTTGTAACTAAAGGTTGAATTTCCGTAATGAATTCCAATGTTGGCATATTTTCATAGCTCCATATGAAATTATGCCACATGGGTTTTCTTCCTAGGCCCATCAATATGGTTACGTGCTGTCTATATCAAACTTAGGTTGCACACAGTAAACTCAAGCTCCTGGTCAAAGATATAGTCAACATCATTTTCTTCATATAGATTTTCTAATATATCATAAACCATGGATTGGATCGCCATTTAATTTGGATCACAAATGCATCAAGGTATGTTGAATAAACACACCAAATTTTAGTCAATTATGATTTATTATTTTCAAATAAATGGCCACTGTCATCTTCAGCCATTTTGTATTTTTCATGATATTTATGCATCACATGGCAGTGAAATTTGGTAGGGAAATGCAATATATTAAGATGAATGATCACATAAAAAATCAAATAAAACTTATGCATATTTTGTAAAAAATCAACCACTATTACCTACAATATTTTTTCATTTTTCTCGAAAAATTTGCATTTGCTGGCTGCAATTTTTGGCATGGATAATAATATCAGTGATACCAACTACCTCGCAAAGTTTCATTGAAAACTAATTTTTGGTCTGAGAGATTATGGTAAAACAATTTTTTGGATTCTTGTAATAAAGTTTCCATATTCCTGTAAGTGGAAGCCCATATTCTTGCAATAAAAGCTTCAAAAAATGCCATAATGGAAGTCCATAGAAAATATGATCTTAGGAGTAAGAAAAAACAAGACAACTCCAGGAAAAAGACCAGTTCAACAAAGGTCAATTTCAGTAAAGTGAATCATTAATATACTCCTCCATCAAAGTGATTGATTGTGACAAAAAATCAATATTATGAGTTTTCCAAAAAGGTAACTTCTTAGATGTTTCAATTATGTTTATTTATTAAACTTAGGATATTTTTAAATGGTTGATTTTACCTGAAAAAACCTATTTTAAATTATGTTTTCTTGATTTCCTTAATAATCATTACTTTGAGTGTTGAACTTAGACCCACAATTTCCGTCTTCTTTATAAACAAATTGTTATCCTTACTGATTAAAACTAACACTTCAAGAATTTGAGATAATAATTGTCTATCCGACTAAATTTCATCATTCTGAATCCAATTACCCATTCCGATAATTATGATGTAATGTGATATTTGTACTTATGTTGCAAATAACACAATCATTAAACCTAATTCCATTTCAAACTTTCCTCCGCTACAATTCACTACTATTTTGAAATCTATAATCCAAAAAATCATGCTTTGTTCCCCTATACCAATACCAAAATTTAAACTGAGTTCTCTACCATGCATTCAACACGGTACACATAGGAGTGGTGCACAATGAGCCAAACATAGAAGAGGATCATTCTAAACAATGCCACCAATTCAAAAGGAAAAAGGAATGTTAAAAGATCTATTGGTACATTTTGAAGGTCAGCATACATAATTAAAAGTGGAGCCCAAAAATCAACTGATAAATACCTTGCTTGCTAACTTAAATAAGAAAGACAAAAATATAAAGAAGCTGAAACAACAAGGTAGTAAAGGTAACAAATGAGAAAATAAAGAAGTAATATGCCAAGAACAGAGAAAAGTGAAAATCACTCAGAAATAAATGCATAAATGTGTTTGTAGCAAATATAAATAATATCAGGCAAAACATGAGGCTGAAAATAAGAAACAATAATTTGAAGGAAAAATAAGGAAGTGATCTCCATCAAACACAAAATTAAATTTTCTTATCCAGGCAGCAGGAATTGTATGAAGTGGGAAGTCTACAGTTTTTGACGAAATTTCAGGAGGAGATGAATTTTCGTTTTGATTGCATGAGGTCATGAAAAAACACCATTTTGGGTGAGATGTTGCATACAAATTTTGTTACTTTTAACCGGCTTATTCCAACCCTTTCTATCTTCAGTTTTGAAACAAAATTATCCCCTTCTATCAATTTTATGAGGATAATGGCATGAAAAGTTTAAAATAAAGGTAATTATATTTCACAAGAAAATTATTCTCTTTTAAATATATAAATATTTATTAGAGGAATTTATTCATGTACTAATTTGAAAAACAAAAATCCATAAGAATTCTTGTAATTACAGAAAATCTGCAAAAGCATAATTCTTGTAATTCTTCCAAGCTCTTTGGGATTCCACATTAGCCAATCTGATTCTAACACTTGGAATGAATTAAAAATGTTAATATAATGGAAAGATACCTATCTAGCCTCCTTTTATATTGTCACAACCCTCAATTCAATGACTCGTCAGCAGGATGTGTTTAATCAGCAATTCCTAGAAGCCGTTCAGAAATTCCGGTAATCAGTTTAGAAATTCCTATAATCAGTTAGAAAATTAGCAGATTTATCTCCAATAGATTGAATTTGAACATCAGAGCCTGATGATCAGGATTTGAATTCAAAGCATATTAAGGACTATTATACAACATCACATCATATCCCTACTATCCATTTGAGATATTTTATTTTCCAAAATAAGATGAATTGAACCCCTCTCTTGATCAAATTCAAATCAATCATTTTTTATTGATAATTTATCTATAAATAAATCCTCATGAAGAGGGGAAGGAGTTAGTCAATAATTATTTCTCATATGCTTATTTTAAGCAAGGGCTATTATTTGAACTAAGGACTAAAGTTGTTGTAATACAAAGAATTCTTATGTGACATGGTGTAGAATGTTTCTAAATATTTTGAGTAGTTTTCATAGGATATTCCAGGAGGCCCCCCTAATATTTGTATATTTGATTTTAATTTATTAGAAATGATTAATCATGTTTAAATTCACTCCATTAGTCATTTTCATCAATTAACACACAATTTGTAAATTCCCATAATTTTCATGTGGTGATCCTTTAATTACACATAATCCCTATAATTTTCCTATCATGTTCCTACAATCACACAAAATTTCTTATAATTAATACTCAGTTTTCCTGTAATAATATAGTTTTCATGTCAGAATGTGGATAAAAGGAAGGATTTATTATAAATTGATTATTATTGTGTTTTAAATATATTTATTGGAATTAGTTAGAGTTAATAATGCTTAATGTAATGATTAAAATAAGGATTAGAAGGAATTGAGTTTTGAATTTAAGAGTGATTGTCATTAAATTGGTGTGAATTTTCTTATAAACTTAGAAAGTTGATTTCATTTAGATTTATTTTTCATTACATTCTCAAACCAATTTTTACCAAATAATTGTGATTTTAGAAAGAGCATTTGGTGTGAAAGTGTAAAGTATCTATCTGAATCTGCAATTTTATTCCAACAAGGTCAATAACTGAATCTAGAATTATGAAAACAATTTTAATATGAAATCAACTCTGAGATTTACCTATACTTGGTTTGTGCTTTAATTTTTCATAGGAAAACACCTAGGTAGCCATTTTGCACATATTATGTTTCACCTCATAGTTTACCTACCTTGGGTTGATAAATAAATGTTGATAAATATAGCCCACTATATTACTTGACACCTTTGATAGTGAAATTCCATGATGTTTTCCATGTTTCATTGCTTAAGAGGTATGTCCAATATGTTGATCATGTGATTGATTTTTATGTATTGTAGGTGGCACCAAATCGAGAATTCTATCCAGAACCAAAATGCATAATATTGTAGCAGAAACATCTCATGCTCCAGAACAAAGTAGACAAGTAGGTTAAAGTGTAGTGGAATCACTTTGGGCCTCATGAAGCTACACATGAGATGGTTGATTAGATGTGGGTTGTGTATCCTTTTTTATTTTTTGGTTGAGTAGATGTATTTTGGTATTATGTGTTTGATGTTTTGTTGGTTATATGTATATGCATATGTACGTTGAAATACCCCATCGATTTTTTTTTTAAAGATATAATAAGTGGTATTTTGTTCATGTTATTATGGTCATGATCATGGTAGTATGATATGATGTGAACACTACAACGATTTGTGTTATAAAGCTCCATGGGCAACATGTGTTTTGTTGGTCTATAAGTTTCATTCCAAGGACGATGTTCCCCCAAGGGGTAGGGGTTTGCAATAGCCCTTTGTTGATTTTCCATGTAAATAAAATAAGACCATGGTCATGGGACACATATTCCAAGATGAATATTGAGTAAAAACATAGTGATGGGTATCACTAGTGATTAATTAATGGCTATGAAAATTGGAAAAGGCATTAGAAAAGGCAATGTGGCAATAATTGACATTTTATTTATGAAATAAATGAAAATGGGAGAAAAGGAAGTTGAAGAGATATAGATTTGCATGAGAGATAAATTGAAGGAAAAATGAAGAAAATAGAGGCCTCAATGATAAAAAAGTATATTTAGGATCAGATATTGGCCTTTCGATGGTTTTGGGTTGAGTTATCTTTCATTCTCTCATTCTCTCATACTCTTGCACACTTAGAGCATTCTTGGAGCATACTTGTAGCATTCTAGTTTCACTTGGATTGGATAAAGAAGGAAAAAAATAGGAGAGCATAAGGAAATAAGTGGTTGAGCAGCTACAGCTAGATTACTTTGCAAGTAACAAGTTGCATGTTTGATTTCCTTGCTGATTTATATATGCATAGTATATGCATGTGATTTTATGGTTATGTGGTGTCATTTGCATGGATAGTTTCCTATATTGACAATGGTTTTATCCTTGCCTTGCCATTTCCTGGATAGCCATTCTGTTGTTGGTTTTTCCACTTAATTTTTTTTTTATTGGTGCTCATAATTACTTATGGTTATGGGTTGGAAAAAATGCCTTTGGAAACCCTGGAACAACTTGGGTTGAGTTACTAGTCTTGGAGCCTAATTTGAGACAAACACTCTAGATCCCTTCGTGAGTTGAGTTACTAGTCCTTGGAGTCGGGTTGGACATATGCTATGGAGCCCTAGAAGGTTGTGGGTTGAGTTACTAGTTCCTAGAGCCTTGGCCAACTTGGCTAGAGACTAATCTGGTTGGTGTTAGTGATGTATGACCGTGGAGGTGGAATCACTGTGGTTGAGGGTTGAGGTGGTTTTTCCTTTGGAAGCCCTGGATGGTATTTTCTTGGTTTATTCCATGATATCCCACATTCATGCTTGGAATATGGTCTGGGGGTGATTGGTTGAAAGAGAAATTTAGTTTAGCCCAGTCTATAGTAGTGTGGTACGTGGAAGTCCCTAACTTGGTTGGTATTTTCCTATGTTAATATGAGACATTTACTTATTATGATCTATGAGAATTTGTAGTATTATATTGGTGATATAATGGTTGATTTTCCATGGTTTCTATGCTGGTTATTTTTTATTATATGTTGGTTATATGATGTGTACCATCTATGACTCTTGTCATGAACCATTTATTTATTAATTGATTAATGAATATATGGAATAATAAGTGTTGTTGCAGCTATGTGGAGAGGGCATAGAGCCTTCTTGGTCATTCTCATATGATTCTCGGACTCTTATGATAAGATACGCATTCATGACCTATAACTCTTATGTTTTCCATGTGTTTGACGAAAAATAATATTATGGATTAGGCATCTATGGGTCTAGTTCATGGTTCAAGTTTTGTATGATTATATTTTCCATTATGTTATTTATAATTATGAGGAGTTATAGGCTATTCTGGGCAGTGGTATGGAAGTTGGCCTCGAAAAGTGGCTCACATCTTAGGACTACACCCTCTAAAATAGAGATTTTCAGCTATAACTGCATGGAAGAAGATCCATGTGTGCGATAGGAGCCCTATAACTGCACCCTTAACTTGTTGTACATATGTTGGGGATTAAGATGTGAGAAAAACAACCCCAACTCATGGTTTGGTCACCTGGGGTGGTCCTTTGGTACCTCAGTTTTTTGTAGCCTTGAGTGATGTTGTGAGAAGTCAGTTGTGGGCCCCACTTTCATAACTAAATCTTGGAGGTAAGGTCATGTCATAGTTTCCCTTCATCTCATGTTTACCCTAGAAATCTTATGAATTAGGTAAATGTTGGAGAAGGTGGTTACAGATTTATGTTCCATTCTTGGTTGGCATCGAAGGTGGCTATTCATGTGAATACTTCTCCAGACATAGATGCTCCTATTAGGTCCCTATATTACTAGTTTAGTCCCTTATTATTGTTAGTGTGGCCTCATTATTGTTATTGGTGTACCCCTATAGTCCCCATATTGTTATTATTGTGCCTGATAAAATACCACTATTGTTATTGTTGTGCCCTTACATTATTATTGTTAGGTCAGCTAGGATTATATTATGACCCCATGGACTCCTATATATAGAAAGGATGTTTTGTGATTTGTATCATCAAAGAATTGTTCATTTATGTAAGGTAAAGGAGGTTTCCCCCTCAAAGAGGCTAATTTATAAGTCATTGATCTATCTTTTCTTCTATTTTGTGAGATGGTTTCAGAACATTTGGTATCAGAGCTTTCGATTCTAGGTTTTTGCTGCTTCAAATAGGTCATCATGGAATTTTTTCTATAATGGTTTTTCTACGAAGGTTCATAATCTAAAAAATCCCATTTAAGCCGAACTCCTGAGGAACGTCATGTAAACATTTAAGATCTTGGTTTTCCATACTTTCATAGATATGATCTATGGAAGTTAGGGTTTTTGCAGACTCCAGAATTTTATCTCAAATAGGCGACCCAAGGAAATCATCATAAATTTGGTTTCAGGCCTCACATTGGAGTTCTATAAACATTTTCTGAAATTTCACGGACTTTAGTTTATTTTTTATCGATTTCAAAGATGAAGGTCGAAACAGTGAGATGTGGCACGTCATACAAGTTCGCTCTACTAAACCATCCCATAATTACGACATTATGGGAGATTGGGCATAACTTGGTTTTGAAGAATCCAAATTAGGTCTGACCTATGGCATTGGAAAGAAGACTCAAAGGGCTACTACAAGACTGAATTTCAGATATTGATGATCCTAAATCACAGAGATAATTCAAGTTCAATATTAACCTTCTAAAATGAAAGAAAATGTGTGTATTGTTTTTTTAAAATTGCATAATTCTTGTTTGAAAAATTAGTTTGAAGTGTTTCCAAGGGAATATTTAAGCATTGATATCAGTATTGGAATCTATAAATTCCTGCCAAAAATAATTCCACACCCATTAATCCCTCACAAATCTCTATTATGATGCATGAAGAGGAAGAAGTGCAACATGATATATAAAAATTACGAGACCAGGTGCAACAAATTTCACTCTCACAAAAGGTAACCAAAAATGAAATGGAAGCTAAGAAGGATGGTTTGAAGAAAGGCATGGAAGCTAATATGTTTTTTTTGAATAATGAAATATATGGAATGGAAGCTAATATTGATGGTATAGAAGAAAAACTAAAAGCATAAATGGAAATTTTGAAGGAAGGTTTGACAAAGTTGCTACTAGAAATGATTCCTAATGGCGAAAAGGTAGTGGAGGAAACTCATGATGAGAAAAAAATAAACATTGATCATGATTTCATAAAATATAATGTTTGATTGAAGACCCACCATATTCCAAATATCTATATGAGGAATTTTTATGGCAAGGATCTCGTAACATGGATACTACAGATGGAGCAATATTTTTTTAATATCCAAAAACTGGAATTTTCTACAACAATAAGAATACCTTAAGGTATTCCAAAGTTGGAGAACAGAAAGTAATAAAATCATGTAATGTGTTTGAACACATATCCATCATAATAAAAATCACATCAACAAACTATGCATTTATACAGTTCACCAAGTGGGGAAAAGCTGCTATTTTTGCCTTAAAAAAATTATTTTCTGAGTATTGAGCTAAAAAATTGGAAAATAATAGTTTTCCCCCTTAGAATAGGAAATATAGGACATTAATGAAAAATATATTCAGAAACAAATTCAATTAGCCAAGTTAAACAACCCTCCCATGCTCACAATTGCTAAAAGTGGGCAAAACCCCAAGACTACAAAATGCCGGAGAAACTGCACCAGTGACTGCACAGTCAAAAGAGAGGTAAACTAAAAAAATGGAGAAATATATCTGATAATGTTATTATAATACTCAGTGAGGTACAAAAATAGAGATCTAATCTCTTTTACACAAATCCAAGAAGACCTGGCAAGGATTTCTTGACAGAAAAGATATACAAGAGAAGCTGCTGCAAAATCTGTGGCTGAATAACATTTTATGGCTAAAGATTTAAAATATATGGCTGAAAATGCAAAGAAATTTCTGTATATGCTCCCTCTAGCTTTCCCAAAGAAATGTTGATCCTCCTCTTGGGAAACTAGCTCCTCAAAATGGGGTTTCAACCCCTTCCACTGCACACCTTAAGAAATAACGCAGTTTTCTGAAGGGATTGCATTTTTGCTAAATTTATATGTTTGGCCCAACACCAGGTAGTGGAAAATTCAGATCAGAAACCTCCTCTTATATTTCTTGAACAATATCTCCAAGGAAGAGTAGGGAATCCCCACCCGGGCAAACCCTTGCACTAAGCAATGAAGAAACTTAGCTAAATAGCTAAGTATGCGGGAAGTCTAAGAAAACCTAATGAAAATACAATCTCCAATATTTCCATATGCTTTCCATCTCCTTCATTATATAATTGATGAGCTCCTTCACCAAGGGTCCCACCCACTATGAGGTTGCTTCCATGTAAAGGCTCCTCCACAAAAACTGTGTTGTCCAACAAGATGGTTCAATGCATCTAGAAAGTTTTGTTGACTTGGTTAACCTTGAATGATTCTTCATGCCTTTTCCCTTTTCACACTCAAGATGCCTTCATTTTATCTAGCTGGATTTGATCCCTATTCACATTAAGCTGGCTTTTTATTCATATTTTAGAAAATTATGAGTCTCCTTGCCCATTTATTCATTAATCTAAGTTTTAAGAGAAAAATTACTATTCCCATTAGCTGAAGCTAATTTAGGATTATTACAGTCTCCCCCTCCCAAATGTTTCTTATCCTCAAGCAACTGCAAGGGTGCTACAAAATCTCCCCTCTTCCTCTTGTGGCCCTCTCATCCCATAGTCTCCTCCACTGCTTCAAAATTTCTGCAAAAATTCCATCTCCCAATGGCTCCTACCAAGTGTACAAGTTGGCCTTTGGTGAATAAACCCAATGGATCTCATCATGAAAGAATGGAAGGTTTTTATGGAATCCTTCTTGCTGATCCATGGCCTTCTCAAGAAAGAAGTGATGACAATCATGGGGAATTTCATCATCAATGGAGGTCTCCTTCCTCCATGCTATCATCCAAATAAAATGAATCACCCTCCAGCTTGGTAATTCATAGAAAAGCTCCTCCCAATTGCTCATGAGAGGCATGCCACAAGTGCTCCAACAAAACATATGGTCCAAATCATAAAGAAACAAGTGATATGCAATGGTGGCCATATAGTTTATCATGCTCCCCTTGGAACATGTAGTGCAGAAAAAGTAGGGACTCTCTTCCCCCAAAGACACACCCAACAAATGTGTCTTTCCTCCAACCATGTCTCCAACAAAATTAGTAACATCTTCAGCATGTGGGATCATAAGTAAGATCATGCTAGCTGCCATATACAATAAAGGAGAAGGAAAATGGTCCCTCATGTGCAACCAATACATTTTCCCTCCTAACTTCCTTAGGATATGATATGACAAGTGCTCTCCCCAACACTTGCTTGTTGTCCCATCCTTCTTGCATGCTTGGAGAAGGTGTATGATGGTTGGTGTTAAGGAACCACACCATGAAGAGTACATCATCTCTCCAAGATCCTCCAAAGAATGGCCAACATTCCCATGGTTCATGGCCCAAAGTGGCTCATGAAGCCCATCAGCAAAAGTGCCCCCTCTTGGAGCCAAGACCTGCACATGAGTGTTAAGAAGATACAAGTATATAATGAATACATCATGAGATTCAGAAATACAATGTTTGTCATACACTTGTCTAAAATTAGCAAGGTAGCTCATGGATGAGCTCCCTCTCACACTCAATAAATAAGGAGGTGATAATGATAACTCTTCCCAAGAGCTATGTCCCTCCTCAACCAGAAAATGATCCATGAACTTACTCATATGGGAGTGCATCTCCTCTCTGAAATTTTCCCACATGAATCCATATAATATAGTGTGACATGTTTTAATGAAACTAGTGGGATTTGAAAGCAAGACCTCATAGATTGTGTTAAGTAGTTTTTCATTGAGCTTGGAATATTTAGTTAAGTAGATCTGATCATGAACATAAATGATTCCATTAAATACTTTGTACTTTCCATCCATTTCTTTCTCATCAACAACCTTACATGTGAATAGGTCCTTAGAATATTCCATCAAGAGTTGGGACTCCCAATAAGGGTCTAGGCTTCCCAACATTGATAGCGTTGTAGAAATCTAAAATGATGCTTTTGTCATATGATGGCTCTCCACCTTGACATGCTTGATGTCAAAGTCACACGTTGGATTGTTCCAAACCTTCTTTTGCTGCCTTTCTTGCAGCTGATCTCGCTCAAGACAAGATTGAATTTTAGGAAAGTCACCCTTCCCTTGAAAGGTTCTCTTTCTCAAAAACCTCCATCTCTTTGCTTCTGCATGCAAAAATGAATTTTTTTTTTTTTTATGTTCAGAAATATTCATTATATATTGGAGTATCCTTTGCTGTGCCAAAGCTATGGAGTAGCCTCTTTATACTATGCTCATATCAGCACAAATTTCTGAATCTATCCCCTCCAACGCAAATAGATGAATGGAAGAAAACAAGGTCAATTTCAGAAATTTTCCTAGCCTTCCATCAATGGTTTGCAGTGCTGTAGTGGCTCCTTCCAAAGTTCCCTCTTTAAAAAAATATGTTGTTGCTGCATATAGTTGAGAGAACACTTTATTCCCCCTCCAATCAGTAGGTCTTACTACTGAAATGCCTCCTTGCAAAGAGGCATCAAGGCATAGAGTGGAATGTGAATGTAGGTGGAAAGATTTGCCCCTACCTTTGTTGCATGGGTCCTCTTGCCTTCTTGGTTCTTTCAAACTCCGCAATATGGAAGGGTTCATGCTCTCCATCTCATGATTCCATTCCTCCTCTTTTCCTCCTCCTATCTTCAAGATCCCATCACTTGGAAATGAAAGTGCATGCTACTCATGTGTTATGCCAAGAGCTCTGTGTGTGATATATTTTGGAACTCCTTGCAAGAGTGCGAGAGTTTCTTTTCTTGGAGCAAGTGCTCCATCCTCTTCTCCATGAGGTGCTTGAGGTGCACTTGTCATGAATACGTTATTCTCCACTGCCTTCCATTTCTCCTCTTCAATGGTTGAAGTTTCCTTATCTTCAACAAGAGACCTCAAATATTGGTCTTCTTTTAAAGAAGGAATCTTCATGTCTTTCCTTTGAGAAGAAAGCACTTTATCCAAAGGAGATATTACCCTTGGAAAAGCATCAAACAAGCTCACCTCCTCTTCATTGGTTTTCAGAAATGGAGTTGGATTTATAGACCCTCCCAACTCATGCAAAAGTTTTTCTTGATGTGGCTTAATAGTTGCAATAGAAGATGTTTCACATGCAATATCATCAAACCTCTCTACTAATATTTTAATGAAATTTGCATAAGTAGATTTATTTGCATTCTTTAAGGAAAATGATTCAAACAACCACCAATCATAGGCCTTACCCTCAAAATTCAACGCTGCTAGTTTGATGGCCTCAAATTCTAAAACTTGATGTTGCTGCACAAAGGTGTCTAGCTCCTTCACCCAAGCCCTAGCTAGACATAGAGGTGATCCATCAAAAGTGGATAGAAAGAATCTACCCTCACCTTGCTTCTTGCTCCTTGTGCTCTTTTCCTCCTTCATTTGGCAAAACCCTTGGAATTTCAAGTGATCTTTGAACTCCTCGGATTCATCTTCATATTCCTGCAAATAATCACCAAGAGTATCTCTCTTTGGCACATCTCCTTTCTTCCTCTTCATGAAGAAATTGTTGATAGCATGTGATAGTTCTGATGATATGGTTGAGTTCTCATATCCAAAATATGAGGACTTAGAATCTTCCTCTTGTATATATTTTGTTGAGGGATCTTCATGTGTTTCCCTCCTCATTTCTTTGATGCCCTTGTTTTTGCCCTGTAGATTTGTCAAGATAAGTTTTAAGAACCTCCTTTCTCTAGAAAACAAGGGTTTTCTCTGATTTCTTCTTCAAATATCCTCCTCCCCATGAGAAGACTCCATGATTCTTGAGCTCACAGGCTAAGCCAAGATTGTTGCTCTGATACCATTGTAATATCCCAAAACTGGAATTTTCTACAACAATAAGAATACCTTAAGGTATTCCAAAGTTGGAGAACAGAAATTAATAAAATCATGTAATTTGTTTGAACACATAGCCATCATAATAACAATCACAACAACAAACTATGCATTTATACAGTTCATCGAGTGGGGAAAAGCTACTATTTTTTCCTTAAAAAAACTATTTTTTGAGTATTGAACTAAAACAGTGGAAAATAATGGTTTTTTCCCTTAGAATAGGCAATATAGGACATGCATGCAAAATAAATTCAGAAGCAAATGCAATTAGCCAAGTTAAATAGGCCTCCCATGCTCACAACTGCTAAAAATGGGTAAAACCCCAAGACTACAAAATGCCAGACCAGTTGCACCAGTGACTACACAGTTAAAAGAGAGGTAAACTCAGAAAATGGAGAAATATATCTGATAATTTTATTAGAATACTCAATGAGGTAAAAAAACAGAGATCTAATGTCTTTTACACAAATCCAAGAAGACCCGACAAGGATTTCTTGACAGAAAAGATATACAAGAGAAGCTGCTGCAAAATATGTGGCTGAATAATGTTGTATGGCTGAGCATGCAAAAAAATTTCTTTAGATTCTCCCTCTATATTTCCCAAAGAAAGGCTGATCCTCCTCTTCGGAAACTAGCTCCTCAAAATGGGGTTTCAACCCCTTCCACTGCACACCTTAAGAAATAATGCAGTTTTCTGAAGGGACTGCATTTTTGCTGAAGGTAGATGCTTGGCCCAACACCAGGTAGTGGAAAATTCAGATCAGAAACCTCCTCTTAGATTTCTTGAACAAGATCTCCAAGGAAAAGTAGGGAATCCACACCCGGGCAAACCCTTGCACTAAGCAATGGAGCAACTTAACTAAAAAGCTAAGTATGCGGGAAGTCTAAGTAGACCTCATGAAAATATAATCTCCAATATGTTGATATGCTTTCCATCTCCTTCATTATATAATTGATGAGCTCCTTCACCAAGGGTCCCACCCACTATTAGGTTGCTTCCATGCAAAGTCTCCTCCACAAAAACAACACTGTCCAACAAGATGGTTCAATGCATCTAGACAGTTTTTTTGACTTGGTAAACCTTGAATGATTCTTCATGCCTTGTCCCTTTTCACACTCAAGGTGCCTTCATTTTATCTAGCTGGATTTGATCCCTATTCACATTGAGCTGGCTTTTTATTCATATTTGAGAAAATTATGAGTCTCCTTGCCCATTTATTCATTAATCTAAGCTTTAAGAGAAAAATTAATATTCTCATTAGCTTAATCTAATTTATGAATATCACAATTTTGATCTCCACAATGTGCAAAACACACAAAAGGTATGTATTGCAAATTTATATTTAGAACACAATACATTTGTATGGTATTGATGGCTTTACTATCGCAAACAAATTGTCACTTGCTCATGTTAGAAAATTATATATTACAGAGCAATGCAACACATAAAATATGCGGAAAATACAAGAACACAAAACACATAAAACCAAAGAGACACATACATACTTGGTTCACCCAGTTTGGGCCACGTTCACCCCGAACAGCCAGTCCTTCCTTTCTATTATCCAGCAAAATGAAGAGACACAACCTACATCAGATCCATTGTAATATCCTTTGTTCTCTCTCACAGTCTCCCTATCTGTTTCTCACTCTAAGAATACACATAAAATCCACAGTCATAATACAATACCCTCATAAAAGTGAAGGGTTGCCTTCTAGGGAAAAAAACCCTAAACTAAACATAACTTCTACTGTCAGATCATCTGCCTAATGAATGGCCCAGATTGACTAGAAATTACTATACTTTTACAAGACAATTTTACATTTGTTTTTAGCTTCACAGGCGCTGCCCTTGAAACCCCCCGCCAGGGGGGGGCTCCATAAAGTTGCAACCGCCCCACCTAGACCCCCTAGGCAACATTTAATTACGAGCAACGTTGCTGCCCCATTAAGGTACAGGGGTCCAATGATGTGATACAAAATAAACAAGATAATCAGGCTCCACACCTAATAGCTCAATTTTTACAAAGGAAATTATAGCACATTATGAGGATACAAAGAGCAATCTTTAACCAATTGATAAATCTCAAACAAAAGGGTTCAATGGTGGAGCACATTGAGAACTTCCAAAAATTGAATATAAGGGTAACTAATATTCCATAGAAACACAGGATTGATGTCTTCATTGGGATTTTAAAGGATATCATCCAACATGATGTTCACCTTTGGGAACCTAATTCATTGGAGAAGCCATTCAGGTTGGCAAGAAAAATTGAAAGAAAAATTATGGTGACAAGGAAGCCTACCACTCACAACTATAAATATGGAAGTGTTGCTACTCCTAGACTTCCACAACAGACAAGGTTGACACCACAAAAACTGGAAGAAAATATAGCAGAAGGGATTTTCTACAGTTGTGATATAAAATACACTAAAGGCCATAAGTGTGCTGAGAAGAAACTATTTTACATAGTTTGTGAAGAGGAGGAAGAAAATGAACAAGAAACTTCAAAAGAAGAGGATATACACCAGGAACCAACCATACAAAAATAAGAAATGAATCCAACCATATCCTATAATGCATTGTTAGGAATTACCACTCCTCAAACTCTCAAGATAGAAGGACATATAAAGAAGAAAAATGTAATAGTGTTGATTGATTCGGGTAGTACCCATAATTTTATTCATTGTAAGGTAGCCAAGGAATTGAATTGGTTCCTATACCCAACACCAGAGTTTCAAGTGATGGTTGCAAATGGAGTAACTATAAATTTCTCTGGAAAGTGCCATAATATCAAACTAACCATTGGGGAATTTGTATTGAATATTCCAATGCTCTCCATTCGAATGGGTGGTGCTGATTTTGTACTAGGAGTAAAATGGTTACAATCTTTGAGGACGATAGCTTTTAACTTTCAAAAAAATTTCTTGAATTTTTTTTCAGAAGGAAAGTAAGTTTAATTATGGGGTATTTATGGGAAACCGGGAAATATAATAAGCTCTAATGTCATGAAAAATATTCCTAAGAAAGAACAAATAGGCGTAATTGCACAATTATGCTCACTAGAATTTCCAACATTAAAATCATCTATTTATCCAAATCTCCAAAAAATCTTTGAAAATCATTCTAAGTTTTTTGAAACTGCCAAAAGACTCCCACCTAATTTTTATCATGATCATGTTATTCATTTGATTCTATGAAGTGTTCCTCCAAAAATCATGCCTTACAGATATCGTTATGTACAAAAGAGCGAAATTGAACGTATGATTGCAAAAATGCTAGAGGTTGGTATAATTCAACCTAGTCAAAGTTATTTATCTTCTCTAGTAGTATTGGTCCACAAGAAGGATGGATCATGGTGCATGTGTTCGGATTATAGGGAGCTCAATAAGCTCACTATTAAAGATAAATTTCCCATTCCCGTGATTGGTGAATTATTGGATGAATTACATGGAGCAATTTATTTCACCAAGTTGGATCTCCGTCCAAGATATCATCAAATTAGAATGAAGGTTGAAGACATTCCAAAAACAACATTACTCATGAGGGTCATTATGAATTTTTTTCAATGCCTTTTGGCCTTACCAATGCACCTTCTATATTTCGAGGGTTGATGAATTCCATTTTCAAACCCTTCCTTAGAAAATTTGTGTTATTATATTTTGATGATATAATAATCTACAAAAAGTCTTGGAAGGATCATGTTCACCATGTTGATAGGGTGCTCAAATTATTGGAGGAGAAACATTTATATGAAAAAACCTCCAAATGTTTCTTTGGAGTACAAGAGGTGGAATATCTTGGTCATATTGTATCCCAGGAGGGTGTTATGGTAGACCCTAATAAAATTAAATCCATTAAGGAATGGAAAGTCCCCACAACCATAAAGCAGTTGTGAGGATTTGTCGGGTTAATCGGGTATTACCACAAGTTTGTTAAGAATTATGGGAGAATGACAGCACCTCTAACAACATTATTGAAGAAAGATGCATTTTCATGGATTCCTGAAGCGACTAAGGCCTTTGAACACCTTAAAGAAGAAAAGTGCCAAGCACTGGTCTTAGCTACGACAGACTTCACAAAAACCTTTAATGTGGAATGTGATGCCTCAGGAAATGGAATTGGTGTTTTTTTGATGCAATAAGGAAGACCCATTGCTTTTGAAATTCGTCCAATCAAAGGAAAGTATTTAAAGAAATATATTTATGAGAAGGTAATGTTGGAAATACTACATGCACTAAAGAAATGGTGACCTTACCTAATGGGAAGGCACTTCAAGGTAAAAACTGATCATGATAGCCTTAAATAATTTTTGGAACAAATACTATCTTCAGAAGAGAAACAAAATGGCTCACAAAGATGTTGGGTTATGAATTTGAAATCATCTACAAAAAAGGGAAGCTAAATGTTGTTGCAGATGCACTCTCAAGAAACGATGAGGATGTGAAATCATTTTTTTATCCCATTTCTATTATCCAACCAGATTGGATAACTGAAGCAAGGGAGGAATTGAAGAATGATGAAGAAGTGTGGACACTCATTCAAATGTTGCAGCAAGATCCCAGTACATCTGATACATTTAGTTGGAAAAATGATTCCTTATGGTACAAATATCGCTTATATCAATGTAAGAATTCCCAACTAAAAAAAAATAATCTTTTCGAATTTCACACCTCTCCCTTAGGAGGACACTCAGGATTTTTAAAATCTTATCACAGGGTGAATAAATAATTTTTTTGGGATGGCCTTAAACCTGATATTTGAAAGTTTGTGGCAGAAAATTTGGTTTGACAGAAAAATAAAGTTGAGAGAATTAATACCCTAGGTCTGCTACAACCTTTATCCATTCCAAGTCAACGTTGGGAGGAGGTTTCAATGGATTTTATCACAATTTTACCTATGTCCGAAGGAAAGAGTGTCATCATGGTGGTAGTTGATATGCTTACCAATTATGCACACTTTTGTGCATTATCTCATCCATTTAAATCGAGTACAGCTGCTACTACATTTATGGAAACAATTCAAAAGCTACATTGAAACCCAAATATTATTCTAAGAGACAGAGATCCTATTTTCACTCAAAATATTTGGACGGAATTATTTTCTTGTTTGGATACTCAACTAGCTCACTGCTCATCCTATCATCCTCAATCTAATGGGAAAAATGAGATAGTGAAAAAATATTTGGAAGGATATCTTTGTTTCTTTGTATCTGATAAACAAACATAATGGGTGGAGTGGTTACCTCTGGTTGAATGGTGGTATTACACTTCCTTCCACATTGTAGCAAAAATGACCCCATTTATGGCACTTTATAGATATAATCCACTGTCCATCACATAATATTGAAGAGAACATTCTAAGGTTCATGTAGTGGAATATCACATCGAGCATCAACAACAAGTTATCCAACTCTTAAATGATAACCTAAATTTGGCAGAGAGTCAAATGAAACAACAGGAAGATCAACATCGCAACGAGATAAGTTTTGATGTAGGTGACTGGGTATTTTTATAGCTACAAACATAGAATCAAATGTCCCTCAAGCAAGCTAAGAAGGATAATAAATTATCGCCAAAGTACTTTGGTCCTTATAAGGTGTTGCAAAATATTGGTACTATGGTATACAAATTAGAGCTTCTTGCATCTTCTCGAGTGCACCTATTTTTCCATGTTTATGCTTAAATAAGGTTATAGGTGAAAAAAATCCAATTCATACAATATTTCCAGAACTTGACAAGGAAGGAAACATCATATTGGAACCTTAAGCAATCACAAAAACAAGAACTCGACTGCTACGAAATTGATCGATTTCAAAGTATCTCGTCAAGTGGAATAACTTACCCACTGAATATTCCACACGGGTGAATGAGAATTTTATACATAAGCATCCAGAACTACTCAAGTTTTGAGGAAAACACTTTTTTTGAGGAGAGAGGCATGTTATATCCCTATATTACTAGTGTAGTCCCTTATTATTGTTAGTGTAGCCCCCTTATTGTTATTGTTGTACCCCTGTAATCCCCATATTGTTATTATTGTGCCCCGTAAAAGACCATTATTTTTATTGTTGTGCCCTTAAATTATTATTTTTAGCTCAGCTAAGATTATATTATGACCCCATGGACTCCTATATATAGAAAGGAGGTTTTTTCATTTGTATCATTGAATAATTTTCATTTATGTAATGTAAAATACATTTCCCCCTCGAAGAGGCTGATTTCTAAGTCGTTGATCTATCATTTCTTATATTTTGTGAGTTGGTTTCATAATAGCTCCCTTATTATTGCCATAAAAGCTATTTGTGCACAACTTGTTAAAGAAATTTAATTTCAACATGAATAATCCATAGTTTTACCTTTCCTTGAAGTTAGTTTCCAATGGGTGCCTTGAAATTCCATCTCACAAAGGTCTATTCAATCCATTATGGAATGTCCATTATCAAATCATTTTGAACTCAAAAGCATCTAAATTTCATACACAATGACTATTGCATGCAATTTCATTCCCCTAAAATGTATTTTAAGGCATGGTAATATGCTCATTTAGGCTACTCTTGAAATGATTTGGCATACACAAACATTTTTTTTCTATATTCCTCACCTTAATCTAACTTCGAACATCTATGACTACCTTGAATGACTACTAGAAGTAAGGTCATTCTAGAACTTATGTTTTTACCTCGATGAATGACTCACCTTCTTAACCACCACTTTTTCCAAGAAGTGGTTTAAAGTTGTGTTGATGCCACCTATATTATAGAAAGGCTTCTCTTCCAACCATTGATTTCCTCTTGAAACACGGTGAAAGGCATCCAACAAATCTATACTACCACTTGTCATGGACCTGAGGATCTTGCCAAAAAGAATAAATTCAACATGCTAAGTCCTCCATCATTACCTTTTGTCAACCACACATGATTTACCATCCTACGACTAATGAAACTATACTATGACTCTTCACTTAAGGTTTTTCCATAACTATTCCCTAATCTACAACCATAAGATCTTTAACTAAGTTATACAACAAATTTCTCTAACAACTAGGCATAAGTCCAATTGTTTCCTTGAAAAATCCCATCAATAATTGATACTTAGCCAATAATATAAATTACTTACCCAAAAAAAACATTACAAGAAATAATATAATGCATCCAAGTAAAAACACCACAATATAGAAGAATCAGTAGCACAAGTGGATGCCTTAACTTATTATTATGAATAATTTATGAAGAAAATAACAAGGGTTTCTAGCCACTACTTGTGACTCCTTTTATATAAGTATCAATGATAAATGGCACAACTAAAAATTTCCAGAACACTTACACAATGTAATCCATGAAGCACCTATATGCCTACCTCTTGTAAGTCTAATTTCTTTAATAGATCACATTGTTAGCACCCAAGGAATTCATTGTATTATAACTAGGACATAGCACCTTAAAAGTCCTTGTTCACCTTTCATGCTTGATGAAAAAAAAAATGATTTGCACAATGCTTGTGTCATCTTTATATAGGTGTTATGTACCTATTTGTTTCCATCATCTAAGGTTCCCTTCACCATATCTTTCACCCAATTCGACCCAAATGTTCAATAAACTCCACACATGGTTCAATTGACTCCTCAAATTCATCCAAGGATTGGAATGCTTATCACTTGGCTCCATGGTCAAATTGAATCATTCATTATTTCCTAAACCATACCAAGTCTATAGAAAGGAAACTCTTTCAAGAATAAATGATTAACCAAGTCATCCAATAGTTTGGCATGCATCATTAGTCTATTTCTTATTGCCTCAATTTATTGCACATTCTTGAACTAATCAAACAAGGGTGCCTATCATATTCTAAAGATGAAGGCCTTACACCAACCCTTAACAAATTTTTAGAGTTTTTCTTAGACCAATATGTTACCTAGAACCAATTAAAGGAACACAAATAGGAATATGTCAATTTGAACATGAAAAACATGAATAAATAAACTCCATAAAAGGTGCATAAACCATGCATTGACATTCATAACGATTGATGTAACCACACATTATTTCTATGTGATCTTCATTCTTAGGGTGGGATATAGGTAACATTATGACTTTTTAACAATATGAGAGTTAAGGCTTGTAGCATGTTCAAGGGAAGAAAACAATGGATTTACTATTTAAACAAGCCCTTATCATGCTTAATGGTCATGAACATGGCCTCTTATTAGGGATATGGACATCATTAGTAGGTTTTGCATGGTAAAAATTGGTCAGGATCACCACCATGGTCGAAAAAGAAACATAAGAACCTTAGCCATAAATAAATGTTCTCAATCATATGGCCATGAATAGGGCCTTGAATCACCATAAGGATCCTTCTGGAGGGATCTCTAGCCTCCAACTGTGATATGACCAATTGGGTATCAAGGACTTTGGGGTGTACCTAAAGGCCATTAAGAGGTTTTTTGCACCATATAATGCACTTTAGGCCTTGAACACGGTTGTGAAGCTGCATAAGATGATGAGGCACATTTGAATATTATCAAGATCAAGCTTTATGTATTATTCCTTGAATAAACGTATAAGACATTTGTAGGGGATCATTGATGATCTATAAACAACTATTTATTTTATGCTCAATCATTTAATCAAATCTTATAATATTCTAAAGTCCATAATTATATATTATAGCTATCATGGATATTTAATTGTAATAGTTAATCACAACAAATCTCATAATATCCTCAAATCCCTTATTTTGTGTTGTTTTACTATATATTTTATATTTTAAGGTTACTCGATTAATGCATGAAATAATTGAAACTAAAATGAAAGAATATAAGAAAATAGCACACCATCCACATAATGAACATAACGTTATACACTAAAAAATCCAAATATGAGAGCAACTTACCTAGAAGTTGTACCTAGTCCTAAGTTCTTGGATGTTTTTGATCAAAACTCATCAAAATTTGAACCTATGTATTATTGACTACTTCAGCCTACCCATTTTTCTATGAATGGAAAGTTGTGGATCTTCTCAACTTGGTGTCCATATTCTCTTAAAGTGTAGTGCAAAAGGCATTGAGAACTCTAGTATCTCTATGTGAGATGATTCTCCTTTATATCTAACGAAACTTTAGAAAAAAAAAAGGTTTCCTAGATATTTTTTCTCGATGAACTTCCTACAAGGCATGATAATGCAGATCTTGCTAAACTTTCCAACTACAAAAAAACAATAGTCATGTCCTTTTTGTGTTCATGGAGAACCAACCACAAAATCAATGGAGGTGCTCTTTCAAGGTATAATAGGTATAGGTGGGGCATGGTATAACCATTGATTTCTATTATTAGGCTTGTTCAAGTACAACAAAGTATTTATTCTTTAATAAACTAAGATGCAACTTTTTGCATTATAGGCCAATATACAATATACTTACCTCTATAAGTTGGAAACTATCTTCCCTACACCAAAATTACATGCAAATTGATGCATAAGCCTCTATAATAAGTTTCAGTATTTCACCTTTAGGAACATAGAGCTTGTTTAGCTTGTATACGAACCCATGTCAAATATGATAATTAGTCTTACTGTCAACTTCTTATACATAAACTTGGTCATATAGATTTTGAAACGCATTTTTGAAGTCCTCATATTTTGTGTATGCATTTTTTTATGCATCATGGATGAAAGGATTCATATGCATAAGAGTTTCCAAAGCTATGATCTTGGACATGGGTATCCTTGAAATCATGTTTTCGAACATATTTGTGTTTCCCTTCTTATATTTGATGATTATATGAAATTGTTATAAAAACACAATGCATTAGTATTTTATGGTTTGTATGATATTACTATGGTCCATAAATATTTTACTTGCTAGAGATCATTGTGTATGATGGTATCCTTGGTAATCAAATAACGTTTCCATTTATTAAGAGCTTGAACTAGGGCATATGGTTCCTTGTCATATGTTGGGTAGTTTAAGACTCCACTATTAAATATTTTAGAATGTTAACAAAAAAAATTATCTCCCTACATTAAAACTTCTCATATAGCATATCCACTTGTATCTATATCCTCTTAAAATGGCTTATACAATGTATGAAATGCAAGAATTGGTGCTTAATTGATATTTATTTTCAGCAAATCAAATTTTTTTTACTAGAAACCCTTATTGTTAGTTGTTATTGTGTGGAATGGTGCAACCATGAATGAAAAGTATTCTATAAATTTCCATATATACATTACTATGCCAAAAAAGATACTAACTTCAGTGACATTAGTAGGAATTGGAAAATTAAGGAAAACCCCCATCTTTATAAGATCTGTCTTGAGATCCTCTCCACCAATCACATGCCTAGATACAAAAATGAATATTAAGGAAATTCACACTTCTTAAATTTTTCTATAAAATAATGTTTTTTTAGAGTCTCTAACACCTACATGATATGTGACACGTTCTCTTTCTAGGTAAATCTATAAACCCATATATAATCTATGTACACTTTTACAAATGAATATAGAAAGCGATGAAATAAATCAATCATCAAATGTATAAATGTAGTCATTGAATTATATAAACAAAAAGATATCAAACCATTCATATAATCCTCTCCTTGTATTGAAGATGATCATCCAAGTGTCTTTTTATTTAACTCATACATAGTGCTATACCAACTTGAGATTCAACTTGGTGAAGTACTTGGAACATTGTAACTATTCCAGAAATTCATATATCTTTTCTAGAGGGTATCAATTCTTGATGGTGGTCTTATTTAAAGCTCTTTATTTTATACATATTCTCTATGTCCCATCCTTCCTGAATATTATGATGATTGGAAACCCATAATTTGAGGTGCTTGGTCAAATTACTCGTTGTTCCAATATCTACGGCAACTATTTCCTCACTTGATCTATTTGCAACATGGATTATCTATATAGCCCAATATTTTGTAATGGGGAACTAGGAAACAACTATATTTCATGATCCACTTCCCCCTTTTGTGTAAAACTTTTTGATCTTAGAACACTTCTCTGGATTCCTTTAAAATCTCCTCCAATTGATGTTTCCTCTTTTTTGACCCCCAAAATATGAATTTACTTTTATTGATTCATCTCCCATTCAATCCTCTCTTATGAAGACTAATACAAACTTAACTTTCTACTAGAACCAATCAATTTATTCATTTAGCTAGAACTTCTAGGGAGATCCTAGGTTCACCTTTGTGTGAATTAATGATGTATGACTTCCCATATTTCATTAGGTGGTATTAATATTCTCTTCTTATGAATATTTCATCCCTCGTGTACATATAGGGGCTTCCTTATACTACACCATGCTCTAAAACTGGGATTATGTCTACTTCCACTTCATCAACATAGTTTAAATTTAGATAAAATATGATCTCACGCTACTTAGTGACCCTAGGCTTTGCATCCATATTTTCTCATCTCAATGTATATGGGTGAGGATGGTCATGAACTTCCAATCCGGGTTTACCAAATAAATATTTTAAGAATAGATTGGTCCATGGATTGAAATCAAAGAGAGAATCCACCTTTTATTTTTTACTTGTGTCATAATATGGAAGAGTTTAGTCATGTCCTTTTCTTTCTTGTGATGGAGGCTACTCAAATTTTCCTCATCCAATTTCATGAATAAAATATTTGAATTCACATCTAATATACTTTCTACTTGATTACCGAAATCCATAACTGGCACATTCTTATCCTTGGCATCCTTCTTATAGTTCTTTAAATTCAACTCTAAATGTAGGTTACAAAACTTATATTGAATGTTACCATCAATATTACAATGGTTATAGTGATTTTTTGTATCTTTTCGGTGATACAAAGTGGATATTTTCTTATTTTTATTTTGTTACCACTTCTTCTTTACCTCATTCGAAGCAACATGGTGGTATTTCTAGTTGGAGCCACTTTGTCATCCTTTATTCCTACCGACATTATCCAAAAATTGTGCATATACATAAGCCTCGTCAACTATCATAGGTGTGAAGAGCATAATTTTCCTCAATAAATTATTGTGTAGACTACCCAAAGACTTGAGGAGTACATCCAATTTCTTGAGAGATACACCCAACATAATGGTTATTTTTTTGAAATTGATGGTATACTCTTACACACTCTATCCCTGCTCCCGATTGAAGTAATCCTAATGAATCCTTTGATCCTCTTCATACCAAATAGGGTAGAAAATGGTATTTAAAGAATTTTTTAAGTGCCTCCCACTTAGTTACTAGGGTATCACCCTCCAACTTAAGCATATGTATGTGACTTCCCCACTAATTTTGTGCATAGTCATTTAAATTTAGTCAAGAAAATGAAATATTTTTCTCTTATTATATGTTATGAACATTGATATAAACTTCAAACTATTGCAAATTGCAATCATTGATTAAAATTAACAACATGAATCATATTGGTAGGGCTTGATTTCCACTTTTCCTCCCACTTCACATAATGATTGGGAATAAGTGATGGAACAATGCCTTAGTCTCTCTTTCTCTAGCAATTTTTTGATCCCCTTTCTGGGTCTTCACTACCCTCTAAGTTAGATCCATAAAACACCCTAAAAGGTTAAAACTTGTTATCTAGAGCTACCATGAGGATTCCCATTTTATAAGAAATGATAACTCCTTGTGCTTCATATTTAAAAATATATCTTCCAATTCATCCCATGGATTGTTACTATATTCATTTGTTGTGGATAGGGTTTTTAGACCTTACACCAATTCCTACATACTACAAATTCCCCATGAAAACTCCATAGAAAGTTTCTTTGATACCAATATGTCACTGTAAACTACCATAAATATTCAATTAGTATAACTCATCACAACGGATCCTAGAATATTATCAAAGCCCTTATTACATAGATATTTAATCTATATTTTAGATTCAATGTTACTAGATTAATGCTTGAAATTATTGAAATAAATGAAATTTAAATGAAATAAGCTATCCAAATAACACACCATCCATATTTTGAATACCATATACCTTCGGAAAACCCAATATAGAAAAAAAACCACCTAGAAGGTGACGTTAATTCTCTACTCTTTTCTTCTTAGTTATAAAATAAAAATACAAAAAAGGGGACCACCCATTATGGAATTTCCACAAAATTTGTAACCAACATGACTGCTACAATATTTTCAATTTCCTCTAATTTTCCGATTAGCATACTCCTAGATGCTCTACTCATCCATTGAACAATAAACAATAAAATAATGTAATTAAACTTATTACTTACCCGTTGGCCTGATCATCAACATACCCTAATAGTCATATGGGGTTGATTTTTAGGGTTTTGCATGCCTCAAATCCTATTTATTATTAGGATCTTGGACCCTTAAGAATGTTCTTGAAATTCCACACATCATGACTAGCTCCAGATGTAGGAGTAATAAACGCTAACATGGAATCCACTTGGCGCCATGGTGATAAACAATATAGGTTAATATATGGGTGGAATAATTTGCAGTGATCCTTGCATCATTAGAAATATATAAAGGTGTATAACAAATTTGAAACATTGAGAGATAATTTCACAAATTTTTGATCCGAAAAAATGTCATTTAAGGCCTCAAGTAAACTCTATAAGGATCTAGACCCCAAATCATCAAAGTGGGACATACCTATAAAATGAGTCCCACAAGCCAATAAATCCAATTTATTTCTACTCAAAAAGTACCAAAACCAATGAGAAATTAAATAATGAACCATCTTCACATCTATGAGGAATCTTTAGCACAATTAGTATGCTTTTCCTAATGAAAACAAGTCTCACGCAATGTACTATGTTGTAACATGAAATGAGTAAGTCAATGTATTCAAGCATATTTTGGGGGTATTACCACTAATCCAACAATGATGGCCATTCCTATAAATGATCACATGGTCCACCAAGGGCATGGTGTGTTTGAAATTGATATGAAACATACTTGTTATATTTATGAGTTGGACCCATAGTTGGACCATTTTTTGAGATCATCATCTGAGGAAATGATCATTCCTCTTTTTGACCCCTCATCTTCAAGAAGCATTCTTTGGCAAATAGTAGCTGCTTCACAATGCAGGAAAGGATATTTGTGACATTCATTAGAAATTATGAAATAATGCAATAGAAAACATATATAAAAATAAACACAGAAGTGCAGCAGAAATAAAACTTCAATTCATTAATATCAACGAATTGAAATATGCTTACATACAAAATGGAAATAAACTAGCTCAAGCGATGTTAGCTTATCTCTGAGAAGAGATGTCATAGATGCATGCCTTTGAATTGTGTTACAATGAGGCTTGGTGGCCTTTTTATCATTGAGAAACAATGAGAAAACCTAAAAATCGAAAAACCTAACCCTAGGAGATGAAGCGCTAAAAGCTTGTGGGCCCCGTTGGGGTAAGTTGGAATGTCAAATTCCCTGGGTTGTAACTTTGGCATACAATCTCTGTTTTTCTATCAGAATACCAATTTTCGAAGGTCTCAAAGAGGAGGTTGAAAAAAATAGTAAATAATTTAAATCTTTTCTAGCCTCTCTATTTTTCCTAAAAATTTCTTTTAGTCCCTCAAAACAGCTCCAGAACTTATGACCCGAAAAATTGCCAAAAACAGTAAATTGTGCTACAATTAAGGAAACTAAAAAAATTAAAGAAACAATGGTGGGTTTTATCACTCCGCCAAATCCCTAAGGCTGAAGAAGGAATTCCAACAGAGGTAACCACAAACCAAAATTTTAACTTGGTATCTAGCCCTACGAAATCGAAGAGGTCTCTCTCCACAAAAATCACAGCCAAGAGGGCTAGATGAAAGGTTTTAGGCTAGCTATAAAATGCATAAGATTTTGTTTTGATTTTGATTTGGGTTGGGTTGTTGAATGAGGATTAGGTCAAGGGGACTAGGTTAGGGAAAATGAGATGGAATTGTAGTCCATTCGATGGGGAAAGGTAGGTATAAGGTTTAGCACTTAAAGGTGATTTGGTGAGATGGTTTAATACTGATGAGGATCTAGGAAGAGCATATGAGATGTATTCTTCCTAAACTGAAGAAAATAGACAAATTATGACAAATTTCCCAAAACAGAACATGAAAAACATGTATTTTTCCTATCAAATTGAAATTTATCATATAATATACATGAAATGTTTATGATCTTACAAAACAATCATACAAATGATCATAGAAAAAAATCTATGCCAAACATTCATACCATATGAATCCCATGGAAATAGTTGCAATTCTTCATTAATTTCTAGGCCAATTTGGTTCTTGATCAATACACTAGCATCCAAACTTATTCTAACCCTTGATAAGAGTGAAGAAATGGAATATATAGACATAAAACTACATTATCTCATCCTCAGGGGTCGAATTCCTGATTTGGGGATGAGATCCACAAAAACATGAACTAAAAGTTAGAGTGTAGGGAACTCTAAGTGAATCCTCCCTAATTACATTGAAACTAATTAATTTTACTTTGATGAGTACATTTACATCATGAATATACCCCTAGGTAACTTATCCATATCATATTTACATTTACCATGCTCAATTACATAAGTGAAATCATGATTTTCAAGACAAAATTCAAATTTGTAGTGAAATTTGAAAAATATCAGCAAACTATCAAACACACCCTCTCTTTGGTAAATGCACCCTCCCTTTGGTAAACATGCCCTCCATTTTGCAGGTTGTTTTTTACTAGGTTTCAAGTGTCCAAATTGGCTCCAAGATAGCTTGTTGGAAATCCCTTCAAGTCTAGTTTCTGAATATGCCTATATTTTTCAAAATGAAGCTCATTTTCCCTATCAAATCTCAATCATCCCAAGACTTCTTAGTGCGCAGTGCCAGGGCCAAAAATGATGTAGAAACATGATTTTTTAGTGGTTTTTTTCCTTTTTCACCTTCTAGTTTTTCAAACCAAGGTTTGAAAAGTGGTTTTATGAGATGTATTGACCATTCATCCAATGTTTGTAACCTTTTGCTCAAAATATGGCTCAAAAAAGAGCGCATTGGCATGGGCATTGCGCGTTTAAAACTTCTCTCTGTGACCTCACTGTCCCAAAAACTCAATAAAACACAGAATTTACAAAAATGACCCAAAACTCTTCAAAATTGTTGAAATGATTTCTGATGATGTGGCTAGGCTTGAATTGAATCCTCTACAAGTATATCCAAATTTATTTTATCCTCTAGCATGGTCAAAGCCTCAATTTTTGCATTGCCTCTTTTAAGCTTGGCCATTGAAATTTTCTCCTTTTGGGCATAATGCTTGACCTTCCTCCTCAGTATGTCATTGTCTTTATTTTCTTTCTCCAAAAGCTTCTCCAAATTCTGATTTTCTCTATCAAGCCATCATTCCCTGTTTTCATTGATCACCATTACAAGTTGTTCATTTAGGGTTAACTAATTATAAAGCTCAAACTCTTTTTTCCTTTCTAGAGCTAGAGCTCTTTTCGGCCCTCTAGTTCTAGGTCTACCTCTTGGTGCTTGTTCATATTATTCTTCAAGAAAACCATGATTTTCAAGTGTCTCATCTAGCAAAACTTTGGCCTTTTATGCCTCCCTTTGTGTTGTGACATATTTCACCTCATCAATTACATGATTATTCTTCAACTACTAGTTCTCCTGCTCAAG
Source organism: Pinus albicaulis (assembly GCA_034641835.2). Classification (NCBI taxonomy): domain Eukaryota; kingdom Viridiplantae; phylum Streptophyta; class Pinopsida; order Pinales; family Pinaceae; genus Pinus; species Pinus albicaulis. The sequence goes on along the minus strand of CM076577.1, from coordinate 442,804,066 downwards.
GAAGTTTATGAAAAAATTGGACCTATCAAGATTAGTTTGGAGCTCTCTAGTATTGGCATCCTTCCCCTTTATGACTACAATAGTGATCTCATCATCATCATGTTCATCTAGGTCAACAAGGTCAAAATCCTACTATGTTTCTTGGAGGTCATCCTCATCATGAATGGTTGCCTCATGTTCATCCTCCTCTACCATTTTTTCTTTCCCATTTTGTTCCTTCTTTTTTTATGAAGAAGGTAGGTCCCCTTCCACAATATGTAGTGAAAATACCTACCTATGACCCCTCTGGTATATTTTTTCCAATATCTCTATCTCAGCCACATTATCTTGCTTAGGATCATTGATCTCAACTTTTCTAGGTGGCCGAGTCTCAATGTGGGATGGAGATGATGATGGTGATGAAATAGATGGAGACTGCTCTGAAGATGATGAATTTACTTTGGGTTAAGATGGAGTAATGGAAGTGGAAGGATGAGATGATGAAGGAACATTTTGGGCATGCTTAATAGGTGGATCAGTGAATACGTCATCAGCTATGAATGAATTCCATGGAATTTTCAATTGCTTGTGGTGATGGAGGACTATGATTTTGATGAGGGAGTGGTGAAAGAAATTGTTCATTTGTTTTTCATACACTCTCTTCAGGACAATAAATTCCATATTTTCAATGCTATGAAATAGGTAGTAAGTTATGTTGAGCATATTTACCGTAGTGAAGGGCATGAGTAGACGGATGTGATAGGCATACAAACTAGAAAATCTACCCTCACATGAAAAGTATTTCATGATTATTTTCATCATGGGAGCATATCTCTCTTGGAGGTAAGAGAAAGGATAAAGCCTCTTTCTCTCATTATTTTACCTAGGCTTGATGAAAGGCTCATAGTTATGCTCCTCCAAGTCTTTTTGTTTGAACCATTTCTCTCCAAAATTTGGCATCTCGGTGGCAGCTGAGATGATGGCAGTTTACACAATGAAAGTGACACCACCAAGAGTAACCTGGTTGTCATGGAGGTTAGAGATGAAAAGTCTGGTCAACATGGCATGGTGTTGGACCTTCTGAATTTTCTCACAGAATTAAAAACATCCAACATGTTTGAAACATGTTACATCCATAGGATATGCCAATAGTTCCCTGGTACTTGTTGGCTCTACTTTGAGTATTCTTCCCCCTTTATGTGGCTTTCTCCCCTCTGTTTCTTCTCCCTCATTTTATGGTTTGTTTCATTCTTTTTTCATGATGTCTTAGTGTCAAAACCTTAGGAAGGTGTGATGATAGTGAAATGTGATTTTTAGGACTAGGGAATGGGATAGGGTAATTGAGGGAGCTAGGGGTAGGGATTTATGAGTTAGGTAATGTTACAGGGGGTAGGGATGAATAGGGGTTTGGAAATGGGAATTTATTACAAGTGTATGGAATTGGGAGCCTAGGAAAATAGTGTACATAGGGCTTAGGGTTTTAAGGAAATGAAGGCTTAGGCAAAGGGAATGTTAATGTAGGGATTTGGGAAAGGGTATATTTGCAATGGGGGGAAGGTATGAAGGTTTAGGGAGTGAAATTGAATGTTAATTAGGTTTTTCAGGAATACTAGGGTTTCAAATTGATGAAGACACCAAATTTTATTTTAACAAACTCACACATCCAAAACAAATTTTATGAAGAGGAGTGAAGCAATTTGTAACTTTCTTGCTTGTTTGGAGGTGTAAAGAACCATTGTTGAAGTCTGAAGAGTGATTTTTGAAGTTTGGAGGCTTTGCAGGAAAATGGTGAAGAAGATGGGAAAACGCGCAACACCCTTGGTAGGCACACCCTCTCTTTGGCAAGCGCACAACTCCTTTAGCAGGCACACAATGCAACACACAGGCATCCAGCACCTTAAGGAAACACACCCTCCCTTAAACAAATGCGCATCACCTCCCTTGTTTTGCCAATTTCACCTTCAAAACTAAAAACCCTACTTTTCTTTGAGGATAATTGATGGTAGAGGAAAAAAAATGAGGTTTCTTTTGATGCTATGAGGGCTCTTACACTTGTGTGAAAATTGAACTTTGATTTAAAAACCCATTTTCTATTGTTTCAATTTCACCTTTGAAAAGTTTTGAAAATACCCTTTACACTTTGACTTTGCCTTTTGTAGGTTGATGATGCTTGAGTTTGGCACTCTTTGATTTCTTTGAAGTTTGATGTGTTCATTTTGGCTTATGAAGTTGAATTGGTAGCTTGGGAATAGTACTTATTACGTATAGTGAACATAAAATTACATAAAAAATAGAGATAAATTACATCTATGTTCTTGAATAAAATTACATTGCAGAATAAAATCATAACTTGAAAGCAGAATTAAAAACTATGGAAATCTTCCTTGGAGATCATCTTTCATGTTGGAAAATCCTTTCAGATGATGAAGGAATATTATTTGGATCACTCTCATTATTTTCACTAGCCCTTTGCAAATGAAATGGTGTGTTATTGAACCTTGGAAAATGAAACCTAATGAGCTAATGGGACCTTGAATGACTAGACTCCATGGTGATTTTGACTGGCATAATGACATGATAAAATAGACTCTCATGACTGAAATATGCTCATCAAGACATGAAGGTGGGCCAGCAAGTATAAATTTTGAGGGAGAGTGAAGTTTTATGACTAGGGCTGCCATCAGTGAGTGAATGTTTTACATGACCTAATGGAATGATTACAAATTTCTGAGTGGGACTCCTAAAATGATATGAAAATAGTATTTTTGATCACTGACGTAGTATGAAAATACTGAAACTAAAATTGGCCTTATTGGGGATGATAGCTCTAAAATAGGTGTCAAGAACCACATAACTTTGGATTTTGAAGATCAGTGCCTCTTTCATTGGGCCAATATGGTCAAAACTCAAACAATAACATGACTAAAAACTAATAACGAGGAAAAATAAACTAACTTAATGCAAACTGAAATAACTGAAATTTGGCTCAATACTGACTTACTTGACTAAAAATTGAACTTAAAAATAGTAGAAAATCAGTGAAGCTCCATGGCCTTCACTTCAGGCTCCGAACTCCAGTGCTTTTCTACTTCACACGCGCAGAAAATGTAACTGATATTTACAATGAAAATGGAAAACTGATCGAGAATTTTTTTTAGAAAAGATAGTGTTTTAGGAGCCTACCATTAATTGGTCCTCCTAACACTCCTGTCCATTCATATCTTCAAGTAAATAAGCATTCTATCCCCGACAAGCTGAAATATAAAATGGCCCTTTCCATAAATTCTCAAATTTACCAAGTTTACCCTTCTCTTCATTCCTGGCATCCCAGCGAAGCACCACATCTCCTATTTTGAAGTTTTCTTCTTTAGTTTTCCAATCGTAGATATTCTTTATCATGTCATGATGTCTTGAAGTATTCTAAAATACTTCATCCCTTGTCTGTTGGAGGTGTATCATTTGATTAATACGACGTTGTTTGTCATTTTCCTCAGTCCCTGATTCTTGCAGCAGTTTCAATATCGGCACTGCTAATGATAAAGGAAACACTATATCGACACCATAAAAAAATTGAAAATAATACATATCAATATAATTTTTATTACTCACACGATCTTCCCATAATTCATTAATCGGCTTCTTATGCCAATTATTTTTATTCGCCTCTAACTTCTTTTTAATGATATTGATCAATGAATTGTTAGATGATTTTGCCAATCCATTACCTTGCAGGTAGTAAGTTGTAGAGTGTCCCAAATTAGTGTTGTATCTATCACAAAACTCAATCATCTTCTTAGACTTGAACTATTCCACGTTATCTGTGATAATATTAGTAGGACAACTAAAACGAGACAAAATATTAGTTTCTGAAAATTGAATTATAATAAAATATGTAGCTTTCCTGGTCAGGATTGCTTCAATCCACTTTTTAAAGTAGTCTGTGGCTATCAATATCCACTTGTGTTGAGCGTATGATGTTGGGTGAATCTCGCCTATGAAATCTAGGCCCCACTACTGAAATGGTGCATGAACTAAAATAGGTTGAAGAGGCAACGAGAGAAGCTTTCTATTACCCTAAAAAACTTGGATTTCATGGCAACTCATTATTGCTTTGAAAACATATGCAAAAAGCGTCAGCCAATAATATCCCTCTCTCAATATTTTATTGGCTATGGTCTTAAAATATAGGTGGCCCCCAAAATCTCCTTTGTGTAAGTCATTCATCACTTCCTTAGATTCTTCTTCGACCAAACAGTTCAACAACACACCTCAGGGATCCTTCCAATAAAGTGCATTATCCAGTAACAAATACTTTAAATATTTGAGTTTCAAAGATCTTCCTTGACTCTTATTCATGCCTACAAGAGGGTTTAGGTGTTGCAAAACATAAAAAATATCAGAATATCATGGAGATGAAAAAAATATATCGGATACCTAAATGATATTCACTTTTTCTTCATTTTAGGACAAAGATGAAATAAAATTGATGTCAAGGGCATGAATATTTGACTCAACCATGAGCTTGGCTAAGCCCTGACCTTTGATCAGCTTGGTGCACTTGATCTCAAGGTCATACTCTAGTAAAGTTGCTATCCATATTCCTCTCCTACCTTCTGGGTCCGTATGCATGAGAAATTCTTTCACATCTGCATTAGGTACATAGGCAAGAGTGTGTGAATGCAATATGTAAACTCTGAAATATTTCAATGCTTTAACCAAAGAAAGAGCCTGTTTCTCTATGATGTTGTAATGAAGGGCTGCATCTTTGATGTTGTGACTGAAAAATGCAATTGGTAATTCTGTTTTGTCCCTTCTCTGCATCAAGACTGTTTCCATAGTGTGCTCAGAATCAAATGAGAATATTATGAAGTCGCTATTATAATCAGGACCTATCAAAACCGAGACAGTAGTCAAGGAAAACTTAACTGAATGGAAATATTTTTGGGCATCTTCAGACCACTTCACATCACTATATTTCTTCAACATGTTTTTCAATTCTCTAAGATGCTACGCTAAATTAGGAGTGAATCTACGTAATAAATTAATCTTACTATTTAATGTTTGTACTTCCTTTATGCTACAAGGGAAATCAATTTGCTGAATTTCTTGGACACGGGAAAGGTCAATCCGGATCCCATCCTTGGAGCCTAATGTGACCAAAGAGTTTACCTTCCTCCATAGCAAAAATAATTTTCTTTGGGTTGAGTGATATTCTGAACCTCCTTCATCTTTCGAAAACAATTCTCAAATGGTGCGAATGTTCATCATCAGGTTTTGAAAAAACTGTCAAATCATCTAAGTAAGAAACCAAGAAAACATATTTTTCATTGGCGAATGCTATGTCCATGGCCCACTGGAATGTGGCCCCTGCATTTTTCAAACCATATGGAATTTTGGCATATTTTAAGGTTCCCCAAAGTGTAGTAAAAGTTTTCTTATCCTGATCATCTTCATGCACCAGAATTTGGTTGTAGCTTGAATAACCATCCAACAATAACATCCGGGAAGAACTGACAATTGTTTAAAGTATATGTTCCATCTTCGGAAGTGGATAGTTTTCCTTGAGGGACATTTTGTTCAAGTTTCTAAAATCTATACAGAGCCATATTTCTCTAGTCTTCTTTGATACTGGGACAAAATTTGAAATCCAATCAGAGAATCTGATTGGGACAACGATAATGGACTTGAAAAGTCAATTTACCTCTTTTTCAATTGATGGAAGAAGCCTAGGATTTATCCCTCTTAAATTTTTATGAAAGGGATTTTGATCAGACTTGATCAGAATAGTGTGCTGAATGATGTTCTTGTCATACACCTTTAAATCTACATATTCCCATGTGAAAACATCAGCAAATTCGGAAAGTAAATTGATATATTCAGCCTTTACCTCGAGAGATAAGGACTTGGATAGTTTCACCATCTTTTATTTGTCATTTGTCCCAATATTTACATCTTCAACACCCTTTTTCGTAGCCATCAATGTAGGCTTCCTTGCTACATCATCTTGTGCAAACAAATCTTCCAAAGGTATAAGACCTTTTGGAATGTTGTTGTATTTCATCTATAGTATGTCCATATGAGTTACTTCTATATATTGGTCATCTTTATCGGAAATCTGATCTATAGAACAATTATCAAATTCTTCCTCACCTTGAAGAAAGTTGTTTATCTGCTTATCATCCCAAAAAACATGCCAATATCGCAAGTTATCGGGAACAATGGGCCGGTTCTTCACATGAATCTAAAATTTTCTGTTTGAAAATATGGGATTTTGAAATTTCTTGCAGATTTAGCCAATGAATCTACCATGAGATTTTGATTCCTTCGCACCATTGTAAATATATACTCCTGAAAAAATTTCAAAATATCAGGTACAACATTCCTATATTGTCTCATTTCAGGATGGTTAGCTTGATATTCACCTTTGACTTGCTCAATTACAAGTTCTGAATCACCATACACCACAATCCTTCTTGCACCTAGTTTATTCTAGATCGTTAAGCCAGTAATCAGTGCTTCGTACTCGCATTCATTGTTAGTGCAATCAAAATCTTATTTATAAGATCACAACCTTACATTTGTAGAGACCTTATTCTGCTGATGAAAAGGGTTGCGGACCCAGATTCCAATGCCTGTCCCATATTTCCCCAGGGCACCATCAAAGTCCACGGACCATAGACCATTCTAATCCTTCTCATCCTCTAAATGCTGAGACTCTGATTTCTGCTTTGGCTCAATTTTCTGAACTGACCCTTGATGCTTTTCCAAACTTTCTTCCACTTTATCCAATGGTTGTTCTGAATCTTTCACTAACTCTTCTAATTGTTGTTTTGATTTTTTCAATGCTTCATTTTATGGTTATTATATTAAGCTCCACATATTCATATTTTCTTTAACTATCACTTCTCTAATACAATTATGGATCTCTGGAACATCTTCTACGTCTACTAGTTCATTGTCTACATCATTTAAGCCACTATCATTAAACAAAATAAATGACTCTAAATCTATATGTACAACATTTATGGGATGATTGCTTGGATTTTATTTTCTTGTGATCATATACTTCATTTTAGTTTCGTGGTACAATTTTCTCATTTTCCTAAAAACAGGAATAATTGCATAAGAAAAGTCTAATTGCAATGTACCTTGTAATCCCCCCCTAAGGATCTTGACAATAGCATTCCAAAGTGTGGCAGTATGTCAACTACCGCCACATCCATTAGAACATTGTTAGCCAAAATCTCCTCTAAGGAGACTACCAAATCTTTAATCAGACCAATACAAAGGACTCTACTTGAATTAAAGGAGTATAAAACATGGTAGGGACGGGTAATATCAAGGACCAACTTCTCCATTATGGCTTTAGGCATCAGATTGTGGGAGGTTCCAGTCTATAACATTGAATTATGTAAAATGCACTAGTGGATTCTTAGACTCAAGTAAAAAGGAGGAACCTCACTATCTTCTAATTGGCCATCGATAGCAGGGCCAAAAATGAGTTCGGGCTGATCATCTTCGACATTTACCATGTCAGACAAACGATCTACTTTAAGCATCTTGGCAACATGGGACTTGTACTGGTTGTTTTTTAAAGCTCGATTAAGGGGATAGACACTTTTAACATTGAAATTTCTGTATCTAAACTGAAGGGAATAGTTTTGTCTACCTCTTTACTAAAAATGTTTGGTTGTCCAGTATGGTCCTTTGATGGAACTTATTTATTGTGATTGTCCTTTTCCTTATTGGTTGAGATTTTGGATGGTTTATTTACTTTATTTTGATTTTTGATCACAGGTTCTTTTCCCTTACTCTGATTTCTCATAGGATTCTGCTTGTTTGAGTGTCTTTCTACTCATATTCTCTCTTCTGAATAGGATTGACTGGCACATCTCTGCTCCTCAATGAAATCTGCCTGTTTTGTGAACTAAGTGCATTCATGTACCCCCACTAATAATCATCTAATTCGGTCTCTAATTCATGATCATTAGAAAGGATAAAATCTTCGTCTTTAGGTTGATCTTGCTTTTCAAATTAATCCTCATCTTTGGTCAAAAACATAGGTGGATCATCAGCTTTGAAAAGGAGGTTTTCCTCAACAATTGTGTCTTAATATTATTCTTCTCCTTGAACATATTTCTATTGAAAGGGTGTCCTGATTTGATTTTGCTGATGTACTGGTTGTTCAGGAACCCGTTGTTATCTCTGCTTAATCCTTAACTGAGGCATGTGTTGACCTCTATAGTTATGATTTCTAACCTCAGGTTGTCTCTCCGTGATGGACATCCTGTCAACCATCCATTCAATAGTTATGATCAAAGTATCCATCTTAGCATCAAAAGATGAAGTGGAAGGCTCATGTTTAATAGTAACTCTCCTCTCATTCCTTGCTCTAGCTCTCCTCATCAACAAATTTGCTTCAACGTTGATCGCATTCTTTTGCATATCTTCCAATGTATCTAGATTTATTTCCCTTAATTGGTAAGCCATGTCATCATCAAATGCATTAGTATAAATTATGAGAGCTAAGCCTGGAGGAGGCTTAATCTCAACGGAAATTACATTGTAAATCCTATTAAAGCGAGTATTGAAATCTTGGATTTTTTCATTAAGATTTCTTTTAATGTTATCATATTCATCAAGCAACTGTAAGTGATTTTTATTTACCTCCCACTGGGCTATAAAAAAAACAACGAGATGGTTTGGTGTGGCAATGGAATTAGCAGTGAGAGAACTAAACTAAACTTTGACATCTCCAGAGAAACTCTGGGCTATAATCCTCATATTTGCATTTTCAACATTGACTTCCTCCAAATCTATGAAGTCAGTGACCTTAACAATATGTTGTCTTGTAGATATGGTGGATTTTTCATCAAACAAGGGGAGTCTTTGGCCATAACCATGAGGTAAGTCATTTAATGGGGCTGGTAAGATAAGTGGGGAAAATCTTGCCATGATTCCTGCTGGATGGAGTACTGGATTGAAAAAAAGAGCGATTGGCTAAATAGGTAAGGGAGCGGAAATTGTAGGTACTGAAGGGGTAAGTATGAATGATGAGGTCGAAGGTGCAGATGAATAGGCTAGAATTGACTGATTTTGAGGTTCAGATGAAACATAAACTTTCTCTTGATGGTAGAATTGGATCCACTCTTTGATGTCAAGGTCAGATTCAGGCTTAATCTCTTTGAAAAACCAATCTTTCATAGGAGTAAGGTATAATTCAGAAAAATACTTGACCTTGGATAATCTTAAAGGATCGAATACTATGTCAGATAAAGAGGTTTCAGATTTGGATTTAAATAATGACAATTCAAACTTCAGATCATACGGTATATATTTAAGAGAATGTAACTTAGCGGGTAGAGAAATCGATCTTACCAATGGAACTAGTCTGGATTGAATGTCTGTAGTCTGATATCTATTCCTTCAAAAGAACTTCTCTGGATCATCAACCGGATAAACTAGATTAGGGTCGGGATTTTCTCTGGTATATCTTGTGGAAGCCATCTCTACAATCGTAGAACTGCAATTATCGAATCAACCTTTCTGAAACTTAACCCTGTCATCCAAAGGATGAAATTCCAAAATGTTCTTGTCGTACACCCATGGAAAATAAATATTTCGTTCCCCAGCAACGACGCCAATATGTTATCAATCTGCTAGATCCCTAAGGCTAAATAAGGAATCCTAACAGAGGTAACCATATACCAACATTTTAACTTGGTATCTAGCCCTACTAAGTTGGAGAGGGATCTCTCCATAAAAATCATAGCCAATAGGGCTAGATGAAAATGCTTTAGGCTAGCTATAAAATGCAGAAGAGTTTTTTTTTTTTTTTGATTTGGGTTGGGTTGTTGGATGAGGATTAGGTCAAGGGAACTAATTCAGGGAAAATGAGATGGAATTGCAATCCATTTGATGGGGCAAGGTAGTTATAAGGTTTAGCACTTAAAGGTGATTTGGTGAGATGGTTTGATATTGATGAGAAGCTAGGAAGAGCATAGGAGATGTATTCTTCCTAAACTGAAGAAAATGGACAAATTATGACAAATTTCCCAAAACAGAGCATGAAAAACATGTATTCTTCCTATCAACTTGAAATTTATCATATAATAAGCATGAAATGATTATGATCTTAAAAAAAATTCTAACAAATTATCAAAAAGAAAAAACTATGCCAAGAAATCATACCACATGAATCCCAAGGAATAGTTACAATTCTTCATTAATTTCTAGGCCAAATTGGTTCTTGATCAATAAATTAGCATCCAAACTAATTCCAACCCTTGATAAGAGTGAAGAAAGGGAAGATATAGACATAAAAACTACATTATCTCATTCTCAGGGGTCGAATTCTTGAGTTGGGGATGAGATTCACAAAAATATGAATTGAAAGTTGGAGTGTAGGCAGCTCTAAGTGACTCCTCTGTATTTACATTTAAACTGATTCATTTGACTTTGATGAGTACATTTATATCATGAATCTACCCCTAGGTAACTTATCCATATCATATTTACATTTACCATGCTCAATTACATAAGTGAAATCATGATTTTCAAGACAAAAGTCAAATTTGCAGTGAAATTTGAAAAATATCAACAAACTATCAAACATGCCCTCTCTTTGGTAAACGCGCCCTCCCTTTGGTAAATGTGCCCTCCATCTTGCAGGTTGTTTTTTACTGGGTTGCAAGTGTCCACATTGGCACCAATATAGCTTTTTGGAAATCCCTTCAAGTCTATTTTCTGAATATGCCTTTAGGTTTCAAAATGAAGCTCATTTGCCATGTCAAAACTCAATCCTCCCAAGACTACTTAGCGTGCAGCGGTAGGGCCAAAAATGAGGTAGAAACATGATTTTTTAGTGGTTTTTTGCGATTTTCACCTTCTAGTTTTGCAAACGAAGGCTTTTAGAGTGGTTTTCTAAGATGTATTGACCATTTTTCACCCAACGGTGGTGACCTTTGCTCAAAATATGGCTAAAAAAAGAGCGCAGCACCAAGGGAACTGGGCGTTTGACACTTCTCTCTGTGACCTGACTGTCCCAAAAACTCAATAAAACACAGAATTTGAAAAAATGACCCAAAAATATTCAAAATTGTATAAATTATTGCTAATGATGTGGCTAGGATTGAAGTGAAGCCTCTTCAAGTATATCCAATTTTCTTTTCTCCTCTAACATGGTTAAAGCCTCAATTTTTGCATTGGCTCTTTTGAGCTTGGCCATTGCAATTTTCTCCTTTTGGGCATAATTATTGACCTTCCTCCTGAGTATGTCAATGTCTTTATTTGATTTATCCAAAAGATTATCGAAATGCTGATTTTATCTATCAAGCCATGGTTCCCGGTTTTCATTGATCACCATTGCAAGTTGTTCATTGATGGTTAACTGATTAGCAAGCTCAGCCTCTTTTTTCCTTTCTAGAGCTAGAGCTTTTTTCAGCCCTATAGTTATAAGTTTACCTCTTGGTGATTGTTCATCTTTTTCTTCAAGAAAACCATGCTTTTCAAGTGTCTGATCTAGCAAAACTTTGGCCTTTTCTGCTTCCCTTTGAGCTGTGATGTATTTCACCTCATCAATTACATGCATAGTCTTCAACTGTTGGTTCTCCTACTCAAGGAATTTTATGACAAATTTGGACCTATCAATATTAGTTTGGAGCTCTCTAATATCATAATACTTCTCCTTGATGACTACATTAGTGATCTCATCATCATCATGCTCATTTAGGTCAACAAGGTAAAAATCCTGCTCTGTTTCATGGAGGTCATCCTCATCATGAATGGCTTCCTCATGTTCATCATCCTATACCAATTTTTCTGTCCCCTTCTGTACCTGCTTTTTTGGTGAAGAAGGAAGGTACCCTTCCATAATATGTGGAGAAAACACTTGCCTGTGACCCCTCTGGTATTTTTTTTCCAATGGATCTATCTCAGCCACATTAGCCTAATTAGGTTGATTGATCTTAGCTCTGTTAGGTGACCCAGTCTCAATGTGGGATGGAGATGATGATGGTGATGAAGTAGATGAAGGAGATTGCTTTGAATATGATGAATGTATTGTGGGATGAGATGGAGGAATGTAAGTGAAAGGATGAGATGATGAAGGCAAATTTTGAGCATATTGAATAGGTGGAGCAGTAAATATGTCATAAACTATGAATGAACTCCATGGAATGTTAAATTGCTTGAGGTGATGGAGGACTATGATTTGAATGAGGGAGTGATAAAAGAGACTGTTCATTTTTTTTTCATACTCTCCCTTCTGTACAATAAATTCCATCTTATCAATTCTTTGGAAGAGGTAGTAGGGTATGTTGAGCATCTTTACCCTAGTGAAGTGCATGACTATTCAGATGTGATAGGCATAAAATCTAGAAAATATACCTTCACATGAAATTTATTTCATGATTATTCTCATCATGGAAGCATATCTCTCCAAGAGGTAAGAGAAAGGAAAAAGCCTCTGTCTCTCATTCTTTTACCTAGGCTTGATGAAAGTCTTATATTTATGCTCCTCCAAGTCTTTCTGTTTGAACCATTTCTCTCTGACATTTGGGATCCCGGTGGCAACTGAGATGATTGCAGTTGATATGGTGAAAGTGACACAAATAAGAGTAACCTGGTTGTCATGGAGGTTAGAGATGAAAATTCTGGTCAACATGGCATGGTGCTGGACATTCTGAATTTTCTCACAGAACTCAAAACATCCAACATGTTTGAAACATGTTACATCCATAGGAGATGCCAATAGTTCCTTGGTATTTTTTGGCTCTAATCTGAGTATTCTACCCCCTTTATGTGTCTTCCTCCCCTCTGTTTCTTCTCCCTCACTGTATGGTTTTATTCCTTCTTCTGTCATGATGTCTTACTATCAAAAACCTATAGAGGTGTGATGATAGTGAAATGTGATTTTTAGGACTAGGGAATGGGATAGGGTAATTGAGGGAGATAGGGGTAGGGATTTATGAGTTAGGGAATGTGACAGGAATTAGGGATGAATAGGGGTTTGGAAATGGGAATTTATTACAAGTGTAGGGAATTGGGAGCCTAGGAAAATAATGTACCTAGGGCTTAGGGTTTTAAGGAAATGAAGACTTAGGGAAAGGGAATGTTAATGTAGGGATTTAGGAAAGGGTATATTTGTAATGGGGGAAAGGTATTAAGGTTAAGGGAGTGAAATTGAAGTGTTAATTAGGTTTTTTATGAATATTAGGGTTTCAAATTGAAGAAGACACCAAATTTTCTTTTAACAAACTCACACATGCAAAATGCATTTGATGAAGAGGAGTGAATAAATTTGTAACTTGCTTGATTGTTTGGAGGTGCAAAGAATCATTGTTGAAGTCTGGAAAGTGATTTTTGAAGTTAGGTGTTTTTTCAGGAAATTGGTGAAGAATATGGGCAAATGCGTAGCGCCCTTGGTAGGCGCGTAGTACACAATTCAGTCACATAGCGCGACACACATGCATTCAATTCCTTAAGGAAAAGCACCCTCCCTTAAGCAAACGTGCAGCGCCTCCCTTTTTTTTCCAATTTCACCTTCAAAACTGAAAACCCTGCTTTTCTTTGAGTATGCTTGATGGTAGAAGAGACAAATGAGGTTTCTTTTGATGCTATGAGGGCTCTTATACTTGTGTGGAATTTGATATTTGATTTAAAAACCCACTTTCTAATGTTTCAATTTCACCTTTGAAAACTTTTTAGAATACCTTTTACACTTTGACTTTGTCTTTTGCAGGTTGATGATGCTGGATTTTGGCACTCTTTGATTTCTTTGAAGTTTGATGTGTTCATTTTGGCTTATGAAGTTGAATTGGCAACTTGGGAATATTACTTATTACATATAGTGAACATAAAATTACATAAAAAATAGAAATAAATTACATATTTGTTTTGAATAAAATTACATTGCAAAATAAAATCATAACTTGAAAGAAGAATTAAAAATATTGGAAATATTCCTTGGAGATGATCTTTCATGTTGGAAAAACCTTTCAGATGATGAAGGAATATTTTTTGGATCACTCTCATTATTTTTGCTAACCTTATTCAAATGAAATTGTGTGTTATTGAACCTTGGAAAATGAAACCTAATGACCTAATGGGACCTTGAATGACCAGACTCCATGGTGATTTTGACTGACATAATGACATGATAAAATCGACTCTCATGACTGAAATATGCTCATCAAGACATGAAGGTGGGAAAACAAGTATAAATTTTTAGGGAGAGTGAAGTTTTATGACTAGGGCTACCCTCAGTGAGTTAATTTTTTACATGACCTAATGGAATGATTAAAAATTTCTAAGTGGGACTCCTAAAATGATATGAAAAGAGTATTTTTTATCACCGATGGCAGTATTCAAATACTGACACTAACAATGGGGATCCAAGAAGAATAGGCAGGTTGCCACCAATATCCATTTGGATCAGTCCTCCTCCCTTAGGAAGCAATGGTCCCTATTACGTTGAGTGCCTCTATGATATGGTGAAACTTCTGCTAAACTTGGTCCCTAGTGAGCCATTTGCCTTGGTGTAGGACTTGGCCAGATTTGACAACCCGATACTACTGGACCTTCTGCTGGAGAGTGTTCTTGATCTGTATGTCCATGATCTGATTAGTTCTGGAATCTTCCATGCAGTTGGCGTTTAGCTATGTTTGTGTGAGTTTTTATGCAATGCCATATGTGTCCATTAATGGTGGAAAGTATGGCCAAAGGTGGTCCACATTGAACACTACGTGCAGGCCAAGGAACGATGAAATGATAATCTTGAAGGAATTGTCTCCTACAACATTGGTGATGGTGTATGGCCCATATCAAAGTGGGAGAGTCTTGTGGTGAGGTCTAGCGAGGCGCTCCTTCTGCAAATGTATCCAAAATTTGTCACCCACCTAGAACTTGTGTGGCACTCGATGTTGATCATTTCATTTCTTGTAATTATTATTGGATTTTTCCAATATGTCATGGACCTCCTGGAGGATGTGCTGAATGCGCTCAATGAATTGTTTTTCCTTGTCAACTTCGGATTGGACAAGAGCCAAATTTTCATGAGTAGCTTCAAATGGTATGGCCACATAGCTGGGACATAATGGTTCGAATCCCAATCACACTTGAAAGGGTTTGTGTCCAGTTGATCTATGGATAACTAGGTTGTAGTTGTGTCGGACATAAGGAATGCTTTCATCCCATGTAGGTGGATGCTTTGAGTTGTACATGCGGAGAATGTGCACAATCATCTTTTTGACGACCTTTGTTTGGATATCAGTTTGGGGGTGGAAAGTTGTGGAATTAGTGAGCTTGGTATCCAACATCGACAAGATACATGACCAAAATGTACTTAGGAACCTGTTGTCCTGATCTGAGATAATGGACCATGGGATCCCAAAGTGAAACGACACTTATTCAAAGAATATTTCAGAAATGGCTTCTAATGTGATAGTCTTCTTGCAGGCCGCCAGAATGGCCATCTTAGAGAATTTGTTGATGACCATGAAAACACAGTCGTTTCCATGCTGCGTATAAGGAATGGCCGAAATGTAATATATGTAGATGGATTCCCAAGGTCGACTAGGCGTAGGCAGAGGAGTATATAGGACTTGATTCTTGATGGTCGATTTAGCAATGGCGCAGGTAGTGCAGGATTGGATGTACTTCCCAACATATTGCGAAGGTTCGACAAATAAAAATACTTTTTTAGTACGACCAATTTTTTCTCTACCTCGAAAATTCGAGTGACCCGATTGTTGTGTGCCTACAAAATCATCTTGGCACACTCTCATGAAGGAACACAGAGGCGTCCTAGGTGGCATATAGGTACATCTTAGAGGTGATAATTTGGAACTTTATTACCTTCCAGGAGTGTCTGGTATGTGTTTCCGAATTCAGGATCACTATTATAAAGATTTGGCTATCCCGAAGTCTCGTGCCTGCAAGAGTCGAGCATAGTGGTCAACGCCATGATGGTGGTCGGCTGAGGCAGTCTGTAAAATTGTTGATGCTACCCTTCTTGTACTTAATGTTCAGATGGAACTTTTTTAGGTATGTGGACCATTTCTGATGGCAATCATTTTGCAACTTCCCTTATGTCTGTATGTGTTGTAACAAGTTTTGGCACACCTAAAATTTTTAATTTGCCAATTTCTTACTAAGCTTAAAATGACGAAAGATAATTTTTTTTAATTTTGAATGGTTTATTCTTTTTATATGTATTAATTTTAATTTAAATATGCTATGTTTATAAAAATATTATTATATATTTTTATGGAGATAAATGTTTTAAATTAAAGTTATATTATAAAATTAATTAAATTTTAGGCATAAGTTCAATCAAGCACTCCAATTTATGAGTGATGATCTTCATTAACTTCAGACCCCCTCGAGCTTTTTGACATTTTGTTGAGGGGGGTCTGAAATTTATTTTTCTCAAAACCACTCTCGGGGCACGTGGAAACTCCATACAATTTCGGACCCCCGGGCAGCAAAACCACACACGACTGCAGATGCCCTCCAAATTTTTGTTCATGGTTTTCACAACGATAGGCATTGAAGTGAATCAATTCAAAATACATTTACAAATATGCCTAGAAGGGTATATTATGAGGGCCTTGGAACCAGTAAGGGGATATTATTCAAAATCAATAATAAAACCTCTTGTGATGAATCTACAAGCTCTGTGATGGATGATTCTCAATTAAAGCCACTGGAAGATGTGATTCCTAATTTAGATGGGTACAAAAAAAAAATTATGGACTTGAACAAACATGAGATATATAAGTTGTTTTCTCAACACACTTTTTAGAATAATTACAGAAATATTCTAGCAAAGGAACAGGGCAAGTTTATGTGCCATATGTGTCAAGGAATTCCCTACCAATAAAATTAGTAGGAAGGGCAATGGCCAGTACTCAACCAAATTAATGGATATGGGTGTTGCAGAGTTTGTTAAATATTGAAATCTTTTATGAGATTGCAGACTCAAATTTAGTTTTGAGGCATTTGGCAATGAATGCATTAAAATTCAATGCTTCTTTCTACTTACAACTGCAGCCTCATCAGAAGATGAAATTATTTTCACCCGACATGTGATTATATTGTGGGAAAGAGGAGGACTTATTTCAAGTAACATGGTGTAAGAAAATAGCTATCACCCATTTGACATATCTAGTATAATTTAGGTTATTTTGAACTCCCAAAAAAATACTATTGGCATCTCTTACAACTATGGTAAACCTAGAGATCCTTGACCTTATTTTTTCTAGCATCAGGGAATTACCGTCTCAACCTCATAAGTTGATATCGTCGAGGCTTAGCCACTGTAAGGAGTTATAGTATCTGCCTTAGATCATCATGATACTTATTTACAGTAATTATATGTGAATTAGTGCTACAGGCTCTGGAAAAGAATTGAATCATGGTGTTACTTCAAAAGGTTGGCTTGTATTTCAGATCTGGTACAATTGGCCAAAGGAACCACTACAAGTCGATGCATCCTAGAACCAATATTTCAATACTTTGACATGGGGAATCATTGGTCTCCTAATAATGGATTGGATGTTTATGTTCTCTATGACATGTCATAATTAATGAAAAATATAGTAAATGATGATTTTATCTTGTCTTTCCTCATCAAACATCTTGATCACAAAAATGTAAACCAACAGCCTTAGATGAAAACTAATATAGTTGAAATTGTTGCTATATTGGCTAGGTAGTCTAGATCAAAATTCATGGTTTTAGAAATTGGTGCAATCAATGATCTATCCAGGAATTTAAGGAAAATTTTTCAAGCCACAATGGAGATTGTGGGTCCCCATGAGGCTAGCTGGAACACATCTCTCTAAAATTCCAATGAAGAATGTGTAATGGAACTCATGAAAAAGGGTGGAGATCCTGGACCAGTATTTGATATGATGGCCACAATATTAGAGAAGGTATTAGTTGTAAAGTTATGGTTATAACAAGGGCCAAAATTGGAGAAATGTTGATTCTTGGTTAGAAAATAGCTTTTGTAACTAATCAATCATATGTACAGTTGGGTTTCTAGATGCTTTTTTCCACCAACTCTATTTCTTGTTTTTCATGATCTAGCTGTTGAACTAACAAAATATACATCTAAAAGTATGGATAAAGAAGTTATTTATACCTTTCTAGAAAGGGATTTTCTGAGACTTGATGCTTGGTTTCATTGGTTTAAAACCACTCAAACAGGGAAGGATCCTATTAGTTATTTTTGGCATGGAAGAGAAAATGTGATGGAACGGGAGCTAAACCCAAAGACACTTTCTTCAGCTCTTGATGAATACCCACATGCTTCACACCCAAGTGAATATGAGTGTCATGTAGACCTACGATGTTGGATGGATCTTGCAGCAGACTGCATGCATTTAATTTCCAAGCAAGTTGGTTCAGTGAATAATAAGTACTCCACAACTGCAAAACAAATTTTAGATCTTAAGTTGTTGAATCAAATGCACTATGACAATATTACTAGAATGTAAAATGATTTTGGGAACCACACAGAACATGTTTTATTGAAATGGAAGCAAATTTAGGATGAAAAAACATTACACATCAGGAGAGAGCTTCGCAGGGTAGTATCACAAAAACCAATATTGCATTTGGTACCCCAGTTTGGTTACATCAATCTTTTCCCATTCATAAATGAAGGTATTGCCTCTCCAAGTAGCAAGCCAACGATCCTTAGAAGACCTAAATTTGTTGGGCAGTTAACAAATTTGCAGGGGATATCTTAACAATTTATAGATATAAGGGGCAGAAGTTGAGTTTTTCGGTGCTTGATATCAACTTTGTATTTAGTATGAAGACACCTTTCAGATTAGATTTCCAGATTCGAGGCAGAAGATATGTACACATTTCAGATTTGAGGACTCTTCTATTATTAGTGTGCTTATTTTCAGGATTTTATTCCTTTACTATTGTACCAGTTTAGGAAGTGGTTTCTCTATATATTGTTTCATATTGTAATTTGAAGGGGTGGGCTTTTGAGGCCAAGACCATTTCAACTTTGTAAAACTCTTTTCCATAAATTCTAATTGAAGCATTTCAACTCTAGATTTGACAGAATTTGTGTTTATTGTATTTGTTTCAAGTATTTTCATAATTTATTTCCACACATGTCCAGAGTTACATAGAAGAGCTGGGTAGGAATAGATTAAGTTTCATTCTCTCTAAAATCCCCTACGAATTTATAATTGTTTAAGGAGATTATTATATCAGAATTTTTGTTTGAGTAAGCTCCTCTTTGAACTGATTGTTGTTTGCCACTTCTATATTCTCCTGGATGTGCTTTTTTTGGATGTAGAATTTTTCTACATGCATCCAATCTTCTTGATTTATTAAGTATTCTATTTGATTCCTTAATTATCAGGAATCTCCATACATTCTTCTTTCAAATTCTTTAAAAATATAAGTTATTATGTCAGGCTGGAAGCTGACACTTTGAGAAAGGAGTCTGGAAAGGAGGAATTTATTCATGAATAGGGATTGTCATTGATAGCCAACCACCGCCAGTTAAAACCATAAATCTAGCCATTGTGCTTTAAAGGATGTTGCTCGGTGACAATGAACAATGTTAAACAAGGCTTTGTAACAACTGAGGGAGCCCCCTCTGGTTCAAGGTCTAGCTTGAACCTAAAGCTGCTTGAGTTGGTTTCCTGGCATAGTTTTTGTAGCTAAGGACTTCCTACGAGAAACATGTACAACAATATGAACTACAGGGATCGGTGGTCTGTGTGGATTACCGTTTCCTTCCCCATAATGTAATGCTTCCATTGTCGATAGGCCTGCATAATGGAATACATATATTTTTAATAGGTGGGATACTTTCATACTGTGTCTCAAAATTTCTCACTGTGATATCCCACTGGATGCCCCTGTTGAGTAAGAACTACACCAATAACATAGTCAGAGGCATTTTTCTATATCTCAAATGGTTGTTGCAGGTATCATAATGTGCACACTAGTGCAGAGCAGAGTTGATGCTTAAACTTAGCGAACGTATTTTGTTGGGATTCAAACCAAAAGAACTTTGCTTTTGCTCCTCCCTTGGTGACTTGACTCAAAGGCCAATTTATATGAGAGAAGCCCAACACGAACCTGCAGTAGAAGTTGGCAAGACCCATAAAGATACATAGCTTTGTTAAAGTGTTTGGAACTGGCCAATCCAAAATTACCTGTGTCTTATTTGGGTCCACATGCACACCCCTCTCATCGATGATGTACCCCAGATATTGAACCTAGGTCATACCAAAAGTTCATTTCTCCAAATTAGCACACAAATTGTGTTGTCGCAGTGTTTGGAGTACCTTTCGAATATGGTGGAGGTGCTCTTCCTAACTCTGCCTGAAGATCGGGATGTCATCCAAATAAACCACCACGAATGAGTTGGTGAAAGGTCTCAAAATTTCATCCATCAACCTCGTGATGGTTGTGGGGGAATTTGTCAACCTGAAAGGCATGACCAACCATTCAAAAAGGCGTTCCCTCGATTTGAAGGTAGTCATACACACATCAAAGGGTTCAATTGGTACGTGGTGATAACCATACTTCAATTCAATATTGCTAAAATACTTTTCCCCCTTGAGTTGTTCCAACAGGTCATCAATTCGTGGAATCAGATACCTATTCCAAACAGTGATCTTGTTTAACACCCAATAGTCAATACAAAGTCTCCAAATCTCATCCTTCTTTTGTAATAACATGATCTGGATGCCACGTCGATAACTTGGCCTAATGTGACCTTTCTGAAGTAGATCCTTAATATTCCTCTTGATCTCATCGTTCTCTAGAATAGAATGTCGATAGATCGCCTCATTGGGTAGGGGCATGCCTGAGTTCATATCAATGGAGTGCTTAACTTGAAAGTGTATAGGTACCCCTTAAGGAGAGGCGAAAATATCCTTGTACTCCTTCATGACCTTGTCCATCTGTTGCCATCGTGCGAAGAAGCCCTGTCTAGAGTCCATGGCCACAATATTCTTCTGGACTTAAGGGAAAATCATAGTAAAAAAAAAATTCTTGGTCTGAGAGATGATCTTATTGCATTATTTCACAATGATTAGAGATATGGTGGTAGGCAATGCTACCTTTGGTATCCTGTGCATCTTATTTCAAAAAGTAATAATAATAGTGTGAGGCCTATATTTATACACAACATGTCACTTCCAAAAGTATGGTTGGCCTAATAATACATCACAAACTTCAAGAGGAGCAACATCACACAATACCTCATCCATGAAGGGCTTGATGATGTAGGGAATGCGTCATAGTTTGCTGACGTGAAGATCTCATCCTTGGTGAAGCCACCCAATGGTGTACAATTGCGGGTGTGTTGTTGTTGGTATGTCTAGCCGCCTGAAAACCTCTACTAAAATTAGGTTCTTTTGGCTCTCATTTTCAAAAATGAGCTGCAACAGAGAACCCTTCACCCAAATCTATGAGTGGAAAAGTCACTCCCCCTCCTTTGGATATTAGAGCTCATCCTTCTGGACCTTGGTGGTGGAAACAGTGGAACTATGCTCTACATCAATAATATGTTTCCCTTTTTCATTCCCATTATTGTGTTCTAAATCAAAGTCAAAGCATGCATCTGATTCATAATTCTTCAGCTCAGCCACCAGTGGGTTCTTGGCTCGAAACTCACTCGTGTTGTGAGTGGAGCTCTCATGGAACTCACACCACTTTCCCATGTCCTTCTTTGTCTTCATGGTGTTATTCTTTTCTTGTGGTTTCGATGGGTTATCCTAGGTCATACCTATTTGGCTTTGCCCTTTTTTCTGCAGTTTGGGGTCACATTTCCCTTGCTTTAGATTCGCAAATCCAAAGTCCTGCTTCTTCTGCTTAAACTTATGTTTGATATTGACATCAAATTGATAGACGACAATGAGTGAGGAGATGTCCAAGAACTCGAAAAACTCAATTTTTTCTTAGATGTACTTATGCAAATAGTCTCAGTACTTTAGAATCAAATGCTGCTCATAATACTTGATTCCCAGCTTTGTGCAAAGGGCATGAAAACCATTTGTGAACTCTGGCACATCTCAGTCCCTTCCTTGTCACAGTGTGGTCCAATTTATATATCTGTCTTCATAGGTACCAAGAGGGTAATATTGTTCCTTGATGGCATCCCAGAAATAATTTCAAGTGGGTGTAGCTGAGAACAGTGAGGGTTCCCCCTCATCCTTTTGCTCACAGTAGGTTTCCCAATAGTCCTTGACATGGGGGGTGACCTTCATGAGTGAAAAAGTAATATTTTCCTAGCTGGAAAAGTCATGAACTGAAAAAAATCCTTCCAACATATCTAACCATTTATCTACAACATCCGCATCTATCTGTTCTTCAAATATGGGAATATCAAATTTAACTTGTACATTAAAAGGTGTGGTTCCTCCAGAGTGGCTATGGGAAGAATATGTGTCTCCCGTCAGTAGTCGTCGTATGATTTTGGCAAATTTATCCATCATTGTGTTCCTCTATTTCTCAAGGGTTGAATCCTCGAGTAATATTTTGAAAGGATATCCTACTCCCTTGTCCTTATTTTCTTCCGCCATGGGAGTTTGGAAGGGTTTGTGAGGTTGATCTTGCAAAGGTTCAATGAGATCGATCCCTAACCCCTTATACCCTAGCCTCGTTGGGGACATGCAAAGAAAAACCGAGAAAGAGAAAACCGATCTAATACCATTGATCCAAAATTATGCAGGAATGCAATAGAATAAATATATAAACATAACACGGAAGTGAAACAGAAATAAAACTTCAGTTCATTAATATCAAAGCACTGAAATATGCTGACATATAGAATGTAAATAAATTATCTCGGGTGATGGTAGCTTATCTCTATGAAGAGATGTGGTGGATAGATACCTCTAAAATTTGTTACAATGAGGCTTGGTGGCCCTTTTATCATTGAGAAACAATGACAACCCCTAAACATCCAAAAAACTAACCCTAGGAGATGAAGCACCAAAAGCTTGTGGGCCCCATTTGGGTAAGTTGGAACATCAACTTCTCAGGGTCGTAGCTTTGGCATACGATCTCCATTTAGCTATCAAAATACCTTGCTTCGAAGATCTCAAAGGGGAGGCCCAAAAAAAACTTGGAAATTATGTTGAGACTTTTATGGTCTCTCCTTTTTTCCTAAAAAATTATTTTAGTCCCTCAAAACAGCTCTCGAAGCTTAGGACCCAAAAAAATTCCAAAAATAGTAAATTGTGCTATAATTAAGGAAAATGAAAAACTGAAGGAAACAATGGTGGGGGTCCAAGTGGAATAGGTGGGTTTCCACCAGCATCCACCTGTAACATTCTTCCCCCCTCAGGAAGAAATGGTCCCCATTGCGTTGAGTGCCTCCATGACATGGGGAAACTTTTGTTGAACTTGGTCCCTACTGAGCCACTTGCCTTGGTGTAGGATTTGGCTAGCTTTGAAAACCTGATACAGTTGGATATTTTTCTCATGAGTCTTCTTGATTTGTGTTTCCATTATCTAATTAGTTGTGGCATGTTCCATGCAGTTTTGGTTTATCTTTGTTGGTGTGAGTTGTTTTTCAATGCCATATGTGTCTAGTAATGGTGGAAAGTATGGTCAAAGGCAGTCCACATTGAACACTAGGTGCAGGCCAAGGAACAATGGAATGTTGAGCTCAAAGGAATTATCTCCTACAAGAAGAAAAGACATGTGGCCACCAAAATCCACCTGGATCAATCCTCCCACCTTAGAAAGCATTGGTCCCCATTGTGTTGAGTGCCTCCATGATATGGGGAAACTTCTGCTGAACTTGGTCCCTAGTGAGCCACTTGCCTTGGTGTAGGAGTTGGCCAATTTTGACAACCCAATATAGTTGGATCTTATACTAGAGAGTGTTCTTGATCTGTGTGTCCATGATCCGATTAGTTGTGGCATGTTCCATGTAGTCGAGGTTTAGCTCTATTGGTGTGAGTTGTTCTACAATGTCATATGTGTTTATTAATGGTGGAAAGTATGGCCGAAGGCGGTCCACATTGAACACTAGGTGCAGACCAAGGAACGATGGAATTTTAAGCTTGAAGGAATTGTCTCCTACAACATTGGTGATGGTGTATGGCGCATATTGGAGTGGGTGAAGCTTGTGGTGAGGTCAAATGAGGCACTCCTGAAAATGTAGCCAAACTTTGTCACCCACCTGGAACTTGTGTGGCACCCAATGTTGATCATTTGGTTTCTTGTACTTAGCTTTGGATTTGTCCAATATGTCATGGACCTTCTTGTGGACATGTTGGATGCGCTCAATGAAGTTTTTTTCCCTGTTATATTTTAATTAGACATGAGTTGAATCTCCCTGAGTATTTGAAAATGGTATGGCCACATAAATGGGGCATAATGTTTGGAATCCTAATCCCACCTGAAAGGGGTTGTGGCCAGTTGAGCTATGGAGAGATTATTTCTAGTTGTGTTGGACATACAGAAGGCTTTCATCTCATGTACAAGTATGCTTCAAGTTGTACATGTGCAGAATGTGCACAATCATCCTATTAATGACATATGTTTTGCCATCAGTTTGGGAGTGGAAATTCGTGGACTTAGTGAGCTTGGTACCAAGCATCGACCAAAGAGTTGAGAAAAATGTATTTATGAACCTGTTGTCCCGATCTGAGATAATGGACTTTGGCATCCCAAAGTTCACTGAAAAATTTTCAAAGAAGAGTTTAGCAGTGGCTTATGTTGTGATACTCTTATTGTGGGTCACCCGAATGGCCA
This sequence comes from Pinus albicaulis, assembly GCA_034641835.2. Lineage (NCBI taxonomy): Eukaryota > Viridiplantae > Streptophyta > Pinopsida > Pinales > Pinaceae > Pinus > Pinus albicaulis. Next base: position 442,779,328 of record CM076577.1, on the reverse strand, counting down.
TCTTAGAGAATCTGTCGACGACCACGAAAACATAGCCGTTGCCATGCTTAGTAGAAGGAAGGCCCAACATGTAATCCATGGAGAGATATTCCCAAGGTAGACTAGGAGTAGGAAGAGGAGTATATAGGCCTTGCTTCTTCATGTTCAGTTTAGCGATGGTGTAGGTAGAGCAGGATCTGATGTACTTCCCAACATATTATCGAAGGTTCAGCCAATAAAAATACTTTTGCAGTATTGCCACTTTTCTCTCTACCTAGATATGTCCAACGACCCGATAGTTGTTCGCTTCCTAAATCATCTTGGCAAGATCGTTTGAAGGAACACAGAGGTGTCCTAGGTTTCATAACAGTGCATCCTGGAGGTGATAATTTGGAACTTTCTTACCTTCCAGGATCATCTAGTTTGTGTTGTCAAATTTTGGATCACTCTTGTAAAAATTTGGCCACCCCGAAGTCTCCTTCCCATAAGAGTCGAGCACAGTGGTCAGCGCCATGACAAAAATTTGGTTGAGGCTATCTACAAAATTGTTGGTGTTTCCCTTCTTGTACTTAATGTTCATATGGAACTGTAGTAGGCATGTGGACTATTTTTTATTGAGATAATTCTGCAACTTCCCTTGTGTCTATATGAACTGCAGGGGTCGGTGGTTTGTGTGGATGACAGTTTCCTTCCCTAGAGTGTAATGCTTCCATTGTTGGTAGGCCTGCACAATGGAATACATCTCTTTGTCATAGGTGGGATACTTTCAGATTGTGCCTGAAAGTGTCTCACTATGATATGCCACTAGATGCCCCTGTTGAATAAGAACTGCACCAATAGCATAGTGGGGAGCCATTTGTATCGATCTCAAATGGTTGTTGTGGGTCTGGTAATGTGACCATTAGTGTAGAGAAATTTTGATGCTTCAACTTGGCGAATTCCTTCTATTGAGATTCAGACCAAAACAACTTTGCTTTCTCCCCTCCCTTGGTGACTGGACTTAAAGGCGAAGTGATATGAGAAAATCCCAACATGAACCTGTAATAGAAGTTGGAAAGACCTAGAAAGTTGTGGAGCTTTGTTAGAGTGGTTGTGGCTGGCCAATATTGAATGACATGTGTCTTTGCTGGGTCCACATGCACACCCTGCTCATCTATGATGTACCCCATTTATTGAACCTGGTTCATGCCAAAAGTGCATTTCTTCAAATTAGCACACAACTTTTGTTGTCGCAATGTTTGGAGGACCTGTTGAATTTGGTGGAGGTACTCTTCCTTACTCTGGATGATGATTAGGATGTCATCCAAATACACCACCATGAATAAGTTGGTGAAAAGTCACAAAATTTTGTTCATCAGCCTCATGAATGTTGCGGGGACACTCGTAAACTTGAAAGGCATGAACAACCATTCAAAAAGGACCTCCTTAGATTTGAAGGTATTCTTCCACACATCAGAGGGTTCAATTGGTACCTAGTGATAACCGGACTTCAAGTCAATCTTGATAAAATATTTGGCCCCTTTGACTTGGTCCATGAGGTCATAAATATATGGAATGAGGTACCTATTCTAAACAGTGATATTTTTCAGCGCCTGATAGTCAATACAAAGTCTCCAGGTCCCATCCTTCTTCTGTACCAACATGATTGGGCTCCCACAAGGTGATGAACTTGGCCTAATGTGACATTTCTATAGCAGCTCCTAAATTTTCCTCTTGATCTCATCGTTCTCCTGAACAAATCATCGATATATCGGCCCATTGGGTAGAGGCACACCTAGGGTTAGATCAATGGAGTGCTTGACTTGATAGTTTAGAGGCACCCCAGCGAGAGAGGTAAAAATGTCCTTGTACTCCTCCAAGACCTTGTCTATATGTTGTTGTCATGCAAAGGAGCCTTGTCTGGAGGTCGTTGCCACAATATTCTTCTAGCCCTGAGGGTGAATCATAAGGAAAAAAAATTTCCCTATCTGGGAGGTGATCTTACTGCATTGCTTCAAAGTGATCAGAGAGATGGTGGTAGGTGGTGCTACCTCCCGTATCCTGTAAAACTTATTGCACAAAGTAATAATAACAGTGTGAGGCCTATATTCATACACAACCTGTCACTTCCACAAGTATGGTTGGACTAGTAATACATAAAAAATTTAGAGAGGAGAAACATCAAACATTACCTCATCTATGAAGGGATTGATGCTGTAGGGAAGGCGACACTGATGGATGATGTGGAGTTATCGTCCTTGGTAAAGCCACCTGATGGTGTACATCTATGGGTGTGTTGTGGTCGGTAGGCCTAACTGCTTCACAAATTTGGTAAAATGAGGTTCTTTTGGCTCCCACTATTGACAAGGAACTACAGCGGAGAGCCCTTCACCCATATATGTGAGTGGAAGAGGCACTCCCCCTCCTCTACATATTCGGGATCATCCCTCTAGATTATGATGGTGGAAACGATGACAGTCAGATCCACATCAATAATTTGCTTCCCTTTTTCATTCCCCTTATCTGGTTCTGACTTAGAGTTGGAGCATTCGTCTGATTCAGAAGTCTTCAACTCGGCCAATAGTGACTCCTTGGCTTAGCACTCACTCGTGTTATGAGTGGAGCTCTTATGGAACTCACACTACTTTCCCGTGTCCTTCTTTGTCTTTATGGTGTTCTTATTTTCTTATGACTTCGAAGGTTTTTCCTGGGTCTTGGCTTGAGGAGGCCTAGACCCAGGTTCAAATATGGTTGCATGAACCAACAAAACCCTCTATTACCGTCCCTTTTAGCAACGATCTATTATGCAAACCAAAGTCTCACCCAAGGAAATATTTGGGGATGCTAGAACGAAGTTTCTGCATCCAGAGGGACTATGGAGTGTGGATTTAGGGCTTATCCTTACTTTAGAATTATTTAGAGCTTCGCAAAACTAATATTCTTAATATACAATTGATGTTCACATATCTACTTAACTACTATGAAAACTGTGTGTTTCTATTTTAACATGCATTAATAATCATAATAAACTAGATTCAAGTCTTCACGATGCAATTATAGATAAAAACCTCTATCTAGCACAAGTAATCATAAAACATAGACAATACAAGAACTCAATTAAGGTACACAGATCTATCTTCAAGGTGTTCTTTTATTAGCTCAGATATTCCCAATACAACACTTTCCTCCCCGCGCACACAGTTGCAGGGCTATGTGCACTCAGCTACAGACTTCCTAAGGTCTCCACACACACAACTGCAGGAACCTTCTCTTTCACACAAAACAACAAAATATAGACTTAATTCATATCTAACATGACATCCATATGCATTCTATGATTATAACTAATATCTCTAGAATACTTATATAGTTTTCCATTTTACAATACCACGCCTTGAAAACCATGGACGGAGCTCAAAGTATACAAAATTATCTCATCCCTTTAAAAAATAACGGTCTTTGACCTGTCCCAAATCCCTTTGACTCTTAAAAATTTGTGTGCAGCACGCTCCACTCCTCAAAATAAAGATTCTTTACCAAAACTTTAGACATAGGGTACCTTGTCCAACATGCCCCCAACACAAAGATGGACTCATCCCAGGTCACTCAGCTAGTGCGCCCCGAGTCTTTTCTTTGATGTTGTTCAATGAATCCTTCTTTAAAAATTTCTTCATCGACATAGTTATCTCCGCATAAGCCTTTGTAAACTTCCTATAATAGCATGTACGTCCCAATGTTGTGTGTAGTTTCTTTATAGACTTAAGCACTTCCAGGGTCACAATCACGAAAATATTCATGGGGTATACCATCAATCCATGTTTACAAACAACATGCCCCAAAAGTATACCAAAAGGTACATAAACTATGAATTTATTCAAGTTCATTGATATCTGATACTACCTGCATGTGCACAACATCATCCTTAAGTTCTCAATAATTTTCTTTAGCATGCCAAAGACCGTGCAATCATAAAAATAAACCTCCAATAACTTATGTATATACTCCTTAAAAGCATCAACTACTAGTCTAGAGGATATTGTTGGAGAATTATTCAATCTAAAATGCATTACTGTATACTAGAAGGATCCCCATTATGTGGAAAAAGTAGTCATACTCTTTTCTTCTGGTGAAATTATAATACGATGGTACCCTAAAAGCCCATCTGAGAAAGATTAGGCTTCCTGCCCTCCAAAATTCTCCAAAACTTCATCTGTAAAATATGTAGGGAATGGGTCAAGCACACATACATCATTTAGCTTCCTTAAATCAACAGTAATGTTGATTTCACCTTTTTGTTTCTTCTCTTGGACAACCATGGGGCTTACCCATTCAAATTCCTCCACAGGTTGAATTATTCCATCCTTAAGCATCTTATCCAGTTCTTCCTTCAATTTTTCCTTATATTTAGGGTTCATTCTATATTGGCGTTATTTCACAAGCTTCACATCTGGCTTTAGGTTGAGCCATTAATCTGAGGTTTCCTACTATTCCTCTCAATTCAGAGAACTTTGTGGGAAAAAACTCCTAATATTCATGTAACAGTTCTACAACCTTGCTAATTATATCTGCATCCCAATAATATCCAATAAGCACGAACTTCGCTTCCTCTTATGTCCCTATATTTACCTTCTACATTCTTACCGGCTACGTTGTGTCAAGCATCTTAGGTTCTAGCCCAGCAATCTCGTGTTGTCCTTCTTATTCGATAATATTAACATTGTGTGGATCTTCCTCTACTTCTTCTGTTGTCATATTATAGCATTCTACTACCTTCTCCAACTACATGTTGCAATCAGGTGGTTTCCAGGTTATCACAGTTGTGGTTATGAAAACCATTGATATAACTGCTTGAAGATTTGAATCTATGTACTCACAGTCATCTTCGATACTAAAATTTAGTAAAAATATTTCAACCATGTCTGCCTAGTTCGTTGTTCCATGGCGCAATTTGGTTTCAAGATACCACTTCATAGGTACCACATATAATGTGTGAATGAAGGTATGTACCCATTATGGTGTTGTATATTTTCCCCACATGATATTCCATTGGTAGATATTTCCTTTAGGGTCATCCTTGCCATCATATTTCCCTTCAAATCTAGTATTTACTTGACCAAATATAAGTTTCATAAATATGTTGTATTCTCCCTACCGTCTAATGTTTCCCTTATGCGTACCCCACCATCTAGTGGGTGTGGATCTTAGCACGACATCCAGAGCTTGAAACCTTTGTTCTTCAGGTAATTCTTATTCAAATTTATTAAGAAAAAATTTAAAATCTCTAGTTCTATCATAATAGGTAAATTCACATACCTATGATGCAATGTAACAGAGTGATTTGGTAATTATGTGACATCGCTTGGTACATACTTCATGCAAACAATTATTCCAATTCTCCATTTATTCATTAGATTCTAAATCACGTGAGCTATCCCTATCCCAGATTATCCTCCCACCTGCGGTAGGGTTAATCCAATCTTTGTCTTGCGTAGTTAAATTATAGATATTGTCAATATCTTCAACACCATAATCATTATGTACTATTTATGTATATCGCACTCCTTAAGAGGGGTCCAAAGGAATAATGACCCATGTGCCATTCTTCTCAAATAAAATCTTTCTACTCTTTAGGTTGATTATGGCATCCATATCATAAGCCCAATCGAATCCAATTAATGCAGTATATGGATTGTTTTCGTCCACAATCTCAATGATTTCAAAGTCTGACAACACACTTACTCCATCAATGTCTACAACAATGCCTTGTAATCATCCCATAAGAGTAATATTTTGTTGATTAGCCATTCTCAGTTGAATCGATGACCACTGTAGGTTTGGTTGCCCCATTCATTCCCATGTCTTCTTTGGAAACACATTTGCATATTATCCTAAATCAATAATTACTTGATCCATCTCTTGATCTCCTATCTACGTAGTTAACCACATTTCCCTGTCGGTTCTCTTCTTATTTTTGTACACTTTATTTGTTGCACGTTGTTAAGGTTGTGGTTCCTCTTTTCCAGCGCAGTTATCAATCAACTCTCGCAATACTTATATAGATTTTTTACCCCTTAGCAACTTCATACAAGTCTGCAAAAATGATTTCAGAATGGTCAGTTCAAATTCCTTCGTCGCAATAACCTCCTTGGGTTTATTCTTTTCCAAGATTAGTTGCATCTACGTCATTGATGTCGAAGCTCCAAGGCTCATAAAACTCTTCTTTTCTTCCATGAAGGTTTCCCTTTATCGTTGCACATTAACCCCAAGATTATTTTCTCCATCCTTCCTGACCCATGTATCCTCCATATGATTTTTTCCTTTTTATTTTTCTTCTCTTGTAGCTGCGTCGTTCCTTGTTACGATGTTGAAACGTCTATCTTCTTCACGCGGCTTAATCCTCATCATCTGCAGGTTCTGAGAAGGCTTATAATGTCATTTTTCCTGCATTTTATTCAATAATACAGGACAATATTGTATCTAATGATTAAATTCTCTACAATACTTACAAGAGATGGCAGCACGATTCTAGAAATCTATGGAAAAATGTCCAGGTTGACCGTAGTTATAACATATAATCTGACCTCGAACTCACCCAATGCCTCCTCCTCATCCTCAACCTCTACCTTGGAATCCTACATGCAATCTGGATGAACCATGATCTTCATGAACTTCAACTTGCATTCTATATGCCCCAGGATTCTATTGCATCATCAAATCATAGCTACGAAAATTATTGTCGTCATGTCCCATCGAGCTACAAAAATTGAAAAACAATTTCTTTGGTGTCTACACATTCTTCTACTCCATATGAAAAAATTATGTGGGATGTTGGCTGGATACTTTATATAAGTCACACCATACACTTGTGGTTGGGCTCAACGGGTTAGGTCCACTGCTATTGATGTAATCTCTAAATACAGGGCATTGATCTTTATAATGACCTTTTTCCTTACATTTGATACACCAGACTTCTGATCTCATTTCAGGCCACACTTCTTTTCCCTTCTTCAATTCTTATAGCTCCATATGGAAGCTCGCAAACTAGGTCTGGATTTTTTGAACCCCTATATTAGTATCTGTTACTGGAGAAGCTTATATTTTCATCACAATCTCCAATGCTTCGGCTTGGGTTACAATATTTTGCTGTGATAATGGCAGTCTGAGATGTGGTAATAACATAGCTATAAACCACTCTTTGTGTTGTTCATCAAGGATAAGGAAGCTAATGTAGCTTAGCAGCATCTTGGATCTTTGATATACCTCCCACACGGATTCAGTTAGAAACTGCTTGATTTCATTTATATTTGTAATACATTTGGACGGAAACTTTGGATTTTTAAATTTGGCATTCATCACTACCTTTGTATGATCCAATGTAACATTATGATGCGTCACATAGTACTCTATATACCATGACAATGCTCTTTCTTACAATGTTGTGACAATTTGAGATATCTTCATATCTTCATTAGTGACTTGCTACGATCTCCAAACTATTTTTGCAACAAACCCAAATTTCTCGGGATCTTCTGATCCCCGACCCTTACAAATATGCATCTTCACTATTTGAGCCATGTTAAACAGGGGAGGTCGATGTGGAGGTGGAGGTGGAGGAATAATATGGGGATGGGGATAAGGTGTGATGGGAGTGGCAGGTTGGGGAATCCCATAGGCGCCATGATGATCTCCAAAGTCTAACCGCGACACACTTCTAGGGGTTGAAAGGTTTCTTTCTTCTTCTTCATTCTCAAATCCAAAGAAGGGACTGTACTCAGTCTCAATGCAGTTTTTATGATCTACCCTGAATCTTTTACCACTTTGTGTAGCTCTAGATTTACGTCCCACAAACGTCAATATGATTGCATGTGTAGTACACCCTTCTCACATAACAACATATTAATCCACAACTTTAAATATTTTAAGTAATTACCTCACAGACCCTTGAAAACGTTGTGCTTGGCTTCGTTGTAGGTATGTATCAGTCGCGAACCAAGTAATAAAGCCTCCACGAATATTATCGATCCAATAATAAACATCACTTGAGATCTTGTTATCGGTCTCCTTGAGTCACTTAATCAGCTATGTGTTCCATGAAGTAGCCTCGGTGTGCTTAAAACAGGTCTTAGTCTCAGCTAGTCTTGATAGCCACTCATGCAGCTCATTAGCGAATGATGAGAAAAATATCTCGTGATGATCTATAAAAGTATAATTTTGTAACCACTTCTCAGTTTACAGGCACGGATTTATATTTTATTGTAGAGAAAATTCTCTCTCTTTCATAGTTAGCCAATCATTAGTTTCTTTTCTGTTCGGATGCCACATACACATATCCCTCAATCTTCAGATCCCGGTCTCGGCAACAGAAACATTTTTTGGCATGAGGAGGCATAGACCCAGGTTCAGAGATGGTTGCAGGAACCAATAAAACCCTTTATTACTGACCCTTTCGACAACGATCTGCTGCACAGACTAAAGTCTCACCCAAGGAAATATTAGGGGATGCTAGAACCAATTTTCTGCATCCAGGGGGACTAGGGAGTGTGGCTTTAGGGATTATCCTTACTTCATACTTATTCAAAGCTTAGCAGAACTAATATACTTAATATATATTCGTTGTTCACAGATCTAATTAACCACTATGTAGACTGTGGGTTTCTATTTTAAAATGTAATAATCATCATAATAAACCAGATTCAAGTCTTTGCGATGAAATTATAGATAAAAACCCTGATCTAGCATAGATAATTGTAAAACTTAGACAATACAATAATTCAATTAAATTACACAAATTTATCTTCAAAGTCTTATTTTATTAGCTCATATCTTCCCAATAAAACACTTTCTGCCCTACACACATAGCTACAGGGGTCTACACACTAAGCTACAGACTTCCTAAGGTCTCTATGCACACAGTTTCAGGACCCTTTTCTTTCGCACATGTTATCACTCTAATAACTCTCAAAGCTGTGAGATTTTGAATTATAGTTTAAAGAATATTAGAGGTAACCATAGACCTACTTTCAAGCTTTAGGATCTAGCCTTCCTAAGGCTCAGAGAGGGCTCTCTTTATAAGATTTAACTTTTTTTTTTATATATGATCTTAGGCTAGTTATATGGTGTAATTTGGTTTTGATATTTGGTTTGGTTTGGTGGGAAAAATCACTTATTGAGATGGATAGTGATAGATATTTTTTTCCATTTGGAAAATGGAGTCAATGTGTCAAGCAGATAGGTCAGGATCAAGGTCTAAAGTCAAATATTTTCAAGGCAAGATAGCAGAGTCACTCAAGATCTTTGAGGCTGATTGGTGAAGTGGTTTAATCAGGATAAAGAGAAATCAAGGATTCTTTGATCTGGATAAGGATGAGAAGGCAGAGGTCATTCGAAAGAGGGATCAATTAAGGGTTCCCTACTCTAGAAATCAGCAGAAAACATTAAAATGAAAACTAGTAAATAAAAAAGTGCTTTTAATAAATTCTGATATATCGCTTCTTGATTTCATATTTAAATTTAAAACACATGTATGTATGAATGGAAAACATAAGAAGATTTAACAAATACTAGTAGAAAGTACTTCACTTAAGTAGCCCAACACATGAATCCTGAAATATGATGCTTTATTGATTTGATCCAGCCTGCTGACTTGAAACTTGGTACAAAAGCCCTTCAAGTACAGAAATATTGATTATAGAAATCTTCAGCAATTTATTCCACAATAATACTTTAAAGGGTGACATATTTATACAGAAAGTGATATAAAATATCCTAGAAAAATCATAGGAATTTTCTAAGAAAAATAAAATATCTATTACAAAAAGATAGTGACAACTGCATAACAAACTTGCAAGTTGTCCTACTTATTCAAATTAAATAGTAATTTTGTTTGGATTTAGGTGCAGCTAGCTATTGTGTTGTCTTCAACGCTGGAAAAAAGATCTTCAATCTGTTTTGAAGCTTTATCTCTCATCTATTACTCTTTTTTCTGATACACTTTAACCACTGATACTCTTTCATGTGCTATTTTGGCTACTTTACTGCTGTAAAAATCTATTTTTACTGAGTAAAAAAAACACTCTATTTTTCATCCTCTTTCACTATAAAATTGTCTTTTACAGTAAGTTAGTAAGCTTTTTCCATAATTCTTCATCGGGTAACTTGATCTTGGTAAGTTTTCTAAAATTCTCATCAGCCTCTGTGTATCTAACAATGGTTGGTTTGGCCACAAAGATATTTTTTATCTCATGTTGTAAATAAAACAAATCTTCAATACTCTTATGCAATACTTTGCCTATAGGTACTCCTTGCCAATATGCCTTGTTTACTTGATCTTTGGAAAAATCTCTAATCTTATTGTTGTAATATTCATGCTTCATTAGTTTATCATTTGTAACAATAATGTTTGGCAAGCCTTTTTTCCTCAATGTGTCAAACTTAACCATAAATTTAGCTATGGCTATGTCTATATTTTGACATTTCTCTTCTAGCTACTTCATCAAGTTTTTCTTTGAAATTACCTTTCTCACTTCAAGAATTGCTTCACTTCTATTAGTTATCCATATCTCATCCAATTCTTGCTTATTTTTAGTGTTGATAAACTTGATTATTTCTTGGGCCTCTTCAAGTTTGGCACCAAGCTCTTCCCTTGTCTTCACAATTTCTTCTTTTGCTATTTTAAGAAAATCCTTTTGTTCATAAATTACCTAAATGGAAGGCCAAGTATCATTGATTGACTCAATGATTTTGGACCACAGCTGATTTTTTTATATAAGTCGTTCTTTCACGGTTAACTCTGCTTCAACCTTATTCAACTGCTAACTTAACCTTTTGGCTTTCTATTCCTCTATTTTATCATTTATTTGAGCTAATTTCTTGGCATATTCCAAGTTCTTGATTTGTTCTTTCAACCTATTGATCTCATTATTCTGAATTGACATATCTTCCATGGCTTTAATGAGCTTGATGGCCTCATCTGTTTGTTGCACTGCTGAAGTAGATGATTCAGTAGCGGAATTAGTGGAAGAAATCATTGGCACAACTATGGCCAATGGGATTTTTGGTGCCAAATCCTCTCCTAAAGTTGAAGGAACTATTGTAGTTACCATGGGGATGATTGTAGGAAACACTTTGATTTTTGTAGCTTCTTTCTCTTGGACAAGCTTGTCCATATCCATCTCCATTTCCTTAATCTGTGTTGTCATTTGGAGTATGAGACTCACCATCTCATCTTTCTAATTTTCCTCCTACACAATTTCTTTTTCCTGTGTATGTTCTGTTGGAAGCAGTTTCAATTGCTTCCTAAGTGTTGTAATGTCATCATTTTTCTTTCTCACCAATTCTTCTATAACCTTTACATTTGAAGGGTCATACCCTACCTCAATCACTAGTTCTTCTAAAGACTTAATTCTAGTGTCTTTAGCATAAGAGGAAGATTTTTCAATCCTAATTTGATCTCTCAAATTGGTTATAGTGTTATGAAGTTTCTAGGCACTCATTGCCTTTGTAGTCATAGTACAATAAAGCATTTAAAAGCTTTTCTTATGAAAATCAATTTGATCTAAGGGATGACTGCTTTCTACTGGTACTCCAAAGTCAAATTTCTTATAATATGATATTGCTGTAGTTTTAGGCACCATTGGTTGTAGCACTATCATTAGAAACTTTTTATTGGTGTAATCAAAGGCTGAGAGCAGCCTGTTTTGATTTCTTAGACTCTGCTTTAGATACTGTGAATAAATCTCATTTTTTAACTCTTCATTATTGGCCTTGATTTGTTTATATTTATCTTTGATATCACTGTCTGTATTCTCTACTTGCTATGATGAAGATGCCCCCATGCTCTGTTGTTTTTCAATCATATGAGAATTTGAATTATCAGGTTCCTGTTCATTCTCAATAACTGTAGCAGCATCTGTGTTCTTCTATGAGTTTTATTCATCTAAAACCTCAATTGTTTCCTTTTCCTTGTTCAGTGGATTGAGCTTAGGTTTCTTATTATATATGATCTTGAATCTAGTCTCTATTGTTGTTTCTGTTGTATATGTGCCTTCCTCTCTGATTTTTTTTGTAGTTCTGTCCTCTTGATTTACAGTCTTCAAGGTGTGACTAGTATCACCCTATTTGACTATTTCCATCAAAGTATTGTCTAGCCATTCTGTTTGGTAGGAAAACTGTTCAATCTCAGGATTTTTATCATGGATATAAGGGGTTAATTTTCATTTTACCCTCATTTTACTGAGTATTCCCCGAGGATCATAATTCCAGAAGAAACTTTCTTCAAATTTGTATTCAAACAAATTTTTTGTTGCCTCTACACCTGCTTCCCTGTGATTGCATATAAAAGGACCCACCTGGTTCTTCAATTTAATTGTGTCTTCTTTTTAGCAACCAAGAAGTTGATAGAATCTGAATTGATAATTTGTCTTATGTACTCTAAGGAAAACACTCTCATTGACAAGTATTTTGGAAATTTATAGGGCAAGAGATTTGACCTATAGAATCTAACCTTTGTGTGATTTTGGTAAAGGTACCAATCTCCAATTCTACTTTTCTCTGATAGCTGTAACACTTTCTTTATCTCATTACTTATCCTTGGTTGTACATTGTTTGTAAGAATTTTTATCAATGGATGAACAAAACAATCTATGAAATCCACATAAGTGAATTATGTTGATTCTTTTCTGATTAGAGAAGTCCAGAAAATGACTGACAGTCGATTACCTTCTACATCCAATTTATGAAAGGTTATTGGAAATTTATCTGCTTGGAAGTAAAGGAACATATGAAAGAAAAAGGAAGTATATCTGAAAACTCCTTCAGTGGGAAGTTTTACCAGCTGATCATGGATACTATCAGCTATGTATTAAGCATAGTTATAAATGACAGAAGGAGGTTGACCAAGCTCAAAATTGGATAGAAAACCAAGTATAGACTCATCAGTGCGCTCATTAGTAAAATAACCAAGGATAAAGGACAACATTGAAATAACATGCCTTGATCCTTCAGGAAATTTGGAAGATGAATAGGGAGGGTTAAACTTTGGGATTTCAACATATCAAGGCATGAATGTTTGGAAGATCTAAAATATTTTAGGAAAGTCTAACTCAATATAAATCTTTGTAAGATATTCTATGGATAATGGGATTGGAATGGTATCTCATTGCAACTGAAGCATTAGATTTATAGATTCTGTAGTAATAGTGAATAATACTTCTTTGTTAGAATCAACCATAGCTCTTTGGTCAAGGGAATAGTAGGTTTGACACAATCTAATGACTTTTGGACACTGATGGTTATGTGGAACTACATATTTGGGTAAACTGGATTCCAAAATTTGAACTTCATCTCCCAGATCTAAAGATTCTTCTAGACTCCAGCAGTGGAGATCTAGAAGATTGAATTCAATTACTGGATCAGTTATTTTGTAATCAACATCAGCTAAGGGTGTATGCTCAACATCTACAACAGGAGGTTGTAGTGGAATTATGACAATGGTGCTTTTAGAAGCCATTAATGGATTTGTTCTTGACAATTTTGACCTTCAGATCTTAGAAACTCTTTTTTATTGCTTTTTTAGACTGTTTACAAAAGGTATTCTTGGTTTGACAGAGGTCCTTTTAAACAACAGTAGGTACAATTAGGTTTTGTTTTGGTTCAAATCTTCAATTAAGTTCCAAAATTAATCTTCAAAACTTCTTATAGACTTAGAAAGGTATAACAAGGGTTTTTCTGTCTTTTATTGGATAAAATGGGACAAAAAAAATTTAATTCAAACACAGAAGGGTTTTGAGTATTTGCAAAAGGATTTTTTAATTAATCAGAAGATCTCTAAGGTTTGAAAAAGGATAAAACTTCTTCAATTTTGATTAAAACAGGTTATAGTATTCAAAACTATGAATTTATTAGGTTTTCTACATCAAATAGATTCTTTAAAGGAAAATAAAGGAATTTATGTGGGCATACAAGCTTTACAAGGCTCAAATTCACAGATATAGCTCTTTCAGATGTGAAATAGGTATTTTCTTTGAAGAATACCTATTATTACAGGTATTTGGATTTGAAATATGGTTTTTGGGTCATCGGGGAGCTTTCAAAAACTATTGAAATCTTTGGATGTAGACTGGAGGCTTTAGGCGATCACATCATCAATTCTTATGGATTTCTAGTTCTTTGAGCATGTAAACAGGGCAATGCAATATTTTCTTTCAGTTGGAGAGGGTTAAACGAGTAGAAAACGCAGAAAAAGTTTTAAGCTGCATGTATTTGCAGTTTTATAGAAAATATGGGTTTAAAAAATATATGCATTCAATACCGGTCAAATCAGACGGGAGGCGGTTTAGCGCTGGGAGGGTGAATACCACTAAACGGTTATCGTGTGGTTGAAGAGTGGTAAGCAGTTTTTCGCAATCGAATGTGATCCAATGAGAAAAGGACATGTGGAGGAGAGAGGGGAGGGCAATACCGCCCATTTCGCAAATCCAAAATGGATTACCAATCACACTTTTGAAAATGCGATATGGGTTCTTGTTCATCCGATCTGTCGGAGGAGATGTGAACGGTCGAGATCTTTTGGTGGAGTAGCTATGCAGATTGAGCGTGGGGCCCAAGAGTTTTTTATGTGGCGGGTTAATATAATATGTTAAAACATAGGTAAAACATAAAATAAAATGTATTTAACAGGATAAGCGGATATATGAATTTACATAGAAAATAAGGGATATGCAGGTGTATTACAACCTTTGGTCGAGGAATAATATATTTACATATGTTTCAACCTATGGAGAAAGCGGAGTATGTCACGTGGGTTAATTTAGACCATATGATAAGCTTATAATATGGGTTTTGGGGTATTTAATAAAAGAGATTTAATATATTACGGGGTGGATATTAAAAGGAGTTAATATATTAAATTAAATGTTAATATGAAAATGAAGATGAACGGAAATACATATAAAAACCAAGTAAAAGTGTGTTTTAAGTGTTTTGGCATATTTTTCATAATGGTGGTGCCATATTTAACTTTTTACACTTAATACTTAGGATAATACATATTTTTGTGGGTTTTTTTGAATGTTTTTGCATGAAATGAGATTAGTTAAGGGGATTTTTACTTTCCCTAAGAAAAAAGGTGTTTTAACTTAGGAAAATAGATTATATCTTAAGAAAAGGGTGATAATGTTGAGAAAATGGATATTTATGAAGGGAATCCAATACTTATTACCAATCAGTTATTAAGCCTTGCGTCCGGTCCCAACAAAAGTCAGAGAAATGCTATGAGCCTTTTTAACTGAAGGTTGTGAATAATGGAATACTTTGAGGGAGGGGAAATTAGTAATTTTCTAGATGATGTTTTAATCATGCCTTGTGTAACCTCTTTCTTCCTACCCATCATTTATTCTATCATTTTTTCATTATTTGCATGGGTGCATTTGAGCTTGCAACCCTAAATCCATTTTTATTTTTAAGAATAAACTATCTAAATCTAACCTTATTTCATCCGAGGGCTCAGATTAAATTTCTGAGTTCCTCATTTATTTTCTAACTATCTACTGATTTGTCAAGTTTAAACTATTTGACAGATCTTTATTCTCTATCTCTAAACATGAAATTCAAAGCATGAAAAATTTAATATTGAACTATTTAACTCATCATGAATTATGGCATTTTGAACAAGCTGCACATAATCATTATTTTTGCAATAAAAGTAAAAAGTAGTGGCATTTTAACTTCCATCACTTTCGTGTCTTATTCTTATCTCTTTTTTTCTTTTGGGGTCCATTTTTTATTCTTTTTTATCTTTTTCTTTTCAATTCCTTTGATCTTTCTTTTAGGACTTTTACCCTCTTTTCATTTTTTATTATTATTTTCAAATATGGGAAAACAACTTGCAGAAAGCAAGGTATGTACATATTTACAAGACTAGTCAAAGTCAATTAAAAAATTATGAACCCTATTATTATAGGACCCTAACAGCACAAAACAATATATATAGAATTAATTTATATGTAACATGACATCCATATGCATGCTATGATAATGACTAATATCCCTAGACTACTTCTATAGTTTTCCATTTTACAATACCATGGTCTGAAAACCATGATTAGAGCTCAAATTATACCAAATTATCCCATCCCTTTACAAAATAAGGGTCTTTGACCCACCTCAAAGTCCTTTGATTCTTAAACATCTATGCACAATGCACTCCGCTCCATAAAATATGGATTCTTTACCAAAAATTTAGGCATAGGGGTACCTTGTCCAACACCAGGTCACCCTGATTTGGCTTTGCCCTTTGCTCTACAGTTTGGGGGTGCCTTTCCCTTGCTTCAGATTCACAGATCCAAGGTCTCGCTTCTTCTATTTAAACTTCTACTCGATCTTGACAACATATTGATAGGTGACACCGAGCAAGGAGATTTACAAAAACTCCATTTCGTCTTGGATGTACTTATGAAAACAACTGCGGTACTTGAGTTTTGAATTCTGCTCGGAATACTTGATGCCCAGCTTCATAACAAGGGCTTGAAAACCATTTGTGAACTCTAACACATATATGTCCCTTCCTTTCCGCAACGTGGTCCACTTTATGTATTTTTCTTCATTGCTACCGACAGGGTAATATTGTTCCTTGATGGCATCTCGGAAATAATTCCAAGTGGGTGCAAATAAAAATAGTGAGGGTCCCCCCTCATGATTTTTCTCATAGTTGGTTTCCAACCAGTCCTTGACATTGGGGGCAGCCTTCAAGAGTGAAAAAATAGTATTTTCCTCGCTGGAAAAGTCATGAATTAGAAAATATCCTTCCAATAGATTTAACCATTTACCTACGACATCCACATCTATCTTTCCTTCAAATATGGGAATGCCAAAGTTAACTTGTACCTTGAAAGGTGTGTCACCTCTAGAGTGGTTGTCAGATGAAGATTCATTGCCTGTGCGTAGTCATTGAAGGATTTGGGAAAATTTATCCATCATCGCACTCCTGTGTTTCAAGAGGGCCTCGTCGAGCAATATTTTGAAAGGATCTCATGCCCCCTCATCTTTATTTTCTTCTGACATGGGAGGTTGTCGGGGTTTGTGAGGATGATATTGCAAAGGTTCAACCAGATCGAACCCTATACCCTGACCTCGTTGGGGACATGCAAAGAAACATTAAGAAAGAGAAGAATTCTCTGATACCAATGATCTGAAATTGTGCAGGAACACAATAGAATACATAAATAAACATAAACACAAAACTACAACAGAAATAAAACTTCATTTCATTAATATCAAAGAATTGAAATATACCTACATACAAAATGGAAATAAACTTGCTCAGGCGATGATAGCTTATCTATGAGAAGAGATGTGGCGAATACATGCCTCTAAACTATATTGCAATGAGGCTGGGTGGGCTTTTTATCATTTAGAAACAATTATAAACCCTAAACATCCAAAAAAATAACCCTAGGAGATGAAGCACCAAAATATTGTGGGCCCCGTTGGGGTAAGTTGGAACATCAACTTCCTGGGGTCGTAGCTTTGGCATACGATCTTCATTTGGCTATCAAAATACCTTGTTTTGAATATCTTGAAGGGGAGGCTAGAAATAAAGTTGGAAACTAGTTTGGGACTTTTTCGGTCTCTTTGATTTTCCTAAAATGTATTTTAGTCCCTCAAAATGGCTACGAAAGTTTAGGACCCGAAAGACTGCCAAAAATATTAAATTGTGCTACAATTAAGGAAACTGAAAAACTGAAGGAAAAAATGGTGGGGGTCTAAGTGGAATAGGTGGGTGGCCACTAATATCCACCTGGATCAAACATTGGTTAAGTGAGATCCCAAGATATTTCTTAATTTCTCTTGTTGTTTGTTCAATTTTTTCATTTTATGTCGTTGTTATTAGAGATGACCATTTTACAAGTAGCCAAGGAATCACTATCATAACATTCTCTAATCCTATGAAATATTCGAAGATGGAAACAATGAAGAACATAAATTATTTACCTAATTCTATCTCTAAAAGGGAAGTAGAAGAGAAAGGGACCTTTTTTGTTATTTAGATTGATGATCAAGATTGTATTGTTGAAGGACCTAATTTCAATGTGTTATTCATCAATAAAAATAATGAACTATTACTATATTCATTTGAAACAAAAATTATTGGATGCATTGTTAAAAGGTTACTTAAATTTTCACCAACCTTGGTAGAATAAGGCCTACTAAAGGATGTTCACATTCAGAACATGACTTTAGATGAAGGAAAAGGCTCCATGGAAATTATGCTTGCAGTGGGTTTCCTATACTTTTCATTATAGAATGGGATGGTAAACCCATTGGAAATAGGAAAGAAGGGCCATTTTCACTTTCTCTTTCAAAATTTCTTTAGAAGGATATGATATGTGGAACTCCTTCCATGCATGTTCCAATTTGATACCATTCTCTAAATAAATTGCAGTCATACACTTGATATTTGTTGATGCCCAAAAACTACATTTTGGTTTAATATAAGTATAATCCTTGGGAATTCTACCCAAAGTGTGTAGGATTGACATATGCATGGTTTTATTTCAGTTTATACTACAACATTGAAACTTTACATTCAAAGGTGATGAAAATATTGGATCATAGTTATGGAAGCATGTGGGCAATGATACTATTATCAACAATTGACAATGTAATTTTCTATGAGTCAAAATGTGTTGACACCATGAATGTAATGCATTGTTGGGTAATACACCATAGAAAATTACACCATGAATGTTGACACGATGAAGTTGACACCATGAATGTAATGCATTGTTGGGTAGTGAAACTATGGTATATTTTATTCAAAATTTATTTGGACCATACAAAGAATGAATTGGCATCCTCAGGTCATCCCCCCCCACCTCCTCCCCAACTTTCTCAACAATTAATAAAGTATGGAGGTAGCGGGGGGGGGGGGGGAGATGAAATGAGAAACCACCAATTTTAATAGCACGTGACACGGTAATCAGTAATTGGGTTTGTTGAAAAATGTAACTAGTGTTGGTATTCATATTGTAATAAAATGTAATTTTTATCATTGATATTTTTATTACATTCATTATTGTTATTTTATTTTTTGCTTGAAAGCATGTTCCTCATGATTATAGAGTCAAAAGTGTAAAAAATATTGTATCATGAGTCAAAATAAATGTACTTGAGTCAAGTCCCATTTGGAATTTTTGTAAGGAAAAGAAAAAGAATTTTATTTTTGAGTCAAAGAGTCAACACAAGACCAAGTTAACCCTCCTAATTGTACAAGTAGGCCTATGTGGCAGCCATTCGACCCTTTTGGAAAACTATAAATAGAATACACTTTGACCTCTTGGAATACCATTCGTCACTCATCACAACAAATTGATTTATGTGCAAGAACAAGAAGAAAAATTAGTCAAAGTCAAAGGAGAGAGAATAAATTCAAAAGGAGAGAAAGAAGACTCGTTTTCAGCCCTAGTTCTGCTCACATGTGTGAATTTTTTGTGATTTTTTTTAGTTTGTTGAAAGGCCAAAATGTGGCCTCTATTGCAAGACCAAAATTTTCTTTGGATTGTCCCAATTTCAAATATTTGACCAACATTGACTTTTGTTGACTTTGACTTGATTGGAGGAGACTTGGGGGAGGGTTGACTTGGATCTTTGTGGTAGTCTTGGTATTGGTATTAGGTCTTGGTTATATTATTTTTATTTGATTCTATAAGAGAAGGATTGTTTGGTTTTCCTCCTTGTGGGGTTTTTCCCTAGCTTGGAGCCTAATTTCTGGTGTTTTATGTTTCTTTGTGATATTTATGCTTTCCATTTTTGTATAATTACTTAATGAAGAAAACATAAATTAGTCAGAAAACAACTAACATTCACAAGTAATTATCAAGAAAGAGGAATCAATAATTAAACCATCTCGTACTTGGTTTCTCAACGTGGTATCAGAGCTAAGGTGAAGGAAGGAAGCTTGAATATCATAGTTTGTTGGCACTCTTGTTTAAAGACATCTTTGTAGCGTCTATATCTTCTATATTTTCAATGGAAAGGTATATGAAGGAAGGTCTCAAGGCCCTAAGGAGTCTCTTTTAATCCTTCAAATAATACATTACCAAATTCATCTCTAATATATCCAAGGAAATCAAGGATGACAGCCTCTACTTTGCACTTACAAGTTCATTTGAAGATGAAAGCATGTGGGTAATTAATAGTGGAGCTTCAAGGCATATGATAGGTGAACATGGCATCTCAATACCCTATATAAAGGATTCTCTTCTCACAAATTTGAACTTGGAGACAAAAATAACTATTTGGTCAAATCCTTTATGTTCTAGGTTTGAAAATTAATTTTCTTTCTATTTCTTGTTTAGAAGATAGATACAAGGTAGAATTTATTGATTGCAAAGTAATTGTTTGGGCAAAGAGATCTAGTATAGAAAATGCAAGGACTATTGAGATTCATGAGGGGAGGTTGTATAGAATTATAATTCTTACACCTCAATATTTAGTACATTTGGAAATCAATCCTTGTGATTTATGTCATTGAAGGTATGGAAATCTCCATTGAAAAATATTTCCATCCTTGAATCAAATGGTTATAGATATACTCCATTTAAGGAAGAGCATGAAGGATTTTGTAAAGGGTGTGCCCTTGGAAAAAATCCGAAGAAACCATTCCCTAGTAGTGACTGAAGATCTAAGGAAATATTGGACCTAATTCAGTTTGATGTTTGTCGGCCCATGCTAGAAAAACCACTTGGTGGTCATAAATATTATGTAACATTTATTTATGATCATTCCATAAATACTTGGATATATTTATTAATGTACAAAGATGAAGTATTCAAAAATATCCAAGAATTCAAGGAAGAAGTGGAGAATATGATAGAAAAGAAGATCATTTCCCTAAGATTAGATAATGGAGGAGAATACACATCTAAATAACGTGTGGTTGTTTTCCAAAGAATCTAGGATTAATAAGGAATTAATACTCCCTTACAATCATCAATAGAACAGTGTAGTCGAAAGGAAGAATTTATCTATTGAAGAATGTGTAAGAGCCATGCTACATGACCAAGACCTTCCCAAGTTATTATGGGGAGAAGCCTATATGATAAAAATATACATTCAAAATATAAGTCCTCACAAAATCCTAGAAAACATGACCCTAGAAGAATAATTTACTGGAAAGAATCCTAATGTTGATCACCTCAGAATTTTTGGATGTCCTATATACATTCATATTCCAAAGGAAAAGAGGAAGAAATTGGACCCTGTAGGTTTGAAAGGAATCTTAATTGGTTATAACACCTCATCCAAGTCATATAGAATCTACATCAAGGAAGAACGTTGTATTGAAGTAAGCATAGATGTCACATTCAATGAAAGTGTTACATACAAGAAGTCCAAGGATATCCCCATTGAATCTTATGAAGAAGGACTTATCTTTCCTAATGAAGATAATCCACAACAATAAAATCCTCCAAAACCTACAATTGATCATCATGAAGAACTAAAAGCACCAAGCACACATGTACAACCTGTCATCATTCTAGGAACTCAAAAAGGACCAAATTGGTTAAGATCAACTCTACAAGAATTTGAAGGAAATTCAATAACAAAAGGAACATTTAGAGAAAGCAAGAGACCGAAAATATATTCAAGTTATGCAACATATGTGACTAAACACATTGAATCAGAACCTACCTATTACGAAAAGGAAGCTTAACATTAAGCATGGAAATATGTTATATTAGAAGAATATCAATCAATAATGAATAATTATGTTTGGAAAATTTGTACTAGACCAAAGGAAAAATCATTTGTAATTTCCAAGTGGGTGTACAAAATCGAGCATGCAACTGATGGGAGAATTG
Organism: Pinus albicaulis; assembly: GCA_034641835.2. Taxonomy (NCBI): domain Eukaryota; kingdom Viridiplantae; phylum Streptophyta; class Pinopsida; order Pinales; family Pinaceae; genus Pinus; species Pinus albicaulis. The sequence goes on along the minus strand of CM076577.1, from coordinate 442,757,510 downwards.
AAAAATATAAGGCTAGATTTGTGGATATAAAATTCTCTCAACAAGAAGGAATTGGTTATAAGGAAAAAATTTCTTCAACAATTAGGTAAATGAAAATTATATCACTTACCTCTATTGCATCTTCTGTGGGATGGAATATACATCAAATGGATGTAAAGACAACTTTTATAAATGACACAGTTGATGAAGAAGTATACATTGAGAAACCTCAAGGATTTGAAGTGCACGGAAAATAAAGTCATGTTTATAGGTTAATGAAAGGTATATATGGCTTAAAACAAGCCCCTAGAGCATGGTATGCCATAGTGGATTCTTATCTATTAAGACTTGGTTTCATCAAAAGTACTGCAAATCTGAACCTCTACATCAAGGTAGTAAAGAACGAACTTGTGATAATATTACTTTGGGGATGAATCATTGATAATAGGTGTGGATAATTGTATTCAATAATGCAAGAAGGAAATAAAAGTTGAGTCGTATATGAAATATATTGGACTAATGCACTATTACCTGGGACTCGAAGTTTGGCAGAAACTTGAAGAGATTTATCTTGGTCAAGGAAAATATGTAATCAATATTCTACACAAATTTGGGATGATGGATAGTAAACCCATGAAAAAAACTATGATCACCAATTTGAAGAAGATAAGGGGTTCAAACTCAAGTTTTTTTGATCCAACATCTTACCAATGACTTATTAGTTCTCTAATGTACTGTGTGAACACCTAGAAAGATATATTTTTTGCAGTAAACACTCTTATCCAGTTTCATATGGATCTTAGACATGATCATTGGATAGAATCTAAACACATATTATGATATATACATGTTACCGTACATCATTTCTTGATATACGTTGAATTAAATGAGATTCAAATATTGGGCTATACAGATTCAGATTGGGCAGATAATGATGCAAATGGAAAAATCACTACAGGTGGCCATTTTTGTTTGGAATCCAATATGGCTTCATGGATGAGAAGAAAACAAGTCTCGTTTGCACTAAGTATTAATGAAGTTTAATATATGGAAGCTAGTGAAGTTAGTAGGGAATAATTTTGGCTTTTTAAGTTACTTGTTGATATGTTTGAAGGATTGTTAGATTCGACCATCATATTTTGTGATAACCAAAGCTATATAAAGCTTACAAAGAACTCAGTTTTCCATGTGAGGAAGAAGCACATTAATATCAAGTATCACTCTATTCAAAGCATGGTGTGGGATGGATTCATGAAGCTACAGTACATCTCCACTGATGAGAAGATAACAGATATATTGACAAAGCCTCTTCCTAACAAGAAGCTTGAGTATTTGAGAGACAAGTTTGGGCTTGTAGATATCTCCTCCCTAGTTGAGAGGGAGTGAGAATGGACACCATGTTCTCCATGTGTCATGTACTATGGCCAAGGTTAACATTCGTAATCCTAGTAAACAACACTCATAGGGAGAATGGTGGTTTGGATAAGCATCAAGGACGTACATTCTTAAGTCATGTATTGTGATTGAATAGGATTAAAATCCTAAGTTGGATACATGGAATTTTTAAAGAATGGTCTAGAGGACATAGTTTTATTTTGATTAGGAAATGGTCCTCTGGGGTCATACCTTAGGAACACCCAGGTGGGGTATGTGCCTTGAGAGTCAGTGGTGTCAAAATTTATGCCAAAAATTTATGCCTCCCAACATTGTGCTCTAATCTAGTGGAGAGATAGAGTGTGTTAGTCAAGGCCTTGCTATTTTTATAATGTTGGTTTTGATGATGTAAATCATCATTGATGCTTACCAATCTCGATCGTTTCTTATATGAATATTTCAACTTGATAGTATCCTATTGTATCATTATGAATACCTCCCTAGTTAATAGGGAGTGTTGAAAAATGTAACTAGTGTTGGTCTTCATAATGTAATAAAATGTAACTTTTATCATTGCTATATTTTATATTTATTATTATTATTTCATTTTTTTGGTCAAAGCATGTTCTTCATCCTTATAGAGTCACAAGAGTAAAATATAATTTATTATGAGTCAAATTAAATGTACTTTATTCAATTCCCATTTTGAATTTTTTAAAGAAAATAAAAATAATTGTATTTTTGAGTCAAACAGTCAAAAAAATACCAAGTAGATCCTCCTTGGATAATAATTTAGCCTATGTGGCAGCCATTGGACCCTCCTTAACAGCTATAAATACAAGATATTTTTACCTCTTAGAATACCATTCATCACTCATGACAACATATAAAATTCTATGCAAGAACAAGAAGAAAAATCAGTTGAAGTTAAAGGAGAGAGAAGCAAGTCAAAGGAGAGAAAGAAGATGAGTTTTCTACCCTGGTTTTTCTCACATGGGTGAATTTTATGCAATTTTCCTGAGGCAGTTACAGGGCCAAAATTTTGCCTCTATTGCAAGACCAAAATTTTATGTGGTTTGACCGGATTTCAGAAATTTGACCAGTGTTGAATTTTATTGACTTTGACTTGATAAGAGGAGACTTGGAGGAGGGTTGACTTTTATCTTTGTGGAAGTATTGGTCTTGGTTTTAGGCCTTGGAAATCTCATTTTTATTTGATTCTTTAAGAGAGTTATTGTTGGGTTTCCCCCTTATGGGGTTTTTCCCTGGCTTGGAGCCTAATTTTTTGTGTTATTTGTCTCTCTGTGATATTTGTGCTTTGAATTTTTGTATAATTTCTTGATGAAGAAAACATAAATTAATAATAATACATTTGACATTCACAATTAACTATCAAGAAAGAGGAATTAAGCATTAAACCATATATTACTTTGTTTCTTAACAAGGCCACCCCATGAAACCACTAATAGTAAGTCAAAATCAATCAAACCAATGGAAAACAAATCCTTGGATTATAACACATGGATGGATACATGGAATATGTAGGGAATTCCTTTCTAAGTTTTATAAACACATTTATAGCCAAGTGGAAGCAATGTGGGATGTATGCCACATGAATGATCCTCCTTTTTTTTCCCTAATAACTCTTTTGTAACAAGGGTACTTGAGTTTTTCATTTGTGGAATGCATCGAGATTTCCATTGTGTATCTGAAACATGCATGTGCTTTCAAACATACACACATTCTCATAATGCTTATGTATTTCTAAAATTCAAATTATTATTATGATTGAAAATTTCCATTATGTCCTTGTTGATATAGCTTCCTAGGATTTAGGTTTAGTATGATGAGCTTGGTGGTTCAAAACAAAAACATTAAAATATATTTCTCTTTCCTAATGCCTCTCGATATCTCCATTTTTCATGTCATTTTTAAATAGGTTACATAGATCCATATTCAGTGAAACTACGCACATATATATACAATTATGAAGAATCCAATATAATGATTTTCAAAAACAATATTGTTGGCTAATTTTTTAATATTTTTTCCTTGCATCACATTATTTTAAAATAGGCTACAGAAGCCCACAGGGTGTAGAATATATGGTGATGAAGTGTACTATTAAGTCACTGAGTGATGTGAAGGTTACTAATTCAAAACTCCATGGGAAAAAATACGGTCATGTTAAGGGCTAGTGTGGCCCAGGTCGGGTACGATCTCCAAGTGATTTTGATGGCTTAGATGCCTGTGGGTCAAAGTTTCTCAAGCCACAGGTCAAGCTTGATGTAATCTCAGATGAACTCAAACCACTTGAAAAACAAAAAAAGGCTACACAAATCCATGTTTAGTGACACTACACACATAAGTATGAATATTCCAATATATAATTTAAAAAGAAATATTGTTGGCTATTTTTTTTTAATATTTTTGTCTTGGCATATAGAAGAATTTTAAAATATCCATTTATTTGACTACTATAGCTTTTTATTTCCTTATCCATTTGAAAGAAGATTTATATGATATGTTATCACCGTAGTAATTCTTAGGTCGTGGGATTTTGGTTTATAGTTAAAGAAAACTAGGGGTATCCAAGAACCTCTTTTAGAATTCAGGATCTAGCCTTACTGAGTTCTGGAGAGGGATCTCTCCTTAAGATTTAGCTTTGTTTTGTAATGAATTTTAGGCTAGCTATGAGTGGGAAATTTGGTTTGATTTTATGAATTTTGGTAGGAATATGACAACAAGGGAAACCATAGAAAGATCTACCTAACCATTGGGCAATGGAGTCAAATTTATAGCAAACATGACTAGAAAACTAAGGTCAAAAGAAAAAATATACTAAGGGCAAGATAGATGATCTTCAGAGGGTTTAAAAAAGGCTATTTTGATGAAGTGGTATGATCTGGACTAAGGGAAGTTAAGAATTCTTAGATCACAGAAAAGGAAGAGGGAAATTGAGGTCAAACGAGACTAAAGAGCAATTAATAATTCTAAAGTCTGGAAATCAGTAGAAAACATAAATATGAAAACTAGTAAAAACAGAGAGCTTTTTACACTGATTTTGTAATACCTTTCCTAGTTATTCATTTAAGATGGAAAATAACACAAGATGTGTGAATGAAACTTAAAGAAATAAACAATGAAAAATTGAAGATACAATACTCATCTGATCAGCACGAGGATCATTAGTTATGATGTCTATTTGCTTTAGTTTCTAGCCTGCTGCTTCAACTTAACTCACATAAAATCCCAATGTTTCAACAAAAAATTCTATAGTAGTCTTGATAATTTTATTCTACCCCAAATACTTCGAAAGATGAAGTATTTATACAAATAAATTGCTTACAAAATATCTCAAAAGTTTGAGAGAATATCTCAAGAAAAAATAGGAATTATTACATAAGAAGAGGGATAGCTGCAAAATAGTTTGCAAGATGTCCTCTTTACCAAAAAAATAGACCATTTTATCTACTCAAACTGTTTTTTTGTTTAGCTGGAAGTATTGCTAGCAGTTGGAACATTATCTTGTGGAAGATAACTTGTAGTATACACTTCCTCTTTCACATTTTGTTCTGATACTCTTTAACTCTGCTTTTCACTGTTTGACTACAGTAGATGAGAAATAACCAGTAGTGACTTTTGTTTTCACTAATACACTTTGAAAACTGATTCCTTTTGACACTAATTTTTCACCCTAGGGTAACAGTAAAATCTAGCTTCTTCCTGTGATTTTCTTGCTCTTTTTCTGTCAAATTCACATCAGATCTGTAAATTCTTGCCACTGTTCAGCAGTGGGAATCTTCATATTCTTCAGCTTTCTATAACTTTCATCAGCTTCTGTATACTTTGAAAAATTTGGTTTCACTATGAACATGTGCTTGATTTAATTATGTAGAAAAACAAATTCTAAAAATATTGCAAAACTACTTTACCACTTGGAGATCCTTGTGGCAAAGGTTTGTTCAATTGCTCTTTAGCATAGGCTCTGATTTTCTGGTCATAGTCCTTTTGTGGCATCAATTTTTCATTTAAAGCATGAATATCTGGTAGGCCTGCTTCTTGCAGTAGGTCATATTTGGTCTTGAATTTAGCAATTTATATATTCATAGTATCACACTTTTCTTCCAGATTATTCATAATGTTTCTTTTAGTGAGGAATTTTCTGATTTGAAGGATGGCCTCTGTTTAGTGAGCAATTTTCAACTCTTCTAATTCTTCCCTATTTTTTCTATTCAAAAATGATATGAGTTGGACTGCTTGTGGTGGATTATTTCCAAGTTCCTTCTTTGTTTTATCAATTTCTGCAATGGCAACCTATAACAAATCTTTCTGCTCATAAATGATCTGAATAGAAGGCCACTGTGAGTGAATGCCTTCAATGATATTGGTCCATAAATAATTTTTGATGTAGGCAACTTGATCAGCGAGATTTACTTCTTTTTGTAAAACCAACACCCTTTCTTCTAAAGATTTTATTCTTTGCTCATGATGCTTTGAAGTTATCACAACATCTTTATAGGTTGATTCCAAGTTTTGATTTTCTTTTTTCAAATTTTTAATCTCATCATTCTTCAAATTCATTTCCTCCGTAGATTTTACCAAATCCGTGGCTCCTGTTTTTGTCCCTGTTTATACCTGTGTATTTTTATATGCAGCAGCAGAAAAATATTTTGATGAAATTGACACTGCAGTTTCCAATTTCCCTTTTGGTGTCAGATGCTCTGCTAAGGTAGATGGTACAATAGTACTTACTACTAGAATGACTGTGGGAATGAATTCTTTAGCTTTTTTCAAAGCTTTATTTTCCTTCATTAAAGCTTCAGTTTGGTTTTCCATTTCTCTAAGTTGAGCAGTCATCTTTAAAACCAATTTACTTAATTCATCATTTTCAGTCTTCTGTTGAAGGATCTCTTTGCCTTGGGGATGCTCACTCTGAGGCAATATGAGTTGCCTCCTGAGAGCAGCAATATCTTCATTCTTCTGTTTGATCAAATCCTCTGCTATTTCAATATTAGCTGGGTCATCTCCAGCTTCAATTACCAAGTCCTCTAATGCTTTGATTCTCAATTCTTTAGCATGCAAAGATGCTTTGTCCAATTTCATTTGTGTTTGCAGATTTGACACAGTTTTTTGAAGCTTACAAGAACTCATTGTTTTATTGACCACTTTTGAATATAACATCTCTGTAGTGCTTCTATGGAAATCTATTTGGTCTAATTCATGAATAGCATCTGCATCTACCTCCAAATCTGTCTTTGAATAATCTGCTACTATCTTAGGATCAACCACTGTAGGCTTCAAGAATGACATTATCAATTTGTTGGAAGAATAATCAAAAGAAGTGAGAAATCTATCCTTATTTCCAGGTTTCTCTTTGAGAAATTTGGAATAGACTTCATTTTTTATTTCTTCATTCTTCTCCCTGATTTGCTTGAATTTTATTTGAATGTCTAATTCTCTGTTATCAGTTGCTTTTGAGGAAGAAGGAAATTCTACATCAGTTTGTTTTTCAATAATCAGTGTGTTTATATCCTGTGCTTCAATTTGGACCTTTTGAAGTTCCTTTAGTGTCTCATTTAATATTAATGTTGCCTCATCATCAGTCTGATGGTCATTATTATCATCAATCTCTACTGCCTTATCATTTTCTTTAGCAGTCAATTTATATTTCTTGCTATAAGGAATTCTAAATTCCTTGTCTGAAATAGCTTCTGCTATATAGTTGTCCTCTTCTCTGCTTCTTTTGTGTGAAACCTCTGTTTCTTTATCAACTATAACAACCTGTGAATTATCAACCTATTTTTCCTGTACATTACCTGCCTGCATACTCGATGTATCATCATCAATCAGAGTATGTGCCTCCCACTCAATCCGATTGGAAAAGTTCTCAATCTGTGGTTTGGAATCATGTAAGAAGGGAGTCAACTTACATTTTACTCTAACAGTGCTCAAAACACCCCGAGGGTCATATTTCCACATGAAGCTGTATTAGAATTTGTAATCTTTTAATTTGATATTTATTTCATTCACATCTTCTCTATTGTTGACAATAAATGGACCAATCTAATTCTTGAGTTTAAATTGAGTCTTTTTCTTGGAGGCCATGAAATTCACTTCATCTGCATTTAAGCTTTGCCTTAAATATTCTAAGGAAAAGATTCTAGTAATCAGACTCTGAGTAGGGTTTTAGGGTGACAGAAAAGGTTTATACTATGCAGAAGGCTTGAAAAATAGTTTCTAAAGTTTTTAGACCAGTCTAACTCTTTGAAATTGCTTTGGAATGGATAAAAACTCTTTAAAACTGAAACTGTGGATTATGGGAGAAATTTGAAAGGGTTTCCCCTGTATTTTGAAGGTTTAAAGACTTCCCAGATGGATTATTTGGGTTTATTTTAGTAGAAATAGTCTAATTGTTTTATTTTTCCTTTGAATTTGAAGATTTTACAAGTCAGATTGATGAAAAATACCTTTGATAGGTATGGTTGCGATCGAGGAATGGTTGCAGGTCTGTGACAGTCTTCAATTGGGTTGCATTTGCTTGACCGAAGACTTGGAGATTGTCCAGGGACAAATTTCAGCACGAAAATGATTTACAGGTTCAGAAAAGGCTAGACAATGGCGTTTCCAGGCTTTGCAATGGGTATCAAATGGTTCTCTATATGGTGAATGCATGTAATATAATGAAAACAGTTAAAAACCTAAGGCAAAACCTTAACTTTTATCAAAATTCATTTACATTTATTGCAGGAAGGATATTAGTGGCGGGAGCGGTTTTATTATGGAGCTGGTGGTTTTTGTGTAACATTGGGGTGGTAAGCTATATTTACCTTTTGGCACACGATCGAATGAAAAGGGGACACGTAAACAGCGGGCGGTATTAAGAAATAGCTTTTATCGCACGATTTTTTTTAAAACTTGGGTCGATTACTTTAGTTGCGCGATATGGGATCTGCATCGTCAGATTTGACTCCGCGATGCGAACGGTTGGGATTTGATGCAAAGTTGCGGGGTAAGTGCAGTGGGGCCAGGGCTTATAATATTAGTCATTGATATGATAAGTGGATATCTACGATTGTAGATTAACCCGATGAGAATGGTAGGGACGGGGGAAATGTTTTATCGGGTTTATTTTAAAACATTATATTAAATGGATTCAAAGATTGAACAATTATTGCTCATCACAGTGGTGAAAGGTGGGACATAAAGTCAATTGATCGCATTACACATGAATTTTTGGATTGTAAATGGGATGGTGATCAAACGGTTGGGGTTCAACGCGATAGGGAATGATGGGAGCCTAGGGATAGGATTATCACGTACATTTTAAACCGTTAGATCTAAGAGCCATGGAAGATCGGATGGTTGAAATTGATTCTGATGGAACTGTGGATCTGGGAAGGTTTATATATAAAATGGCTTTATATATTGAATAAAGTGGACGGGGAGGGGTTTAAAAAGGGTTTAACCAAGGTAAAAACTATTATAAAGGAATATTTATCGGGAAAGTGGAAAATGTGAAGGTTTTAACCTTGGGGTTAAGGGTAATTGGGAAAGGGGATGTATTAAACAGGGGGATGGGTTTTGCGAAGTTTGGTTTAAATTAAACTTCAGGAATTTTTGTTTTTGTTTTAAACATATATGAAACATGTTTAATGATTTTTTGTGTATTTTTATTATATAGTTAATTAAACCAAATGAGTTTAATAACCATAAGGGGCGAGATATTTGAATAATGATATTTTTAGCCAAAGGGGGTTTATTTTGGGTATTATTAAGATATATGGGGATAATAAAATTTGGTTAAAAGTTATAATAATGGGTTTTTGGGGCTATTTAATAAAAAGGAAGTTATATTAATATGAGAAGGTTATTTTCTAGGGAATTATTAAATAAGTTAGAGTTAATATGACAAGGGGAAAATGTATACTCAAAACACATTAATATAACTAAGAAAAGTGAAGTTTAAAGACAAGTTTACATTATAATAACTTCATCACTTCAACTTAGGATAAAATGTTATTTTGAGGGTTTTATGCTTTCATGAAATGTGGGAAATTAATCAAATGGGGATTAGAGCATCATTAAGTACAAATGAGGTTTTTACTTATGATTTTTCATGGAAATGAATGCATGAATGGAAAATGATGTGATTTGTGGGATTAATATAGACATTTAACACTTTCAACTAATCAGCCATAGAGCCTTGGGTCCGATCCCAACAAAATTCAAGGAAATGCCTTGAGCCTTTCTGACTGATAGTTTAGAATGATAAATGGCTATGGGGAAGGGAAGTTAGTTATTTGCAGCCATGGTGAATAATATTTATAATGATGCTTCTCACCTTCTTCTACCTACCCAATTTAACTGCTAACATTTTTTCTTCCATTTTGATTAGGTGCATTTGAGCTAGCAACCTTTACAACATTTATTCTTTCTAAAAGCAATAAAACTATCTAATTCTACACTTATTTCATCCATGAATCCAGATTAAACTTTTGGATTCACTTATTATCTATCTAACTACTGAATTGTCATGATTAAACTGTATGAAAATTCTTTATTCTCTATCTACAACAAGTGAAATTGAAACATGACAAGTCAAGATTAAATTGTTTAACTCATCATGGATTATGGCATTTATTGTCACTATGCCATAATCAACTGCAAAAGGTAAAAGTAGTGGCATTTATATTTGCACACTTTCATGTTTTATTCATCTTTTTCTTTTGGGGTCTATTATTTTTTCCAAGTCCTTTTATTGTTCTTTTAGGACTTTTTACCCTCTTTTTGAATTTTTTGATTTTTTGATTTTTATTTTTTACAAAATATGGGAATACAACTTGTAGAAGGAAAAGTATGTACATATTTACAAGATTACCATTATTCAAGTCAAAATTATGAATCCTATATTTATAGGTCACTAACATCGGCTTCACTTGGGAATGGCATTTCCTGGTGGAATGTCAAGAACTCTGAGATCAACAGCCTTCATCTTTAACTTTGGTGATCCTATAATTGTCTTCTGTTTTCAGCAACAATTTAGAGTTATGAAATTTTATACTGCAAAGCTTAGGGCCTCCTCTTCGGGCTTCAACTTTGTTGATAAAATCTCCAATCCAATCTACACACTTGCAATGAATATTTACAATGATAAAGTAAATCAATCTAACTGTTGAGTGACTTTGAAGAATAGTAGTGTTTCAGCATCCTACCATTCACTAGTCCTTCTTGAAGTTCAGTTCCATCCAAATTCTTGATGAAAAAGGAATTATTACGTCTGTAACCATATATCACATAAGGTCCTTGCCATAGAAAGTCAAACTTTCCATGTTTTCCTTTATCTTCCCTTCGTGAGTCCCATCTCAAAACTTGATCTCCTATGAAAAAATCATCTTCTTTAACCCTTTTATCAAAAATATTTTTGATTTTATCATGTAAAACTTTTGATTTTTCATAAAATTCTTCCCTAGTTTGTTGGATATGTATAGTTTTATTGATTTTTCGTTGAATATAATTTGTTTCCACCTATGATTCTTGGATAATCTTCATGACTGGGACACCCAAGGAAGAAGGGAAAACTGCATCTATTCCATAAACAATCTGATAAGGTGAAGTTCCAATAGACTTTTTTGTGGTAATTCTATCAGCCCATAGGGCATAGACCAGCTTTTTGTTCCAGGTATTTTTGCTGTCTTGGAGTAATTTTTTGATGATATTGATTAAGCTTTTGTTTGATGATTCGGCTAAACCATTACCTTGGGGATAATATGTTGTTGAATGAACTAAGGTAATATGGTATTTATGACAGAAAGAAATCATTTTCTTGGACTTGAATGTTTATGCATTGTCAGTAATAATATTATGTGGGCATCCAAATCTTGATAAAATATTACTTTCTATAAATGATATTATAACTGAATCAGTGGCTTTCCTAGTAGGAATGGCTTCTATCCACTTGGTAAAGTAATCTGTAGCAGTTAAAATCCATTTATGTTGGCCTGAAGATGGAGGATGGATTTCACCAATGAAGTCTAACCCCCATAGTTGAAATGGTTTTTCAGTTGATATAGGCTTAAGAGGTAAAGGCAATAGTTTCTTTTTCCCTTCAAAAATTTGGCATTTGTGGCAAGAGGTGACAAATTTCTTGACATTAGAAAATAAAGTAGGCCAGTAAAAACCAGCTCTCAGTATTTTTTAGCTGTACTCTTCCAGTATACGTGGCCTCCACAGTCACCTGCATGAAATTCCTCAAGAATTTTGTCAGCCTCAGATTGTAATAAACAATTTAGTAAAATCCCAGTATTTTCTTTCCAGTAAAGTGCATTGTTTAAGATACAAAACCTCATTGCTTTCTGTTTGATGAATCTTGCTTTGGTTTTAGTTAGCCTAGGAGGAGCTTGTAAATGTGTTAGTACAAATATAATATCAGAGTACCATGGTGAGTCTAGATAGGCCTCATTGATCAATGGAGTCGCCATCTCCTCCTGGTCATCTATTTGTGCAATGAAATTAATGTCAAATGCATTGCAATTTGATTCAGCCATCAATCTGGCTAAACCTTGTCCTTTAATGAGCTTTGTTGGTTTGATTTCCAGATCATACTCAAGGATAGTGGCTATCCACTTTCCTCTCCTACTATCAGTTCCATCTTGTGTCAGAATATCTTTAATTACTGTATTGGGGACATATGCAATGATGTGTGAATGAATTATGTACACTCTGAAATCCTTGATGGCTTTAACCAGGGCTAAAGTCTGTTTCTCCATTATGTTGTACTTTAGAGGTGCATCTCTGAGGGCTTTACTAAAGAATGCAATTGGTTGTTCAAAACCTTGATTGTTTTTCTGCAGAAGAACTGCAGCTATGGTGTGTTCAGATGCAAAGGAAAAGATTATCAAATCTTTTGTATAATTTGGGCTGATGAGGACTGGTGCTTTTCTCAAGGCCTGTTTTATGGATTCGAAAGATTTTTTGGCCTTTATTGTCCATTTTATTGCAGAGTCCTTTTTAAACATATTGTTGAGATATTTTATGATTTCAGCCAGATTAGAGATAAATCTTCTTAGAAAATTTATTTTACCCAAGAATGCTTGAAGTTCCTTTATGTTTCTTGGTGGTTGAATGTTCAAAATAGCTTCAATTCTAGCAGGGTATATTCTAATGCCTTCCTTGGAGATTATGTGACCTAATAGTTTTCTTTCTTCTAGTCCAAAAACAGTCTTTTTAGGATTAAGGGATATACCATATTTTCTACACTTGATAAAGACTTGTCTCAAGTGATATAAGTGTTCATCATTTTTTTTTGAAAAGACAGTAATATCATCAAGATAGATAACTAAAAATTCATGGATCTCCTTAGCAAAGGAAATATCCATTGCCCTCTGAAAGGTAGCTCCTACATTTTTCAATCCAAAAGGCATTTTCACCTACATGAAAGTGCCCCAAGGAGTAGTAAATGAACTTTTAGTTTGATCATCTTTATGAACTAGAATTTGATTATAACCAAAGAAACCATCTAGTAAAGAAATTCTTGAAGAACCTGCCACCCCCTATAAAATATGATCCATTTTAGGCAAGGGGTAATTGTCTTTCAAGGAAGCTTTATTGAGATTTCTAAAGTATATACACAATCGAATTTCTCCTATTTTATTTTTGGTGGGCACTAAATTAGATACCTAGTCAGAATACCTGACTGGTGTAATTATTTGTGCATCAAACATTCTTGTAACTTCTTTCTCTATCAAAGGTAACAAGATTGGATTAATCCTTCTTAGTTTTTGTTGAAAAGGTTTTTGATTTTCTTTCAAAGGAATTTTATGTTGAATTATGTCTTTTTTGTAAGTTTTCAAATCTTCGTAACTCCATGCAAAAACATCCTGATATTATTTCAAAAGTTCTATGTATTTAACCTTTTCTTTTGATGATAAGGATTTTGATAGTTTGATCATTGTTGGTTTTTCATTTGCCCCTAAGTTACACTCTTCTATATTAGACTTGACTGGTTTCATTTTTGGCCTTTTGGGCACATCATTGGAATCAAACAAGTCTTCTAGGGGAGTTAAACCTCTGGGTAAAATGTTATGTTTTAAATCAATCAAATATGGTTCATCTTCCATTATTTCCTCTATATCTACTTTTTCCAATTCATCTATGTCACTCTGAGTAAATATTGTAGTTCTATCAAAATTATGTATGTCTAAATAATCTAAATCATCCATTTGAAAAAAATATGAATCTATGTTACAAGGTGAATCTATATTACAATCATTATCAATTTGGCACTTTTGAAACTCTCATTCACTGTTCAAAAAGTGATAGATTTGTTCATCTTATGAGAAAATTTGCCAGTATTTTACATTATCTGGGGCAATAGGTCTGTGTTTGATTTCAGTAATGTATTTTTGTAATGGTGAAAATGAAATTTTACAAGTGTTGGCAAAGGTTTCTAAAAAATGGGCATGCATGTTCTGTTTTCTAGGGATGATAGCAAACTTGCTTTCTAACAAATCTTCAACCAAATCATGTGTTGTGTCCCTATATCTGGCCAGTCTGGGATTGTGAACAGAGTATTCTGCATTTATTTTCTTGATAACTAACTCTGAATCTCCCATGACTAATATTCATTTCCCTCCCAATTTTCTAATGATTTGAAGACCTAAGATTAAAGCCTCATATTCAGCCATGTTATTTGTACATTTGAAATTCAATCTAAAGGCATGTCCTTGGGAATGGCTTGTTTCAATGTTTGTAATCCATACACCAGCTCCAGCTCCTGATTTGTTCAATGATCCATCAAAATATAAATGCCATAAAGCCTCATGACCAATGTAATCATCCATTATTTTAAGCTTTTTATCAGTGAGTTCAGTTTGGTTATTATCATGATCAGAGTTACTAAGAATAAAAGAATCAAGATCAGTAGGAGTTGAATAGATTGGATAATTGGTAGGTATTTCTGCACTGCTGATCATAAACTTCATTAAGGTTTCTCTGTAAAGCTTTTTGGGCTGTCCAAATACTGAGATAGTGGCATAACTCATGTCAAGTTGTAGAGATCCCTGCAACTTTTCTCCCCATGAGCGAGAAAGAAGCATGCCATACTTTGGCGGGATATCAGCTACCACAACATCCATGATCATGCTTTTATTAGGATATTGGACTAAGTTTACACACAAATCTTTAATCAATCCTATTCATTATACTTTAGATGAATCAAATGAAAATAGGTCTTTATATGTCTGGGTTATGTCTAGATTCATAGTTTCCATTATTGCTCTGGGCATTAGGTTAAGGGAAGCTCCAGCATCCAACATTGCATAATGTAATATCTGGTCATGTATAGTAAGACTTAAATAAAATGGAGGTACTGACCCATCAGAATGCTTACCATCTACATTTGGACCAAAGATTAATTCAGGTCTATCATCAATCATATTAATTGTATCCTCATTTTCATTTACATTCAATGTTTCAGTAATAATCGATCTATACAAGTCATTTTTAGCCAATTCAACTAAGGGAACAACTATCTTTAACTTGGATATTTCAGATTGCATGTTAAATGTTGACTGAGATTTGATAGCTTGAATTATTTCATCTTTTGGAACTGTGGTTTGGGATGATTTTTCTTGTGTTTCAACAATTTTACCTTTAGTTTGAGATTTCCTTTTATCCTTTGTTTGAGTTTCCTGATTTTTGATATCTTTGATTTTTTTTTCAGGAATAGTTTGAGTGTTAGCAGATGCTTTATCAGATTTATAATTCTCAGCAGAAGATTTGGGATTTGATAATTTTGAGTCAGCTGGATTCTTTTTTGGATCAGCAGCTATTGCTGAATTGGTGGTCTTTGTGGTATTAGCCTTTTGGGCATATTGGGAGGATTGGGCCACCTCATCAGTGATATCTACAATCTTTGGACTATGTTGTTTTTTAGGACTGGGTGTTGGAAATGTTGTCAATGATGGCAAAAGAATTGGCAAAGACAGAGCATCTGAAACAGTAGAAGAGAAGAACAGAGGAAGAGTGCATTTACAGAAAACAATATCATTTAAGGAACAGAGACAAGCAGTGAATTGAAACAGAGTAGGAGACAATGACTATCGAATTAAAAAAAAGAAGAAGAATACGTGAATATTCTAGTAAATAGTAATTCATGTGTGAACATAATTTATGCATCATGATGGAGGATAAAGGAAATCCTGTGTTTGATTGATTTCTAGTGACACTCTGATGGGTGGAGAATACCAAGAGAATTTTGGTATTGATTGGTTCAATTCTCATAACAGAATGCCCTGAAAATCTGTGTGAAGTCCTGTTGGGAGAGTGAGCCATGGACGTGCTCTGTGTGTGCAGGGCACATAAGCTCTATTGGTCAAAGTAATAGTGCGTTCTGCATATGGTAGACAATACAAAGAAAGGTGTCCCTGTTGAATGCAAAAGAACCGAGTCGAATAGGCCATAAGGATTTCATCGCAGATGTATAATAGTATTATGGTTATATGAACTGATAACACAGAGGAAGAACAATTAAAAAAAAGTTATTCTTTTGTGAAGAAACGTAGCAATGATGGAATAAGGACAGATGGAACCTTGAGCGAAGGACGGAACCACGAAGGAGGAACAGTACAAGCGGTTTTCGGTTTTCATCGCACCGCTTTCGACGGGCAAGCGGTATTCAAGAGGTGGGGAGAGATTTTATAGAACGGGCGACACACGTCCCTGTACGATTTCACAAAACTGCTTACCACTGTGCACCATCGCGCGTTATCGTTCGACCCAGGATGCCTAGTGATATTGATATATATCGTTGATCTGGGAAGATGCCATCGGACGGTGGCTGTGTTCGGAAGGTACACGAAGGATAACACAAGTACGGCGCGCCATCGCATGTTATAGTTCGACCCAGGATGCCCAGCGATATTGTTGTGCGCTGTTGATCTGGAGGGAAGTCATCGGACGGTGGTCGTATGAGGAAGATGCACGAAGATTAACCAAAGTATGGCGGGCCATCGCACATTAATTTTCAGCATCGGAGGTCGAGCGATATGCATATATGCCGTTGATCTGGAAGCTTGCTATCTAACGCTGATCGAACGCTGGACTTGTGCGAAGATTAATTATGGTACCATGCGCGTATTTGATTGGCTATTGACTATATATGTGGGCTCGGGGTCAAAGCTTTATCATAAGGTTAATTGTTTGAAATCGTTGGATATTTCTTTAAAGTGCGAAGGGTTGTAACTTTAATCCTAAATTTCAGTTCAAAGTTGTAAATATATTTATTTGTCAATTTCTTCAAATTGATAAATAAATTAAAAATAAATCAAAGAGGCATGTGGGGTAAACTAAAGGAAATACTGTCAAAGGAATACCATTAGCGGTTGAATGGTTTTTACTCATGGTTTTAATAAAGGCAAAAAATATATAAGGAAAAGACGATTATTGTACAAAGTGTGCATGCATAAGGGTGGTGAATGAATAAATTTCTCTAAGGAATATCTGCATGGACGAACTCTATTCTTAATTGATAAATCTGAATCTACGATGCACCCATGGATATAATGATCTGACGATGATGAATCTCTGGTTTGATCGACTGACAAAATCATGAAGAACTGGTGCGAGTGTACTGAAGAAAATGAATAAATTTGGTGGCCTGCAAGGTATGTTGTGTGGAAACTATTGGATCCAGTATGAAAATTGATGAAACGTGGTCCGCAGTAGATCTGAGGGTTGAAGCCTTCAGTGAGGGGGTTGTAGCTCCCTTCCAGTGGTAGATGGTAAACGAGAGTAGGGGGTTGTAGCTCCCTTCCAGGAGAGGCTGGTAAACGAGAGAAGGTTGTAGCCTTCTGCAAGTGGGTGCCTGCATGTTGGTATGAGTCTGCACCAGCATAAAATTGTAAAAAATTTTCTTTATAATAAATATTGAAGACTGAGATAACAGCAGCGGTGGTTTTCTCCCAAATTGGGTTTCCACCTTATATAATGGTGTTCATATGTATTGCTTATGATTGATGGTTTTTTCTATTATTTTTGTTCATGCTTACTGCATAACATCTGATGAATGAATGATGCAATGATCTAAGTAAAGACATAATAAGATCTCTGAACATACAATTTGGATTCAGTAAAGTAGCATATGGTTTCAAGAAAGAAAAATTAAAAGTTATCAGTCAGCTCTAAATACGGATTCACCCCCCCCCCCTCTCAGTATTTTTCCCAACAATTGGAATCAGAGCAGGTCCTTCCGAAAATCTTAGCCGCTAGAATGAAGATCAAGCAAGATGAGCAATCAAGATGGAACAGCATCTATCAGGCGTCCGATATTTAACGGAAACAATTTAATATTCTGGAAAACAAGGATGAGATCCTATCTTTAGTCTCTGGGAGTAGATGTATGGGTAATTGTTGAAGGAGGATATCAATATCCAGCTGCAGTACCAACAGATTCGACGGAAAGAAAGAATTATAAAACCAATGCAAAGGCGGTCAATTCTCTATTGGGAAGTCTGACTGAATCAGAATTTGTCAAAGTCATGCAGCTGAATACAACAAAGGCAATATGGGACAAAATCATTCTAAGCTATGAAGGTGATGCAAAGGTAAAAAGTGTTAAACTCCAAACTCTCAGAATTCAATATGAGAATCTAAAAATGGATAATGAGGAAAGCATTGCAAAATTCTTTTTACGTCTTGATGATATTGTAAATCGTATGAGAAATATGGGAGAAACAATAACCGAATTTACTCTGGTTGAGAAAATTTTAAGATCTCCAACGACAAAATTTGAGTCAAAAGTTTCTGCTCTTGAAGAAAAGCAGGATCTTCAAAATCTTACTGTGGTGCAACTTCATGGCATACTAACTGCATATGAAATGAGAAGAGGAGGACCATCTGAAGTCAAAGAAGCAGTCTTTAGAACTTCTACAAAAGGGAAGGAAGTATAA
This sequence comes from Pinus albicaulis, assembly GCA_034641835.2. NCBI lineage: Eukaryota > Viridiplantae > Streptophyta > Pinopsida > Pinales > Pinaceae > Pinus > Pinus albicaulis. Next base: position 442,739,208 of record CM076577.1, on the reverse strand, counting down.
AAAACAGAAGGATCGGGATATATCTTAGAAGAAGATGAGATAAACTTTGTAAAGAAACTTCAACTTGGCACAGGATGGTTCAGAGGTAAGCTTGCTTTCAAATGTTTTGATTGTGGAAGAGTTGGTCATTATGCTGCTAAGTGTCCTCATAAAGAAACACATAAAAGGGGGAAGGAAGTAGTAAGAAGGAATAAGAATCATTATAGCACTAGAAAAAGTTACTATACTCATGAAGACAGTGATGGGTTATCTGATAGTGAGGAAGAATGTGAACAAGATCTTAGACTTCTCATGGCATTTGAAAAAGAATCTAGAGAAGAAAAGGATACTTTTGTGGATGCTCTAGAAGACAATGATTTTCTTGATGAAAAAAATCAACTCAAAATTTGCTTAGAAGAGAGTAAAATAATCATAGAAACTCTGAAAAATCAGCTTGAAGAAAAAGAGAAACACAATGAGAAATTAGAATGTGAAGTAGTAGGTCTAAGAAAAGAACTTGAGAAAGTAAAGACTCTGAAACTTAGATTTGCTAAAGGATATGAAACCTTAGATGAGATTATCAAGGTACAACGTTCTCCCCTTATAAAGATAGGTCTTGGATATATCGGAGAATATTCTCAGGCTTCAGTACCAAATTATCTAAAAGTAGCTACTGCTGGTATACAACATGCTGCCACTCAGTAAGGGAATAAAGAATCTTTGCAGGTAAAGCATGATCATCTCAATTCAAAGAACACTAACAGGAATATTTTTCAAAGAAACACCAATCAATAGGTAAATTCAAGAAGGAGATTTTATGATCGTAGAAATTTCTTCTTCAATGGACAATGTTTCTCATGTCACAATTTTGGTCATAAAGTTGTTCAATGTGTAGCATATAAAACCATCATGACAAGAGAAGCAAGAAAGAAAAGGATTGATATTGAAACAAAGAAGAATACTTATAACAACTTTTCTCCTCTTCAAAATGAAGTTGAATGTGCTTATTGCAATAAATTTGGCCATGAAGAATCTAAATGCAGGAGCAAAGTTCAGCCAAAAGAACATGTTCCTTCAAGCTCCAAAGTATGGAAAAAGAAGGAATTACAGGTTGAAAATTGTGGCATAGCGTTATTTGCAGAAGATGAAGAAAACCAATGGTACATTGATAGTGGATACTCAAGACACATGACAGGTGACAAAAACAAACTTCTAGCATATAGTGCCTTAGAAAAAGAAAATAATGTTACATTTGGAAATGATACTCCTGCGGTCATTAAGGGAAAAGGGTCTGTTTTTCTAAAAGAAAAGGTGAAAGCTAATGAATTCATGTATGTGGATGGATTAAAGCATAACCTGTTAAGTGTAAGTCAAATGTGTGATCAAGGAACTGAAGTTGTCTTTAGTTCAAAAGAATGTGTGGTACGTGATCTTGATACAGGTAAAACAATTATAAAAGGAAAAAGGACTCCAAGCAACTTGTCTATATTGAATAACTGCAAAGAAAAATGTTACTTGAGTAAATCTTCAGAAAAATGGCTATGGCATAGAAGGTTGGGGCATCTGAGCTTCTCTCAAATCAACAAATCAAGCAGACTTAAAGCTGTTCGTGATCTTCCCAATATTACTCTACCTGAAAATATCATATGCAAATCTTGCCAATTCGGTAAGAAAACCAGAGTACAATTTAATGCCAAGGAAGGATCATCAAGTAAACCTCTTGAACTCATTCATACTGACATATGTGGACCTGTGAGGAAAAATTCACCACGTGGTGAACAATACTATATCTTATTTATTGATGATTTCTCTAGAATGTGTTGGATTGGGTTGATTAAACACAAAGATGAAGCATTTGAGAAATTTCAGATCTTCAAAGCACCGGTTGAAAATGAATTAGATCTAGAAATCAAGTGTCTTAGATCTGATCGAGGAGGATAATGTACATCAGATGAATTCCTTGAATTTTGTGAACAACGTGGCATAAAAAGACAGTTTTCTATAGCTGGCACTCCACAAAAAAATGGCGTAGTAGAAAGAATGAATAGAACCGTTCAACAAATGGCTAGAGCTATGCTTGATGATTCCATAACACCTGACACATTTTGGGGAGAAGCAGCACATACAGTGGTAAATATTCTTAACAAGGCACATGTTCGTGTAAATAGTGATAAAACTCCATATGAACTCTGGTATGGTAATCCTCCCACTGTGAAGCATTTTAGAGTTTTTGGAAGAAATTTTTTTATCAAAAATAATGATGAAAAACTTGGCAAGTTTGAACCCAGAGCAGATGAAGGAATACTTCTTGGTTACTCCTCTAGGAGTAGAGCATATAAATGTTACAATAAAAGACTTCGGAAGATTGTTGAATGTATTGATGTTGTTATTGATGAGTCTCCTACAACTCCAAAAGAAGAAAAACAAACAACAGATGAAGACGATGATGACATATATCCTTCTACATCAAATAGGAATGATATAGACAGTGAACCCAATGAAGAACCCGAAGATGATTTATCTGAAAAAGCTCCATCCAGATATGTTCAAAAGAATCATCCAGAATCTCAAATCTTGGGAGAAAAGGGATCAAGTGTACAAACAAGAAGGACTCTTGTGGGATCTTCTAGAAATCTGGCATTTTTGTCCACTATTGAACCTCACAATGTCAGTCAAGCTAGCAAAGATGAATGTTGGATTCAAGCCATGAATGAAGAGCTTGATCAAATTGAAAAGAATCACACTTGGGAATTATTACCAAGACCTCATGACAAAAATGTCATTGGAACTAAATGGATATTCAAAAACAAGTTAAATGAGAATGGGGATGTTATAAGAAATAAATCTAGACTTGTTTGCAAAGGGTATGCTCAACAAGAAGGTATGGACTTTGAAGAAACGTTTTCTCTTGTAGCTAGACTTGAAGCCATAAGAATTTTTCTTTCTTTTTCAAGCTTCCAACAAATCAAAGTTTATCAAATGGATGTTAAATCTGCTTTTCTCAATGGTGATCTAGAAGAAGAAGTTTATATAGAACAACCAGAAGGATTCATTTTGGGAAATGATGAAAAACTTGTTTGTAGACTTAAAAAGGCCCTATATGGTCTCAAACAAGCTCCAAGGGCATGGTACTATTGTCTTGACAAATATCTTCATCAACAAGGATTTTCAAAAGGGTCTGCTGATAGCAACTTATACACAAAAGCTGAAAATGACAAACTATTGATTGTGGTTGTATATGTTGATGATATCATTTTTGGAAGTAATGAAGAGTCTATGAGTCAGAAATTTGCTTCTGATATGCAGCAAGAATTTGAAATGTCTTTACTTGGGGAACTAAAATTCTTTCTTGGCTTGCAAGTGCAACAAGCAACAGATGGCATATTCTTATCACAAGCAAAATACCTCAAGCAAATCCTGAAGAAGTATGGCATGGAAGATTGCAAACTTGTAAGTACACCAATGATAACCGGATGTAATCTCAGTTCTAATGATGATTCCCCCACAGTGAATCAACCAGAATACAGATCTATGATAGGAAGTCTACTTTATCTCACTGGGACAAGACCAGAAATTATGCATGCAGTTGGGATTGTTGGACGATTCCAAGCTAATCCAAAAGAGTCTCACCTTTAGGCTGTGAAAAGAATATTCAAATATCTACAAGGAACTCAAGACTTTGGACTATGGTATCCAAAGAATTCTGATCTTACTCTTCATGCATACACTGATGCAGATTGGGCTGGAAATGTTGATGATCGGAAAAGCACTAGTGGTGGTGCATTCTATATGGGGCCCCGGTTAGTATCTTGGTTTAGTAAGAAGCAAAGCTCCATTGCCTTATCTACAGCAAAAGAAGAATATGTGGCTGCCGCATCATGTTGCACTCAACTTCTCTGGATGATGCAAACCTTACAAGACTTTCAAATCAAATGTTCACCTCCTATATCCATTATGTGTGATAACACAAGTGCCATCAGTATCTCAAAGAATCCTGTTATGCATTCCAAGACCAAGAAAATTCCCATCAAGTATCACTTCTTACATGAACAAGTGCTTGAAAAAAAGGTGAAGTTGGAATATGTGCCCTCCAAAGAACAAGTTGCTGATATATTTATCAAACCTTTACCTAGGGAAGCGTTCTAATATCTCAGACAGAAGCTAGGAGTAGTCTCTGCCATGCAGAAGATCAGATCTGCTTAAATTTAGAAGATTAAATTGGATATGCTCCCATTGAAAATATTCAGGATGCACAGGCTAAGGGGGAGCATTGGTCATGAGGAAAGGATGCATTATTGGCACTCTACTTGTTTTTCATGTTTGAGAACTTTTGATCTTGTTTGTATAAGTCATTTCTATTATTTCATTGAATATTATGTTTGAAGATGCAGCATGATCTCAAGGGGAGCATGGTATTGTCGGTACATTGATCAACCCTTTGCCATTGATGTCAAAGGGGGAGGAAAAGCAAAGAGGGGATTCTATAAGACAAACAGAGGAAGAGTATTGCCATCAACGCCAAAGGGGGAGATTGTTGGAAATGTTGTCATTGATGGCAAAGGAATTGGGAAAGAAGGAGCATCTGAAACAGTAGCAGAGAAGAACAGAGGAAGAGTGCATTTACAGAAAATAGTATCAGTCAAGGAACATAGACAAGCAGTGAATTGAAACAGAGTAGGAGACAAAGGCCATCGAATAAAAAAAAAGAAAATAAGAATAAGTGAATATTCTAGTAAATAGTAATTCATGTGTGAACATAATGTATGCATCCTGATGGAGGATAAAGGAAATCCTGTGTTTGATTGAGTTCTGGTGACACTCTGATGGGTGGAGAATACCAAGAGTATTTGGGTATTGATTGGTTCAATTCTCGTAACAGAATGCCCTGAAACTCTGTGTGAAGTCCTGTTGGGAGAGTGAGCCACGGACGTGCTCTGTGTGTGCAGGGCACATAAGCTCTATCAGTCAAAGTAATAGTGCGATGAGCATATGGTAGACAATACAAAGAACGGTGTCCCTGTTGAATGCAAAAGAACCGAGTTGAATAGTCCATAAGGATTTCATCGGAGCTGTATAATAGTATTATGGTTATATGAATTGATAACGCAGAGGAAGAATAATTAAAACAAAGTTATTCTTTCGTGAAGAAACGTAGCAATGACGGAATAAGGATGGATGGAACCTTGAGTGAAGGGCAGAACCATGAAGGAGGAACAGTACAAGCGGTTTCCGGTTTTCATCACACTGCTTTCGACGGGCAAGCGGTATTCAAGAGGTGGGGAGCGATTCCATAGAACGGGTGACATGCGTCCCTGTACAATTTCACAAAATCACTTACCATTGCACGCCATCGCGCGTTATCGTTCGACCCAGGATGCCCAACGATATTGATATATACCATTAATCTGGGAAGATGCCATCGGATGGTGGCTTTCTTCGGAAGGTGCACAAAGGATAACACAAGTACGGTGCGCCATCGCGCGTTATAGTTTGACCCAGGATGCCCAGCGATATTGTTGTGTGCCGTTGATCTGAAGGGAAGCCACTGGACGGTGGTCATATGAGGAAGATGCACGAAGATTAACCAAAGTACGGTGGGCCATCGCACGTTAACGTTCGACATCGGAGGTCGAGCGATATGCATATATGCCGTTGATCTAGAAGCCTTCTATCTAATGGTGATCGAACGTTGGACTTGCGCGAAGTTTACTTATGGTACCATGTGCATATTTGATTGGCTATTGACTATATATGTGGGCCCGGGGTCAAAGGTTTATCATAAGGTTAATTTTTTGAAAGCGTTGGATATTTCTTTAAAGTGCGAAGGGTTGTAACTTTAATCCTAAAGTTCAGTTCAAAGTTGTAAATATATTTATTTGTCAATTTCTTCAAATTGATAAATAAATTAAAAAGAAATCAAAGAGGCACGTGGGGTAAACTAAAGGAAATACTTTCAAAGGAATACCATTAGCGCTTGAATGGTTTTTACTCATGGTTTTACTAAAGGTAAAAACTATATAAGGAAAAGATGATTATTGTACAAAGTGTGCATGCGTAAGGGTGGTGAATGAATAAATTTCTCTAAGGAATATCTGCATGGACGAACTCTGTTCTTAATTGATAAATCTGAATCTACGATGCACCCATGGATATAATGATCCGACGATGATGAATCTCTGGTTTGATCGACTGATGAAATCATGAAGAACTGGTGCGATTGTACTGAAGAAAATGAATAAATCTGGTGGCCTACAAGGTATGTTGTGTGGAAACTATTGGATCCAGTATGAAAATTGATGAAACGTGGTCCGCAGTACATCTGAGGGTTGAAGCCTTCAGTGAGGGGGTTGTAGCTCCCTTCCAGTCGTAGCTGGTAAACGAGAGCAGGGGGTTGTAGCTCCCTTCCAGGAGAGGCTGGTAAACGAGAGAAGGTTGTAGCCTTCTGCAGTTGGGTGCCTGTGTGATGGTATGAGTCTGCACCAACATATTTAAATTGTAAGAAGTTTTCTTTATAATAAATATTGAAGACTGAGATAACAACAGCGGTGGTTTTCTCCCGAATTGGGTTTCCACGTTATATACTGGTGTTCATATGTATTGCTTATGATTGATGGTTTTTTCTATTATTTCTGTTCATGCTTATTGCATAACATCTGATGAATGAATGATGCAATGATCTAAGTAAAGACATAATAAGATCTCTGGACATACAAGTTGGATTCAGTAAAGTAGCATATGGTTTCAAGAAATAAAAATTAAAAGTTCTCAGTCAGCTCTAAATACTGATTCACCCCCCCCCCCTCTCAGTATTTTTCCCAACACTGGGTGGGTTTGAATTTTGTTTATTTTCTCTGGGAAGAATCTGCAAAAATTTCGTTTTGGGAGCCTCAATATTCTTTTTGTTTTAACTTTGTTAGGTTGGAGCATTGCTTTTTGTAGTAGGCTCATTGGTTTTCTTGCTCCTAAGGTTATATTGGCTGTGAATTTCATTGATTGCGAATTCATAACCTTACTTATAATCAAAGGATTCACCGGATTCCACTTTGAACTATTGTAGCTCAAAAAGTTCTTGGTCCTCCCGAGTGAGGAAAATTGTATTGCTCTCATCTATCCCCATAACTATGTTGACGCCTTCCTCATCCTCAACATTGTTTTGTGAACTTTCTGCAAAGTTTTCTTGGAATGGGGGTCTTATGTTCTTATCCGGGGAGGGTTCTTTACCTTTCCTAGGATTGTTGTTTTTCCTGTAGTTGGGATTTCTGATTTGGGATTGATTATCACATTGTGGTTTCCTTTCAATGTGGTCTAGTCTCTCAACTACTTTTTCTAATGTTTTGTTGATAAAATCAAATTTACCATCTAAGTTTGAAGCTTCTTCTTTGATGGTAACCCTCCTCTCATTTCCTAGTCTGAATGTTTTGGCAAGGATGTTAATTTCTACACCAACAACATTCAGTTGCATCTGTTCTAGGGTATCTGCATCTCTCTCTCTAAGTTGGTAGGCCATGTATACATCAAAACAATCAGGGAATTTGAGCAGCACGGAATATGGAGTGGGCTTAAGGTATGCAGGAATAGAATTGTAAATATTGTTGTATCTGGTGAAAAAATCTTGGATAGACTCATTGGGGGCTCTCTTAACAGCATCAAACTCGGATAATTTTTGCATGGGATTCTTCTCATTTTCCCATTTATTTAGGAAATCTTGGTGAAATGCAGCTAAGTCTGCTATACTACTAGCACCTAAATTTCTAAACCATGTTTTGACTTCTCCAATTAAGCTTTGTGCAAACAACCTCATTCTGACATCAGACTCATCTATCTCATAAATTTCCCAAAAATCATTCATTATGGTGATATGTTGTTGTGCAGTAATTTGTGAACAATTGTCAAATAATGGGATATCCTTTTGATAATTTTGGGGGATGTCATGAATATTTTGAGGTAAGACCAAGGGAGCATATCTGGCTGCCATGGCTTGGATTTTTGCTAAACTGGGAGGTATAGTAATAGTGGCAGGGATAGTGTTGGTTATAACAGTAGATGTGCTAAAATTTGTACTTGAAGAGCTTGGAAAAGAGGATGAAAAATGAGTGGTATGAGTAGGAAATACAGATGAAGTGCTTATCAAGCTAGTGGGTATAGTGGTAGTGGATGTAGTGGACTAAGTAAATGATGGAAATACTACTTTGGGTTGCAAAGGTAGCTTAGGGATAAATGGTTCTGTGTATGAACTAGCGGTGGATTGAGGATATGATGAATATATGATCCTATGTTGCAGAGGCAACTTAGGACTTACAGGCTCTTGAAGTGAACTGATAGTAGAATCTGTAAATGAATTGGCAGCATACAGAGTACAATTTGATGCTGGAAAGACTGTGGTGTATAGTTGGGAAACTGGAGGTTTGAATTGAGACAAAAAATTGGCTAACTTAATAGCTTCTTCAACTTATTTTATCCTTGTTACATTTACCCTTTCTACTAGACTTTGACTTTCAGTTTTGTCTGATTTTATAGGTTCTGAAACAATTTTCTGTTTCTCATTCACAAAAGAAGTAAAAACATGATCTAAAACAGTTTCCTTTAAATCAGTTTCAGACTTGGTTCTAAATAGTGATTTTTCAAACTTCAAATCAAATTCAATGTCTGATAAGCTTACTAATTCTTTGCGTAAGCAATCAGATCTTTTCAGGGGTACGTCAGTTTTTGAACTAACAATTTTTTTTCTTTTTTCCTATCTGGTCTGGATTGTTTTCTATATCTGCAGGGTTAGGATCAGGGTTGGATCTAGTATAATAGACTTTCTTTGGAGCCAGAATGATTATTGTGTAAATACCCACAACCTTTAAACTTAATCTTAAAGTAGAAAATATATGTTTAAAAATATTTCTCCAAGATTAAACTTAAAACTGGAGAGTGGTTAGTTCCCTAGTATGGTCGCCAGTATGTTATCACCCTAGTAATTCTTAGGTCATGGGATTTTGATTTATAGTTAAAGAAAACCAGGGGTAACCAAGAACATCTTTTAGAATTCAGGATGTAGCCTTCCTGAGTTCTGGAGAGGGATCTCTCCTTAAGATTTAGCTTTGTTTTGTAATGGATTTTAGGCTAGCTATGAGTGGGCAATTTGGTTTGATTTTTTGAATGTTGGTAGGAATATGACTACAAGGAAAACCATAGAAAGATCTACCTAACCATTGGGCAATGGAGTCAAATTTGTAGTAAACAAGACTAGAAAACTAAGGTCAAAAGAAAAATATACTAAGGACAAGATAGATGATCTTCAGAGGGTTTAAAAAAGGCTATTTTGATGAAGTGGTATGATCTGGACTAAGGGAAATTAAGAATCCTTAGATCACAGAAAAGGAAGAGGGAAATTGAGGTCAAACGAGACTAAAGAGCAATTAAGAATTCTAAAGTCTGGAAATCAGCAAAAAACACAAATATGAAAACTAGTAAAAACAGAGAGCTTTTTACACTGATTCTGTAATACCTTTCCTAGTTATTCATTTAAGATGGAAAATAACAAAAGATGTATGAATGAAACTTAAAGAAATAAACAATGAAAACTGGAAGATACAATACTCATCTGATCAGCATGAGGATCATTAGTTATGATGTCTATTTTCTTTGGTTTCCAGCCTACTGGTTCAACTTAACTCACATAAAATCCCAATGTTTCAACCAAAAATTCTATAGTAGTCATGATAATTTTATTCCACCCCAAATACTTCGAAAAATGAAGTATTTATACAAATAAATTTCTTACAAAATATCTCAAAAGTTTGAGAGAATATCTCAAGAAAAAATAGGAATTATTACATAAGAAGAGGGACAGCTGCAAAACAGTTTGCAAGTTGTCCACTTTTACAAGAAAAATAGAACAGTTTATCTACTCAAACTGTTTTTTTGTTTAGCTGGAAGTATTGTTGGCAATTGGGACATTATCTTGTGGAAGATAACTTTAGTATACACTTCCTCTTTCACATTTTGTTTTGATACTCTTTAACTCTGTTTTTCACTGTTTGACTGCAGTAGATGAGAAATAACCAGCAGTGACTTTGTTTTCACTGATACACTTTGACAACTGATACTCTTTGACATTGATTTTTCACCCTGGGGTAACAATAAAATTTGGCTTCTTCTTGTGATTTTCTTGCTCTTTGTCTGTCAAATTCACATCATATCTATGAATTCTTGCCACTGTTCAGCAGTGGGAATCTTCATATTCTTCAGCTTTCTATAATTTTCATCAGCTTCTGTATACTTTGAAAATTTTGGTTTCACTATGAACATGTGCTTGATTTCATTCTGTAGAAGAAAAAATTCTCAAAATATTGCAAAACTACTTTACCACTTGGAGATCCTTGTGGAAAAGGTTTTTTCACTTGCTCTTTAGCATAGGCTCTGATTTTCTGGTCATATTCCTTCTGTGGCATCAATTTTTCATTTAAAGCATGAATATCTGGTAGGCCTGCTTCTTGCAGTAGGTCATATTTGGTCTTGAATTTAGCAATTGATATATTCATAGTATCACACTTTTCTTCCATATTATTCATAATGTTTCTTTTAGTGAGGACTTTTCTGATTTGAAGGATGGCCTCTGTTCTGTGAGCAATTTTCAACTCTTCTAATTCTTCCCTATTTTTGCTGTTCAGAAATTATATGAGTTGGACTGCTTGTGGTGGCTTATTTCCAAGTTCCTTCTTTGTTTTATCAATTTATGCAATGGTAGCTTGTAACAAATATTTCTACTCATAAATGATCTGAATTGAAGTCCACTGTGAGTGAATGTCTTCAATGATATTGGTCCATAAATAATTTTTTATATAGGCAACCTAATCAGCAAGATTTACTTATTTTTGTAAAATCAACACCCTTTCTTCTACAAATTTTACTCTTTGCTCATGACCCTTTGAAGTTATCACAACATCTTTATAGGACGATTCCAAGTTTTGATTTGCTTTTTAAATTTTTTAATCTCATCATTCTTCAAATTCATTTCCTTTATAGCTTTTACCAAATATGTGGCTCCTGTTTCTGTCACTGTTTGTACCTGTGTATTTGTAGATGCAGCAGCAGAAACATCTTTTGATGAAATTGACACTGAAGTTGACAATTTCCCTTTTGGTGCCAGATGTTCTGTTAAGGTAGATGGTACAACAGTACTTACTACTGGAATGACTATGGGAATGACTTCTTTAACTTTTTTCAAAGCTTCATTTTCCTTCATTAAAGCTTCAGTTTGGTTTTCCATTTCTCTAAGTTGAGCAGTCACCTTTAAAACCAACTGACTTAATTCATGATTTTCAGTCTTCTGTTGAAGGATCTCTTTGGCTTGGGGATGCTCACTCTGAGGCAATTTGAGTTGCCTCCTGAGAGCAGCAATATCTTCATTCTTCTGTTTGATCAAAGCCTTTGCAATTTCAATATTAGCTGGGTCAGATCCAACTTCAATTACCAAGTCCTCTAATGCTTTGATTCTCAATTCTTTAGCATGCAAATATACTTTGTCCAATTTCATTTGTGTCTGCAGATTTGACACAGTTTTTTGAAGCTTACAAGCACTCATTTTTTTATTGACCACTTTTGAATATAACATCTTTGTAGTGCTTATATGGAAATATATTTCGTCTAATTCATGAATAGCATCTGCATCTACCTCCAAATCTGTCTTTGAATAATCTGCTACTATCTTAAGATCAGCCATTGTAGGCTTCAAGAATGACATTATCAATTTGTTGGAAGAATAATCAAAAGCAGTGAGAAGTCTATCCTTATTTCCAGGTATCTCTTTGAGAAATTTGGAATAGACTTCATTTTTTATTTCTTTATTCTTCTCCCTGATTTTCTTGAATTTTATTTGAATGTCTAATTCTCTATTATCAGTTGCTTTTGAGGAAGAAGGAAATTCTACATTAGTTTGTTTTTCAATCATAATTGTGTCTATATCCTGTGCTTCAATTTGGACCCTTTGAAGTTCCTTTAGTGTCTCATTTACTATTAATGTTGCCTCATCATCAGTCTGATGGTCATTATTATCATCAATCTCTATTGCCTTATCCTTTTCTTCGGCAGTCAATTTATTTTTCTTGCTATAAGGAATTCTGAATTTCTTGTCTAAAATAGCTTTTGCTGTATAGCTATCCTCTTCTCTGCTTCTTTTGTGTGAAACCTATGTTTCTTTATCAATTGTAACAACCTGTTTTTCCTGTACATTACCTTCCTGCATACTCTGTGTATCATCATCAATCAGAGTATGTGCCTCCCACTCAATCTGATTGGCAAATTTCTCAATCTGTGGTTTGGAATCATGTAAGAAGGGAGTCAAATTAAATTTTACTCTAATAATGCTCAAAACACCCTAAGGGTCATATTTCCACATGAAGCTGTATTGGAATTTGTACTCTTTTAATTTGATATTTATTTCATTCATATCTTCTCTATTGTTGACAATAAATGGACCAATCTGATTCTTGAGTTTAAATTGGGTCTTTTTCTTGGAGGCCATGAAATTCACTTCATCTGCATTTAAACTTTGCCTTAAATATTCTAAGGCAAAAATTCTAGTAATCAGACTCTGAGTAGGGTTTTAGGATGACAGAAAAGGTTTATACTGTGCATAAGGCTTGAAAAAGAGTTTCTAAAGTTTTCAGATTAGTCTAACTCTTGGAAATTGCTTTAGAATGGATAAAAACTCTTTAAAACTAAAACCGTGGATTCTGGGAGAAATTTGACAGGGTTTCCCCTGTATTTTGAAGGTTTATAGACTTCCCAGATGGATTATTTGGGTTTTTTTCAGTACAAGTAGTCTAATTGTTTTATTTTTCCTTTGAATTTGAAGATTTTACAAGTCAGATTGATGAAAAATACCTTTGATAGGTATGGTTGCGGTCGAGGAATGGTTGCAGGTCTGTGAGAGTCTTCAATTGGGTTGCATTTGCTTGACCGAAGACTTGGAGATTGTCCAGGGACAAATTTCAGCACCAAAATGATTTACAGGTTCAGAAAAGGCTCGACAATGGCGTTTCCAGGCTTTGCAATGGGTATCAAAGGGTTCTCTATATGGTGAATGCATGAAATATAATGAAAACCGTTAAAAACCTAAGGCAAAACCTTAAGTTTTATCAAAATTCAATTACATTTATTGCAGGAAGGATATTAATGGCGGAAGCGGTTTTATTATGGAGCTGGTGGTTTTCGCGTAGCATTGGGGTGGTAAGTTGTATTTACCTTTTGGCACACGATCGAATGAAAAGGGGACACGTAGACAGTGGGCGGTATTAAGAAACAACTTTTATCACGCGATTTTTTTAAAACTTGGGTCGATTACTTTATTTGCGCGATATGGGATCTGCATCGTCGGATCTGACTCCATGATGCGAACGGTCAGGATTTGATGCAAATTTGCGGGGTAAGTGCAATGGGGCTAGGGCTTATAATATTAGTCGTTGATCTGATAAGTGGATATCTACGGTTGTAAATTAACCCGATGAGAATGGTGGGGACGGGGGAAATATTTTATCGGGTTTATTTTAAACTGTCAGATTAAATGGATTCAAATATCGAACACTTATTACTCATCACGGTGGTGAAAGGTTGGACATGAAGTCAATTGATCGCGTTACACACGGATCGTTGGATTGTAAATGGGATGGTGATCGGACGGTTGGGGTTCAATGTGATAGGGAATGATGGGAGCCTAGGGATAGGATTATCGTGTACATTTTAAATCATTAGATCTAAGAGCTATAGAAGATCAGATGGTTGAAATTGATTCCAATGGAACTGCAGATATGGGAAGGTTTATATATAAAATGGCTTTATATATTGAATAAATTGGATGGGGAGGGGTTTAAAAAGGGTTTAACCAAGGTAAAAACTATTGTAAAGGAACATTTATCGGGAAAATGGAAAATGTTAAGTTTTTAACCTTGGGGTTAAGGGTAATTGGGAAAGGGGATGTATTAAACAGGGGGATGGGTTTTGCGAAGTTTGGTTTAAATTAAACTTCAGGAATTTTTGTTTTTGTTTTAAAAATATATGAAACATGTTTAATGATTTTTTGTGTATTTTTATTATATAGTTAATTAAACCAAATGAGTTTAATAACCATAGGGGGCGGGATATTTGAATAATGATATTTTTAGCCAAAGGGGGTTTATTTTTGGTATTATTAATATATATAGGGATAATAAACTTTGGCTAAAAGTTATAATAATGATTTTTGGGGGCTATTTAATAAAAAGGGAGTTATATTAATATGAGAAGGTTATTTTCTAGGGAATTATTAAATAAGTTAGAGTTAATATGACAAGGGGAAAATGTATACTCAAAACACATTAATATAACGAAGGAAAGTGAAGTTTAAAGACAAGTTTACATTATAATAACTTCATCACTTCAACTTAGGATAAAATGTTATTTTGAGGGTTTTATGCTTTCATGAAATGTGGGAAATTAATCAAATGGGAATTAGAGTATCATTAAGTAAAAATGAGGTTTTTACTTATGATTTTTCATAGAAATGAATGCATGAATGGAAAATGATGTGATTTGTGGGATTAATATAGACATTTAATGCTTTCAACTAATCATCCATAGAGCCTTGGGTCTGGTCCCAAAAAAAGTCAGGAAACGCCTGGAGCCTTTCTGACTGATAGTTTAGAATGATAAATGGCTATGGGGAAGGGAAGTTAGTTATTTGTAGCCCTGGTGAATAATTATTACAATGATGATTCTCTTCTTCTTCTACCTACCCAATTTAACTTCTAACATTTTTTCTTCCATTTTGATTAGGTGCATTTGAGCTAGCAACCTTTACAACATTTATTCTTTCTGAAAGCAATAAAACTATTTAATTCTACACTTATTTCATCCATGAATCCATATTAAACTTTTGGATTCACTTATTCTCTATCTAACTACTGAATTGTCATGATTAAATTGTATGACAATTCTTTATTCTCTATCTACAACAAGTGAAATTGAAACATGACAAGTCAAGATTAAATTGTTTAACTCACCATGGATTATGGCATTTATTGACACTATGCCATAATCAACTGTAAAAGGTAAAAGTAGTGGCATTTAGATTTGCACACTTTCATGTTTTATTCATCTTTTTCTTTTGGGGTCTATTATTTTTTCCAAGTCCTTTGATTGTTCTTTTAGGACTTTTTACCTTCTTTTTGAATTTTTTGATTTTTTGATTTTTATTTTTTACAAAATATGGGAATACAACTTGTAGAAGGAAAAGTATGTACATATTTACAAGATTACCATTAGTCAAGTAAAAATTATGAATCCTATATTTATAGGTCACTAACATGATACACCATTACAAAAAGATATAAAGTCTAAAAACAATACAAATTTGATTGATTATCCTTAAACATTTAACTAATACGAGATCTAAGATTTAAAATATAACATTAACGTTTTTTTAATATTTTTTGTTGGTTAACCCTCGGGGAAGTTTGAAATTGAAATTTTACAGAGCATAACACTTCATTGTCAAGATAATCACCAATTAAACTACCCTATATGAAAAACATTAACAATAAAAACAAACTAACAAAAACATATACATTATATTTTGCATATATTTTTTAAATTAATTTAATTTTATACATTTCATTTTTTATAACATATTCAAATTAATTATAAAAATATGACAAATCACACCTCAAAATCAACATATTATTATTTTTCAATATTTATATTACCATTAACATGTTATGAGGGAACATTAACTTGCATTCACGCTTAAGCCAACGAGTATTCAACTTCTATTTTTTTCCACTTAAACTACTTGTAAATTTCATAAAAGCTTCATTTAGTCAATGCAGCTTAAAATTAGTCTTTCACAATATATTTTTATTAAAAAATAACAAAAAAAATAAAACCCCAATACCAAGTTATATTGGCAAAATAAAACCACGGAATAATAATTAGGTTAATATAATCAAAACAATTCTAAATAATAAAAGAAAATTTCTCTATTAAATATTAAAAATGATATATTAATTTGGTATTTGGTTTGACCATATCTTAAAATAAGAAAAGCTTCGTTAAATATGAGACCATTGTAAATTTATATTAATATAAAAAAACCCTCAAAATTAGTAAATCTATATTAAAATAACAATAGATATGCACTCGAGAGCCACCAAGACACGCTCTACCAATTCTATAAAAACTGCAGAATAGAGGGCACCCACGATTTCATCTTCGGGAACGCAGCAACCCTGTTACACAAATGTTCGATTCTTCACAGACTTTCTTTTGCATAATATATTGATAGAATTGAGATTATGACATTATGCATATATACTTTTGCCTCCTATATTGAAGCATTTCCTTACCATTATCTTCCTTGATTTTTGACATTATGCATATATACTTTTGCCTCCTATATTTAAGCATTTCCTTACCATTATCTTCCTTGATTTTTGACATTATGCATATATACTTTTGCCTCCTATATTTATGCATTTCCTTACCATTATCTTCATTGATTTTCTCAGTAATTTTATAGCCTCTTTTACTAAGGAAGTAAAAATATTGGAAAATGAATTGTGAGGTTTCGTGATATTTTAGTTTACAAGAAAATCAGTTTTGGTAAAACCCATATTCACACTCATTGTTGTTTGCTGTTTAGATGCTTTATTGTCAAGTCAAGAGACTTTATCGTCATGAATTCAGATGTCCTTTTCAAACCATGAAGCATTTTAGTTGCCGTGTATTATATATCAAATCGCATGGTAGAGTTGTGGATTCTACTTCACTCGTACACATAGTAAAGGTTTAACTTTGACATGCATTTGAATTCAAGTACCCGTGTTGGAGAATTGCCTCGTGTTATTCTTAGATTCTATGTAACTTATGATCACTTGGTTTAGTTAAAGAAATAGAGAAATTCCAATGAATTATTGTATTTTAAAGAATTAAATATTGATTATGAAATGCTTTTTTTTGGATGAATCACATCATAAAATTATGGTTAATATGGATCACAAAAGTTAGAGATCAAATATATAAATATTGTTAGCAGGTGGAGTTTCATGGTGCTTCTCGTGCCTCAAGATTGAAATTATTTATGCATATTTTCTAGTCAAATTATTTACTTTGAAATTAAAGGTTAAATTATTAAATTGAGAAACATAATTAATCTCTCATTTTTAAATTTATTTGAGGTTAGTTTGGAAACTATAGATGCAGTGATGATGAGCGACATCCAATAGAGTATGGTGCCAGATATTATGTTAACCAGTTTAGAAAACAACCATATGAACTCTAACGTTTAAAGATTTTCTATCAACTCTCTGAATTTTTCTTCCCATGCTTGTAGTTTAGTTATTTTTATATTAATTGAGAATTTCATATGTTATTCTTAGTCTCAAACTCAACTTGCCCTTGGTAATGCTCTAGTCTCCAAATATTTGTTTATTGCTTCTGGCCCATTAGAAATACGTGGAAAACTTAGCACTTGATTGAAGGATGTATCAAGTATACCATGATTGAAAAAAAATAAAATCACATGTCGCATTTGAAATCATCCCGCCAAGCTTTTCTTATTCATAACTTATTCATAAAAAAATTCTCAGAAATATGTCTCTTCATAATATACACCTGATTGGTGTTGGAGTTGAGAAACCATCTATATGTTGTTCACACAGCAAGTTGTGTTAATTTTATTATAATCGTGTATTTCCATCCAGTTTCTTTTTCGCAATTTTGTGGAAAACTTGAAGTTAATGGAAACTTTGTATGGAGAAGAGGACTTTATTTCAACTTCTCCGCCCATTTTGAAATTTCTATTGACTAAAGTATATCCTATTCTAGTTTCTCAAAAAATTTAATAGCAATTGCCCCTAAAGGTTCAAAGATACACCAAAGGAATAGAAAAGTTGGGAAGATTGTCTCTCCATAGGGTATTTGATTTCATATTCTGGAACGTGGAAGCCTTGCTCCACAACTGTTCGATTCTTGTACACCCTCATCAACTCAAATCAAAATTCAGTGAGAACGAACCCGTAACAATGCAAGGTCGGATGGACCCTGCTCAATCCATAAGGTTGGTCTTCCAACACTACAATGTCAATGGGACCAAAGAATACAAAAAGGATTTCAGTTCTAATCCAAGTGTTCACTCAACATATTTGGGTAGGTCGTGGAAGATGTATTCAAGGACAATTTTCTTGAACTGTTACTAGGGGAACTCATTAGGTCTGAGAGGTGGATGCCCTTGAATGGATCATTTCCTCTTGATACACTTTTATATGGAAATCTGGAAGAGTGTCATGGTATAATCATATTCTTGAGCTCATTGTAGAACTATATTCTGTTCAAAACCTCATATAGGGTCATGAATGGTTATCATCGGCCGATGGTACATAAACACTTAAATAAACACTTAGTGTTTATCATAACACTTTAGCATAGAACTGTTGTTTAGTTATTGTTTTTTTTAATTGTGTGTGACATTGTAGTTTTTATTGTTTAAAATATGTTTTTACCATATAATGTTGAATTTATAAATCTAAAAAATGTTTGAGTTGTATAAAAGAACCTTTATCAAATTTCAAACAAAATTAACCCATGTCTCCACTGAACTTTAACCAGAATTAATCCAAACTTCATTCTATATATTTAAATTTATAAAGTATATCACTACATACATAAATCCATCTATAATTTTACATTCTATGTGTATGTAATTTCACAACCGAGTCATTGAATAGATTTGTGGACTTTTTTTCCTGATATTCTTCTCTCATAAATCTTCAAAATTGCATTATTTTTGTGGTGTTTAATAAATTTGCATTGACAAATTTGTTTTTTGTTTTATAGATTTATTCCTCACGTCTAAGTAAGAAAATTTATTTACAACAAAATTGGATTAGTTGAATTTTCAACCAACGTGAAGGAAAAGAATGTAATTGATATTTTCTACTTCTTCTTCTATTTCCTTGAAACTATTTTTACATTTGATAAATACAAGAAAAGTGGTGTCAATTGTTTGATTGATGCACTCTCATTAATCAAATTTCAAATTATTCTCTAATTTTGCAATGAGTCAAGATCAACTCTAACATTTAGTGTTGTTATTGTGTTCTCTAGAGGCCTATGATTCAAATAACTTGCGGCAAGATGATATTCCCAAATCTTCTATTCCTTCGGTGTACCTTTGCACCTTTAGGAACAATTGCTAGTTGTAAAATGATAACTTATCTACATTAAAATAATCATGATATACATGTATGATGAACACTATAATTTTTATTTAACTTTATCTTCTAAATTTACTTATTTTTGTTTATTTTATTTATAGAGTAAATAAAATTACATTTGTAGATGCTTTAAGCATACTTGTGGTTGTTTTTATCCTAAAAAAAGAACTCTCAAAATCACAATTTTTTTAATTTTGAATGTTAAAAAATTAGAAATATAGACCATCAACACTATGGTCTTCTAAATTCAGTATAATTTTGGTTTTTTTTGGGAGAAATGAGTTGCGTGCTCCATCAAAAAGAATGTTTGATGTAACTAGTAAGGCACATATAATTGTTGCCGCATATATACAGAGCATAAATAACAAGAGAAAAACTCCTAGTATTAAATAAACCTATCAGTTTAAAATTGCAAATAAAGAGGTTATATGGTTTAATCATTCCCAAGGCTCAAGAAAATATTATAAGAGTTGGCCTTCTCTGTATTTTTCAGTTTTCTAGATGACTTGGTCCATTTCTAGTCCAACCTTCAAGGGGGTTTTCACTTAAGCATTTCCTGACATGTAAATATAATCAAAAGTTATGAAAGAGAAAGTTGTTTCCATGTGAATGATTTGTTCAAAAATAGGAATTAGACTGTAGTTCCTCAACATATATTTTCCTTTCTGTTAGGGTCCTATAATAATAGGGATCATAATTTTGAATTGGTTATGTTAAGCCTTGTAATATTGTACATACCTTTGCATTTCTGAAAATGTTTTCTGTTGGGTAGTGAAAAAGGTATGAAATTACTATATATTTTCTCATTCTTTTACTATGGACATACTCCTTTTTGCCTTGAGAATGTAACTTATTATAAGAATTATGATGGGATTGGAAAGATTTACGTTCATTGTAAAAAGATGACTAAAGGATGCTTTTTGTTGATAAAACAGGGATTAGACGAAGCGAAAAACTGTACCAAAGGCGAGGCTGAGATTAATGTAACTACTGATCCATCAGCGTTGAACCATATCTAGCCAAAGGCAAGGAGATCCGAACGAATTTCCAAGAAAAGCTAGGGGACAGCTCGGCCTCGGTCAAAGCAGACAAGTTGATAACTAAACAAAGGGGAGCGAATCCCTCAGGATCCTTCAATCCTGAGGGATCACTGTTCAAACTCATCTTACTCCTCGTCTTGTCCGTCAAGATTTGATATATAAAGCAATGTCCTTTAGTGATCAGAGAGTCAGTTGGTCGGAGACAGTTCTTATATTCAGACATTTCTCTGTAATACTATGTTTATTGACTCTCGGCTTTGAGAGAATAAGCTCTGTAATACTTTATGTTTAATTAATACTAAGCACGTGTTTCGTTTCGTTTCTTAAGATCTGAAGTAGCCCAGCAGTATTTCACTGGCGCTAAGGGCCCAGCTTTGGTGGAATTACTTTGCTTTTTGTATTCTTAACCTTTGTTTATTGTTGTGTGAAGTTGTGTTTACGGTTTATTTCGATTGCAGAGTTGATTGACCATTGATTCATTAACGAGTTGCATTACTATTTTATTCTTTGCAAGAAATACATCTGATGTTCATTTATTCTGCTATCGTTGTGAAGCTTTATTGTTCTGTATTCAACTCTAAGTTATTATTCTCTTAGTTTATGACTCTTTGTGATCGATTGATCTGTAGTATTGGTCAGCGATAGATTGAAGTTAGTTAAGATTGTAATTGCTGCTAAAATTATATTGTTGTTCCATTTCTAGTTCTTGCTTATTTCTGATTCATAGCTTTGCTTTAGCAGATAATTTGGTTAGAGTTGCTGTGTATGCGTAGGAGTTACAAGTTGTTGTTCCTTTTTAAGCCTTTGCAGTTCCTTTCAAGTTATCTTTATCAACAAGTAGTTCGAGTTTGATTTCATTTCGATTGTTTTAAGATCACCAAATGTAGAGGACAGAGGTTATTGCTTCCAAGTCCCCAGATTGGTTATCTTGCATCGATTTCTAAGGGAAAGAGTTATTGCTACTGTATCCCTGATCGATGTTTTTCAATTTGATTTAATTCAAGTTTTGGAGCATTTCCATTTGTAATTAGGATCCTTTACAAGCATTTGTTTATTCTTGTTCTGTACTACATCTTCACAGCATTACTCTTAGATAATTGCAGCCTCAGACAGAGTACACTCTTGAAATAAAAATTCGCTCCCGGATTGATGATTAATGTAAGCTAATTAGGTGTTTAAAAGATACCTTTTTATGCCTCGACATTTTGGCGTCGTTGCCAGGGAGAGTGTATGCCATTTTAAAGGAGTGATGCACAACTGATTTTCTTCTGCTTGTGAAGAATTGGGTATTAAAGACAGAAGGTAAGAACCTGTGCACTGGGAAAGAAACACACTTGCTCACAGCCTTCTTCACAGCAGAAGTAGGTAATATTCTTTCTTTGGGTAGGAATGAAGGTTTGTTTTCTTGAATGAATAGACCAGTTAAGAAAAAAAAAATTCCTCCTAAAATTGAAAACCTAAGGGGCCGATGACCCTTGGGTGCACAACTTTTATTGAAGAAATCCTTAAAAGAACTGAATATCAACCATCAGTAGGATTTAGAAGAAGTATTTCTAGACAACCTACTAGTTCCCTTCAGGCTACAAAGTCACCATCTGATGCCTTTGCTAAGATACACAGTCAGACAGAGGGAATTGAGCAAGAAATTGAGAATCCTTGCATAGTTTCCCCTCAAGAAGGGAACTCTAGTAATCTACGTGAAGGAGAAGGGGAAACAAGAGAAACAAGAGACCCAACATCTCCTATTGAAGTATTCCAAACAGTAAATAGTCTGGATAAAGGAAGTGCTGTTAAACTCAGTCAAAATCAAGGTCCTGAATTACCTCAAACAGTAGGACAACAAGGAATACTCATTATTTCAGACAAGGGGAGCGTTGTCAAAGCCATTCCTACCCCTACTAGTCAGCCTAGGAATTCCTTGGAGATCCCGGAAGGATATTGGCACATTTTTGACCAAATGGCCCAGAACCAAAATCAAAATCAGCAGACACCCCAACAAACCTCTACGTTGAAATATCCTATAGTAGATATTGCAGTCAATGCACCTATGAAGGCCATTCCCATTCAACATATTCCCACATTTCATGGCTTAAAATCAGAAGACCTAGATGCGTTTTTGTTTGAATTTGATGTGTTATGTAGGGGATATGATTATATCACCGATCCCCAAAAACTAAAACTATTCCCTTCTACATTAAAAGGGGCAGCCTTACGATGGTTTATGGGATTAGGTGGGGGTGTCATAACTGATTGGGATCATATGAAGGCTACGTTCTTAAAGAAATATCAAGACTATTGCAGGTCTCGGGAACTAAAGGATGAAATATTCCAAATGATAACAAAGCCAAATGAAACCTTGGAAGAATATGTGGAACGGTTTCAATACAATCTTCGAAGATCTCCCTATGCATCCTTACCCTTACCTGATAATGTGTTGAAAACTACATTAATTAGGGGAATGATAGATCAATGGGTTGAAACATTGAATATTATGGGAAAAGGTGATATATATCAGGAAAGTTATGCTGACATCATTGATTTATGTATCAGGAGTTCAAGAGGCAATACAAGGCTAAAATCAGCAGAACGTGATATGATTACAAGAGACAACAAGACCTCCAATGAAGGTGTGACTTGTGCAGAGATTGGAAACCTGCTGGAAGATTTTAAGACATAAATACTTGGGACTCTAACAACACAGTTCGATATTATGCAAGCCAAACAGAAGCAAGCAAAAGCAGACAAAAATTTTGCGATATTCTGTCCTAGATGCAGGAAGAAACACAGCCAAAAGGAATGTCCGTTGGATGTAATCAAAGTTTGTGCCATTTGCATGAAAGATCACCCTACAGAAGGATGTCCCTCGCGTCTTGGCCTAAAAGCAGTTTATAAAGAGGTAGAAGAAGAATCAGAAGTGGTATGCCTGCTTAATCAGCGCCGACAATGGCAGCCATGACAATCAGGTATTCCATCTGATCCATTTTCTTCTTTTCAGACTCCTTAATACAATGCTTAGCAATATAGTGGAATGTGGAAAAATCAACCGCCTTTCCCCAATTGGTCACAACAACCATTCCCTACAACATCTTGGCCAAATCAAACAAATCAAAATAATTGGCCTAGCTTTCCCTTCTGTCCACCATTTTGGAAAAACAATAACTATCCAACACAATGGTCCCCCTCTACCTCACAGAGTTAGGCCTGGAAACCGAACTAGCAAAGACCTACAAATCAGCCAGCTGGAACAATCCATCTCTCTCAACCTACACTGCCAGCTCCCTATACAAATCCCCAGACCAACTTAAGACCGCAAATCTCAGCCCAGCCCAAACCAAACCCAAACAATAGGCCAGTTCAGTCTGTCCAAATAATGGAACCCCCAGAATTAGAAACTGAACTGAGGGATTGCAATGATCTTCAATTAAGGTCTGGACGCATAGTAGAAACAGAGAGAAACAATGATGCTCATGTTGAAGATCTGTTACCAGTAGAACAAACATTACAGAAAGAAAAGGAAGTTCAACAACAAGATCAACAACAAGTAACAAATTCCTCTCCACCATTCCCAGAACGATTAATCATACCACGCCCATTAGAACAACCCAATTTTGATCTTCTGGGAGAATTAAAAAATTTATGTATAAAAATCCCTCTCCTCCAAGCTATTCAAGATATTCCTATATATGCAAAAACCATTAAGGAATTATGTATAAAGAAGCCAAAGAGGAGATCAACCACCAATCCAACTGTCCAAATAGTTGGTACTTTATCTGACTTATTATCAGGGATGGAAACTCCTATCAAATATGAAGACCCAAGAAATCCTATAGTGATAGTGCAAATCAATGGAAAATCATTTCCAAATGCCTTAGTTGATTTGGGAGCAGCAATCAATATCCTAACAACTACTACCTGTCAAAAACTTGGCATTACATCACTAGAACCAACAACAACCTTATTGGAATTGGCTGACCGATCAGTAGTCAAACCAGAGGGTACACTACAAGATGTAATGGTATCTATAGATTCCTGGGAATACCCTGTTGACTTCTTGGTTATCAATCCAAAGAACCAGCTAGATGGACACCCGTTAATCTTAGGTAGGCCTTGGTTAGCAACTGTCGATGCGTATATTGGATGCCGACAAGGCAACATGACAATAACAAGGGGCAACTATGTCAAGAACTTAGATTTATACCCCCCAGCCCAGCCAATTCTATCAATAATCAAAACAAGAAAACCACTTGTATCATATCTTATGGAAAATATGAGATCACCTCTAACTATAGAAAATTCTCTTGATTTTAAAGATCAAACAGAGGATGATATCATCAATAGTTTTGTCAATAAACCACAAATCAGATCTCATTTGCAATGTCACATGATCAAGGCAGCATTTGATAATAAATAAAAAGAAGATCCTTTGAAATACATTACTGATCAAGTAATACCCACTACTTCTGTGTATAATAGCAAGATTGTAGAAATTGAGACGGGAAAAACTCTAAACATTAACAAAAATCTGACTGCTGAACAAGAAGAGAAGTTGGTCCAACTATTGCAGAAATACAAAGCAGCCTTTTCATGGGATTACCTCAATATGAAAGGAATTGATCCTCAATTGTGCACACACCACATCTATATTGAAAAAGATGTGAGACCCATTCACCAACCCCAAAGAAGACTAAACCCCCACCTTAAAGATATTGTGAATGCTGAACTACAAAAACTATTGGATGTTAATTTCATCTACCCAATATCTGATAGTAAGTGGGTCTCTCCATTAGTAGTGGTACCAAAAAAGAACGAAAAGTGGAGAATATGTGTAGATTACCATGAACTTAACAAGGAAACACAGAAGGACCACTTTCCCCTTCCTTTCATTGACCAGGTATTAGACACATTGGCAGGAAAGAAATTTTTCTCTTTCCTAGATGGCTTCAGTGGGTACAATCAAATTCAGATTACCCCTGAAGACCAAGACAAAACTACTTTTACCTGCCCTGGGGGAACATTTTCCTACCAATTCTTACCTTTTGGCCTATGCAATGCCCCTGCTACATTCCAAGGGGCCATTATTAGCATCTTTGCAGACATAATAAATGAGGGTCTCGAAGTATATATGGATGATTTCACACCTTACGGGGATGACTTTGAGCCAGCATTGAAAAACTTAGAAAAAGTGTTGTGAAGATGTATTGACACTAGGCTTTGTTTAAGCAATTAAAAGTGTCATATAATGATGACTGAAGGAGTTATCTTAGGACACTATATTTCAACAGCTAGAATTCAGGTGGACCCAGCTAAAATTCAAATAATCTTGTTAATACCCACACCTACCACACAGACAGAGGTACGTAGCTTTCTTGGATTTTCTAGTTACTATAGAAGATTTATAGAACATTATTCTCGAATAGCTGCACCTTTATATGCACTAACTGGAAATGTTGATTTTTTCTGGACAGATAAATGTGACAATGCCTTTAATGATCTGAAGAAGCTTGTTTCAACAGCCCTAGTGCTGAGGGGCCCAAATTGGAATTTGCCATTCCAAATTTCATCTGATGCCTCAGACACAGCAATTGGAGCAGTACTTGGGAAGGAGGAATATAAGAAGCCATATGAAATCTATTATATCAACAAAAATCTATCTCCTGTTGAATTAAATTATACTGTGACTGAGAAGGAATTTTTAGTTGTAGTACATGCTATAAATAAGTTTAGATATTATATAACTGGATATCCTATATTATTATATATTGATCACTCTGCCATTAAATTTTTAGCAAATAAACTTGTTACAAATGGAAGAGTGACAAGATGGTTGATTTTATTGCAGGAATTTGACATTACAATCAAAGATAGACCTGGAAAGGAGAACCATGTAGTTGATTTGTTGTCAAGAATGCCAAAGGAAATAGATGCAGAAGCAGTTGAAGACCACTTCCCAGATGAACATCTGTTCGCTCTTACTGTTAGAACCCCATGGTATGCTGATATAGCAAATTATTTGGCAATAGGTAAATTACCTAAACATCTATCCCTTAATGAACGAAAGCAGATAATACACTGTAGTACCCAATACTCTTGGATTGGGGGCTACCTATTTCATACAGGTGTAGATATGCAAATAAGAAGATGCATTCAGGAGGATAAGGTATTTGACATTTTGAAAGCATGCCATGATGGACAGTGTGGTGGGCATTTTTCAGATCATAGAACTTCCCATAAAGTTTTACGAATAGGTTATTATTGGCCCACTATCTTTAAATATGCCAAGAAATTTGTGCAGGCTTGTGATAGCTGCCAAGGGCAGGTCGCCCTGGGCAGTATGATGAAATGCCTTTTAACCCTAAACTAGTGATTGAGCCATTTGAACGATGGGCCCTTGACTTTTTTGGTCCCATTAGACCCCCATCAAACCAAAAAACATACATCCTAGTTGCAACTAAGTATGTCACCAAGTGGGTTGAAGCAGAGGCTCTTTCAAAAGCTACAGAGGACTCTATAATACAGTTTCTTTTCCAAATCTTTGTTCGGTATGGCATTCCAAGGGACATAATCATAGATGGAGGACCACAGTTTGTAGGTAATAAATTAGCTGAAACACTACAAAACTATCACATTCAGCACAAGATTACAACCCCATACCATCCACAGGACAATGGCCAAGTTGAGAGCACGAACAAATTCATTGAATCTATATTAACAAAAATCGTTGCCTCACATAGACGTGATTGGGCCTACAGATTTCCAGAAGCATTGTGGGCATATTGAACAACGTGGAGACCCACTGCGGGATATTCACCATATCAATTGGTATTTGGAAAAGAAACTATCTTTCCAATAGAATTTTAAATTCAAACATTGAGAACAACTCAGAAGGTGGGTCTAGATCTAAATGAAGCCCAGACCAAAAGACTGCAGCAAATTAATGAGTTAGATGAAATTAGGCTCTCTTCCCTTCAGCACATAGTGTTAATTCAACAACAGAGAGCAAAGTGGCATGACGCCCTGATTAAAAAAAATATCTTCCACAAAGGAGACTTGGCACTCCTATATGATTCTAAGTTTCAGGATTTTCCAGGGAAACTCTAGACACGTTGGCTCAGACCCTATGAAATACAAAAAGTGCATAATAATGGCACTATTACATTAGATACCATTGATGGATCTGGGCATTCCTTTAAGGTAAATAGTCATTGAGTACGATTGTATCATAAACCGCTTATCCGGGAATCCTTTTACCACCAGTTACGGGAAGATTCTACCATGGAAATTCTTGCTGAAGGGGATATAAACTCCTCCTCGGCACTAGTTCATTAAATCAAATTTTTTTTTTTTAATTTTGTACATAAATATTGTTTATTCATTTGGATTATTTGTTTTAGAAAATTCATTTCTTTCAAATTTCTGGTTATTTTAGTTTTCACTGTCTGTTTTATACAATTAGTTTTTTTTCAAAATTTCCATTTTGCGTGTTTTTAGTTTTGCTGTTCCTTTCCAAAGGAACAACACTTCTGATGTTCCTTTCAAAAGGAACAGCAGTTCCGCAGATTTTTTCTATTCCATTTAAAAGGAACAGCAGTTCCGTAGATTTTTGCTGCTCCTTTTAAAAAGAACAACAGTTTCACACTTTTTGTTGTTCCTTTTGAAAGGAACAACGGTTTTACATATTATTTCTGTTGTTCTTTTTAAAGGAACATCACCTTTTGAGTGAATTGTTTTTTTAGATTTTTGATAATTTCTGATGACTCTTCTAAAGGCAAACATATTATTCATATACAGTCATACAAATTAAAGCTTACTGTAATCAGCAAATCAAAATAAATCATCATTTTTAAGAAAATTGTTTAGTAATGATAAGAAAACAGGAAAAAGGGACTTAACTAATAACATAATCTT
Organism: Pinus albicaulis; assembly: GCA_034641835.2. Lineage (NCBI taxonomy): Eukaryota > Viridiplantae > Streptophyta > Pinopsida > Pinales > Pinaceae > Pinus > Pinus albicaulis. Next base: position 442,711,049 of record CM076577.1, on the reverse strand, counting down.
ATTGTTTTATTACCATTGAATTAATCTGATCGATTATCCTTATCATGATTGGTTCTTTCCCATATGATATAAATTTCTTTGATTTCTATTTATGAAGTAAGAATAAGGGCATATTCTTTTCTATTGAGATTTTTAGACTTCTTCCACCATCCCTACTCTTAAGGAGTGTTGAGCCATCCTTTATGAATAACTAGGAAAGTGATATATGAAAAATAAAAATATTTATATGTTCCACTAATAATTTTATGATTTGGCAGATGGAGGATAGGGGGTCTCATTAAGAGCCATCCTACCATGACCATAAGGAAGCCAGTGAAGTGGAATTCCCATCATGGCCACCAAACCAGGGATATGGTCCAATGGACAATTGAAAAATTAAGTAAGTCCTTAGAACAGGAGGTATCATCATGAGTCGGCCTACCCACTTTTCACTTCTTCCCGGTGAATGGAATTGTTATTTATCTGGTCACCAAGCCAGCGCAATGGCCTCCATTATGACATTTAACAAGCACTTCCTCAGTATAAATAAAGGATAATGGTTCCAAGGGTGAAAAAGCAACTCTGTCAAGGTTATGGACACTTGTGGGCAACAGAGCTCTACTGATGGTATTGGAGTCACATGTATACACATCAATAGTCATATCTAACCCTTTTTCCTATATCTCTATTTAGGATCAAATGAAAGTATAAATCTTTAACCTTCCATTTCGAACCTATTATACATGAATATCATTACAAATCGATCATATTAGTTTGAAGTGGTAATAAATACATCTATACATATGTTTATCTTAAGCTGTCCCTTCTCCTCATATTTGAATCATTGCAAAATGATTTTATATCTATTACTGATTTATCACACGCATTGATTTCAGTAATTTCCATAATTTGATTGAATGTATAGTAATTATGCCTACTTTTTTTTTCATGCTATACTACTGCTATGCCACGCTGTCTCTCTCAATTAACGATCGAAGGCAACCTATCATAAAGCAGGGGGGTGTGGATGTTTGCATGCAGAGCAAATATCGATATTTATTTACCTGTATGTGAATTAAATCCCTGCATTTTAGGAAATAACGACGTTATTCCAATTTAACGAGCTATGCTATTCCATTGCGATCACTGTGTGTTTGAAAAAAATTAACAAGGTGTAGAAACGATGTGAGGGCGACCAATTCGCAGTGAACCATAGGTGTTGGTCATTTCTGATGCTGCACGAGAGATTTTGGAAAGAATAGGATGGACTACATATTTCATGAGGATGCAACAACCTCACAAAGCAGTGGCCATAGAATTTTTACAGAACTTGCAAGAAGGATTCTCCATGTTGAGAGGAAGATATATAGTTGTATCTGATAAAATAATTACAGAAGTATCGGGCATACTAGTGCAAGGAACTATATGGACGCAGAAGAAGCTTAGGCTTCGAGAAGCCATGAAGATCTTTCAGGATGACAGACAAACATTGGTTATCAAAGGAAAAGGAGTTCAACCAGCATCATTGGGAGAACCATGGATGTGTCTAGCCCAAAATTGCAATGGGTTCTGAGGTAACTAAAAGGTATGAACAAGAAAATGAGAACATTGAAGTAATATCCCAGCTTGGAAGCCCTTAGGAGATTGCAGAGTTAACCGAGGATATGATTCCTGAAGAATTTAGCCAAGGACATATGAATGTGGAAGAGGAACCCCAAGTAGAAGACCAAGAAGAGAACTTAACTAGAGGCACTGTTGATATGGACCAACACCCTGACGAGCAAACGGGTTCAGATAAAGGAAAAACTGTCCCATTAAAAAATAGGAGGAAAGTAACCGAGATTGAAAAGCTTCGCAAGGAGCGAATGAAGCTTCATAAACTCACAGAACAACTCAGGAAAACCATTAGGGTTCTGAGAATGAAACAAATGCCTAATCGAGCCCCTAAGAGAAGAAGCATAGCTGCTAAGAGAGCTTCGAAAAAGAGAAAAGTGTCCGCTAAGAAGAACCCCCAAGTTGATGAAGCAATTCCTGAACCCAATTATGGAGATACGGAACAACAAACAGTTGTTCCAACACAAGCAATTTCAGAGGGACCTATTTCAAGTGAAAACATGCAATCTAGTAGTCAGTATACTTTTAGTGACTCAACATTAGCCAGACTCCAAGAGGAGTTGTCACAGGCCCGAATAGAAAGACAAAGGTTGGAAGAAGACATTGTCCCAAGGAAGAGATATCAGGAACTGCAGTAACAGATGAAGAGTATTCATGAAGCAGAAGCAGAAGCTCACGAAAAATTTCGAAGAGCACAGAAAAATACTGACAAGGTAATGAACCAATTAAAACTAGCCTACAATCAAATGAGCACTCTCTGCTCCCTATACAATGATGTCTTAGCCTGTAGATGCCTCACCAAAAAATATGCTTTATTTTTACTAGAAAGATATTTACAGCTAAAGATCAAGGCAGTTAAAGAAGGGAAATCCATAGAGCTAAAAACTATAGATGAATTTGTATCATGCTCCAAACTTTATGGGATCAAATTACAGTGCCTTTTGTGTGAATTTTATTTACATAATCTAATACTTGAAAATTACTGTGAATCAAACCCTAGCCCTTTTGTGGGAGATGTTCAATTTCAGGCATTAATTTCCTTTGCTATAAATCAATTAAAATGGCTTAAAGCCTATAATGCTCTCCAAAGGCAAGAGAATGAATTAGATTTATGGGTTAGGAGTGAACCTCAGAACCCATCCCAATTTTGGGCTAGACACAGAAGTTTGATGACAAAGGAAGGCGTTATCCAAGTATTCGGGCCTGTCCACAAATCGACTATCTTGAATGGAAAAAAATATTTCTCATCCATTAGAAACAAAGCTTATATAGCAGCTAAGGTCCGGTGGAGAATTTCCAATCAGAACGTGCAAAACAGAGAACCACTTAATTATAGAAATTTTGGACTAGCTGCAGACCGCTTGATTTCCTATAGTCATCTCGTTTTAAAAGAAGGACCATTCTGGTTAGGATGTAGGTTCCGCAAACCTATTGCATGGTTTCCTACTTCAGACTACAAAGTTGTTTACGAACTCCCCGAAGGACAGACAGAACATGTTTTTGAGGAATTCGCTGCACTACATGGTTTTAGACCTGTCGAAGACAAACCTTATTTGGCTTATTCTTTGACTGCTCTCCATGTGAACTATAGTTTTCATGAGGACATGAAAAAGGTTAAGCAGGGGGTATGTTGGGTAGTGAAAAAGGTATGAAATTACTGTATATTTTCTCATTCTTTTACTATGGACATAATCCTTTTTGCCTTGAGAAGGTAACTTATTATAAGAATTATTATGGGATTGGAAAGATTTACGTTCATTGTAAAAAGATGACTAAAGGATGCTTTTTGTTGATAAAACATGGATTAGACGAAGCGAACAACTGTACCAAAGGCGAGGCTGAGATTAATGTAACTGCTGCTCCATTAGCGTTGAACCATATCTAGCCAAAGGCAAGGAGTTCCGAACGAATTGCCAAGAAAAGGCAGGGGACAGCTCAGCCTCGGTCAAAGCAGACAAGTTGATAACTAAACAAAGGGGAGAAAATCCCTCAGGATCCTTCGATCTTGAGGGATCACTGTTCAAACTTATCTTACTCCTCATCTTGTCCGTCAGGATTTGATATATAAAGCAATGTCCTTTAGTGATCAGAGAGTCAGTTGGTCGGAGACAGTTCTTATATTCAGAAATTTCTCTGCAATACTCTGTTTATTGACTCTCGGCTTTGAGAGAACAACCTCTGTAATAATTTATGTTTAATTAATATTAAGCACGCGTTTTGTTTCATTATTAAGATCTGAAGTAGCCCAGCAGTATTTCACTAGCGCTAAGGGCCCGGATCTGGTGGAATTACTTTGTTGTTTGTACTATTAACCTTTGTTTATTGTTGTGTGAAGTTGTGTTTATGGTTTATTTCGATTGCAGAGTTGATTAACCGTTGATTCATTAACGAGTTGCATTGTTGTTTTATTCTTTACAAGAAAGACATATGTTGTTCATTTATTCTGCTATCATTGTGAAGCTTTATTGTTTTGTATTCAACTCTAAGTTATTATTCTCTTAGTTTATGACTCTTTGTGATCAATTGATCTGTAGTATTGGCTGGCGACAGATTGAAGTTAGTTAAGATTGTAATTGATGTTCAAATTATATTGCTGTTCCATTTATATTTCTTGCTTATTTCTGATTCATAGCTTTGCTTTAGCAGATAATTTGGTTATAGCTGCTATGTATGCGTAGGAGTTACAAGTTTTTGTTCCTTTTTAATCCTTTGCAGTTCCTTTCAAGTTATCTTTATCAGCAAGTAGTTCGAGTTTGATTTCATTTCGAATGTTTTAAGATCACCAACTGTAGAGGACATAGGTTATTGCTTCCAAGTCCCCAGATTGGTTATCTTGCATCGATTTCTAAGGGAAAGAGTTATTGCTACTGTATCCCTAATCGATGTTTTGCAGTTTGATTTAATTCAAGTTTTAGAGCATTTCCATTTGTAATTAGGATCCTTTATAAGCATTTTTTTATTCTTGTTCTGTACTACATCTTCACAACATTACTCTTAGATAATTGCAGCCTCAGACAGAGTACACTCTTGAAATAAAACTTCACTCCCGGATTGATGATTAATGTAAGCTAGTTAGGTGTTTGAAAGATACCTTTTTATGCCTCGACATTTTCCATATTAAAAAATGGAAAGAGGGTATGTCCTAAAAGAATAATCAAAGGACCAAAAGAAAGAAAGATGAAAAAAGATATAAAATATGAACCCCACAAAAAGAAACAAAAATAAATTATGAAAATGTTGCACATTCAAATGCAACTACTCTTAGTTTACTTTATGCAAATAAAATTGTGTGAAGCTTGTCCAAAATGCCACAATTCATGATGATTATACAATCTAATCTTGATCATTCATGCCTTTAAATTTCATGTTATGATAGTTAGTGAATAAATATCTAACCAAACCATTTAATCTTGACAAATTAGTAGTTAGGTAGAGAATAAAAATGATCTCATAATTTTAATCTGAGCCATTGGAAGATATAAGGTTAGAAATAAGTTAGTTTGCTTATCAAAGAAAATAAAAGGGCTAGCAAGCTCAGATGCACCAATAAAGGAAATAAAAAATGTTAAGATGAATAAAAGAGTAGGTAGAATACTTTTCAAAAATTATAGAAAGCATCATTTGGTTTATCTCTTATCACTAATATATTTCTAACCTTTCCCCTTTGAAAAATCCCTTTCCCTCTTAATTTCCCCCTTATCCTAAATCCCTTCCCCTCATAAAAACCCTTTTCCCTTTCGAAATCCCTTTTCCCTTACTAAAATACTTTTTTCCCTTGAAAAACCCCCTTTCCCTTCACTAAAATCCTTTTTTCCCTTTAAAAACCCCCTTTCCCTTGCTAAAGCCCCCTTCCATTTAAAAAACTATGTGATTTCACAAAAACAACAAAACCCACTTATTCAAAGTTTTAAAGCACGGAATAAAAAAGTAATTGGGCCCTACTTTCCTTTCACTTAACCCCCCCTCCCCCGTTTAATATGTTTCCCGACCTTATTTTATATTAGTCTCCCACTTAATATATCTCATAACCCATTTTTTCATTTAAACCTTCACCTATCCATTACCTAACCCCACATCTCTTTGAAAATTTGCAACACTCGTCAACCGTCCGATCACAGCCGATCAGATCCAACGTCCAATAAACCTTTTCGCACTCCCCACTATTAGAATTTTAAAACAAAGGTGGGGGGGGTATGAAATGGGTGGTTTTATTCCCCCACTCCCCTCCGACGTGGCACTACAAAATTTTATCACACCCCCCCATTCCCAAACTGCCAAACCACCTTTCGGCATGTGATAAACCACTCGAATTTCAAAAACATAATAAACAAACCCATCCCCGCGCCATACGATAAACCCCATTTTTTAAAGAAAAATGATAAACCTCGCCCTATACCATTATTTCATTATCTCTTTTTATTTGTGAAAATTACCAAAAGCCATTTCCGACCAAGATTGAAGCCTGATACAGTTCAAACCCCTTCCACAACCAAAGCGCCATTGCTCTAGGTAACTCTGAGTACCCACCACCATCAGTTAAACAATTTAATTGATAATTGAACCAAATTGATGGCTTATAAATACATTCAGACTATAAACCCTTTGAAACCACCCCTGTTAGATGTCGACCACACTCCTTTGGATGATAATGACTTCAAAATAAATGACATTGTGACTGAAAGCAACCTTTTGGAGCTCCATTGTTAGAGCCATGACAAATTTGTTGATTGGGCAGATGATATTCATCTGTGGGAATCTAACTTTCCAAAATACAGATTTCCACAGACCTACCAATTCCCTAAAATCCTCAGATTGTCCCAAATCAGCTATCTGCCAAATGAAAGAGCCATAGTCACCCCTAACCAACAAATCCTATTTAACATCACTTCTCAATCTATTAATCAAATGATACAAATTCCATCACAACCTGATGGAGTGCCTTTTTCCATTGAGACCCTTACTAAGATTTACCTAAATTTAGATTTACCTGAAAGGTCTCAAATATTTCAAACCTTCCTCCCTGAATCAACTCAATTTCCCAAAAACAGCCCACCATACTTTGCTACCATATTTCTAGAAAGAACCTTGCAAATTGTAACCATGTTGTCATGTATTTTAGGATATTTCACTAATGAGCATGCAGATGAATCCATCCTTGGTTTCCTCTCTATATTTGTTATAGGTTAATTTAGGCACCATTGCCAATGACCTGGTTAACTAGACATCATCTCTAGGACCAATGATCAAGGGTCTATCATTCCCTATCATTTTAGTTGCTACATGCCCTAAGACAAGAAACAAGACAAATTAAGCAAGACTTTCATCAAGAAAAGGTTTCCAAGGTTTGAATCTTATTATATAGCATATGAGAGCACACCAACGCAGGTTGTAAGGGTCCTAAGTGCATTTCATATTTAGGTAGCCCCGTGCAAGACTGTTCTGCAAAGCACTTCCCGACGTTCACAGGTGTGTTAGTCACATTAGGAGCGAAATTCTCATTGTTTCGGAATCTCCACTTGGCCAGTGCCTTCTAGAAGATTTCACATATGTCAAGCTTTGGATCCAAGTGTCCATTTGACATCTTCATGACTCGAAACATGTCTTGCCTATTATTGGAAAGTCATTTATTGCAAAACAACCTACAGTTCATCTATAAATTGAGCACAAATCTAAGTGCTTGAGAAGGAAGAATTTGAGTAGAGAAATGTTGGAGAATTTTCAATTGAGAACTAGATTTGTGTAGCTACTGCTAGAGAGATTTATACTGTGATGAGGCTTGGGAACGTTGTTGGAAGGGTCACTTCAAATAAATCATTTGGTTGTAACCTCTCCTTCTATCATCAATAAAGAATATTGCTTATTTTTTCCTATATGCATATGTATTGGCTTTGATTTTCCATATTGCAAGATCTTAGCTGATGTTTATGGTTTATGCTTTACTGGTTTAGCAAACTAGCTTGAATAGATATCTATATTATTGCATCTTCTGTTGTTTCAGTGTTCTTTCTTGCAGGAAGCATTTCATACAAACTGCTTGAATTTGAAGCTGCAACGGAAGAGACAGAAGGAGCCATTTTGAAGCTCTTGGATCACAAGTAACCTTCTAATCCTCTGTGTGCGTCTGTTCTTAGTTAGGAGAAATAGTCGTATAGTATTTCACCTATTGTTCTAGACTAGCACCTTTCTAGGGAAGTGTGATTTATCTGTAATTCACAATTCTGGCACAACAAATTGGCAACTCCGTTGGGGAGTATTTCTCTTAGTTCTAGGTGTTTAAGCCTCTGATTTGCTTTGTTTATCCACCCAGTAGTTGTTACTCATAAAGATTAAACTTTTTCAAAGTCAATTTTGCAAAGACAGTGAGTCAAATAGCAGTATTTTTCTTTGTATACTGCGCCCAACGCACCCTTAGACTAGACTCAGTGCTTTGCAGAGCACTATCTCCCTTCCTAGTCTGCGTTGTAGAGCACTATCTCCCTTTAGAGACCGTGTTGACTCCTGAAAACACCCAAATTCCCTTGAATTTTACATTTCAATTTGCTTCAGTTTTGTTTGCTGCTATGTTTTGAAAAGTTTGATCCTCAATTGACCAGTGACTCTATATACTTCTTCCTCCTTTGACTACAAATTTGTTCAATGTTGGTTTTTTTTTTTAAAAAAAATTTCTTTATCATTGACAAGTTGATTTCAAAGTACTTTTTATAGTCGCATTAAGGATCATTTACTTTTGAAATAGGAAATTGTCGTAAAATCTTCATTTCCTTGATAGGATAAATTGTTGTTGAAATCCTCATTTTTCCTTCAAAAGAGAAATTGTTGTTTGTATTCTTCGTTTCTCGAATTTAAAAAGAATTTGAATTGTTGATTTAGTGCACTTAGTTTCTTTTCTGCATTTATAACATTAAGGAAACTGAAAAGAAAAAATTGCATTTGCATGTAGAATAATGTGTGTTTTGCAAAAGGAACATTAGGAAATCTACATTTAGTTTGAAATCATTGATTTTTTTTGTTCATTGATTTGTTTGCTCAAAAGTTATTTTCTCTCTTCCCTTAGTAGCTAGGTTTTTCATTGAAAAAGCTGAAAGTGAAAGATTGTTTATCATTCTTAGCTTGCATTTTAGGAATTTCATACACATCATCGCGATGAAACTTTGGAAGGAAAATTGTTAAGCAAGATCAACATAAAATTAATCTCAATTTACTTAACAACGCATTGGAACCATAACGATAACATTTAGAGGGTCTAGGCTAGAGACGTGTTCCGGCATCGTAAAACATAGCAGTTGTCGTTAACTTGTTGTTTCTGGAAATAACTCCCTAGAGGTTTTTTGGGTCAAAACCTCCACAGATCAGGGCATGCTATTCAAGAAGGACTCACACAACCACACTTGTATGCTAAAAACTAGATAACATTGATAGTATAACTCACCTATAATCCTATGTTTGATGTAGATCCCGCGGGGTCCAAACCCCCAGCAACCCTTCTTCCTCCTCAACCTGAAAACCAAGAAGAAACGTGCATGGAAATCTAGCTATACAGCATATATCTATCCTAAATGTCAGTGAAATACATGTGAAACATCATATAAACAATAATAAACTCTTAAATAATAATCTTTTCACATATGAAAGCAGATATTAACACGTGAATTCAGAAACAAGATGGTTCTTCTTCATTATGAATAGCATGTATAGTAGTAAAAAGTGGAGAGATCACCTAAATCCTTCCAAGATCTTCGAACAGAACGTCGTCCGGATCCGTCCCGCCCTTGCCTCGCTAAGATACTTTCAAGACTTGTGCACATGAGATGACACATAAACTGATGAACATCTCCAGGAAACAAGGGTTTCCTGTAAAAATATGGGAAAGTGCAGGAGGCACGAGAAATTAGACTTGAATTGGGATTCCAACAGAGTATAATGTCTATAAATTTCTCTCTCTCTTAGGCCATGTACATGAGGGGCTTTTATACTCCCTCAAAGTAGTTTCAATCAGTTGGAAACAGTTGGCCACGTACTGAGGTGGTTGAACTACTGGAGTAACCATCAACCCAGCCCAAAAATAGGGAATTTTTATATATTTTTTAATGATTTCAATGGCATACGCGGAAAAGTGTGTATGGACTCGCGTATAAATGCAGAAAAGTCTGGGCATACCCGCGTATGGGATTTTTAACACTATTTTTTATGATTTTTTTTCAAGTCTGTGGGAATGGGTGCCCAAGGCCAAAGAGACAATCATGAATCACATGAGGGTGAAAAATGATGCTATAACAGATGCCCCCTAATAGATGAGGTCAGAATGGGTACATGATGGCCGAAATGTATTATGCACATAGAAAGAACTTCGCAAGGACAAGAGAGGACTTCACCAGATTTCAGCCTGCCAAAAACCAATGAAAGAAAACAAAGAGTCAACTCATGTTGAGGCGGGCATACCCATGCTCAGTCAAAAATACAGCATATAGAAAGTACATGATGAATCAAAAATGTATACAAGTATAACTGAACTGAAAGTACAAAATGAATCATCTGAGCATGGCCCGAAAGTGCAAGTCGGAATCAATGTCCAAGTATCACATATAGAAAGCTGATCAATGATGCTGAAACTGGATGTATGATCATAAAAGTGACTAAATCTCCAAGTACCAAATCATAAGGGGTGGAACTCATGGTACAATCACGCAACTCGGGAGCCAACATATAAGATGCTGCTGTACTGACACTGCAACATATAAGGGTGGATGGCATCACTGGCAGAAACTGAATGGACTGTCAAAAGTGAACCGAAAAATGTTGATGCAACCCGAGGTCTTCACCGATCTCGACGGCACAATTCTACACGATGGGAATAAATGAGCTGAAGTCAACCATGTGAGAAATCGTTGGATTACCAGTCAATAATGTAAACAGTTAACCAACGCGATACAACCCACCAATAATGAAAATGAGTGTCAAGGTGCCCCAGTACAATCTAACAAGTGCGAATGAATGAGTTGAAGTCGAACACTTGGAAGAATCTACCAATCAGGAGGCAATGATGAATCCCCACTATCGATAGCGAAGAGTCTGCCACTGATGACTGCAAACCCTAAGGTACTGAAAAAAAGACTCTAGACCTTATTCCCAGAGTAATGAGTCAGAGTCGATGGGAAAATATCTGCTGGAAGGAAGGAATTAAGGCATCCCACATCAGTCCAGCGCGAGTGTAACCCGCAGGCCAAAATTTGGAAGGAATCGGACGAAGCAGAGTGATGGAACCAAACTGAAGTAAGTTTCCGACATGCACAAGATGAAGCTAACGCACGGAAGAAACCCTCTGAACCAACCAATAATGAAAGCTGACACAGAGGCGAGATATCCACTGATAGGGTCAAATGGAAATCAAGGTACTGCATGAATCCCGAGTGTGATAATGTATGCTGACGTCGAACACAGGGGAAACCACTCAGTCAAATACCCATAATGATGATCAAATGTTGAGTACAAGGTCACCTATCAATGATGGAAATAGGTCCAGGGTGCGGCTCTAGGTTTACTCTCAGAGAAATGTGTCGTAGTCAATGAGAGACAAACCCGCCAGCGAGAAGTCAATGGGGACCTTCTCAAACCAGCACGAGAAAAATACCAACACATCTGATGTGATAAAACAAGATACTAACAAGACCGGGAAGGCCGACTGAATAATGAGTCAAGAGACACCGCAGAATGGTTGACTCTGGTTAGACTTCCCTTGAATAAAAGCACGACTCGTGATGACCATGGCAGTAAAAAGTGACACTGTATAAGTCTGTTATGCAGGAGGAAAAAACAAACTCTCCATATGATTGGAAGAGATAACCAACCGGGGGAGAACTGACCAGTGAAACAAGGCAAAGGCTAAACCTAGGTCAAAACTAAAGCCATCCCAAATGAAGGAAATATATAAGTGTATGTGCTTTGTTCAAGGGCGACAAATTGACACTGTGCTACCATCAAATTACGAAGTTACATCCCGTTCCTGCTCTTTTTATTATTACATCCCTTCTTCTTCCCTTCAGATTGTTGATTTTCTTTAGGGTTAGAAGTCTAAACGACATTCACTGACAAAGATTGAGAAGGCAATGATTTAGCAGGCATAGCCTAACCAGAAGGAGCAGATTGTAAAGACAACTGCTACAATTGATTAAGCAGGTTAGCTACACCACTATTGATCAACCCAATAAGTCCATCACCATGAGGACCTGGTTTAGTCTTGGATAAATCCAATTTGGAGCGAGGAGCATTAGGAAAATATTTATGAAGGACCCCAGACTGAGAATATATCAATTCAAGCTGTTGGGCCCTAAAAATGGCCTGCTCCTTAGAAAATACCCCAGAGAGGGATACATCCTTAGAAATATCTAACTGTAGAGATTTCAAAAACCATTCCAAAAGGAATTCTCCTGGAATATGAGCTTTAATAAGCCTCTTCCTTCTCCTCCATTCCTAAAGATGATCAGAAATGTGGGTTGCATCGTACTGTTTAAAATTAGCTAGGAGTTCAGTCTCAGAATCATAACAGACAGGCAACTGGAAATGATTTAGAAATGTTGTAGCCAGATCTCCAAACGTAGCAAAACTGCCCCCAGTTAACTCGATATACCACTTGGCAGCGTTTTCAGTTAAGGTGCGTTGAAACAATCTCAACCTAATCGAGTCGTCGATCAGGGAGTTAGAAGAACACCATAAATGGAAGGTGGTGATATGGTCAGTCGGGTCCTCTCCATTCTTGCCTTCAAACTTTGGAATGTCTAAAGGTAGTTTGGTGGGAACCGGAGGCCACCCCGGACTATATCGGATTGGATCATTCGTCAATTTCGACAGATATGGCAAGTTTAACGTTGCCAGAAAAGGTAAATGAGGCGGAGCCTGAGGATTACATCCTTGATGGGATGAATTCCCTACATTTTGAAAAGAATACCCTGGATTTGATGAGGCACCAGGTTTCCAGAAAGAACTCGTAGAAAATGTTGGGCCAAATGACCCAACATTTGGAGAAGGACACCCTCCCAACGTAGAGTTACCAAACACCGGACTAATTCCCTCCCCCCCCCGAAGTAATGAATGAAGAGGAAAGCCCCTGATAGGGGTTCCAAGCATTAGAAAGAGGGGAAAAAGTCTGATAAGCACTCGACGAAGGGAAAGAAGCATTCCCTTGATGACCAGCGTAAAACTGATTCCCTGCCCCCGCTGTAGTAAATACAGGGTTCCAACCTGTAAAAGTAGTCGAACTCTGACCTCCAGACCAAAGGTTAAAACTCTGAGTCTGAGAAGTAAAAGGAAAAGACCCTAAAGAAGGATTTGAACTAGGGATATGCCCAGTTCTGAAGGGGAACCCTTGAAAAAAAGTTGAGCCACTAGCCATGGAAGACATGGGTGTAGATGCAGCTACAATAGCGGAAAAGGAAAAAGAAGGAATCCCACTAGTGGGCATTCCAAAACAAAAGGGACCAGATTGAGAAGCATGTGCTTGGGTGAAACCAGAGCCAAACACAGCAGTACTAGAAGCGATCGAAGATATAGCAATAGTGCCTCCTCCTTCTACTGAAGCAGGAGTCTGAATGCCTGCAGCACTCACAGCAGAAGCCGCATTCCCAGTCGTGGCCATCGAAAGGTATGAATAAAATGGAGGATCTTCTGGTCTTGCAGACTCAGGTCTAATGTACTAAAAAAAAACGAATAATCAAGAGGAAGAGAAGATGGAAGTGACTGAGGAGACTCAGGTACTTCCTCTACTTCTATTCCTAATTCTCCTGGAAATAAGACTCTCGAGGTGAGTGGAGTGCTCCTCTTGGAACCAACACTAGAACCAACTACAAAACCTTCAATCCCTTGTGGAGGATCACTCTCCACTGCGTCAGATACCACAGGGTGGTATTCACCTGCTATGTTACTCCTATGCCTTCTCGGAGAAGGCTCTGCACTCTCGGGAGATAACCCCCGGATTCTCCTCGATCGACGAGGCGCTTGATCAGCCACTTTAACAAATTTTAATTAGACTCAAAAAAGTATAAATCTAAGCAAGCTAGGAGCAAAGAGCACTCACTACAAAAATCCCTAAGATATATCCAAGCAAGCAGCCTTCAGGTATTTCTGCTCTGGGTGATTAGGACCGGACACCAAAATACAAGAAAGCGAAAAATAGGACCTCCCGAAAGTAGTCTGGGATAATTATAGCCTAGGCCTACTAGCGAAGGTAACAGAAACAGTTACGCCGACCTCCTAACAATAGCCTTTTCCGGCACAAGTACCCAAGCTTCACAAGGGCACCCCCCAGAAGTACTGCTGGAAGTGATACGACGTCTGCCTCAGGTACCACGGGTATTCCCCCCCGCAGTCACCTGTGTGGAACCTAGGAATGAAAACTATGGGCACCAATCCGTGTCAGAAGCCGGGAAGAACGGTCTTGAGGCAAGATCCAGCAAATCAGAGAGGGGGTATCTCTCTTCTCGGCCTTCACTTCCCCTCGCGCTTGACTCTCTGGAGGAGAGCTTTCCTGGTCCACCTAATGGAGATAGATTTCTCTCAATTAATAAACTTCTATGTTTTAGTTTGAGCGGCCTTGGAGAGTTAACTCTCCACTCACCTAATCCAAGGCCCTACAACCTAGCTAGTTGGTGTATGACACTTAATAAAAACTTGCTAGTTGTTTTTAAATTATGGCGCTTATTTTAATTGGATATTATATTAAGTCAATGGGATATGGAAATGAAACTTGTGGTGTTTTAAGACACAAAAGAAATTAATGAAAACCAAACTACATGCAAATGCAGTAATTGCATTTCGATGAAAAGAAATTTCTACACAGGTTCTACGAGACTATATATTTTTTTCTTTTCAAATATCAAACTCACACTCGCAAAATCTATCAAAAAGACTACCAATGCTTAAATGCACCTAATGCAAATAACTAAGAGCATGCAAATTCTAAGATGCAAAATCTAAGAAAGCAAAGAGAAATTTCCCAAGAATTCTTCAGTTTTACAACTTTTCGGTTGTCCACTAAACTAGTTCCCAAAATCAGGAACTCTCAGTATAAAGACACCAAAATACGCTTGAAACAAGAGAAAGAAATCAATGACAATTCCCTTCCCAAATCAAGTCAAAAACCAAAGGCAAGAAATCTCAAAAAAGCTTCAAAAAATGTTACGAAATGAAAACAAAAATGAAAAACAAAAGCAAATGACAAAACAAAATGTTTTCTAAGAGACCAAGAAAACTATCCAATTACCAAGCCAAACAACTCTGAATTTCAAGAAAAACTCCCAAAATGCTCCAAATCTTATAGTGCCACTTAGTAGCAAGATTTATATGAGAAAAAGAAGACAAGAAACTCAGTAACTTGGCCCAGAAGAATAGTACAACCTTGCAGCAATCAAAAACTTCAAAGAACCAAAAAAGACTCTTCAAAAATTGCAACAAGACCTAGTCAAATGAACTCAAGAAAACTAACCGAAAGAAGGCAAAAATCCAAGTGCAAATAAAAACATAAAATGAGGAAAGAGTATATGAGCAGAAGCTCTCTGTTCTGATTAAGAAGAACAGCCAAGAATCCCCAGAAAGAGATCTTGGTACTCGAACCAGAAATGAAAGCACTAAAAAACAAGATTTGCCTAATAAGCCAGTCTTCAACCAAACAAGAGAGAAACAGACCGATTACCACTATCAACACAATCCAGAGACTATAAAGACACTGCAGGAACAGATCTCCATAGGCAGACAAGACTAAAAAGTCAAGAAATCAAAAATTTCAAAATTTTCCCAGGCATACGCTACTTATCAGCTTTTCAACAAGCGTGCATACACGCCGCCCCCCCCTAGACCCCCCACGGCAGCGATTAATTTCGGGCGGCGTTGCCGCCCCTTTTAAAGGTACAGGGGTCCAATGCTATGATACAAAGTAAACAAGATAATCAGGCTCCACACCCAACAAGATTAATCTTGGATAAAGAACCAGGTCTTCAGTCTGACTGACAAAAAGTTAACTGGACTAGAAATAATAGTTAAAACTGTTGGAAACCTTTCAAACAACTGAAACCACCCAACAGGGGAATCACAAGAATGCGATCCCCAGCAGAGTCGCCAGTTCTGTTTCGAGAAATAACTCCCTAGAGGTTTTTTGGGTCAAAACCTCCACAGATCAGGGCATGCTATTCAAGAAGGACTCACACAACCACACTTGTATCCTAAAAACTAGATAACATTAATAGTAGAACTCACCCGTAATCCTACGTTTGATGTAGATCCCACGGGGTCCAAACCCCCAGCAACCCTTCTTCCTCCTCAACTTGAAAACCAAGAAGAAACGTGCATGGAAATCTAGTTGTACAGCATATATCTATCCTAAATGTCAGTGAAATCCATGTGAAACATCATATAAACAATAATAAACGCTTAAATAATAATATTTTCACATATGCAAGCAGATATTAACACGTGAATTCAGAAACAAGATGGTTCTTCTTCATTACGAATAGCATGTACAGTAGTAAAAAGTGGAGAGATCACCTGAATCCTTCCACGATCTTCGAACAGACCATCGTCTGGATTCGTCCTACCCTTGCCTCGCTAAGATACTTTCAAGACTTGTGCACATGAGATGACACATAAACTGATGAACATCTCCAAGAAACAAGGGTTTCCTGTAAAAATCTGGGAAAGTGCCGGAGGCACGAGAAATCAGACTTGAATTGGGATTCCAACAGAGTATAATGTCTATAAATTTCTCTCTCTCTTAGGCCATGTACATGAGGGGCTTTTATACTCCCTCAAAGTAGTTTCAATCAGTTGGAAACAATTGGCCACGTACTGAGGTGGTTAAACTACTGGAGTAACCATCAACCCAGCTCGAAAATAGGGAATTTATATATATATATATATATATATATATATATATATATATATATATATATATATATATATATATTTTTAATGATTTTAATGGCATACGCGGAAAAGTGTGTATGGAATCGCGTATACACGCGGAAAATTCTGGGCATACCCGCGTATGGGATTTTTAACACTGTTTTTTATGAATTTTTTTGAAGTCTGTGGGAATGGGTGCCCAAGGCCAAAGAGACAATCATGAATCACATGAGGGTGAAAAATGATGCTATAAAACTTGTCTACGATACATTCTAAATGTGATACCTCACTCCATGTATGTAAGTATATCGTAGCTTGTCCACGTACTTTCGTGTATATCAGGTGGTGTTACAGTACGATAAGTATAAATGGGTGCTCTCACTGTGCGGTTTCGCATCAGACAACGCTAATACGGACTTGGGCCTCCATGTACCTTCAAGTATATTTGAGAGGACAAATTTTAGATGCTATCCATCCAAAGTGAACCGAGTCAGACACCTTGAAATTGTGATACAACAAACACAACATTTAGGGATATTACTTTCCCATACTTCTTGGTTCGCCAGGAGGTATTCTGCAGTTCACAGTTTCCTGGTAAACCCCTTTTCCTAGCATTACCCTCTTTTTGTTTAATTGTTTTTTGGTTAAAATAAATCAGTAATTGTGGAAGAACAAAATCCTATCCCCCATCGTTCATGTAGATTAACTTTAAAACCACCTTTACTGCCAGAAATTACTTTTGGTAGGCAAAGCCGATCACAATCTGCCGAATCAAGTACAATTCGTACCTCTGGTGAAACATCATCTTTTAAAATAGAGTTAGCTCAAATTGTTTCCACACATCCTGGTTCATTTACTGTTGTCAAAACAGAGTCTTCACAGCTACCCGTGGTCACAATCCATTCAATCAGTGAGACCATACCTCCTATACCCAACGTTGTTCAATCACAAATTGATCCAGATCCCATCTCTTCTTCGCCAGAACATCTGAATCCTGAAGTCGAACAACCAGAATTTGTTCCTCCCTTGGTCATCCCACAAAGTTATGTAGCTATTGAATCTCCCATATCACACAGTCAACCATCTGAAATATATTTTGGGCCTGATGGTGAAGTTCTTCCTCCTGGTTTAATTGCGATTGAAGAAATCCCACAAGACGATACACCTTTAACTCTAACCCATTTTGGGGGGGGACCTTTAGTTGTACGAGCCTTTTCCTCAATTGTTTCCATCAGTTTTTGTTGATCTTGTTCCCATTCAATCTCCCATCGATTTTCAAGGTTATACATTTGGTCAAGCAACCATGTCTGAACCAACATCTTAGGTTGGGTTTGTTGTTCCAATTACGTCAGCTCCTACCCTCACTACTCTGTCGATGTTACAACCTCACCAGAGTCATATTTTCATGGTGGCCCTTCGGTCCCAATAGGTTACAAATCATTATATGGCACTTTCTCTGGTGCATCTTCACGATTATGGTCTTTGCTAATGTCATAATCCGGTGTTTTAACTGGTAGTCCTATCGTTAGTACTGAACGACTTGATTCATTACATACATCATTAGGGAAATATCAAATTGGTCCTCTTGGGTCAATTCATTTAAGTACCATATCAACTAGACTCCCAACATTTGGAGAAAATTATTTTCCATCTTGTTATTCTCCTCATGCTGGGAGGCAACATTTGGTCACCCAATATGACAATACTCCGTCACTTTTTGGTCAAAATAATGTTTACATGAATGTTTGTCAATGGAAACCCACTCTGCCTATCCAACCACAAACGGTTGTACACTCGTATCAACCGGTTCAACCTGTTACACCCACTTCATTACCACTTGTTAATACATCTATACCCCTGTTATAGAATCAAAATATTGTACATCAACCTTATCAGGCGGGTTCTTCGACTCAATATCATCAAATGTTGGGTCCACAAACTCAAAATCCTTTGGTTAATTTACAACCACCTGTATCAGGGATCATTTGTTGACAAGCTGGTGTACCATTTTATGGAATTTCATAAACGCAAATTGGTTATACATATCAATCGAATCCAAGTTATACTAATTTGGGTTATAACATTGGTGGATGGACCCATTGGCAGTCACAACCGCAAATGCCTCAAACTTCATTTCAACAAGTAACATATCCAAGTTTTGGTCAACAGAATCCTCAAGCGTTTGCTATGCAAAAAAACCCCTCTCTAGGTTACCAACATCATATTTCGTATGTTGGTGCTCAAAGGCCTGTTGCTTAAGAAATTCCATCTTACCCTCGCTATGCTCAACCTGACCTCAATCGACAGTTTCCTTTTGTTGCAACCTTAGAATTACCAGATTTAAACCGGTTAACCAATGATCCTATAAATTATGCTCCTTGGTGGCTGTTGATACCTCAAAAATTACCCTCTGGTATCCCTAAATTCAATGGAAACCCTGGAGAAGATCCGTCGACTCATGTCATGACTTATCATTTATGGTGTTCATCAAATTCCTTGAATGATGATTCTGTTTGACTACGTCTTTTCCAGCGTACGCTTATAGGTCAGGTTGCTAAATGGTACATTGAGTTACCTAGAGCTTTGTTTGACAATTTCACTGCCCTAGCTACTGTGTTTTTGACCCATTTCCAGTTACTGATCAGATACAAAACTGGAACGGAACGCTTGACCAACTTCAAACACACTAATGCTACTCACATTTCTGATCATATTCATGAGTGGCATTGTCATCGACGAATGCTTAAGACATTTGATCTAGATCAGCTCCTTGCTGAATGGTTCATTAAGTTCCTATTACCATCTATAACTGAGGATGTGGCTAAGGGTGGCGTCGTCATGGAAGAGAAATTTATCGCTTATGCCCAATATTTAGACTTGATTTACACCCAGTCTAGCACGCTCTATGAAAAAATCCCTAATGCGTCACAATCTAATTTCAATGTTCCTTCTCAAATAAAGGACTCTCATGCTAGAGATAGCTTGATAGGCTCTGCAAACACAAACCACGCTACTACATTTGATCCTACTCCTACTTCTGAAATTAATGCCATGTAATTTGGCAAAGGCAAAAGTGAAAAGCAACCAGAAAGTAAGAAAAAGGGAAAATCAAAGAAAAATCAAACTTCTAACCTGCAGGAAAGATCATCTAATCAACCATCTAGACCACGAAAACTTCGTTATCCATGCATAATCTATAATGAGGAACACTTTGTTAGGGATTTTCCTCACCATGCTGAAGTCTCAAAAATCATCAAGACTTCCCATGCATCAGCTGTGTTGACAGACCCATCTCCGAATCCAGACACTAATTTTGTTGCTACAGATCGAAATCCTAGTTCCCAAGTGTTAATGTTATCCACAACAAAACCTTCACAAGATATTTTGATGTCAATGCGTAATAAATATTATGGTAGTCTGGCGACTGATTAACCTACTACGTTGACAACGAATCCATCTACTGAATCAGTACCACCTATAGTTATTCCTGAATTGAAAATTAAACCACCGAAGGGAGTAATTCATAAATTGACATATAATCCTCGAGCAAAAGCTACACAAAATTATAATATAGTTGAATATTTGGCTCAATCCCCTACAGTTATGTCTGCTCTTGAGGTATTACAAAATTTTCCCTCACAGAATCAGGCTTTATTGTCAGCCATTGGTGGAATTGATCCAAATGATTATAATCTTGTCGTCTTTAATCATACGGGCTATATTGTACCACAACTACCAACAAACTTGGCATTCTCCATACAAGTAAATGTTCTCAATCACCTTCTTCATCGGACTATTATTGATGAGGGAGCATCTACATGAATTATGTCTATAAACTATTGGAAGTCACTTGGATTGTCATGATTATAACAATCATCAATGATGTTGAAGGCTTTTAATGGAAGAACATATAAACCTTGTGGTATTATTAATAACCTGCATGTTGAATTAGGGGGAAAAATAGTGAATATTGATGTTGAGGTTATTTTACTTGGAAGACCATGGGTATATGCAATGACTGCAATTATTTCAACATACTTTAGAATGATTTCCTTTCCACATAAAGGTACAATCACATTCATTAATCAATTATCATTTTTTTCCTTCGGTTCATAGGTAACTGGAAGTGTTTCGTTTGTTCACTTACCCCAACTAGAAATTATAAAAATTGGTGTAGGACTCTTAAAGGATTCCACTCTTATGGGAACCTTTGCATTACTGTCACTCACGACGTCGACATAAATTGCAAGTATAGAGACCTACTACATGATCTCTTCCACTCTATCTAGCTTAAGGGAGAGTATGGGTGATTCTGATATTTCTATGTTGGATGAATTTTTACTGCCTAGCCCTATTGAGATGGCATAACAATCAATCTATTTGACTTGGGTGGAAAATCCGAAATTAGTGTTGTCGAGTGTTTGGGTTGATCGTTCCTTAGATTTTGGTACTCCATTTGATCCATTTTCCTTAAATTTTTTGACAATTGAAAATATTTTGGAAGCTATGATGTCAGAAGGAGAACCATGGGAAGATTATCATCATCATTCCCATCTTCTTGCTTATGAAGAAAACAATCTCAGTGAACGATCTCACCCATCCATCAAAACTTTCTTTTCGAATTCTTTACTGATTAATGCAATCGATTCCAAGCGAAATTTATAAAATATTGAAGAAACCATTTCTATCTATATTTCGACTAAACCTGGCGTAGTAAAAAATATTCATGTCGGTGTATCTTTTTCTCCATCAGAACTTTATTCATATTCTTTATTTCGTGAATTTCATGACATATTCACGTGGTCTTACGAGAAATTCCGAGGGCATAGATACTAGTATAGTTGAACACACTATTAATATGTATCACGATGTCAAGCAGGATTATTGTAACGGCTTCGTACAATTCATCGCTTGATACAATCAAAGTAGAAGTTAAAAAAATTTTGCGTGCTAGTTTCATTTACCCTGTTCTGCTAACTGAATGGGTTTACAATATCATTCCTGTTATGAAAAAACAAGAAACCATTAGAGTGTGCGTCGATTATCGGGATGTTAATCATGCTTGTCCAAAAGACAACTATCCTACTCCCTTTATCGACCATATTATTGACAATTGTGCTGGATGCAAACTTTTCTCGTTCATGGATGATTTTCTGGCTACAATCAAATCAATATCCACCCAAATGACCAACATAAGACAACATTCATCTGTCCCTGGAGCACATTCACATATAGGAAACTTTCGTTTGGTTTAAAGAACACGGGGAAAATTTTCAGAGAGAAATGGATTATGATTTCAACGACATCAAGCACATTGTTCAACCATATCTACATGATTTACTAGCGCATTCACCAAATCGGACTGATTACCCAATGCATTTGAGAGCCATTTTATTACGCTGCCGACACTACAAAATACGCCTCAATCCACATAAATGTGTTTTTTATGTTAGTTCTGGTCAATTTCTCGGATTCGTGGTCTTGAAAGAAGGAATTTGAATAGATCCATTGAAGGTACATGCCATTCTTTATTTTCTTGCACCATCAAATTTACTTCAGATACAAAAAATTCAAGGAAAGGCTAACTTCTTGAGAAGGTTCATTCCAAACTACACCAAAATGGCTAAAGGATTTACTCGATTATTGAAAAATGGGGTTCCCTTCCATTAGGATCAAGTTGCGTAAGCTTCTTTTGATGCTCTCATGGACACTCATGTCTGAGCGTCATTAATGTATCCTGCTAATTATCAAAATGATTATTTTCTATATATCGTCCCAGCTGAAATGACCATCGCTATGGTTTTGGTCCAATTAGAAGATGGAATTGAACATCCGATCTATTATTTGAGTCGTAATCTCAATGATATGAAATTTAAGTACTCGTACGTGGAAAATATTGCCTTGGAAGTAGTTCAAGTTGTCCAAAGATTTCGACATTATATCCTGCTCTAAAAAAGAAAAATAGTTTCGGATTGCAACCCCGTGACTTATATCTTATCACGTCAATTGCTGGGGGAAAAATATTGAAAATGGATTGTCATTTTGCAGGAATTTGATTTGGAATTCATCAAATCCAAGTCAAAGAAGTCTTTAGTTTTGGCTGAGCTTCTCTGTGACCTTCCCTCTGATAGTACTACTACTACGTTAGAACCATCTATTCCAAACGAGTTTATGTTTCTAATCGGATCATCTGATCCTTGGTAAGGGGATTTCATCATTTATCTCCAAACTCAAACTTTTCTACCTAACACCTCTCGCTCTGAACATTAACGTATTCGGTACCAAGCCAAATATTATCTGATCGTCGGTGATACACTTTATCGTCATGGTGTTGATACCATTTTAAGGAGGTGCCTCATGCATGAGGAGGTTGAAAAAGTATTAAATGATTGTCATGTTGGGGCTTGTGGTGGAAACTTATCTGGATATGCTACCGCATACAAGATACTCTGCGTCGGTTACTTTTGGCCTACCATTTTTCGAGACTTCATCCTCGCGGTTAGAAGTTGTCATGCATGGCAGATTTTTTATCATAAAATATGCAAAATACTAGCTCCAATGCATCCTATTGTCTCTGCTAGACCATTTATGAAATGGGGTATTGACTTAATGACCTGTAACCCTCCTTCATCCGAGGGGCATGGTTATATTATTGTCGCAGTCGACTATTTTACCAAATGGGCTGAAACGATGCCTACATTCAATAACACAAGACAAACAACGGCATTGTTTTTCTTCAACCATGTTCTTGCATGGTTTGGGGTCCCATACGCTATAATTATGGATAATGGGAAGCATTTTCGCAACCATATGATGTCTGAATTGACTACCAAGTTAGGATTGTCACATGATAATTCTACTCCTTATTATCCAAAATCAAATGGACTAGTTGAGGCTATTAACAAAATTCTTAAACGAATGATAGGAGTCCATAAAAGGAACTGGAATTTGATCCTGTACTCTGCTTTGTGGGCATATCGAACCTCAGTGAGAAACGAAACCGGATTTACTACTTTTCAACTAGTGTATGGTCTGGAAGCTATCTTACCAATCCAATGTGAAATATCATCGGTAAAACTCATGATAGACTTGTTACCTAACACCTAAGAAGAAGAAGCACATCTCCTTAACCTCATCCATCTTGATGAAACGTGTCATGAAGCCCAATTGGCCAACGAAGTGCATAAGAGACATATAAAGGTGCAATATGACAAAAATGTCCAGCCTCACATCTACTCAGAGGGCGACTTGGTCCTTATTTACGATCAAGAAGCTGATGTAATAGCTAAAAGGAAATTCGAGCCATTGTGACATGGCCCCTATATTGTCAAAAGAGTTCTTTCTAAGGGTGCCTATGAGTTAGTTGATTTCGATGGGATTCCATTGGCACGGCCTAGAAATGGGTTGTATCTTAAACGTTACTATGCTTAATCATGAGCGTAGTAATTTTTTGTATTATATTGTATATATGATGTTGATTTGCATTCACTATATTAATTTGTTTTTAGATTTTTCTTGATGTTAGTAATCCGCTTTACATTTTATTGCAAATGTATGAATCTTCAGAACCATTTTTTGGATATGCTGATGGTGCTAGTCGTAGTACGCAAAATTTATCCTCTGCATCGTGGGCCATTTTCGCTTCGAACGACGAGTTAGTGATTTTTCAAGGGATTTGTATTAATATATCAATGAACAATATCGTTGAGTATAACACGTTGATCGAACTTCTCTCTGATGCAATTTCATTTGGTATTAACCGTATAATCGTAAGGTTAGACTCACAACTTGTGGTACTACAACTTACTAGTGTTTATATTGTTAGAAATCCAACACTTCTTAGACTTTCCTAAGAGTTCAAATTTTGGAAAGACATTTTGATTTTGTTCAATATCAACATATTTCCAGAAATTTGAACACATTTACTGATTCATTATATAATCAAGTTTTAGAAAGACTTTTGCAACATAGGTAAAGAAAACATTCACATCATTGAATAGGATTTCACAATAAACATAAGAAAAACTCTGAAATCATATAGATAGATAGTTATAGGTTTTTAAAAAAATTGTGCCCAAGACACATTAGTCATCTGACCTCAAAATGTATGCAAAATTTCATAAGTAAACTAGTGGTGCTCATGGTAACATGCTATAGATCTAGAAATCCTACGGAGCAACCACATCCAATGGTTAGGAACCCCAATAGTGTGTCGCTGCAGTCGCATGGGTAACTCTTCGACCTGGAAATCTAGAATTCCAAAGGTAAAACCCTCTATGTGTTTTTGAAGCTCAACCAGAGTCCTTGAAGGACTGCTCTCCCGACAGCCCTCTCTGCTGGCACATCTTCTTCACGCTCTGGTTCCTCTACTAGTTGAACACGTCCGATATTTGCATTACATCAAACATTTAGTTTAGTCTTGGAAAGAAATCAAAACACAAAAACATTGTATAAACCTTATAAAAAAAAAAAACATGGTCAAATCATTTTTACATATTTCACCCCACTGAGCGCCTTCTGGTAATACTAAATCTGGATCATCTCGGAAGTCAATGCCTGTATATGCGTACTCATCAATGGAAACGATCTATCACCAGAACTAGGCAAAGAATGCAGTAGAGAACACAATGGTAGATTGGCCTGCATGCCGACCCATGAGTTCTACCCATCTCTGCATTTGAGGATCTCTAGGACTAGATATATCCAGTGTTACATGCTGTGGTTGCATTAGTGGAATCCGTTTCAAAGAGAAGGAGATAAGGATTGAACCATAACTGAAATTTTTCTTCCTTCCTCCCTTTGCTTTTTCCATTTGTTCCTATATCTGAGATAGAATAGATTTAGACCAATTGAAGACTATTGGCTCTAAGCAATCTAGCACATACTGCATATACGAATTGTTCGCTACATGCAATGTAACGTTGCTAGCAAGTTTAGCAATCGTGAAAAGGATGGTTCTGAAAGGAAAATCCCTGACATCCCGAATGTTTATTTTTCCATCTTTTCTAGGTTTTTCCCTGGATAGCAATACTACATAACATAATCCCTCACTGTCTCTCCTCCAACGGTAGACCCTGTGAGAGAAATGGGAAAACCTCTCCTCGAAAAACCTGTGAGAAAATACACGTCCTCAAACTTTGTTCTTAATGTGAAATGCCTCTATTGTCGGATCCCATTCTCGAACTAAGAACTCCAAGAGTTCTATTTGTTGCCTCATTCCCGACAATTTGTAGTACTTAAGTAGTCCACAATCTCTTAGGTCTCTTACAGTACCCGGATCATTCAAGGCAATCATATATTGTTCTTAATGTTCTCTTTCCCCCCATGTAATCATCATTATAATCTAATGGAAGCCTGAAATATAATCATAAGATACATTAGATTCCATTCATTGCAAAAAAATAGGCAAATTTTGGGCACAACATGAAAACCAAAAACTTGAACTACACCCAACGCACTCCCTAGGTTGAGATAGTGCATTGAATATGCAGGTACCCTTCACTGTACCTGCTATGCAACATAGGTTTCAAAATTCATGGGTGCGTTTCCATCATTTTGAATAGAATTTACCCTAGGGGCCTTAAAACCATAAAAATATGTAGAGAATGGAAATGAAATGAATACCAAAGGGAAGAGGAGGTTCATGGTACTAACCTAGATCAAACAGCGATGAAACTCGTCCACAGAAATGACCACAATTAACGACTGAAGTTTGGGGGTAAAATCAGGTTCAGAGCTCCAAAAAGCAAATGATAACTATGGAAAGGTAAAATGAATAGTGAAACTACTTTTTATAGTCATTTAATTGATTGCAAGTTAAATTTATTTCTATGACTATAGTTTTATTATGTTTTTATCATGAAACAAGTATTTTTAATCCATTTGATGTTTTTATGAACAGGAAATACAACTAATGAACAGATTAATCGTGTAGATTTATTCAAAGAATGACTTGACCACAAAGCATACTTTTTCTCCTTATCTTTTGAGCTTTGTTAAAAATGAAAAAAGGATTTGAAGCGCACTTTTATCTCTTTTTCGAGCTTCGATAACAGTGAAAAAAGGAACTCCTGGAGTCTTATTTCAGCTCTTTTCAGACTCCGATAATGTGAAAATATTGCCAAGCACTTGTCTTTTCAAGCTCGTTAAAGTAAATGAATTGATATCTACTCTGTATAAGTTTAACCCTTTTCCAAACTGAGATGGATTATTTACGAAAAAGGAATACCTTGGTTAAACATGACTAAAGAGGTTCTCTTAGATATTATTTTACACTTTTTCGGATCTGAGTGACAAATTTACGAAAAAGTACTTTTGGAGTTCTCTTTCATCCTCTTTTTCGGACTCTCTAAATATGAAAAAGGATTGGGCTATCACTATCGTTAAACTCGTTAAAACATAAAATAGTGACGGGCTTGTCGATCATGGAAAGAATCGAGTTTCATTCATTGCTAGCCTCGTTAAATTATTAAATATCGATACTTTATTCTCCGGAAAGGTTGAATTATAGATCAAGAAAATGTTATCCTCCTAAAGCTTGTTAAAAAATAAAGAGGTACTGGTCAACAAATGACCGGGGAAAATTTGGGAAAAGTGAGAAAATTTTCTTTTTGGTAGCAAGTCGCTCTTGAACATGACACTTCTTTCACTCCATGTCCGTGACTGTTTGGGTTGGGTAATCATCTTGATGGTTCATTCACACCTATGGTTTATCATGCCTTCACTTCAGTTTTGGGTCAATGCTGCCAACTCATCATAGTGTCACCGATATGTTCAAGAGAAGTAATCCAGTGATTAAAATCTCATCCTTCTGCAATACTCATAAACCTTCATTTTCATGACTGTCATCCCTAAAATTTCTATATCAAGTCATACCCTTGTCTCCAAAATCAGTTACTCCAGTTTTGAAATAATGTGACTTCCTTTTGATGACAAATAAATATCCAGGAAGTTCACTTAGAAACATCAAATTCCAGTACCATGAGGCTTGTTATAGCATCGAAAAGATCCTTGCTTCTAGACTTTTGACTGAAAAATTTTGTTTGGTGTTTGACATCAAATCATCTATTCATGCCTCACGAAACGTATTATAGTAACTTAAGGGCCATTAACATTAATGGTGGTTCTCTCGCATTTGTTTACAACTCACATCATTGGATGGTAATCAAACGATGCCTTTTCATGCTCGAGTACAAATCGTATATTCGCATGGCTAGACTTGTACCCGAATGATCGAGTGAACGAGATAAGAATACCCCAGATCTAGTTTCAGCCATCCATGCTGCGATTTCAGGATTTTGTACACATCATCTGTATGGTGACCTTACATACAGATTTTCATCCAAACATGGGCCTATATCTGTATGCATGTCTGCATCTGGGCAACATTCCAACGAAGACAACTTTCTGAATTATGTACATGTTATTAGATTGTTTTATGTGTTGAACATGGGAATGCCTACCCTCATAGATTATGATCAAAGAGGATATATCATGATGTAATGTATTTTAATATTGATTTAAGTGACCATTCCACTTCGTTTCCAGGCTCATCACAGTGTAAAGCATCTCAATCAAATGTTTTTATTATTTGGATATCATGCTTTAGGGGGAAATTTTTATAGGTCAATTTGGGCACCATTCCCAATGACCTTATTAACCGGACATCTTATCCAGGACCAATGATCAAGGGTCTATCATTCCCTATAATTTCAGTTTCTACATGCCCTAAGACAAGAAACAAGACAAATTAAGCAAGACTTTCATTAAGCAAAGGTTTCCAAGGTTTGAAGCTTACTATATAGCATATGAGAGCTCACCAACGTAGGCTCTAAGGGGCCTAAGTGCATTGCATATGAAGGTAGCCCCATGCAAGGCTGCTCTGCAAAGCACTTCCCGACATTCACATGTGCGTTGGTCACATTGGGAGCGAAATTATCATTGTTCCGGAATCTCCACTTGGCCAGTGCCTTCTAGAAGAGTTCACATGTGTCAAGCTTCAGATCGAAGTGTTTGTTTGACATCTACATGATTGGAAACATGTCTTTCCTATTATTGGAAAGTCATTGATTGAAAAACAACCTACAGTTCATCTGTAAATTGAGCATAGATCTAAGTGCTTGAGAAGGAAGAATTTGAGTAGAGAAATGTTGGATAATTTTCAATTGAGAACTATAGTTGTGTAGTTGCTACTGGAGAGATTTATACTATGATGAGGCTTGGGAACGTTATTGGAAGGGTCACTTAAAATTAGTCATTTGGTTGTAACCTCTCCTTCTATCATCAATAAATAATACTACTTATTTTTCCCTATATGCATCTGTATTGGATTTGATTTTCCATATTGCAATATCTAAGTTGATGTGTATGGTTTATGCTTTAATGATTTAGAAAACTAACTTGAATAGATATATATATTATTACATCTTCTACTATTTCAATGTTCTTTCTTATAGGAAACATTTCACACAAACCGCTTGAATTTGAAGCTGCAACGGAAGCGACAAAAGGAGCCATTTAGAAGCACTTGGATCACAAGTAACCTTCTAATACTCTCTGTGTATCTGTTCTTAGTTAGGAGAAATAGTCGTATAGTCTTTAACCTATTTTTATAGACTAGCACCTATCTAGGGAAGCATGATTTATCCGTAATTCACAATTCTAGCCCAACAATATTTTTTCTAGGCCAAACTCCATCGATACTCTTCAAATTTTCCCAATTCTTGGCAGATACAATGCATGATAAACTGATCAAACTTCTAGAAGAAGGAGTGTTCAAATACTCCTTAGTTCTATTCCATTTGTTCATATATTTTCAATCAGAAAGGTTTGCAGTTAACCTACAAAAATTGGACTCAGAGGGTAATCCTCAGTCTGTAATATTTTAGACATCCTTGATCAGAAAGGATTCCAATAAATTTAGTTTCAAAGAATTAATTTATTATTTTTTATATCCAATAGTTAATATGCTTAGCAATAGAATTCAACCCATAATCGGTGAAGAAATAAAAAAGGTTATACAGTTATCAGATCAAAGCAAAACAGGAGACTGGTATTTATACTAGAATCACATAGAAATCAGACTGTATGGAAGCCAATTATTCCCTTACAAGCTTCCCAAATACCTCCCAATGAAAATATTTTCTTTAGAGTACATCAAGCAGATCTTGAATTTTGATCAAATCAATTAGGGCCTTTTATATGCAACAATCGGAACGCATGGAATGAAGCAGACAAATGACTACAAGAGTTAAAGTTCAGCAGTAGTTTCAAATGGTATCATAAGAAAATTAAGAGTTGATTTCAAACTGACCACTTTCATCCATGAATCTAAGCCTGGAATTGAGAAATATTCCAACTAGTCAGAGTGGTTGGAAAACAATTTACAGGAAGTGAAGAAGCAACTTGATACTAGTTCCATCCTACTTACTCCAACCCCACAAGAACGAAATTCAAAAAGAGCTAGAGAAGAATGCTCTTATTCAGGAGAAGCTACATCTGATAGTAAATTCAAGCTTATGTATAGAAACAACAAAGCTAAATCAATGAGAGAGTAGGAAGAAACCATCAAAACAGATATTGTTATCAGGGATAATGCACCTACAATAGATTCAGAAGAAACACCTTTGCCATCAACTTCCAATGCACAAATCATTCAAAATCAAAACAGTGTAGAGATTTCATCATCCATTAAGCCAGTTGAGAAAGAAAAAGATATGATGGAGAAGTATAAAGAGATTAAAATAAAAAATGAAGCACTGAAGGCTATTACATATGCACAATGTTGGAAGAAAACTCCTAGTGATCAGAGTAGTTTGCGTTCATCTTATGACCTTAAAACAAGGAAAATTCAGATGACATTCCTACATCCAAAAGTACAGGCCCCCAAAACTTCAACATATTATACCAAGACAAGCTTTAAAGTTCTTGTCAAGGATGTGAATCCAATTTACCAGATTGAATTTCACAAACAAGTAGGAGAGATGATATATTCAACCATGACACATAAAGCTCTAAGTGTTCAGAAGTTGGAGAACTCTTTAGAAAATATAAAGTCAAAGTTAAAGCTAGAGAGAGCCTCATCACAAGCAAAAGACAATAGGAGAGTGATCATTAAGGAAGGAGAGTGGCCATCAAGGAAGAACTATCCACTTCAGATGTTAAAATATATATTTTAGCCAAAAAATGTTGAAATAATAAAGGATAGATTAGAAAACATGGAAAGAAAACCTGAGTTGGAAAATAAAAAAGGTACCCAAATTAGAAACCCTAACTTTAGGAAAAATCTTAATACTAGTAAATCAAGAGAAGTTGTACCCGATCAATATATTAGACCACCTTTCCAGGAAAATTATGCCGAAAGTTCACAATAGCATGAATAATATTAGGACACCCAGATATTTTTGATGGGAATAAACAATGAAGATGCCATTTTTCTTACCCGGGAAGAACAAGAGTTGTACATGTTACAACAATTACAATTAGAGTCTGGAGAGTCCTTTAACTACAAACAAGGCTATGAATATGCCATCTACAAAGTTCATAAATAATATAACCTTAGAAGAAAAAAGAACACAGAGGTTCCTATTAAGAAATCAGTCCACACCCAGACTAAGAAAACAATAGAAGCTCTTGTGACCAAAATTCTACAAATTCTCCCTAGAGAAACTCAAAAAAATTCTACCTCATATATTGTAGACATCACATCAACTGCTACTCAAAATATTCCAGACAATGAAGTTGAAAACAAAATAGTTGACACACAAAATGAATTACCAAGTGCTGATGAAGAAGACAAAACCACATAAACCAATATTGGTAAAAATGATTAAATTAGACAAAACTCAAATACCACTTATTATCAAAACTGAGATAGAAAATTTGAAAATACCAGTTCCTTTAACAGAGCTGGTGAAAAATGACTCATACAAGGCACGAATTATTGAAACATTAAACATACGTGAAGGTGAAGATGTTGTCAACCTCAATGATGATCAACCTGAGTTATTATTTGGTCCTGAAGTAGATGTAAAACATCAACAAGGGGGTGTCCGTCCATTTTGTATTAGCTTAAACATTCACGAGAAAATATTACATAATTCTATGTTGGATTCAGGAGCATCTCATAACTTAATACCTAAAGAAGTCATGGACAAATTAAAGTTAGACATCACCAGACCATACAAGGACCTGTTCTCCTTTGATTCTAGTCAAGTCAAATGCCTTGGCCTGATAAAAGAATGATGTGTAACTCTAGTCCAATTCCCAGCAAAGATTATCATTATGGACATAGTAGTTGTTGATATCCCTCCCAAATATGGTATGTTATTATCTTGCTCATGGGGATAAAAAATATAGGGATCACTATAATTAGACATGTCATGTGCTACCATTTCTGTGTTTGTTCAGAAAAGGAAGATATACAAAGAAACTTTGATTAAATACATGGTAATTAGTTCAGAAAGACCACAAAATTTCCTTATTTATTCCATGCATTCTGATTTGGACTCATTTATCTTATGTAATTCAGACAATGACAAAGATAAAATCACAGTTGTAGAAGAAGAACACAAAGAGGTTGATTCTAAAAATACAACACATTAATATTTTTGGAATTTAGATTTTGATGGCTCTGTAAATAAATTAGGAGCAAGAGATGGAGTATGGATATATAATTTAGAAAATGATCATTCATAAGGAC
This sequence comes from Pinus albicaulis, assembly GCA_034641835.2. NCBI lineage: Eukaryota > Viridiplantae > Streptophyta > Pinopsida > Pinales > Pinaceae > Pinus > Pinus albicaulis. The sequence continues at coordinate 442,678,870 of CM076577.1, read as the reverse complement.
ATGCTTTCAAATTAAATTTCAAATGCACTAATAACATGGTAGAGTATGAAGCATTAGTGCTAGGCCTGTAAATCGTAAGAAAAATTGGGGCTAAGAGAGTTTCCATCATGGGAGACTTAGAACTCATCATAAAACAAGTCAAGGGAGAGTATCTTGTTAATAACCCTAGACTTAGCAATTACAAAGAAACCATCTTGGACTTAGTAAGATGTTTTCTTGAGACTAACTTTGTTGTCATTTCAAGAAAGCAGAATATGAAAGCACATAGCTTGGCCACTTTTGCCAACACATGTAGGTTACCCTTTCAGTCAAAATGTCAGTATACTGCTGAGGTAAGACATAGGCCAACCATACCTGATAATTTGAAGTATTGGAAAATATTTTCACAAGACTCACAAATTTATGATTTTATGAATTATGAAGGAGAATTTCAGAACTATAATATAGACATTAACTGTATAATAGATTATACCATAAATAATGAACTAGATGTAAATGATGTAAATAAAATAGAACCAACTAAATTCACTAAATTAGAAATAGAACAATTAGAATCGGTTGAAATTGAGGAATTAACCAATGATGAATCAGAAGTTTTAAACCTCAAAGACAACATTTTGCGTAAGGGATTAGCCCCACTAGAAGACCTCTTTGAATACAATGATGTAGCTAGAAAACCCAAAATGGAGCCTCTAAGGTCAGATATAAAGGAATGCAACTTAGGAACAAAGGAAAATCCCAAACTTATCAAGATATCTAAGAAATTACCTCCAGCTGAAAAGTTAAATTACATTAGCTTGTTTAAAGATTTCCAAGATATCTTTGCCTGGAGTTATGAAGACCTCAAGTCTTATGATACCATCATATCGAGCATAAGATACCAATAAAGAAAATCAAAAGCCCTTTAAACAAAAACATAGAATAATTAACCCTGTTCTTATGCCATTAATATAAAAAGAAGTTAAAAGGATGTATGATGCTCAAATCATAGCACCCATCAGATATTCTGATTGGGTCACTAATTTAGTCCCCACTAGAAAGAAAATAGGAGAAATCAAACTCTATGTTGATTTCAGAAACTTGAACAAAGTATCAGTGAATGATAACTATCCCCTCCATAAAATGGACCACATTCTCCAAAGGGTAGTAGGGTCATCCATAATTTCATTACTTGATGGATTTTCTGGATACAACCAAATCCTTGTCCAACTTGAAGATCAAGCTAAGACTGCATTCACCACTCCCCTGGGAACTTTCATGTAGTTGAAATTCCCTTTGGAATAATGAATGCTGGAGAAACATTCCAAAGAGCCCTAGACATTGCCTTTGAAAAGGAAATCCATGAATTTTTATTCATTTACCTAGATGATATCATAGAGTTTTCCAAATCAGATAATGAACATCTAGATCATCTGAGAAGCTTATTCATAAAATGCAAAAAAATTGGTATATCCTTAAATCCTAAAAAGTCACTTTTTGGATTAGAAGAAGGAAAAATCTTGGGACACATTATTTCAAAGGAGGGAATTAGAATTGATCCAGCTAGAATAGAAGAAATCCTGAATATCATTCATCCTAGGAACATTAAATAATTACAAGAATTTTTAGGCAAAATAATTTTTCTTAGAAGACTCATCTCTAACTTAGTAGAATTACTTATAAATTTAAATAGCATGTTAAAAAAGGATTCAATACTTAAGTGGACAGTTGAGGCTAAGCAGTCTTTTGAAGCAGTAAAATAAGCCCTTACTAAAACACATGTCCTCATAAGTCCTAATTTCAACAGATATTTCATAATTTTTTCACTTGCTTCAGAACAAACCAATGCAACAGTCTTGTTGCAAAAGAATAATGAGGGAAATGAACAACCCATTTTATTCTTCAGTAAATCCTTGAGATATGCAACACTAAAGTATAATATCATGGAAAAACAAGCTCTTGATTTAGTGAAAGAGATAAAATATTTCAGAGTATACATTCTATAATCTCACATTATAGCATATGTTCCAAACTCAGTTGTCAAGGACATTCTAACTCAGAATGGGCCTGATGGAAAAAGAGGAAAATGGATCACCACAATAATAGAATATGACATTGATATCAAGCCTACAAAGTTAATCAAAGGCCAAGGTTTAGCCAAACTCGTGTCTAAATCGAACTGTCAGGCCTTAGACATAAATTTCATTGATGCCATAGATGATCAGGAGGAGATGGCGACTCCAAAAATCAATGAGGCTTTCATAGGTTCACTCTGGTATGCAGACATTATATTTTTTTTACTCAACTTACAAGCTCCGGGCCTGGTTTATCTAGAACCAAAAGTAGTTTCTTAAAAATGAAAGCAATGAAATATTGTATCTTAGATAATGTTTTATTTTGGAAAGATCATGGTGGAATTCTGTTAAATTGTTTATTAAAAGATGAAGCTGACAAAGTCATGCAGGGATTTCATGCAGGAGATTGCGGAGGACACCTATAATGGAAAACAATTGCTGACAAAATTTTGAGGGGAGGATTTTATTGGCCCAATTTTTTTGTAGATGTTCGAAATTATGTGACATCCTGTCAAAAATGTCAAATATGTGAAGGGAAGAAGAAAATCTCACCATTACCCCTAAAACCTGTCTCAGTAGAAATTCCATTTCAACAATGGGGTTTAGAATTCATTTGTGAAATTCACCCACCCTCCTCTGCCCAACATAAATGTATATTGACATCCACTGACTACTTTACCAGGTGGATAGAAGCTATCCCTTCTAGACAAGCCACAAACTCTGTCATTATTTCATTTCTTTAGAACAACATCCTTTCTAGATTTGGATGCCCACAAAAGCTCATTACTTATAATGTTGTTGCCTTCAAATCCAAAAAATGATAGATTTTTGTAATAGATACCATATCACCCTAGGCCATTCCATTGCCTATTATGCTCAAGGTAATGGACTAGCAGAATCTTCAAACAAAAGCCTAGTCAACATCATCAAGAAGATATTAGAGGATAACAAGAAAACCTGGAATAAAAGGTTAGTGAATGCCCTATGGACAGACAGACTAACTACAAATAAATCTGTTGGTACATCTCCCTATCAATTAGTATATGGGATTGATGTTGTTTTTCCATATTCATTAGGAGTGCCAGTGATGAAAATGATAAAAGAGCTTCGAGTAGAACCAAATGACATCCAAAGGAGGATAAACCAAAAAATTCATTTGCAGAAAACTAGGGAAGAAGTTTATATCAAAGTCCAAGTAATTCAAGAAAAAATCAAGAAGATATTTGATAAGAAAACTAGAGAAGATGATTTCTTCATAGGTGATCAAGTACTTAAATGGGATTCGAGAAGAGAAGACAAAAGAAAAAATGGGAAATATGAATTTATCTGGAAGGGTCCATACATTATTTATAGTTATAGAGGAAACAATGCATTTTTCTTGAAATAATTAGATGGGATAGATCTACCAAGTGGACCAGTCAATGGTCGAATACTGAAGCACTATTTTTCACCAGAATAACTAGTATTTCATTTGATTATATTTTTCTCATTGTAAATACCATAGAAAAGTTTAGATTTGAGTGGATGATTATCTTATAAAGTTAAAGCCTGAAAAGAAACTATAAGCTTTAAAAGATATAACATCATATGTTTGAATAAAGGAGATCACAGAAAGTAGTTCCAAGAAAAGAAAAGCCAAAGTTCCAAGGCCACTGGTTAGAAAGTTCTTAACATCTCACATGGAGATGCCATCTCCAAGTGGAGCCACTGTTAGGGTCCTATAATAATAGGGATCATAATTTTGAATTGGATATGTTAAGTCTTGTAATATTGTACATACCTTTGCATTTCTGAAAATATTTTCCATATTAAAAAATGAAAAGAGGGTATGTCCTAAAATAATAATCAAAGGACCAAAAGAAAGAAAGATAAAAAAAGATATAAAATATGAACCCCACAAAAAGAAACAAAAATAAATTTTGAAAGTGTTGCAAATTCAAATGCCACTACTCTTAGTTTACTTTATGCAAATAAAATTTTGTGCAGCTTGTCTAAAATGCCACAATTCATGATGATCATACAGTCTAATATTGACCATTCATGCCTTTAAATTTCATGTTATGATAGGCAGTGAATGAATATGTGACCAAACCATTTAATCTTGGAAGATCAGTAGTTAGGTAGAGAATCAGCTCATAAGTTTAATCTGAGCCATTGGAAAATATAAGGTTAGAAATAAGTTAGTTTTCTTATCTAAAGAAAATAAAAGGGTCAGCAAGCTCAAATGCACCCAATAAAAGAAATAAAAAATGTTAAGATGAATAAAAGGGTAGGTAGAATACTTTTCAAAAGTTATAGAAAGCATCATTTGGTTTATCTCTTATCACTAATATATTTTTAACCTTTCCCCTTTGAAAAAGCCCTTTCCATCTTCATTCCCCCCTTATCCTAACTCCCTTCCCCTCATAAAAACCCTTTTCCCCTTCAAAATCCATTTTCCCTTACTAAAATCCTTTTTCCCTTGAAAACCCCCCTTTCCCCTTACTAAAATCCTTTTTTTTCCTTTAAAAAACCCCTTTCCCTTTCTAAAGCCCCCTTCCACTTAAAAAAATATATGTTTTCACAAAAATAAAAAAACCAACTTATTCAAAGTTTTAAAGTGCGAAATAAAATATTAATTGGGCCCTACTTTCCTTTGACTTAACACACCCCCCCGTTTAATATGTTTCTCGACCTTATTTTATATTAGTCTCCCGCTTAATATATCTCATAACCCCATTTTTCATTTAACCCTTTGCCTATCCATTATCCAACCCCAAATCTCTTTGAAAATTTGCAACACCCATCAACCATCCGATCACAGCCGATCAGATCCAACGTCCAATAAACCTTTTAGCACTCCCCATCGTTTGAAGTTTAAAACAGAGGGGGGGGTGCGAATTGGGTGGTTTCATTCCCCCACTCCCCTGCCAGGTGGTGCTACCACATTCTATCACACCCCCCCATTCCCAAACTGCCAAACCACCTTTCGGCATGTGATAAACCACCGCGATAAACCACACAAATTTCAAAAATATAATAAACAAAGCCATCCCCGCACCATACAATAAACCCCATTTTTCAAAGAAACATAATAAACCTCGCCCTATACTATTATTTCATTATCTTTGTATATTTGTGAAAAATACCAAAAGTCGTTTTCGACCAAGATTGAAGCCTGCTGCAGTTCGAACCCCTTCCATGACCAAAGTGCCATTGCTCCACATAACTCTGAGTACCCACCACCATCAGTTAAACAATTTAATTTATAATCGAAACAAATTGATGGCTTCTAATAACATTCAGATTGTAAACCCTTTGTAACCACCCCTGTTAGATGTCGACCACACTCCTTATGCTGATGAGGACTTCAAAATAAATGACACTATCATTAATAGCAGCCTTTTGGAGCTCCATTGTTGGAGCCATGAAAAATTTGTTTATTAGGAAGATGATATTCATCTATGGGAATCTAACTTAAAAAAATAAATATTTCCACAGAACTACCAATTCCCTGAACTCATCAGATTGTGCCAAATCAGCTATTTGCCAAATGAAAGAGCCATAGTCACCCCTGAACAACAAATCCTATTTACCGTCACTACTCAATCTATTAATAAAATGCTACAAATTCAATCACAACCTGATGGAGTGCCTTTTTCCATTGAGGCCCTTATTGTGCTTTACCTAAAGTTAGATTTCCCTAAAAGGTATCAAATCTTTCAGACTTTCCTCCCTAAATAAGCTCAATTTCCTAAAAAAAACCTACCATACTCTGCTACCATATTTCTAGTAAGAAACAAGCAAATTTTAACCATGATGTCCTATATTTTAGGACATTTCACTAATCAGCATGTAGATGAATCCATCCTTTCTTTCCTCTCCATATTTTATACAAGCCAGTCTCCATCTATACTCTTCAACTTTGCCCAATTCCTGGAAGATACAATGCATGATCAACTGATCAAATTGCTAGAAGGAGTGTTCAAATACTCCTTAGTGTTATTCCATTTTTTCATATATTTTCAATTAGAAAGGTTTGCAGTTAACCTAAAAAAACTGGACTCAGAGGGTAATCCTCAGTCTGTAATATTTTGTAAATCCTTGATCAGAATGGATTCCATTGAATTTAGTTTCAAATACCTTATTGATTCTTTTATATATTGAGTAGTTAATATTTTTAGCAATAACATTCAGCCCAAAACCAGTGAAGAAATAAAAAAGGTTCTATAGTTATCATATCAGAGCAAAATAGGAGACAGGTATTTATAACAGAATCACACATAAATTAGAGTGTATGGAAGCTAGTTAGTCCCTTACAAGCTTCCCAAATACCTCCCAATGAGGATATTTTCTTTAGAGTACTTTAGGCATATCTTGAATTCTGATGAAATCAATTTCCTTTCAGCCAAAATCAAAACCCAACTCAAGATAAAAATCAATTAGGGCCTTTTATATGCAATAGTAGGAATGCAGGGAATGAAGCAGACAAATTCCTACAAGAGTTAAAGTTCAGAAATAGTTTCAAATGGTCATATAACACATTGGGTATCATCATCAAATTAAGATTTAAGTTCAAATTGACCCCTTTCATCCATGAATCTAAGCCTAAAATTAAGCAATATTCCAACTAGTCAGAGTGGTTGGAAAACAATTTATAGGAGGTGGAGAAGCAGCTTGATACTAGTTCCATCCTTCTTACTCCAACCCCATGGGACAGAAATTCAAAAAATTCTAGAGAAGAAATATCTTATTCAGCAGAAGCTACATCTGATAGTAAATTCAAGCTTGTACAGAAAGAAAACAAAGCTAAATCTAGTGATAGAGTAGGAAGAAACCATTGAAACAAATATTGTTATCAGGGATAATGCACCTACAAAACATTCAAAAGAAACATCTCTGCCATCAACTTCCAGTGCACAAATAATTCAAAAGAAAAACAATGTACAGATTTCATCATCCAACAAGCCAGCTGAGAAAGAAAAAGATATCATGGAGGAGTATAAAGAGATTAAAATAAAAAATGAAGCACTGAAGGTTGTTACATATGCACAATACTGGAAGTAGAATCCCAATGATAAGAGTAGGTTGCTTTCATATTATGAACTCAAAACAAGGAAAATGCAGATGGCATTCCTACAGCCAAAAGCTCCTACCAAGCTTTGAGGTTCCTGCCAAGGATGTGAATCCAATTGACCAGATTGAATTTCAAAAATAGACAGGAGAGATGATATATTAAACCATGACACATAGAGCTCTAAGTGTTCATGAGTTGTAGAACTCTTTAGAAAATATAAAGTCAGACTTAAATCTAGAGAGAGCCTCATCACAAGAAAAATATAACATGATAAAGTCACTAGAAGATTTGGTAATTGAAACTGGTTATAATCTAAAAGACATCAAAGTAGCAGAATAACTTATAAAGAAGAAAAATGAAGACATAGTTGCACTAAAAAAAAATTAAAATTACCAACTTCTGAGCATCCACAAACCAAGGAGGTTTTGGAGACAGATAATAAAAATGATGAAATGATGAATTTAATAATTCCATTGACAACTCAACTAAAGGAAATGGAGACAAAAATGGATAAGCTTGTGCAGGAAAATCAAGCTAGTATGGAAGCAGCTCCCATTACTGTTATTCCCATAGCTTCTACAACAACTCCAACATCTATATCAGCTCCATTATCAACATTAGTTCCAGTACCAACAACCCATTCCACTTATGAGGCTAGAAAATTAATCAAAGCAATGGAATATATTTCCATTTAGACTACAGAAATTAACAAGCTCAAAGAAGAAGTAAGGAGTTTAGATTATGGAAAGAAATTAGCAGAAGTACAGAAAGTGAATAGATTGACTCACAGAATCCACAAGCTAGAAAAAGAGCTATCACTAAAAGAGCTTGTATCCCAAGCAAAACATCATTTCATAAACTATCTTAGAGGTGAAGAAAGTGATTTCCAAGAGAAATTTGATGATACAGCTTGAAAAGAAATGTCAAACTATGGAACTCGTAGTGAACAGGTTTTTGAACAAGTTTGAGGTATTGAGACAAACAGGTCTTCCTAATCCTCTGGTAATAAATGAAAAACTCATGAGACATGAATCTTATGATAAGAATATGAGGGAATTAGCAAAAGAAACTTCCAACAATTCCTCAATGAAGGGTGTTCCCATAGGCAAGGTGCTCCTTCAAAATTTAGAAAACTTATTTTACCTCCAACATGAGGTAAATCACCTTTTTGTAAATGAGCCTACGTTTTCCAAATATATAGAGGCAAATGAGATTTACTGCAGGATGATGAAATCAAACTTATAGATGAAGAAACATGGGATAAATGGTGTGATTTACTATAAAGGGTGAAAGAACATACAGGTGAAAGAACGCACACGTGAAATAAAAAGATAGATGAAAGAAATAAGATGAAAGAAAGAAACAAATAACAACAATCAAAGAAATTAGGGCCAGATATCAGTTAGTTAGAAGGTTTCACTATCTTTTTGCACAAAGATATTTTATTTGCCTAGAATAGATCCTAGTCAGTTGACAGGATATTTTTTGTAAACTTTTGTATAAATACTTCATCATTCGAAGTATTAAGGGTCAGTCAAGTGTGGACTTCTGAATATTTTTTTCTCTCACTGATATCTTGCCAAAGGGTTACTATACCAATTTCAAGTCGACAGACTGAACCAGTAATAAAGAAACTTCTTTACAGGATTCATGTGATGAGCCATCTCAGTAAAGTATAAATTTCAATTGTTCATGTTCCTTCTTTAAGTATTCCATAAAATTATATGTGTTCTGAATTTGAATGTTATAAGAGGAGTTTCACTGCAAAATGTGTTTAAATATTACACTATGCTTTTAACTATTATACATTTTATATGTTTTCTTCTAATATCCAGTTTAGAGGATTCTTAATTGCCCTCTAATCTCGATTGATTCCTTCATCCTTCTTCATTATTTGGTTTAAGGAATTCTTAGTTGCTCCTTGATCCCAATTGAAAATCACTTCACTATTCAGCCTTGAGACTTATATTATTCATCTATCTTGCCTTGTAAAACTTTCCTTATAATTTGATTCAATTATGTTTCAAAGCACATTGACTCCATAACTCAATGGAAAGTTGATAAGCACCTATTCACCTAAATCATTAATTCCACCAACCAACCAAAACCAATCAAAAACCAATCCAACCAAACATACATAACTAGCCTAAAATCTATTAAATAAACAAAGTTAAATCATATAGAGAGAGCCCTCTCTGAATTTAGGAAGGTTCGATCCTAAGTTCCAAAAGTAGATAGTAGTTACCTCTGATATTTATTTTCAACGCAAGAACAACCTTTGGAAATTTCGGAGTGATAACATATTGGCAACTCCATTGGGGAAACCAGTCCCTAGTTTAAAAAAAAATCTTAAAAGAAACAATTCTTCTCATTTTTTGCATTAAGATTTGAAAAGGTTATTGAATTTATCATAGAAATTTAAAATTATAGCTTCTAAAAGAACATATTATACCAAGGCTCATGCTAATCCACAACCTACTACAATTGTTGATGATCCTGACAAAATTCTAAGAAAACCTAAAAAAGTAGAGATTCAAGGAAGTAGTAGTGAGTTAATCAAAGAAAATTCACTTCCTAAAGAGTTATCAAGCATAGAGGATATTCAATTTGATTTATCATTTGAGAATTCTTTATTTCGTACTAAATCTGAAAACTCAGTCCATGATACTGTAATAGACCCCAATTTTATTCAATTTATTGAATCAAAGAAGGATACTATACAACTTGATTTAGGTCAACAAGTTATAGATACTTTTGACAAAATTTATGCTTTAACCTCAACTTTTATAAAACACGAAGCCTATTTTCAACATTCAATTGAATTAGTTGCCCTAACTGCTGCTAGCCCTAAGCTCTCTGCAGTATCTTTAGAAACTGTAAATACAACTCCATTTAGTACTACCTCATATATAATATCCAACACAGTTCATTCCATAAAACCATTCATACCTAAAATTTCTCTCCAACCTAACATTTCAAGTTCATCTCCTAAATTTTTGAGTCCATCTTCAAGCACCACTACTTTACCTCACAGTAAAGCTAAATTCTTAGCCATGACAACCAGATTTGACCCTTTGGTCTTATAGGCCCCTTTACATGCCATGCCACAAGATTACCAGAGTAAAATTTTTCAGTTTGATGGTATTGGTCAATATATTGCTCAACAACATGTAGACAAAATGATAGACTTTTTTGAATTACATGAAATTGATGAGTCAGATGTACAAATGAGATTATTTTCAAAAACACTAGCAGGGGATGTTAAAAAATGGTTTAATGATTTACCTGTTGGCCATATTGATGATTTAGCTTCTTTCCACCGATTGTTTATCATTAGATGGGAAAGAAAGAAAAAACCGCTTCACATATTATCTAAATATGAGAACATTAGAAGAGCTCCTAATGAATCTGTTCAGGATTACTGTATTAGGTTCAATAAAATATACAATGAAATTAAAACAAATATCAAACCTCCACCAAACTTAGCCATAATTAAATTTCCAGATGGTTTTAACACTGATATGTGCTATCAATTAGAGAAAGAAACCCTGAAACTTTAGAACAGATGCAGAGTAATTCAGTTAATGTAGAAGCTAACATACTAGATAAAAGAGCTAGGATGAGGAATGAAAGGAGAGTGACCATTAAGGAGGAACCATCCACTTCAGATGTTAAAATAGAGTTTAGCCAAAAATGTAGAAAGACTAATGGATAGATTAGAAAACATGGAAATAAAACCTCAGTGGGAAAATCAACAAGGTCCCCAAATTAGAAACCCCAACTTTAGGAAAAATCCTAATACTGGTAAATCAAGAGAAGTTGTACCCAATCAACAGATTAGACAACCTTTCCAAGAAAATTATGCTGAAAGTTCATAACAGCATGAAGAATATCAAGACACCCAGATAAACTTGATGGGAATAAACAATGAAGATGCCATTTTTCTTACCCAAGTAAAACAAGAGTTGTACATGTTACAACAATTACAATTAGAGTCTAGAGAGTCCTTTTGACTACAAACAAGGCTATGAATCTGCTATCTATGAAGTTCATAAATAGTATAGCCTTAGAAGAAAAAATAACATAGAGGTTCCTATTAATAAATCGGTCCACATCTAAACTAAGAAAACAATAGAAGCTCCTGTGACCAAAATTCTATAAATTATGCCTAGAGAAACTTAGAAAACTTCTACCCCAAAGATTTTACACATAACATCAACTTCTACTCAAACCATTCCAGACAAGGAAGTTGAAACAAAATAGTTGACACACAAACTGAATTACCAAGTGTTGATAAAGAAGACAAAACCACACAAACCACAATTGGTAAAAATGAAATGATTGAATTAGACAAAACTCAAATATCATTCAATATCAAAACTGAGATAGAAAAATTGAAAATACCAGTTCCTTTAATAGGTCTGGTGAAAAATTACTCATACAAGGCACACATTACTAAAACATTAAACATAGCTAAAGGTGAAGATGTTGTCAACCTCAATGATGATAAACTTGAGTTATTATTTGGTCCTGAAGTAGACGGAAAAAATAAACAAGGGGGTGTCCCTCCATTTTACATTAGCTTAAACATTCATGAGAAAATCTTACATAATTATATGTTGGATTCAAGAGCTTCTCATAACTTAATGCCTAAAGTAGTCATGGAAAAATTAAACTTAGACATTACCAAACCATACAAGGACCTGTTCTCCTTTGATTCTAGTCAAGTCAAATGCCTTGGCCTGATAAAAGATCTATGTGTACCTCTAGTCTAGTGCCCAACAAAGAGTATTGTTATAGACATATTATTTGTTCATATCCCTCCCAGATATGGTACGTTATTATCTCACTCATGGGGAGAAAAATTACAGGGATCACTACAATTAGACATGTCATGTGCTACCATTTCTGTGTTTGGTCAGCAAAGGAATCTATATAGATAAACTTTGATGAAATACATGGTAAGTAGTTCAGAAAGACCAAAAAATTTCCCTATATATTCCATGCATTATGATTTGGACTCATTTATCTTATGGAATTCAGACAATGACAAAGATAAAATCATAGTTGTATAAGAAGAACACAAAGAAGTCGATACTGAAAATATAACACATGAATCTTTGTGGCATTTAGATTTTGATGGCAGTTGGAATAGGGTTCCCTAAGCTATGTTTTTGATATAATTTCATAGTAATTGGTCTTGCATAAGGGCTTTGGGGCTGGTCAAAGCCCCTAATGTTTTGTAATGGGTCAAAGGGTAGGCCTAGAGTCCGCAAACCATGATTTGTGGACCATAGGATAGCAAAGGCTACGATGATATAAATAGATAGATATCTAGGTCTAGAAAGCAATAAGAAGTAAGATTTATGCTACGAACGAACTGTTGAGATCTGTTTTGGGTTATTTTGGGTAAGGAATCCTACTGGCTATGTGCACAGAGATCCCTAGTCCTACTGTGTGCGAACCCTGCTAGCTGTGACTTGGGTTTGTAATTGGGTTTTTGGATATTAATGAATGTGAATCTATTGAAGTATCTTTGTACTATATGAAATGGTTGTGTTTATTACTAAAGTTCCTTTTTTTACTTGAATAAGTTGTGATTGTGCCTGTGATATATGATTTAGCTACGATTATAATGCTCTGTGGTGATAACTGCTGATGTACACATGGACACAAATGTGTTGATCAGATCTATTAATGATAGTAGCTCCGTTTATGGTTACATGATGATTAAACTATTAAGGGCTCAGTAATAGGCTTGTTTCTATGTGAACCTGACAGAACTCAACAAGATCTACCTTAATTACCTGCTCTCTCTCCTAGGGTGCGAAAACCTGGTTCCAACACCCACCCATACTACTTCAGGTGAGACCTTAGCCTGCGAAAGTAGGTCATTACCAAAAGGGCCAGTAGTATAGGGGTTTGTTGGAAAACCTTAACTCTAAACCTCGGTCAGGACCCCTGAAGCCAAAAAATGGTTTCATTTTTGGGACCAGGAGTATTTTGAGAGAAAGATCGGGTAATGCCATGAGGCCGTTGGAGACCTGAGAAATTGGAGCTCAAAGACTGGCTCAAAAGAAAAATTCAAAAATTCTCTGTAAAGGAGAATCATAGCACGAAGCTAACAAATGAGAAGTGGAAAAATAAATATATCTTCACCAAAGTATATGAAGTTTTCTTCGTAACTTTTGCACACGAGCTCTAGTATTGGCTGGAAAGGCTAGTAGAATTTCAGACGTGTTGGAAAAATGATCAGGTTACACAATGGACTCTGAAATTGATATAAAATTTGGAGAAGGATGACAACGCAATCACCCGCATAGTAGATCATTGGGTGGATAGTGCGCTAGGAGGATTTGTAACAAAATTCACTGTCGATCTGTTTGTATCCTACTCTGAGGCAGAGCAGAGGTTCTTAAAAGGATTATGATGTAAGTTCTTACGAACATTGTCGTTGCTAATTAAAATATTACTTTACAAAAAGGGAATTTTATGAAGCCACACTGAATGAATGACCTTTGATCAGAGCAAGAGTACAACACGAAGTGGTAAGTACTACCGAACCAACCAAGAAGGGGATAGGTCCATCTACAACCCATTAAGGGCTGCACCACCTTCGAGTTAGCATAAGGGCAAGAACTCCCCCACACCTCTCTCACCACCTGAAGAAGATATGGTTGCACACATGAATCTTCCCACCTTCAAGGGTGTAGGAGATGAAGATATGGACCGATTTTGGTTCGTAGCGGAATCAGTGTGGACTGCACAGAATGTGGCTAGCGATGTTGTAAAGAGGGCACAATTATCCCTTGCCTTTGAAGGAAGGGCCCTGGATTGGTACATGGGGTATGTAGGCCAACATGCGGATCTATATATTCAAGAGATTAATAATGATTTAAAACAAAGTTCCGGAAGCCTAAGTCCTACGCTTAGCTGGTGGTTGACTTGAAATATTTTAGACAGGGACCCACTGAGTCGGTATGGGAGGCTGATTAGCAGCTGAAGAAGGCTATCACAGATGGGGATTTTTAGTATGATGATAGACATCATAAGGAATGGTTCATCGCCATGCTATTATGTTACCTACGCGGACCTATGGGTCAGCAAGCGATTGAGACGCAAGAGAAAGCCTTGGATATTGCCATGAAGCTAGAAGTTGCACCAAGAGATGATGCTCAGTTTGGGGTACAATAGATCCATGGACAGCTTGAGGCAATGCACCTCGAAATCCAAAATTTGCGAAAATAACGAGGAAAAGAAGCTAGCCCAGACGTATGGTGCATAAGATGCAGGGTGCCCAGCCACATAAAGGATTAGTGCCCTCTACTAGCAGACTACATGCATGCTGGGAGGCCCAGCCCATTGCGTCCTAAAAAGGCTGCGGGACCAAGCGATCTGACGTTATGGTGCACTGACTGTCGCTTAGCTGGACTACATGATACCAACCACTGCCCCCATCTTGGTGCTTATGTTCCATAGTTAATGGTCCCGATTATTCTCATCTGTGGGACATGACGAACATAACTGTCGGACATATGACCTAATGATCAACCGAGGAAACCTGTACAGAGTACAGGCTGACCCATATTGTAGGTCCTTATATTACTAGTATAGTCCCTTATTTTTGTTAGTGTAACCCCCTTATTGTTATTTTTGTACCCCTGTAACCCCCATATTGTTATTATTGTGCCCTTACATTATTATTGCTAGGTCAGCTAGGATTACATTGTGGTCCCACTAGGATTACATTGTGACCCCATGGACTCCTATATATAGAGAGGAGGTTTTTTCATTGGTATCATCCAAGAATTGTTTATTTAAGTAATGTATTGGAGGTTCCCCCCTCGAAGTGGTTGATTTCAAAGGCGTTAATCTCTTTTCTTCTATTTTTTGAGTTGGTTTCATAACCCATCTTCACCACTATCTCCCTCGAGCATAGGAGGCTCCCCATCCAGAGGCAGGGGAGGGGGAAGAGGTGGAAGCGCAGGTCGGGGTAGAGGGAAATTGATCTATTATAACTGTGGAGAAATAGGGCACTTCGCAAGGGACTGTCCGAACCTTGCATGACAATCTTGCCAATATTATAGACAATTGGATTGTGTGATCGAAGATTGTCTAGTACTGATATAAAAAATGCAGGAAAAATAGAAGACAGTAACATAGAATGTGCAAAGGGTTAAGGCAGAACTGCGTGATGAGGGACCCGATATTAATTTCATAACGCGTAGCGACATGGCTACTGGAGGAGCTGAGGAGTGATCTATAGCTGAACCCCTTATCTGAAAAGATTTCATTAAATAGGAAAGCTTGGACCTACAGAAGGAGGAAGAAACCTTCATCGAAGCTCGCAAAGACTTCACCAAGGATGAGGCATCTACTTCCAAGGCTCCAAAAAACCTACGAGCGGATGATGAAGTTAAACCATTCCTACAGGCATGTATGAAGCTACTACGCAACCAGAAGGTAGTAGAAAATCTTCAAGCACTGATAGGTAGCTGCACAGATAGAACTGACCCTCCCACAGAAGTTAAATATGTTCACAAACTGTACAATCATAAGAAACGCACTGGTCAGGAAATGTGGCTAATGGCGTAGATTATAGATTATGAAATGGATTAAGTCATCCTTGATCTGGGATCCGATGTGAATGTCCTGCCCAAACAGACGTGGCAGAATATGGGAGAAACTAAGCTAGAATGGTCTACCATACAACTGTGCATGGCTAACCAACATAAGATCATATCGCTGGGGAGACTGTCAAAGGTTATGGTAGATATCGTAGGGGTTAAGGTACGCATTGATTTTGAGGTAACTCAGATTGTGGAAGATGCAGACCCTTATCCTGCACTCCTAGGACTGGATTGGGCTATAGACATGGGAGGAATTATCAACTTGAAGAAAAGGAGCATGGTTTTTGAGAATGAGGGTACGAGAGTGATAGTCCCTCTAGACCCACCGGAAGGAGAGCGATATATAGAACCTGTGCACGAAGGAGACGATGTGGACCATATTTATAGACTAAATGCCTGTGACGAGGATTGGATTAATCTTACAGCTGATGATGTGATTTTTTGGGAAAAATACAGTGAATGCCTCTCTGACTCCGACGGGAAGATTTAAAATTGGAAAAATCGGTTACATGATTTATCTCCACTACGATGTCTTAGGATCACGAAGAGCTTTCTGCGTATCTCCTCATAGGAAAGAGAGTTGCCTTAATTTTATGGTTCTGGTAGTATTGGTATTTTCTAAGAAAATTTGAACAGAAGTCCCAAGGGAGCGAAGAATGTGGGCACATCACTTTAAAACCAGATGCATGCCCTGTTAAGCAGCGACCTTACCGATTGAACCCCAAGTATAAGCAGAAAGTTAGGGAAGAAACTGAAAAAATGATAGCCACAGGTATCATCAAACCTGTAGAATAGTCAGATTGGGTAAGCCCTATGGTGGTCCAGGAGAAAAATAATAAAGGATAAATAAGAATGTGTGTTGACCTATGCAAACTAAATGATGCCTGCATACATGATCCCTTCCCTACGTCATTCTCTGATGAAATTCTCAATAGTGTGGGACGGTAGGAAGCATACTTGTTCACTGATGGGTTTTCAGGCTACCATCAGATTAGGATCACACCAGAAGATTGCATCAAAACTATGTTCGCCACTGAGTGGGGATCCTTATAGTACACCATCATACTGTTTGGTCTCAAGAATGCCCCTGCCATATTTTCGCGGGTAGTGATCGCAGTATTCAAGGAATTCATCCACAAGTTCTTGGAGGTATGCTTTGATGATTGGACAATATTTGGGTTGGTAAAGAAGCATGTCTCGAACCTATACATGATTTTGGATGCTTGTAGAAAGCACCAGATTTCCATAAATATTAAGAAGCACATATTCTACATACCTTTTGAGATCTTGTTAGGCTACATAGTCTATTGGGAGGGACTAATGGTTGACCCAGCTAAGGTAGCAGTTATCATCAACTTGGAAATCCCTACAACTGAGAAACAACTGTGCTCCATCCTCGAGCACACGGGCTACTACCGGAAGTTCATTCAAGGGTAAGCACTGACCACGACACCCATGGAGAAGTTGATAAATAAGGACGTTTTGTTTTTTTGGGACGTAGAGAGTCAGAAGAGATTTGAGATACTCAAGGAAAAGATGGTCTCTGCACCTATCCTCATATTTCCTGATTGGGCGAAGGTTTTCCATGTCCACGTAGATGCTTACGGGATTGCCCTAGGAGCTGTCCTTATGTAGCCCGGGGAAGGGTACATTGACCACCCGGTTGCATTTTCTAGTAGAAAACTCTCTAGTGTGGAGCGTAACTACTCCACTATTGAGTGCGAGGGCTGGCCATGGTATATTCGTTGCAGAAATACTGACATTACCGACATTATCTGTTGGGAGGGAACTTCAATATTTTCACAGATCACTCAGCTTTGAAGTACCTAGTGAATAAGCCTGTGTTGGGGGGGAATATTTACCGATGGCTACTGCTATTTCAAGAGTATGATTTTGAGATCATTGTGAAGTTGGGGAAACTAAATTTTGGGCCAGACCACTTATCCTGAATCGAGAGTGGTGAAGAACCGACCAACCTAGAAGAAGGATTGCCCGATGCACAGCTATTTTCTATTAAGGTGGTTGACGCACACTTCACCGATATCATTCACTTCTTAAATACGGGGATGGAACCTGTAGAATATTTGGTACAATAGAAAAAAGAGCTGGTAACCTGCACAATGGACTTTACCATCATAATGGACCACTTGTATAAGCTGGGATCTGATGAGGTCCTACGAAGATACATTCTGGAGCATGAAAGATAAGCCATCTTAGCAGAAGCCTGTGAAGGCATGACAAGACATCACTATGCATGAAAAGAGATGACGTAGAAGATCTTAAGAGCTGGGCTATGGTGGCCCACACTGCATAGTCACTATTATGAATATTGCAAAGCCTGTCACACATGCCAAAGGATAGGAAGACCATCGCACAGGGACAAAATTCCCTTGCAACCACATATTATGGCCCTGCAAGCATTTGAAAAATGGGCCATAGACTTCGTTGGACCCATAAACCCACCAGGGAAGAATACAGGTGTCCGCTACATCATCACTCCAACTGATTATGTAACCAGATGGGCCAAAGCACAAGCCATGAAGGGTTGCACTACAGACACCACTGCACACTTTATTTTTCAACATATTCTAACCAGGTTTAGTTGCCTGAATATCTTTATGAGTGATAGAGGTATGCATTTCGTTAATGAAACAATACAGGATTTTACTGAATACTTTTGGATCCACAATGAAAAGAGTACCCCATATCACCCACAGGAAATGGAACCGTGGAAGCTTTTAATAAAATTCTGGAACAGGCACTGACCAAGATCTAGAATGTCAATTGAAGCGATTGGGATGTGTGGATCTTGTCGGTCCTATGGGCCTATCAGACCACGCGCAAGAATTTGACTGGGAAAACACCGTTTCAGATGGTTTATGGGAAGGAAGCCATTATGCCCATGGATTATATCATTCTTAGCTTGTGCATCGCAAATTTCATGAACATGGTGGAGCCTGATGTCATGGAGGAACGCTTAGCGCAACTAGTCACCTTGGAGGAATATCAATTCATTGCTAACTTTCAACAGCAAGTTCAAAAGGCCCGATAAAAAGTATGCCATGATAGAAATATTTTTTAGAAGGTATTTTCGGAAGGATACTTGGTCCTACTATACGATATCCAGTTCGTGAAACACCCGAGGAAGTTCTGTCAGCACTAGCTAGGCCCTTATATGGTAAAGGAAATCACTAACGGAGGAGCTATCTGGTTAGCTACGTTGCGAGGTGAAATTATATCGAGATTTTTTAATGGAAGTCGTCTCAAACCGTACCGGATCAAATGAATATATGGTCAGAGTAGCTGTATTGGGAGGAATGCATGCAGGCAAGAGGAAAAACACATGCATGCCCATTATATGTGTAGGGGTCGAACGCAGATCAGGAAGCCGAGGGAGGTGCGCTGGGAGTGCAGGGGTCAATCGTAGGTCTAGAATTTGGGGGAGGTACGCTGGGAGCACAGGGGTAATCCAAATATATGAAAACTAGTCGTTGGAATAGTAAAACTGGGTAAAAAGAAAACTTTACCGTTGGGAGGAGTGGGAAGGCGGTAATTAATGCGGCAATTTCCGAAGATTTTTTACCGTTTCCTTGATGGTAAGTTTCAAATAAGCCTAATCCAACCGTTGGTCACTATCCAAAGCTATAAAATATGGAGGGTAGATCAGAAGTGGGTTCCGTGCATTCTGAAAATCTGGTGTCTTGCAAATTTCTGAAAGTATTGTGGTTTGTTAATGTCTGGGTGGGCTACCCCCTCTGATAGTAGCAATCTCGAGTTTGTCTTCTAAGAAAGAATGACCATGACCAATCCTTCTGAATTGTCGTAGACCATGGCCTCTACTGATGAAGTATTGGAGGTCACCCCTGAAGTTGAAGAGGTTGTGTCCACGCCAACCAAGGGGAAGCAGGTGGAGAAAAATAAGGGGAAGGGGAAAGGCCAAGAGCTAGGGCAGGGGAGGGCTACAAAATGGGTTGGAGGGAAGCCACACACCTCCGCTCAAAATGTGAAATCTCCCCAAAGGGTACCCCAGGCACGCTCACCTAACCCGATGAAGCGACCTCTATCTGCTCAGGAAGAGGCTCGGATTGCTGAGCCAACCACTTGGATGCCACCCTATGTTCGGCCTTGCAAGCCCTCGGCGCGCATGCCTAAGAACCTCGAAGGTATGTGCACCTATCTACAAATTCCACTGATTCTGGGTGAAGTCCCCATAATTGGAGAAGCACATGGCAATCTCACCTCAATTAAGTTCGACGACCACGACCTTGCTAACTTGGAGGCCTTCCTAGAATTGGCACCTAAGATGTACCTCGAAAGAGTACTGGAGGACGATGTGTTGAGGGTAATACCAATGCCATGGTTGTGTGGGATAGAAAAATCTTGTTTACTGAACTTGCTACGGATACCTCACTTTGGCTGATACAACATAACTGGCCTAGTTGTGCGATAACTGCTAGCCCTGATCCATGATGGCAACTTGTGGATCTGGGACCGAATTCCCATTGATGCCGCCTTAATTCATTGGATTACTGGTCTCCCCATGGAGGGGTTGAATCCCATGAAGCAGGTCATCAAGAAGTATGAGCAACAGATCACCGATAAGGTGCGAGAGGACTACCATGTTGAGCGAAATACTAGGGGATTCCTGATCAACACCATTACTGATCTAGGAGTGCGCATGGGTACCTTGTTGCTGGCTTGTAAGATGATTCACAAGTATCAGGCCACGAATATCCCTGCCTATGTAATTCAGTTGGATAGCCACTGTGAAAAGGGGGTCTGATTCAACTGGTCCCGATTCCTTTGCAACGAATTTTTGGAGAACGTGCATGAGGCCCAAGATCATGGAAGGGAATTCTGCTAGTCTTGGATGTTGCTCCTAATTTCGTTGATCGCATGGGAAACCCCTAAAGATTCGGTCCTCCCTAAGATTTAACTAGACATGTGCGAGGGGGCGCGATAAGAAAATTTGTGGGATTCGAAGGCTTAGCAGTGCATTGAGGATAACAAAGTCTTTCGGGTCTTATTTCAGAGTGGACTTGCAACAACAATTTACTCCCAGCCACGCTTGTCACCAAAGGTCTACGAAGAATACAAGAGCATCACAGCGTTCCAGGTCACAATGCACAATGTACAGATAAGGGGTTGTAAGGATCCAACTTGGGTATTTCTGCCTTACATGTTCACCGATAAGGAATTCAACCGACTCATTACTTGCTGGCCACCACACTGGAGATTGGGATTCAAATCAGGTTCAGCTGACACTGCTGGTACAAGCACAGCCCCAAAGACAACCCTGCCTGATCCCACCAAGAATACAGATGGACATGGCCCCGAGGGCTCCACCAAGACAAAGGACGTAGCACACTAAATGGAGCAGAAATTGTAGCAGGAATCGCAGAAGGACTTGGACACAGAGGGTTGGGATGTGCAGGGTGTTGATTCCTCGTGGGGTATAAAACGGACTGCCGACCCTCTCAAGGGCTAGTGAAAGAAACGACGAGCTACGAGGCCTAGTAGGGAGACTGAAGTTACCTTGACAGAGGAAGACTTGGAGAAAATCGCAGATGTGGTCACCCTCGCCTCAGAAAACAAATGACTTGCTTTGGAAGAGCAGTAGAAGGTCGCGGTCACCACATTATAGTATGAGCTCCAAGCTCTATAGATCAAGGCTAATAGCATTCAGACGAGCATGGTTAAAGCAAGGCCACCCCCAGTAGCCAACACTGAGTTGGTCATCACAACTGAGAGCCACCTTTGCCCCCTGCTAGGTGAAGCACTCACGCTGAGTCCACTTGCCTTGTGTGCACAAGTATAGGCCTGCACAGAAGTACAATTATATTTGTCCTGGCTTCCACGCGAACCGCTGCAGGTCCTCCATACATCCCTCTTTGAGGAGATACAACATAGAGACCACCGAGTGCAGTAGAAGCTAAGTACAACCGAGCAGACAATTAATGAAAAAACCACAAAGGTATCCTAGGCGCAGGCTGCATGCACCTTTACCGCCGCGCAGTAGACCGAGTTGGAATGTCTAATTAGTAGGCTATGCGCAGATGTGATTGAATATATCCTAGCCTCTGCTAACCCCCAGGCCAACATTAAGGGACTCGTTGCAGCCCTAAAGGCTTTTAGGATTGAGATCCAGAATGTCAAGACTGAGATGGAGCAGCAGATTGTTGTGTTGCAGGCCAAATTGCAGCCAGAAACTCCCCCTAAGATACGAGCCCAGCAAGCTGCGCTGGTCACCGAAGCCACAAATACCATTACAACTCAGATCGCTCAGGGTGTAGAATTTCTTGAGACAGCTATGCGGCTGTGGTCTAAGGTGTAGCGTGACCCTCTCTTGCACGAATTTACTCAACAACTGCGCCAAAAGGAAGAAGAGTTCGAGAAACTAGAAGCTACAATGACCACTCTGATCCTAGCTCAATGTTTGGCATGTCTACATGCCATCCATGAACTCAGAGATGACCTGGAATAGCTTCGCCACAATAATAAGGTTCTGAGTGACCACCTCAAGCCGTGGGCCGATGAAGCCCTCAAGATATCTCAGGACGTCGATGTTGCATTAAAACAACTGAATCAGACCCTGGAAAGTGTCACTGCTGCCACTGAAGGCCCAACTTCAAAGAAGTTGGTAGAAATCGCACAGAATGCTACTATGCAGAGCAAAGGAGTGCTTCCCCCTCTAGTCGATGCAATCAAGTAGCTTCAGGTGAAGATGCAAACCCCACAGCCGCTGTGACTCGGGACGAGTCACAAGATTGTGTTGGGGACCTGTTGGAACGGAGTTCCCTAAGCTGTATTTTTTATATAATTTTTTAGTATTGGTCTTGCGTAGGGGCTTTGGGGTGGGTCAAAGCCCAAATGTTTTATAATGGGTCAAAGGGTAGACCTAGAGTCCGCAAACCATGGTTTGCGGACCATAGGATAGAAAATGCTACGATGTTATAAATAGATAGATAGTTGGGTCTAGAAAGCAAGAAGAAGTAAGATTGATGCTACGAATGAAATTTTGAGATATATTTTGGGTTATTTTGGGTAAGTACTCCTGCTGGTTGTGTGCACGAAGATCCTCAGTCCTTATGTGTGCAGACCCCGCTGGTTGTGTGTGCGGGTTGTGACTTTGGTTTTTGGATATTAATGAATATGAATCTATTGAAGTATATTTGTACTATCTGAACTGGTTGTGTTTATTACTAAAGTGCCTCTATGTTATTTGAATAAGTTGTGATTGTGCCTGTGATATATGATTTAGTTGCGATTATAATGTTCTGTGGTGATAATTGCTGATGTGCACGTGGATGCGAATGTGTTGATAAAATATGTTAATGATAGTAGCTCTGTTTATGGTTACATGTTGATTAAAATGTTAAGGGCTCAGTAATAGGCTCATTTCTGTGTGAACCTGATAGAACTCAACAATATCTGCCTTAATTACCTACTCTCTCTCCGAGGGTACGAAAACCTGGTTCCAACACCCACCCATACTACTTCGGGTGAGACCTTGGCCTGCGAAAGTAGGTCATTGCCGAAAAGGCTAGTAGTATAGGGGTTTGTTGGCAAACCTTAACTATAAACCTGGGTCAGGACCCCTGAAGCCAACAATGGCTCTGTAAATATATTAGGAGCAGGAGTTGGAGTATGGATATATAATTTAGAAAATGATCATTCAAAAGGACATGATTTTAGATTAAATGTCAAATGCACTAATAACATGGTATAATATGAAGGATTAGTGTTAGGCATACAAATCATAAGAAAACTTGGAACAAGAGAGTTTCCACCATGGGAGACTCAAAACTCATCATAAAACAAGTCAAGGGAGAGTACCTTGTTAATAACCCTAGACTTAGCCATTACAGAGAAACCATCCTGGACTTAGTAAGATGTTTTCTTGAGACTAACTTTGTTGTCATTTTAGGAAAGCATAATATGCAAGCACATATCTTGGTCACTTTTTCCAGCACATGCAAGTTACCCTTTCAGCCAAAACATCAGTACACTACTGAGGTAAGACATAGGCCAACCATACCTGATAATTTGAAGTATTGGTAAATATTTTCACTAGACTCACAAATCTATGATTTTATGAATTATGAAGGAGAATTTCATAATTTTAATATAGACACTGACTGTACAATAGATTATACCATAAATAATTAACTAGATGTAAATGATGTAAATAAACTAGAACCAGCTAAATTCACTAAATTAGAAATAGAAAAATTAGAATCAGTAGAAATTGAGGAATTAATCAATGATGAATCAGAAGTTTTAAACCTCAAAGACAACATTTTTCCTAAGGGATTAGCCCCACTATAAGACCTCTTTAACTCCAATGATGTAGCTATAAAACCGAAAATGGAGCCTCTAAGGTCAGATATAGAGGAATGCAACATAGGAACCAAGGAAAATCCCAAACTTATCAAGATATCTAAGAAATCACCTCTAGCTTAAAAGTTAAAGTACATTAGCTTGTTTAAAGAGTTCCAATATATATTTTCATGGAGTTATGAAGACCTCTAGTCTTATGA
Source organism: Pinus albicaulis (assembly GCA_034641835.2). Classification (NCBI taxonomy): domain Eukaryota; kingdom Viridiplantae; phylum Streptophyta; class Pinopsida; order Pinales; family Pinaceae; genus Pinus; species Pinus albicaulis. Next base: position 442,654,590 of record CM076577.1, on the reverse strand, counting down.
TACGAGCATTATCTAGCATAAGATACCAATTAAAGAAAATCAGAAGCCCTTTAAAAAAAACTTAGTAGAATTAACCCTATTCCTATGCCACTAATAGAAAAAGAAGTTAAAAGGATGTACGATGCTCAAATCATAGCACCCATCTGATATCCTGATTAGATCTCTAATTTAGTCTCCACTAAAAAGAAAACAGGAGAAATCAAACTCTATGTTGATTTCAGAAACTTGAAAAAAGTATCATTGAAGGACAACTATCCCCTCCCTAAAATGAACCACATTCTCCAAAGGTTAGTAGGGTCATCCAGAATTTCATTACTTGATTGATTTTCTAGATACAACTAAATCCTAGTCCAACCTGAAGATCAAGCTAAGACTACATTCACCACTCCCTGAGGAACTTTCATGTACTTGAAAATTCCCTTTAGACTAATGAATGCTAGAGAAACATTCCAAGGAGCCCTGGACATTTCCTTTGCAAAGGAAATCCATGACTTTTTAGTCATTTACCAAGATGATATCATAGTTTTTTCCAAATCATATAATGAACATATAGATCATCTAATAAGAGTATTCATAAAATGTAGAAAATTTGGTATATCCTTAAATCCTAAAAAGTCATTTTTTGGATTAGAGGAAGGAAAACTCCTGGGACAGATTATTTCAAAAGATGGAATTATAATTGATCCAACTAGAATAGAAGAAATCCTGAATATCATTCATCCTAGGAACATTAAATAATTAGAATAATTTTTAGGCAAAATAAATTTTCTTAGAAGATTCATCTCTAACTTAGCAGAATTACTTAGAAATTTAAATAACATGTCAAAAAAGGATCCAATACTTAAGTGGATAGTAGAGGATAAGAAGTCTTTTGAAGCAGTAAAATAAGCCCTTAGTAAAAAACCTATCCTCATAAGTCCTAATTTCAACAAAGAATTCATAATCTTTTCATTTGCTTCAGAACACACCATCGAAGCAGTATTGTTGCAAAAGAACGATGAGGGAAATGAACAACCCATTTCTTTCTTCAGTAAATCCTTGAGAGATGAAACACTAAATTATAATAACATGGAAAAACAAGCTCTTACTTTAGTGAAAGGCATATCACATAATATCATATGTTCCAAACTCAATTGTAAAGGAAATTCTAACTCAAGATGGACCTGATGGAAAAAGAGGCAAATGGATTGCCAGAATAATAGAATATGACATTGATATCAAGCCTACAAACTTAATCAAAGCCCAAGGTTTAGCCAAACTCATGGCTGAATCGAACTTTCAAGCCTTATACATAAATTTCATTGATGCCCTATATGATTAGGAAGAGATGGCAACTCCACAAATCAGTGAATCTTTCATAGATTCACCCTGGCATGCAAACATTATATTTGTTTTAATGAACTTACAAGCTCCTCCTGGTTAATCTATAACCAAAAGTATATTCTTAAAAATGAAAGCAATGAAATATTGTATCTGAGATAATGTTTTATTTTGGAAATATCGTGGCGTAATTCTGTAAAAAAATTTATTAAAAGATGAAGTTAACAAAGTCATGCAGGAATTTCATGTAGGAGATTGTGGAGGACACCTATACTGGAAAACAACTACTAAAAAAATTTTGAGGGCAGGTTTTTACTTGCCCACTCTTTTACAGATGTTCGAAAGTATGTGACCTCCTATCACAAATGTCAAAGATTTGAAGGGAAGAAGAAAATCTTACCATTACCCCTAAAAACTATCTCAGTAGAAATGTCATTTCAACAATGGCGTTTAGACTTCATTGGTGAAATTCACCCACCCTCCTCTGCCCAACATAAATGGATATTGACATCCACTGAATACTTTACCAAGTTGATAGAAGCCATCCCTTTTGTACAAGCCACGGACTGTGTCATTAGTTAATTTCTTGAAAACAACATCCTTTCTAGGTTTGGATGCCCACAGAAGCTCATTACTGATAATGTTGTTGCCTTCAAATCGAACAAATGATAGATTTTTTTAACAAATACCATATCACCCTAGGCCATTCCACTACCTATTACCCTCAAGATAATATACTAGTATAATATTCAAACAAAATCCTAGTCAACATCATCAAGAAGCTATTAGAAGATAACAAGAAAACCTGGAATAAAAGGTTGGTGAATGACCTATGGGTAGACAGACTAACTACAAATAAATCTATTGGTACATCTCCCTATCAATTAGAATATGGGATGGATGTTTTTTTTCCATCATTACTAGGAGTGCCAGTGATGAAAATGATTCAAGAGATGTAAGTAGAACCAAATGACATCCAAAAAAAGATAAACCAAACAATTCATTTGCAGAAAACCAAGGAAGAAGTTTATATCAAAGCTCAAGTAATTCAAGACAAAATCAAGAAGATCTTTGATAAGAAAACTAGATAATATGATTTCTTCATGGGTGATCAAGTGCTTAAATGGGATTCCATAAGGGAAGACAAAGGAAAACATGGGAAATTTGACTTTATCTAGAAGGGCCCATAAATTATTTATGGTTACAGAGGAAACAATGCATTTTTCTTGAAATAATTATATGGAACAGATCTACCAGGTGGGCCAGTCAATGATCGAATGCTGAAGCACTATTTTTCACCAGAATAACTAGTATTTCATTTGATTCTATTTTTGTCATTGTAAATACCATAGAAAAGTTTAGATTTGAGTGGATGATTATCTTATAAAGTTAAATCCTGAAAAGAAACTATAAGCTTTAAAAGATATAATATCATATGTTTGAATAAAGGAGATCATAGAAAGCGGTTCCAAGCAAAGAAAAGACAAAGTTCCAAGGCCACTGATAAGAAAGTTCTTGACATCTCACAAGGAGATGCCATCCCTAAGTGGAGCCACTGTTAGGGTCCTATAATAATAGGGATCATAATTTTGAATTGGCTATGTTAAGTCTTGTAATATTGTACATACCTTTACATTTCTGCAAATGTTTTCCATAATAAAAAAAAGAAAACAAGGTATGTCCTAAAAGAATAATCAAAGGAACAAATGAAATAAATATAAAAAAAAGATATAAAATATGAACCCCACAAAAAGAAACAAAAATAAATTATGAACCCCACAATTCATGATGATCATACAATCTAATATTGATCATTCATGCCTTTAAATTCCATGTTATGATAGTTAGTGAATAAAGATCTGAATAAACCATTTAAAATTGGCAGATAAGTAGTTAGGTAGAGAATAAAAATGAGCTCATAATTTTAATCTGATCCATTGGAAGATATAAGGTTATAAATAAGTTAGTTTTCTTATCAAAAGAAAATAAAAGGGTCAGCAAGCTCAAATGCACCCAATAAAGGAAATACAAAATGTTAGGATGAATAAAAGGGTAGGTAGAATACTTTTCAAAATTTATAGAAAGCATCATTTGGTTTATCTCTTATCACTTATATATTTCTAACATTTCCCCTTTGAAAGATCCCTTTCCCTCTTCATTTCCCCCTTATCCTAACTTCCTTCCCCTCATAAAAACCCTTTTCCCCTTCAAAATCCCTTTTCCTTTACTAAAATCATTTTTTCCCTTGAAAAATCCCCCTTCCCCTTACTAAAATATTTTTTTCCATTTAAAAACCCCCTTTCCCTTGCTAAAGCCCCCTTCCACTTAAAACACTATATGTTTTCACAAAAACAACAAAACCCACTTATTCAAAGTTTTAAAGTGCAAAATAAAATATTAATTGGGCCCTAATTTCCTTTGACTTAACCCCCCCCTGCCCCGCCTTTTAACATGTTTCTCGACCTTATTTCATATTATTTTCCTGCTTAATATATCTCATAACCCCATTTTTCATTTAACCCTCCACCTATCCTATACCCGACCCCACATCTCTTTGAAAATTTGTAACACCCATCAACCGTCTGATCACATCCGACCAGATCCAATGTCCAATTAACCTTTTCTCACTCCCAGTTGTTCGAAGTTTAAAATGGGTGGGGGTACGAAATGGGTGGTTTCATTCCCCCACTCCCCTGCCATGTGGTGCTACCACATTCTATCGCACCGCCCCATTTCCAAACCGCCAAACCACCTTTCTGCATGTGATAAACCACCGCAAAAAACCATTCGAAATTCAAAAATAAAATAAAAAAACCCATCCCCGCGCCATACGATAAACCCCTTTTTTAAAAGAAACATAATAAACCTCGCCCTATACTATTATTTCATTATCTCTGTTTATTTGCAAAAAAGACAAAAAGCCATTGTCGACTAAGATTGAGGCCTGCTGCAATTCAGACCACTTTCACGACCAAAGCGCCATTGCTCCAGGTAACTCTAAGTACCCACCACCATCAATTAAATATTTTAATTGATAATTGAACTAAATTTATGGCTTCTAAAAACATTCAGACTATAAACCCTTTGCAACCACCCCGGTTAGATGTCGACCACACTCCTATGTCCGATAAGGACTTCAAAATAAATGACATTGTGACTGATAACAACCTTTTGGAGATCCATCGTTGGAGAAATGAAAAATTTGTTGATCAGGCAGATGATATTCATCTGTGGGAATATAACTTGCCAAAATACATATTTCCATAGACCTACCAATTCCCTGAACTCATGAGATTGTGTCAAATCATCTATTTGCCAAATTAAAGAGCCATAGTCACCCCTAACCAAGAAATTCTATTCACCATCACTCCTTAATCTATTAATCAAATGCTACATATTCAATCACAACCTGATGGAGTGCCTTTTTCCATTAATACCCTTACTGTGCTTTACCTAAAGTTATGTTTCCCTAAAAGGTCTTAAATCTTTCATACTTTCCTCCCTGAATCAACTCAATTTCCTAAAAACAACCCACCATACTCTGCTATCATATTTCTAGAAAGAACCAAGAAAATTGTAACCATGATGTCCTGTATTTTAGTATATTTCACTGATGATCATATCGATGAATCCATCCTTGATTTCCTCTCCATGTTTTGTCTAGGCCAGCCTCCATCTATACTCTTCAACTTTGTCAAATTCCTGGCAGATACGATGCATCAACTAATCAAACTGCAAGAAGAAGGAGTGTTCAAATACTCCTCAGTGTTATTCCATTTGTTCGTATATTTTCAATCAGAAAGGTTTGCAGTTAACCTGCAAAAAATGGACTCAGAGGGAAATCCTCAATCTGTAATCTTTTGGACATCCTTGATAAGAAAGGATTCCACTGAATTTAGTTTCAAAGACTTTATTGATTCTTTTTTATATCGAGTAGTTAATATTTTTATCGATAACATTCAACCCAGAATTAGTGAAGAAATAAAAAATATTACACAATTATCAGATCAAAGAAAAACAGGAGACTTGTATTTATACCAGAATCACATAGAAATCAGAGTGTATGGAAGCCAATTAGTCCCTTACAAGCTTCCGAAATACCTACCAATGAGTATATTTTCTTTAGAGTACATCAAGCATATCTTGAATTATGATGAAATCAATTTCCTTCAGCCAAAAACATAACCCAATTCAAGATAAAAAATTAATTAGGCCCTTTTATATGTAACAATATGAATGCAGGGAATGAAGCAAACAGATGCCTACAAGAGTCAAATTTCAACAACAGTTTCAAATGGTCATATGACCCCTTAGGTATCATAAGAAAATTAAGAGTTAAGTTCAAACTGACCCCTTTCATCCATGAACCTAAGCTTAAATTCAGAAATATTCCAACTAGTCAGAGTGTTTGGAAAAATTTTTACAGGAAGTGGAGAAGCAGCTGGATACTAGTTCCATCCTGCTTACTCCAGCCCCACAGGACAGAAATTCAAAAAGGGGTAGAGAATAAATATCTTATTTAGCAGAAGCTACATATGATAGTAAATTCATGCTTATGTACCGGAAGAAAACAAAGCTAAGTCCAATGATAGAGTAGGAAGAAACCATTGAAACAAATATTGTTATCAGAGATAGTGCACCTACAACACATTAAGAAGAAACACCTCTACCATCAACTTCTAGTGCATAAATAATACAAAAGCAAAACAGTGTAGAGATTTCATCATCCAACAAGCTAGTTGAGAAAGAAAAGGATATCATTGAGAAGTATAAAGAGATTAAAATAAAAAATGAAGCACTAAAGGTTGTTACATATGCACAATACTGGAAGTAGACTCCCAGTGATAAGAGTAGGTTGCTTTCAGCTTATGACCTCAAAACAAGGAAAATTCAAATCACATTCCTACAGCCAAAAGTATAGGCCCCCAAAACTTCAGTAAATTATACAAAGACAAGCTTTGAAGTTCTTGCCAAGGATGTGAATCCAACTGACCATATTGAATTTCAAAAATAGGTAGGATAGATGATATATTCAACCATGACACATAAAGCTCTATGTGTTCAGAAGTTGCAGAACCCTTTAGAAAATATAAAGTCACAGTTAAATCTAGAGAGAGCCTCATCACAAGCAAAAGAAAACAGGATAAAGTCACTGAAATAATTGGTAATTGAAACTGGTTACAATCCAAAAGACATCAAAGAAACATAAGAACTTATAAAGAAGAAAAATGCAGACATAGATGCACTGAAGAAACAATAAAAATTACCAACTACTGAGCATCCAAAAACTAAGGAAGTTTTGGAGACAGATAATCAAAAGGATGAAATGATGAATATAATAATTCAGTTGATAGCTCAAATAAACGAAATGGAGACAGAAATGGATAAACTTGTGCAAGAAAATCAATCTACTATGGAAGCAGTTCCCATTACTATTGTTCCCATAATTTCTATAGCAACTCCAACATCTACATCAGCTCCATTTTCAACATCAGTTCCAATATCTACATCAGCAAAAACATCAACACTACCAATAGCCCATCCAACTGATGAGGCCAAAAAATTAATCAAAGCAATGGAAGATATGTCCATTCATATTACAGAGATTAACAAGCTCAAAGAACAAATAAAGAGTTTAGAAGATGGAAAGAAATTGGCAGAAGTAATGCATCAAGCAGAAGTACAGAAATAAAATAGATTGACTCACAGAATCCACAAGATAGAAAAAGAGTTATCACTAAAAGAGCCTTTAGCCTAAGAAAAACAGCAATTGTGGGCTAATATCATTAACTCTATTAATGATATATGGCTTTCTATACAGATCATATTTTAGCAAAATGACTTAGTGAAGGAAGCTAGTGATGCAATTCAAAAATTTAAAGCCATTCTTGTAGAAAAACCAGAGGAATCCTATGAAATAATCAAATTCCTAAATTCAAAAAAAAAATATGAATTAGAAGAGCTCATGATAGATGACAGAACATAAACCATCTTAGAGGTGAAGAACGTGATTTCCAAGAGAAATTTGATGATACAACTTGAAGAGAAATGTCAAACTATGGAACTTGTAGTGAACAGGTTTTTGAACAAGTTTGAGGTATTGAGACAGAAAGGTCTACCTAATCCTCTAGTAATAAATTAAAAACTCATGAGACATGAAGATTATGATAATAAGATGAGGGAAGTAGCCAAAGAAACTTCCAACAATTCCTCAATGAATGGTGTTCACACAAGCAAGGTGCTCCTTCAAACTTTAGAAAACTTTTTTTACCTCCAGCATGAGGTAAATCGCCTTTTTGTAAATAAGCCTACATTTTCCAATTATATAGAGGAAAATGATATTTACCGCAGGATGATGAAAATAAAACTTCCAGATGAAGAAACATGGGAGAAATGGTGTGATTTACTATAAAGGGTGAAATAATATAAAGGGTGAAAGAACATACAGGTGAAAGAAAAAGACAGATGAAAGAAAGTAGATGAAAGAAACAAACAGATAACAACAATCAAAGAAATCAGGGCCAAATATCAGTTAGTTAGAATGTGTCGCTATTTTTTTGCACAAAGATATTTTATTTTCCTAGAATAAATCCTAGTCAGTTGATAGGATATTTTTTGTAAATTTTTGTATAAATACTTCATCATTCGAAGTATCAAGGGCCAGTCAAGTATAGAATTCTGAACATTTTGTTAGTTGGCTGATATCTTGCCAAAGGGTTATTGTACCAATTTCCAGTCGACAAACTAAACCAGTAATAAAGAAACTTCTTTACAGGATTCATGTGATGAGTCATCTCAGTGAAGTATAAATTTCAATTGTTCATTTTATTTCTTTAAATATTCCATAAAATTATATGCGTTCTGAATTTGAATGTTATAACAGGAGTTTTACTGCAGAATTTGTCTAAATATTACACTCTGCCTTTAACTGTTGTACATTTCTATGTTTTCTTCTGATATCTGGTTTAGAGGATTCTTAATTGACCTCTGATCTCTATTGATTCCTTCATACTTCTTCATTATCTGGTTTAAGGAATTCTTAATTTCTCCTTGATCCCGATTGAAAATCACTTAACCATTTAGCCTTGAGATCTAATATTACTCTTCTATCTTGCCCTATAAAAATTTCCTCATAATTTGATTCAGTTATGTTTCAAAGAACATTGACTCCATAACCCAATGTAAAGTTGATAAGAACCTATTCACCTAAATCATTAATTCCACCAACCAAACAAATAGAGCCCAATTTTATTCAATTTATTGAATCAAAGAAGGATACTATACAACTTGATTTAGATCAACATGTTCTAGATACTTTTGACAAACTTGATGCTTTAAACTCAACTTTGATAAAATATATAGACGAAGCCTATTTTCAACAGTCAGTTGAATTAGTTGCCTTAACTGCTACTACCCCTAAGATCTCTACAATATCTTCAGAAATTGTAAATACATCTCCATTCAGTACCACCTCATCTATAGTATCCACCACAGTTCATTCCAAAAAACCATTCATGCCTAAACATCCTCTCCAGCCTAACGTTTCAAGTTCATCTCCTAAATTTTAAATTCCATCTTCAAGCACGACTACTTTACCTCCCAGTCAAGCTAAAGTCTTAGCGATGGCAGCCAGATTTTCCCCTTTGGTCTTACAGACCCCTTTACATGCCATGCCACAAGATTACCAAAGTAAAAATTTTCATTTTGATTGTACTGATCAGTATACTACTCAACAACATGTAGATAATATGAATTTTTTTTTTGAATTACATGAAATCGATGAGGCAGATGTACAAATGAGATTATTTGCAGAAACACTAGCAAGAGATGTTAAAAAATGGTTTAAAGCTTTACCTACTAGCCATATTTCTGATTTGGCTGCTTTCCACTGATTTTTTATCAATAAATGGGAAAGAAAGAAAACCCCTCTCCAGATATTTTCCCCTCTCCAAATATTATCTAAATATGAGAACATATAAGTGGATGGGAAAGAAAGAAAAACCCTCTCCAAATATTATCTGAATATGAGAACATTAGAAGAGCTCATAATGAATCTGTTCAGGATTACTGTATTAGGTTCAATAACATCTACAATTCAATTCCAAAAAATATCAAACCTTCACCATACTTAGCCCTTATTAAATTTCCAGATGGTTTTGACACTAACATGTCCTATCATTTAAGATAAATATACCCTAAAAATTTAGAACAGATGAAGAGTAATGCAGTTAGTGTAGAAGATAACTTACTAACTAAAAGAGCTAGGATGAGGAATTAAAGGAGAGTGACCATTAAGGAAGAACCATCCACTTTAGATGTTAAAATAGATAATTTAGCCAAAAATGTAGAAAGAATAGTGGATAGATTAGAAAACAGGGAAAGAAACCTCCGTGGGAAACTCAACAAGGTCCCCAAATTAGAAACCCCAACTTTAGGAAAAATCATAATATTGGTAAATCAAGAGAATTTGTTCCTGATCAACAGATTAGACCACCTTTCCAAGAAAATTATGTTGAAATTTCACAACAACATGAATAAGATCAGGACACGAGATAAACTTGATGGGAAAAAACAATGAAGATGTTATTTTTCTTACCCAGGAAGAACAAGAGTTGTACATGTTACAACAATTACAATTAGAGTCTGGAGAGTCCTTTGACTACAAACAAGGCTATGAATCTGCTATCTACATATTTCATAAACAGTATAGCCTTAGAAGCAAAAATAATACAACAGTTCCTATTAAGAAATCAGTCCACACCCAAACTAAGAAAACAATAGAAGCTCCTATGACCAAGATTATATAAATTATCCCTAGAGAAACTCAGAAAACTTCTACCCCAAATATTGTAGACATCACATCAACTACTACTCAAACCATTCCAGACAAGGAACTTGAAAACAAAACAGTTGATACACAAACTGAATTACCAAGTGCTGATAAAGAAGAAAAACCACACAAAACACAATTGGTAAAAATGAAATGATTAAATTAGACAAACATCAAATACCATTCAGTATCAAAATTGAGATATCATAATTGAAAATACCAGTTCCTTTAATAGAGATGGTGAAAAATGACTCATACAAGGCACAAATTACTGAAACATTAAACATAGCTGAAGGTGAAAATGTTGTAAGCCTCAATGATGATCAACCTGAGTTATGATTTGGATTTGAAGTAGATGGAAAAGATCAACAAGTGGGTGTCCCTCCATTTTACATTAGCTTAAAAATTCATGATAAAATATTACATAATATTATGTTGGATTCAGGAGCATCTCATAAATTTATGCCTAAAGCAGTCATGGAAAAATTAAATTTAGACATCACCAGACCATACAAGGACCTGTTCTCCTTTTATTATAGTCCTGTCAAATGCCTTGGCCTGATAAAAGATCTATGTGTAACTTTAGTCCAGTGCCCAACAAATAGTATCGTTATGGACATAGTAGTTGTTGATATCCCTCACAAATATGGTATGTTATTATCTCGCTCATGGGGAGCAAAATTACAGGGATCACTACAATTAGACATGTCATATGCTACCATTTCTGTGTTTCGCAAGAAAAGGAGGCTATATAGAGAAAATTTGATGAAATACATGGTAAGTATTTCAGAAAGACCACAAAATTTCCCTATATATTCCATGCATTCTGATTTGGTCTCATTTATCTTATGTAATTCAGACAGTGACAAAGATAAAATTAGAGTTGTAGAAGAAGAACACAAAGAAGTCGATTCTAAAAATATAACACATGAATCTTTGTGGAATTTAGATTTTGATGGCTCTGTAAATAGGTTAGGAACAAGTGCTAGAGTATGGATATACAATTTAGAAAATTATCATTCAGAACGACATGCTTTCAGATGAAATTTCAAATGCACTAATAACATGGCAGAATATGTAGCATTAGTGCTATGCCTGCAAATCGTAAGAAAACTTGGAGCTAAGAGAGTTTCCATCACGGGAGACTCAGAACTCATCATAAAACAAGTCAAGGGAGAGTACCTTGTTAATAACCCTAGGTTTAGTTGTTACAGGGAAACCATCCTAGACTTAGATGTTTTCTTGAGACTAACTTTGTTGTCATTTCAAGAAAGAAGAATATGCAAGCACATAGCTTGGCCACTTTTCCAACACATGTAGGTTACCCTTTCAGCTAAATCATTAGTACACTGCTAAGGTAAGACATAGGCCAACCATACTTGATAATTTGAAGTATTGGAAAATATTTTCACAAGACTCACAAATTTATGATTTTATGAATTGTGAAGGAGAATTTCAAAACTAAAATATAGACACTAACTGTACAATAAATTATACCATAAAATAATGAACATATTGTAAATTATGTAAATAAAATAGAACCAACTAAATTCACTAAATTAGAAATAGAACAATTAGAATCAGTATAAATTGAGGAATTAATCAATGATGAATAAAAAGTTTTAAACCTCAAAGAGAACATTTTTCCTAAGGGATTGGCCCCACTAGAAGACCTCTTTGATTCCAATGATGTAGCTAGAAAACCCAAAATGGAGCCTCTAAGGTCAAATATAAAGGTATGCAACATAGGAAAAAAGGAAAATCCCATACTTATCAAGATATCTAAGAAATTACCTCTAGCTAAAAATTTAAAGTACATTAGCTTGTTTAAAGAGTTTCGAGATATCTTTGCCTGGAGTTATGAAAACCTCAAGTCTTATGATAACCCCATTATCCAGCATAAGATACCAATTAAAGAAAATCAGAAGCCCTTTAAACAAAAAACTTAGAATAATTAATCATGTTCTTATGCCATTAATCGAAAAATATGTTAAAAGGATGTATGATGCTCAAATCATAGCACCCATTAGATATTCTGATTGGGTCTCTAATTTATTCCCCACTAGAAAGAAAACAGGAGAAATCAAACTCTGTGTTGATTTTTGAAACTTGAACAAAGTATCACTAAAGGATAACTATCCCCTCCCTAAAATGGACCACATTCTCCAAAAGGTAGTAGGGTCATCCATAATTTCATTACTTGAAGTATTTTTTGGATACAACCAAACCCTAGTCCAACTTGAAGATCAAGCTAAGACTGCATTCACCACTCCCTGGGGAACTTTCATGTACTTGAAAATGTTGTTTGGACTAATTAATGCTGGAGAAAAATTCCAAAGAGCCATGGACATTGCTTTTGCAAAGGAAATCCATGAATTTTTAGTCATTTACCTAGATGATATCATAGTGTTTTCCAAATCATATAATGAACATCTAGATCATCTGAGAAGAGTATTCATAAAATGCTGAAATTTTTTTATATCCTTAAATCCTAAAAAGTTACTTTCGTATTAGAAGAAGGAAAACTCATAGGAAACATTATTTCAAAAGAGGGAATTAGAATTGATACAACTAGAATAGAAGCAATCCTAAATATCAATCATCCTAGGAACATTAAAGAATTACAAGCATTTTTAGGCAAAATAATTTTTCTTAGAAGACTCATCTCTGACTTAGCAGAATTACTTAGAAATTTAAGTAGCATATTAAAAAAGGATTCAATACTTAAGTGGACAGTAGAGGCTAAGCAGTCTTTTGAAGTAGTCAAAGAAGCCCTTACTAAAACACTTGTCTTCATAAGTCCTAATTTCAACAAAGATTTCATGATTTTTTCATTTCTTCAGAACACACCATTGCAGCAATCTTGTTGCAAAAGAACAATGAGGGCTATGAAAAACCCATTTATTTCTTCAGTAAATCCTTGAGAGATGCAACACTAAAGTATAATATCATGGAAAAACAAGCTCTTGCTTTATTGAAATCCATAAAATATTTCAGACTATACATTCTATACTCTCGCATAATAGCATATGTTCCAAACTCAATTGTAAAGGACATTGTGACACAGAATGAGCCTGATGGAAAAAGAAGGCAAATGGATTTCCGCAATACCAAAATATGACATTGAGATCATGCATACAAAGTTAATCAAAGGCCAAAGTTTAGCCAAACTCATGGTTGTATCGAATTTTTAGGCCTTAGACATAAATTCATTGCTACCCTAGATGATCCGGAAGAGATGGCGACTCCATAAATCAGTGAAGCTTTCATAGATTCACCCTGGTATGCAGACATTATATTTGTTTTACTCAACTTACAAGCTCCTCCCGATTTATCTAGAACCAAAAGTAGATTCTTAAAAATGAAAGCAATGAAATATTGTATCTTAGATAATTTTTTATTTTGGAAAGATCATGGTGGAATTCTGTTAAATTGTTTATTAAAATATGAAGCTGACAAAGTCATGCAGGAATTTCATGCAGGATATTGTGGCGGACACCTATCTTGGAAAACAACTGCTGACAAAATTTTGAGGGCAGGTTTTTACTGGCCCACTCTTTTTGCAGATGTTCGAAAGTATGTGACCTCCTATCACAAATGTCAAATATTTGAAGGGAAGAAGAAACTCTTACCATTACCCCTGAAACCTATCTCAGTAGAAATTCCATTTCAACAATGGGGTTTAGACTTCATTGGTGAAATTCACCCACCCTCCTCTACCCAACATAAATGGACATTGACAACCACTATCTACTTTACCAAGTGGATAGAAGCCATCCCTTTTAGACAAGCCACAGACTCTGTAACTATTTCATGTCTTGAGAACAACATCCTTTCTAGATTTGGATGCCCACAAAAGCTCATTACTGATAATGCTATTGCCTTCAAATCCAAAAAAATGTTAGATTTTTTAACAGATACCATATCACCCTAGGCCATTCCACTTCCTATTACCCTCAAGGTAATGGACTAGCAGAATCTTCAAACAAAATCCTAGTCAACATCATCAAGAAGCTATTAGAGGATAACAAGAAAACCTAGAATAAAAGGTTGGTGAATGCCATATGGGCAAACAGACTAAATACAAAGAAATCTATTGGGACATCTCCCTATCAATTAGTATATGGGATGGATGTTGTTTTTCCATATTAATTAGGAGTGCCAGTGATGAAAATGATTCAAGAGATGCAAGTAGAACCAAATGACATCCAAAAGAGGATAAACCAAACAATTCATTTGCAACAAACCAGGGAAGAAGTTTATATCAAAGCCCAAGCAATTCAAGACAAAATAAAGAAGATCTTTGATAAGAAAACTAAAAAAGATGATTTCTTCATAGGTGATCAAGTACTTAAAATGGGATTCCAGAAGGGAAGACAAAAGAAAACATGGGAAATTTGACTTTCTCTGGAAGGACCCATACATAATTTATGGTTACAGAAGCAACAATGCACTTTTCTTGAAAGAATTAGATGGAACAAATCTACAAGGTGGACCAGTCAATGGTCGAATGTTGAAGCACTATTTTTCACCAAAATAACCAGTAGTTCATTTGACTCTATTTTTCTAATTGTAAATACCACAGCAAAGTTTAGATTTGAGTGGATGATTATTTTATGAAGTTAAAGATTGAAAAGAAACTATAAGCTTTAAAATATATAACATCATATGTTTGAGTAAAGGAGATCACAGAAAGCAGTTCTAAGCAAAGCAAACCTAAAGTTCCAAGGGCACTGATCAAAAAGTTCTTGACATCTCACAAGGAGATGTCATCCCCAAGTGGACCCCTGCTAGGGTCCTATAATAATAGGGATCATAATTTTGAATTGGCAATGTTAAGTCTTGTAAATTGTACATACCTTTGCATTTCTACAAATTTTTTCCATATTAAAAAATGAAAAGGGGGTATGTCCTAAAAGAATAATCAAAGGACCAAAAGAAGGAAAGATCAAAAAATATATAAAATATGAACCCACAAAAAGAAACAAAAATAGATTTTGAAATGTTGCACATTCAAATGCCACTACTCTTAGTTTACTTTATGCAAATAAAATTGTGTGCAACTTGTCCAAAATGCCACAATTCATGATGATCATACAGTCTAATCTTGATCATTCATGCCTTTAAATTTCATGTTATGATAGTTAATGAATAAAGATCTTAGCAAACCATTTAATCTTCGCAGATCAGTAATTAGGTAGAGAATAAAAATGAGCTCATAAGTTTAATCTGAGCCATTGGAAGATATAAGGTTAGAATAAGTTAGTTTTCTTATCAAAAGAAAACAAAAGGGCCAGCAAGCTCAAATGCAACCAATAATGGAAATAAAAAATGTTAGGATGAATAAAAGGATAGGTAGAATAATTTTCAAAATTTATAGAAAGCATCATTTGGTTTATCTCTTATCACTAATATCTTTCTAAACTTTCCTCTTTGAAAAATCCCTTTCCCTCTTCATTTCCCCTTATCCTAAGTCCCTTCCTCTCATAAAAATCCCTTTCCCCTTGGAAATCCCTTTTCCCTTACTAAAATAATTTTTTCCCTTGAAAAAACCCCTTTCCCCTTTCTAAAATCCTTTTTTCCCTTTAAAAACCCCCTTTCCCTTGCTAAAGCCCCCTTCCACTTAAAAAACTATATGTGTTCACAAAAACAACAAAACCCACTTACTTAAAGTTTTAAAGTGCGAAATAAAATATTAATTGGGCCCTACATTCCTTTGACTTAACCCCACCCCCAACCCCCCTGAGTTTAATATGTTTCTGGAACTTATTTTATATTAGTCTCCCACCTGATATATCTCATAACCCCATTTTTCATTTAACCCTCCATCTATCCATTACCCGACCCCACATCTCTTTGAAAATTCACAACACACGTCAACCATCCAATCACAATAGATCAGATCCAACGTCCAATAAACCTTTTTGCACTCCCCACAATTCAAAGTTTAAAATTCCCCCACACCACTGAAAAATGACACTACCACATTCTATCGCACCCCCCCATTCCCAAACTACCAAACCACCTTTCAGCATGCGATAAACCACTCGAATTTCAAAAAAATAATAAAAAAACCCATCCTCGCGCCATACGATAAACCCCATTTTTCAAAGAAACATAATAAACCTTTCCCTATATCGTTATTTCATTATCTTTTTTATTTGCGAAAAATACCAAAAGCCATTGCCGACCAATATTGAAGCCTACTGCAGTTCAGACCCCTTCCATGACCAAAGCGTCATTGCTCCAGGTAAGTCTGAGTACCCACCACCATCAATTAAACAATTTAATTGATAACCAAACCAAATTGATGGCTTCTAGAAACATTTAGACTGTAAACCCTTTGCAACCACCCCTGTTAGATGTCGACCACACTCCTTTTTCCGATAAGGACTTCAAAATAAATGACACTATGACTGATAGCAACCTTTTGGAGCTCCATTGTTGGAGCCATGACAAATTTTATGATAAGGCAGATGAAATTCATCGGTGGGAATCTAACTTGCCAAAATACATATTTCCACAGACCTACCATTTCCTTGAACTCATCAAATTGTGCTAAATCAGCTATTTTCCAAATGAAAGAGCCCTAGTCACCCCTAACAAAGAATCCTATTTACCATCACTGCTCAATTTATTAATCAAATTCTACAGATTAAATCACAACCTGATGGAGTGTATTTTTCCATTGATATCGTTACTGAGCTTTACCTAAAGTTAAATTTCCCTAAAAGGTCTCAAATATTTCAGAATTTCCTCCCTGAATCATCTCAATTTCCTACAAACAAGCTACCATATTCTACTACCATATTTCCAGAAAGAACTAAGAAAATTATAACCATGTTGTCCTATATTTTAGGATATTTCACTGATGAGTGTTGAGGTATAAAAGGTATCTTTTTAATACCTATTTATCTCACATTAATTATCAATTCAAGAACGACTTTTTGTTTCAAGAGTGTACTCAATCTGAGGCAGCAATTTATCCAAGAGTAATGCCTTGCAAGATGTAGTACAACATTTCAAAAAGTAAACAGATGCTTGAAAAATAAATCTAATTACAAAAACATAAAATCAAATGCTCTGAAATCCAACTACTCACTTAGCAAACATCAATCGAGGATACAGTAGCAATAACTCATTCCTCTAGAAATTGATGCAATTGAAATCAAACTAGAACAAGACAATCAATCTAGGAACTTGGAAGCAATAACCAGTGTTCTCTACAGTTGACAGTCTTGATTTAAAGCAATTAAAGAGAAATAGAATTCGAACTAAGAAAACCCTGTAAAATTAATGAACTGGAAATGAACAACAAACTGTAATCGAATAACAATGTAAATAAGCAAGGTCTCTGCAATCTAAAATTAATGAATTCGAAATGAACAACACACTAGAATTGAACAGCAAATACTAACTAATGAATCATATCTTAACTTAATGAAATCAACTAACGAACTTTGTTGAACACCAAACCCTGTCGACAGAAAACGTTATTAAGAAATCCAACGGAATAGAAAATGAAGTAAATATTGAATAGCAAAGCTTTATAGGAAATAACAAGATGAATGTTACGGGAATTAAGATCTTTGTTGAAATGGAACGATACGATTCTGATATGGCGCACACAACGATATCCATAGCGATTAAACGATGACAGGTTAACGAAAGCGCGTAAAAGAAAATATAAACTATCTCACAACGATAATGAAAAGATAGAGATACAAACAATGGATCAATCCACCAGGGCCGGGCCCTCAACCATCGGTGAAACGCCACTGGGCTACTGCAGAACTAAGAAATTAAACGGAAACACGTTCTTATATTAATCATGCATAACAACGTTTACAAATAGTGGATCTCTGTTTAATCAATGAGAGTCGATGAGGAATTATGTAATTAGAACAGGAAATCTCTCCATCTCTCATCCATCGTTTTTCAATACATAGTACATGCTCTCCTTTTATAATCAGAAATAGGAGAAATTAAATAGTAAATATGATCTCTCATAAAAATATTGGATTGTCCCCAACAACTTTATCAACAAGAAAATATATTTCCATCCATCTTTCAACAAGAGCAAGTCGAATTTGGATTTGCAGCTGAGATAATTTTGAGGACGGCCGCAACAGTAAATCTGAGAAAATCATGCTCAAAGAACCTTGCGTTTCTCTCAATACAGGCCGAATTCGGGAAAACTGATTTTCAATAAAGTTAATTTGGTCCGTTCTGGACAAAACCCATGTTCCGGATTTTCCATATTCTTCTTCATTTTCCCAAAATCTCAACCGCAATATTGTCACTTCTTATTCCAGCGAATTTCTGAGTTGGAATATTTGATGATGATTTGGAGATCAAATCTGCAATCTAGAAAATATCTTGGAGGCTAAAATGGTGAGGGTTGGTACAAAATATATTAATAAACCATCATTGATAAAATTATGCATAATAATCATCCATTTATTAAAAATAAAGGAGAAGAAATAATATTTATCCATAAGAGCATAAATCATTATAAAATGAATTTATATGATAAATTATAATAAATGACATGATAAAGAAGAGTAAAAATGGATGAAATAAGTGTTAAAAAGTGGTCGTATTCACGACCCAACATGCCCCCAAACTGAATATATTGCATGTCCTCATATGACTTAAAGACAAAACCATGTGTTAGCAAAGCCAAATAAAATTGTTCATGACTCATGGAAATGGATGGAGCAAGAATGAATTTTCCTCGAATAATGAATATTCGATTTTAACAATCTTGATGAAGGCATAACAATTTTTACAGTTGACGTTCAACTATATGTATATGAAGTTGCAGAAAAATGTGACATAAGTAACAACAACCTTCATTAATCATTTTCTCAAAAATCAGATCGTTTTGATGCACGGATCATGAGATATAAACAAAATGGTTGTAGGTGATAGTGCATAATTTTTGAAATTTTATGAACTAATTTAGCATGAAATTATCTGGGTTTGTGTATTTTAATGATACCTCTTTGTTATCCATAAATCACAAGAATTCAGTTCATAGTTTTAAAGATATATGCAAATCAATTTCTGCACTGTATAAAAATGAAATTGTATGCCTTAAATGAGAAAGAAAGTAGAAAACATCCATCATGTGTAGCAATTCCTCCCCCAAACTGAAGAATTAGCATGTCCTCATGCAATGCTAGAAAACAAAGAGAGGTGGTTGCTACAATCTATTGAAATCTATGCTTGGTGTAAAACAACATGGAATAAGAGAGGTGTTGAGAATGAATAAGAATATCAATGGATGATAAAGAATATTAGTGACATGGTCATAATAAAGAAATGAAGGAAAGCAACACTCCCCCAAACTAAAAGATGATATGTCTCTGAAAAATGGGAAGTGGTAAAGATGTGGAATGAATGATGATAAATAATGCTCAATGGATTTTCATGAAATTCTCCTAAATTCATAATAAATCAGAAAATTATGTTATTTTACCTCAAGTGTTACCTCCGAAAAAAATGTGGAATGACATGTAGGGACTGGCCTTTGTTGAAGCTAATGTAGGTTGAGAGGGTACTGAAAGTGATGCAAAAGGTGGAAGCCATATAAGCACATCATGTCTGAAGAATTGTGCGCGTTTGCGAGTTGCGCGAGCCTTTGCTGTTAGTTGCAATAATGTGGTCATGCTGCGAATAGAATTCGCCCCCATAATTGTTGTTTCCTATAACCAATTCACGATTTTGCATGCAATTTTCTTAAATCCACAGTGTTAATTTTGAAGAGCAACAGATAAGATGTATGCCAAAAGTTCAATCAGAAAAACTTTTGTAGAAATGCAGTATGAATATTGGGATTTGACCCACATGCAGGCATATTTAAAAGGCATATGTGCCCCCCCCTGAAAGATGATAGGTCACCCTCGACCAGAAAATAGAAGAGCAGCGTACTGCACAACAATTTTACAGCATGGAAAGACATACATACTTATGATATGATCAACAAATTATCGCATTACTGAAATCAATGCATATTTTGAAATCGTGAGTAGATATGGAAATGTTTATGTAATGATTCGAAAATAAGGGAAAAGGACAGCTGATGTGAAAAAAATACTTATGCGGTCATTATCCACATAAACCATTATGATCGATTTATAAATAAATTTCATGCATAAGAGGTTCCGAACAAAGGGTTTAGGAGCATACTCTCATTTGATATTAGATAAAGATATAAGAAAAGGGTTTATCATTACTATTGATTTGTGAAAAATATGACTCCAATACCATCAGCAGAGCTCTGTTGCCCATAGGTGTCTATAACCTTGACAAAGTTGCTTTCTCACCCTTGGAACCATTATCCTTTATTTATGCCTATGGAAGTGTTGTGTGATGTCATGATGGAGGCCACTGTGTTGGCTTGGGAACCAGATGAATCACAATGCCATTCATCAGGAAGGAGTGAAAGGTGGGCAAGCCGGCTCGTGATGAGACCTCTTGTTCCAAGGACTTTTTATTGTTCTAAATTGTCCATTGGATCATATCCCTGGTGTGGTGGCCATAATGGGAATGCCACTTCACTGCTCCCTTATAATCATGGTAGGCTGGCTCTTGATGAGACCCCCTATCCTCCATCTGTCATATCATAGAATTGTTAGTAATCATATAGAGATTTTTTTTATTCTTTTTCTTTACATATAGCACTTCCCTATTTATATATAAAGGGTAGCTCAACACTCCTTAAGATTAGGGATGGTGGAAGAAGTCTGAGCATCTCAATAGAGAAAATATGCCCTTATTCTTATTCAATAAAAATCAAAGAGAGTTATGAAAATTTAGGGAAGAACCAACATGATAAAGATAATCGATCATATTAATTTTAGTGAAAATAAAGACAGCAAAGGGATATAGATGGTTGTGTCCTTTCGTTTTTCTTATCACTACAAAAAATTTCTTAAAAATAACAATTTCTCTTGATTAGCTAATTCCAGTAACCTCTAATTTGTGTATCCTTGCATGAATTGTATGTTTTCTTTTCAAAGAGTCATGAAAAATTCACAAAAAATCCTATAAATGTTGTTGAAAAACAAGAAAAATGCATTCAAAAAATGTTGTTCCTTTGGAAGGGAATAGAAAAAATAAACGGTGAAAACTGTTGTTCCTTTGGAAAAGAACAACAAAAACGCTCGCAACAATACTACTGTTCCTTTCGAAAGGAAGGACAAAAGTGCTATTCCTTTGGAAAGGAACAACAAAAACACTCACAACAATACTGTTGTTCCTTTCGAAAGGAACAGCAAAAGTGTTGTTCCTTTGGAAAGGAACAACAAAAAATCACAGCAAGAAAAGTAAGAACGGTTCAAGAAAATTTCTATATAAAAAAATAAGCAAAGTAAAAGAAAACAAACTTTATGTACAGGTTTCAAGAATTTTTTTTTTTTTTTTACAGAATTGGTGCTGCTCAAGAATTGCCTTTTGTAACTGAAACTTGCATGGTGGGGTCTTTATTGCAAATGGAACAAAAAATACAATTTGGAGGGATCAACACCTGAAACACAAAAACATAAAAGAAATCAGAAAAGAAACAACACTTGATTAAGTTACAACAGCTATGATGTTATTTCCTAAGGGAATATCAATCTATTAATGGAAAAAAATGATCTTTTTTAAAAATGTTTTGATAGTAGTGGCATGAATCTTCAAATGGAAACGAATTCTTCATTTCTTCTGTTATGATTCCATTAGGTAGTGAACTGGATGAAATGCCCTTGTTTTACTAAAATTTCTTTCAAGAATCGCTCGTCCATAAATTGACCTTCTTTGTTCCGCTAAGACCTGCAAAAAATGAGTGTCTACCTGCAATAAAACATTAAATTATGGAGAAAGAGAGGTGATCGAGCTCCCCTAATCCAAGAATTATGCAAAAAACTAACAAGTAGTTACTCTGTAGAACAAATCCATGGACAAAGTAAAATTAATTTATTACCTACGGGAGAGCAATGGCCAATCATGCTAACCTGTAGTGTTTCAATCATAACTTCTTTGCTTTTCGTCGGATTTGAGTGATTCAAAAGCCAAATGAGAGCTAATTAAAAGTTGTATCTCAAATAGAAATATGTTTTAAAAATTCAATGCTATGATATGTCAAATTTGCTTAGAAAAACCTGCATAATAGAGTCATTTTCGATTTTCCAGCTTAGACCAACAGTTGATATTTCAAGCATACATTTTTCGTTTGATGGTGGATTGAACCGATTTGAATTGGATATTAAAGTATATTAATTTATTTATATCCAATAGAAACATGTTTTTAAGACAAGAAGAATTGATTGGTTAAATACGCTAGGGGACAGCGGAGAAAACAGAGTTTCAAGAGTGCTCATTTATGATAGGTAATCAGTATTTTGGTCATAAATTCCTCATACGATATCAAAATTGAGTGATTAAAATTTCGTTGTAAACTAGATTCATAGAGGAATATACCACAGAATCAGGTTTTAAAAATATAGTCATTTAGGTCTCTCAAAACGGATTGTCCCAACTCTGTTCTTGAGCTGTCTACTAGACACCCTATCAATGTTTTGGTTCTAACTTTTTCATTTCAAATCCAAATGGAGTGATTAAAATTGGGTTGGAAAGTAGACATCAAGGGATACTTAGGATAGAAACATGTTTTAAATATATTCAATTTTGGTCCCTCAAAACATGACTGTCCCAACTTTGTTTTCAGAAATTTCATCAAGCCCACAAGCCAAAAAAAGATATTCAAACAATTTTTCCATATTGATGGTAAAAATGAATATAAGTGTTTGTATAATTTTTATTTGCAATATAATTCATCTAAATACACAAATAAATTAGAATATTTATCATCAATGTTGATTTCCACAGCGTGTTGCAACAAAAAAACAACTATTTTTACAAAAATAAAAAAAATGTGTTTGTTTTATTTTCTTATTTATTTTATTTTCTCCATTATCCTACTCTTCTTTGAGAATCAAATATGTTTATGTATAAGAGTATTTCCAGTGGAACCATTTTAGAAATAAGGCCTCTAGTATGTACATACCCAAATTTGAAAAATGCATGTTGATAAAAATTAGGGTATGAGAAGCCAACTTCCCTTGAAAAGATGGTGCCAAAAATTGTTGAAGCATAGAGTGATGTTGCAAACAAATGATGGAGTGAAACCAATCTTCAATATATCCTTTACTTCCTTGATTTCCCATAGCCATTGTATCATGAAGTTCTTGAGCTTTTAAAATGGTTTGTTGGTGCAAACTAGAAGAAACCTCATTTTCTTTCATAACTTCTACAATTTTTGGATTTGATACATTCTGATTCTCAGTATAAGTTTTCTCCAATAGTGCATGTGAGATAGAATGGGTGGGAAGGGTGTGTAAATTTTGAATTTCAACATTGTAAGCATGTTGTACTAATTTATTATGGTGAAGGTGTGGAATGAGTTGAGCAGGAGATTGTGTAGGGAATGGAGCCTCTTGATGATGTAGTTGATTGTGTTGAGTGGATGATTTTGATCGGCAAACAAGGTGTTGTGGAAGAGCTGGAAGATGTGTTTGTGCTACAAGATGAGGGAGAGTAGTCATGCAATCATAAGATGAACCATGCCAATCTTGTAGACAAGATTGGTAGTGGTTATATTGAGATTGGCATGGCTGCCCTAACATATGAGTATTCCATAATGAATTATGCAAGTAAGAGAATGGAGAGGAAGTGTTTTGAACCATACCTGTAGGCCATGATTTCCATGGTTTTGACCTTGTTGCAGCTTCCCCGTCTCTTTGATATGCTACTTCCATCCTAGATAAGGAAGAACAACTATCTATGGGATGCTCCTTTCGGTTATGAGGGAAAAACACTTCATCAAATTTTTTATTTTTCTGAACCTGCAAAACATTCAATTGTGAATTTAGAGAGCTAATAAGATCATATTTAAAATTTTCAAATAAAACATTGATTTCAGCTCTTATGTCTCTTGTTCTTGTAGTAAATTTGGAAAAGAAAGAAGAAACTTCTCTAGAATTCTTACCATCCTTGGAAATTCCTCTTGAATACCTTATGCACAATTCACAAACATCATCATATGATAACTAAAAAACATCACCTTTTCCTATCAGATTTAAGAGTTCTAAAAATTCATTTTTGATTCCTTTAAGAATGAGTGTTTTCAAGATTTATTTTTCCAAATGCTTATGCTTTGATTTTTGAAGGTTATATTGAAATCGCTCTACATAGTCCTCCAAGCTTTCATCTTCCCCTTGTATCATACCGAAAATATCTTCATTGGATTTGCAATAGTCTTGGTACTTCTTCAAGAATATGTTCTTCATGTCCTCCCATGTTTTAATGCAGTTCCCACCTAGGCTCATGAACCATCGGAGAGCTGCTCCTTTTAAAGTAAGAGGAAACACTTTCAATCTTTCATCATTAGTACAATAATCATATCCTCTACAAAGTATTTCAAACTCAAATAAGAATGTATCTGGATCTTCATTTGTCAAACCATGAAAATTTGGTAGAGACAATGGGGGAATTATGTGCATTTGTGTCACTCCTCCTAGATCTTTGATAGGGAATTCAAAAGTTGCAATGTGAGCCATTTATTACCATAATAGAAGATGTTCTTCATGTGTTTCTTTAAGGATCCTCCTTCCAATGTTCCTATCAATTGGTTAGTGAAATGGGTGGTGCTTACATCACCACTCAAGTGGAATTACAAGATTTTTTCAAAAATTCTACCTCTAAAATTCAAAAAAAACACAAGCATTCATTCCTATCTTAAGATTTCACTCAATTCTGTTGTGAAGCAGGCCAGTGAACAAGTGTGTTCCTTGCTCGGTGCACAGATTCTTACCTTCTGTCTTTAATACCCAATTCTTCCCAAGCAGAAAAAATCAAATATGCATCACTCTTTCTAAATGGCATACACTCTCCCCGGAAACAGTGCCAAAATGTTGAGGTATAAAAGGTATCTTTTTAACACCCATTTATCTCACATTAATTATCAATCCAGGAACGACTTTTTATTTCAAGAGTGTACTCAGTCTGAGGCAGCAATTTATCCAAGAGTAATGCTCTTCAATATGTAGTACAGTGTTTTAAATACAAGAGTAAATGGATGCTTGGAAAATAAATCTAACTACAACAACATAAACTCAAATTCTCTGAAATCCAACTATTCACTCAGCAAACATCAATCGAGGATAGAGTAGCAATAACTCATTCCTCTAGAAATTGATGCAACTGAAATCAAACTGGAATAGGGCAATCAATCTGGGAACTTGGAAGCAATAACCAGTTTTCTCTACAGTTGACAGTCCTACTCTTAAGCAATCAAAGTGAAATCAAAATTGAACTAACTATTTTTGAAAGTAAACTAAGAAGAAATCTTTTAAAAGCAAGAATTGGAAATGAACAACAAGTTCTAACTAATGAATCTGAACAATAGACGTGAAATTAATGAAATCAAATAGAAAAACCTATTAAACACCAACTCTGTCGACAACAAATGTTATTAAGTAACAATCGAAATGAAAAACAATCCAATGGAACAAAAAACAGAGTTAAACATTGAACAACAAAGCTTTATAAGTAATAACAAGATGAATGTTATGGGAATTAAGATCCTTGTTGAAATGGAACAACAATGAAATTCATTAGTGTAAACAGCAATATCCATAAGAAATTAAACAGCAAACCGATTAACTTGCAAACTGTAATAAAAGAAAATATAAAATATCTCACAACAATAATGAAAAGATAGAGATACAAACAGCGGATCGATCCACCAGGGTTGGGCCCTCAACCACCGGTGAAACACTGCTAGGCTACTGCAGAACTAAGAAATTAAACGGCAACACGTTCTTGTATTAATCATGCATAACAACATTTACAAATAGTCAATCAATGTTTAATAAATGAGAGTCGATGAGGAATTGTGTAATTACAACAGGAAATCTCTCCATCTCTCATCCATCATTCTCAATACATAATACATGATCTCCTTTTATAATCACAAAGAGGAGAAATTAAATAGTAATTATGATCTCTCATAACAATATTGCATTGTTCCTAACCAATTGATCAACAAGAAAATATATTTCCATCCATCTTTCAACAAGAGCAAGTCGAATTTGGATTTGCAGATGAGATAATTTGCAGGACGGCTGCAATAGCAAATCTGAGAAAATCATGCTCAAATAACCTTGTGTTTCTCTCAATACAAGCCAAATTTGGGCAAACCGTTCTTCGAAAAAGTTAATTTCGTCCGTTCTGGACAAAACCCATGTTCCGGATTTTCCAGATTCTTCTCCATTTGCTCAAAATCTCAACCGCAAATCTGTCACTTCTTATTCCATCGAATTTCTGAGTTGGAATATTTGATGATGATTTGGAGATCAAATCTGCAATCTAGAAAATATCTTGGAGGCTAAAATGGTGAGTGCTGTTACAAAATATATTAATAAACCATCATTGATAAAATTATGCATAATAATCATCCATTTATTAAAAATAAAGGAGAAGAAATAATATTCATCCATAAGAGCATAAATCATTATAAAATGGATTTATATAATAAATTATAATAAATGACATGATAAAGAAAAGTAAAAATGGATGAAATAAGTGTTAACAAGTGGTCGTATTCACGACCCAACAATGAGCATGTAGATGAATCAATCCTTGGTTTCCTCTCCATATTTTGTCTAGGCCATCCTCAATCTATACTCTTCAACTTTTCCCAATTCCTGGCAGATACAATGCATGATCAACTGATCAAACTGCCAGAAGAAGAAGTGTTCAAATACTACTCAATGTTATTCCATTTTTTCATATATTTTCAATCATAAAGGTTTGCAGTTAACCTACAAAAACTGGACTCAGAGGGTAATCCTCAATCTATAATATTTTGGACATCTTTGATAAAAAAGGATTCCACTGAATTTAGTTTCAAGGACTTTATTGATTTTTTTGTATATCCAGTAGTTGATATGCTTAGAAATAACATTCAGCCCAGAATTGGTGAAGAAATAAAAAAGTTTCTATAGTTATCAGATCAGAACAAAACAGGAGACTGGTATTTATACCAAAATCACAAAAAAATCGGAGTGTATGGAATCCAATTAGTCCCTTACAAGCTTCCCAAATACCTCCCAGTGAGGATATTTGCTTTAGAGTACATTAGGAAGATCTTGAATTCTGATAAAATGAATTTCCTTTCAGTAAAAAATAAAACCCAATTCAAGATAAAAAATTAGGGCCTTTTATATGCAATAGTAGGAATGCAGGGAATGAAGCAGGAAAATTCCTACAAGAGTTAAAGTTCAACGGCAGTTTGAAATGGTCATATGACCCCTTGGGTATCTTAATAAAATTAAGACTTAAGTTCAAACTGACCCCTTTCATCCATGAATCTAAGCTGAAGTTGAGAAATATTCCAACTAGTCAGAGTAGTTGGAAAAAAATTTACACGAAGTGGAGAAACAACTTGATATTATTTCCATGATGCTTACTCTAGCCCCACAAGATAGAAATTCAAAGAGGGCTAGAGAAGAAATCTCTTATTCAGTAGAAGCTACATCTGATCGTAAATTCAAGCTTATGTATATAAATAAAACAAAGCTAAATATAGTGATAGAGTAGGAATAAACCATTTAAATAGATATTGTTATCAGAGATAATGCACCTACAACATATTCATAAGAAACACATCTTCCATCTACTTCCAGGGCTCAAATCATTCAAAAGAAAAACAATGCAAAGATTTCATCATCCAACAACCCAGTTGAGAAAAAAAAAGATATCATGGAGAAGTATAAAGACATTAAAATAAAAAATGAAGCACTGAAGGTTATTACATATGCACAATACTGAAATCAGACTCCTAGTGATCAAAGTAGGTTGCTTTCATCTTATGACCTGAAAACAAGGAAAATGCAGATGACATTCCTACAACCAAAAGTACAGGCATGTTGGAACAGGGTCTCGTACGAGCTGGAAAACTGGTCTAATTTTGAATACTTTGATTATATTTATTCTAGCGCAGGGGTTTTTGGGTGGTTCAAAGCCCCGAAAGCATTGTAATGGGAAAAAGGGTAAATGAGGGGTCTGAAAACCATGGGTTTCAGACCATAGGAAAGTTTAGGCTAGATTATTATAAATAGAGGAACATTTTGTATTGTAAGGTAGGCAATGAAGAGCTATTGATGCAAGTTATGGTTTAAGATATCTGTTGGGTTTTGGGGGAAAAGAATCCTACTAGCTATGTGCGCGGAGATCAAGATTCCAGCTGTGTGCAGACCCTGATATTGTGTGTGCAGGCTGGGATGGGTATTGTAAGAAGGAATTGATGAATTGATGAATAAGAAAGGTTGCTTGAGAACTGAATCTATGGGTACTGTTTGTGTGAATCATTGGTAATTACTGTATTATGCGCATTCTGTATTCAAGTTGCGAAAGATCTGTGTAAGTGTGTTTGTTGTATCTGGATCTGTTCTATTATGTTTTATGCAATATTGTGCTACTGTCATAGAAGTATATAATTATAGATCTAGCACATGTGGATGTCAAAAGAGACCTATCAGCCCTGCGCAGAAAGAGGCGATCTGGGTATCATAGGGCCGAACGCAACTCTGCTTGCCTTACCTATCCTTTCTCAGGGTGCAGAAACCTAGTTCCAGCACCCACCCATACTACTTCGGGTGAAAATTTGACCCGCGCAAGCAGGTCACTACCAAAAGGGCCAGTAGTATAGGGGTTTATTGGCAAACCTTGAATTCCAAACTTGGGTTAGGACCCCTCGTGCCAAAAACTGATTCCGTTTCTATGACCTGGAGCATTTTGAGAAAGGGATCAGGTAATGACAAGAGAGTATTGGAAGCCTGAAAGGAAGGAAATTGAGGAGTGGTTCGAAAAGCAGATCTAGGAATTTGCGGTAAAAAAAAATCGCATCGAGAAGTTAATGGTGGAAAGGTGGAAAAATAGGTACATTCTTACAGAAAGCTATGAAATATTCTTTGTAACATTTGCAATTGAGCTTTAGGAGTGGCTGGCTAGGCTCGTAGAATTCCAGAAGTGTTGGAAGGATGAGTGAGTCACTTAGTGGACCCCAGAGCTGATCTAGCTGCTGGAGAGGACTGATAATACTATTACACACATAGTAGATCACTGGGTGGACAGTGTGCTAGGAGAATTTGTGACAGAATTTTCCATTGATCAGTTTGTCTCCTATTATGAGGCCAAACAATGATTATTTAAAGGGTTCCAGGGAAAATTTATGAAGACATTACTGATGCTGATTAAGATATTACTATGTGAAAAGAGCATTCTGTGTAGTCATACCAACTGAATGACCTCAGATCCAGACGAGAGTGCAACGTGCAGTGGTAAATATTATCGGACCAACCTCGATGGGGGGAGATCCACCTATAACCTTTTGTGAGAATCGGCTATGCAAGACCTCCTAGCTACACCACCGCTTAGGCCGCACAAAGGTAAGAACTCACCCATACCACCACCCCCGCCGGACAGTGAGATGGTTGCACACCTGAGACTACCTACCTTCAAGGGGTAAGCGGATGAGGATATGGACCGATTTTGGTTTGTTGCAGACTCCATCTGGACTGCGCAAAATGTGACAAACGATACGGTGAAGAGGGCACAACTATCCCTAGCATTTGAGGACAGAGCATTGGACTGGTATATGCGATACAGTTCCCAGAACGGGAGTGCATCTATTCAAGATATCAAAGACGCTCTGAAGCAACTGTTTTAGAAGCCAAAATATTACTCTCAGTTGGTAGCAGAAGTAAAGGACTTCAAGTAAGGTGCGTTTGAATCTTTGTGGGAGGTTGTTCACCAATTGAAGAAAGAAATCATGGAAGAAGGGTTTGAATATGACGATAGACAACATACGGAATGGTTCATCGCTATGCTGTTAGCCCACCTGTGTACGCCAATGAGTCACCAAACCTTTGATTCGTAGGAAAAAGCTATGGAAGTCGCTATGAAACTAGAAGCTGCACCCAGAGAAGATACTTCGGTAGGGGTACAACAAATTCAAGAGCAACTTGGAGCTATGCACATGGAAATTCAGAACCTACAAAAGGAGCAAGGAAAAGAAGCCCACACAGATCTATGGTGCATACGATGTCGAGTGTCTAGCCATATGAAGGATCAGTGCCCTCTATTGGCATATTACATGCAGGTAGGAGGACCTAGTCCAGTACACCTAGGAGCAAGTGGGGAACCCATCCTGTCACGACCAGGCTCGAGCGAACCTGTGCTGTGGTGTAATGACTGCCATGTAGTAGGGTTGCATGATACGAACCATTGCCCTCGGCTAGGTGCATATGTCCCAAAACTAAAGCAACAATTTTGCAGGTTCTGTCGGTCGGTGGGAAACGATGAGAATAACTATCGCACTTACGACTTGATGATAGATCATGGGAACTTTTATAGGGTACAATCAGACCTTGCGTCACCAAGAACTTCCACGAGCTTCAGAGGCTCTCTAGTAAGGGGCGAAGGAGGTCGGGGAGGAAGTGCAGGACAAGGACATGGGCAACTAATTTTTTATAACTGCGAGGAGGTAGGAAAATTCGCCAGGGACTTCCCAAATCCCACCAGGAAATCGTGCAAATATTATAGACAGCTGGACCATGTGGTTGAATATTTCCCAATTTTAATAGCCAAGATGTAGGAAAAACAACCCACCCATACACAGAATGTGCAAAGAGTTAAAGCTGAGCTAAGAAACATAGACCCGAGTGTGAAAATCATAACATGCAGTAGGATGGTCACCCAGGGAGAAAAGGAAGCACCTTCTAGGGATCCTATGACCTCTCAAGAAGGATCGAACATCTGCAAGGGACAAGAAACAATAGCAGCTACTACGCAGATTTCGGCACACCTCAAGATAGAGGATGGGGTTGAGCCCTTTCTGCAGGCATGTCTGAAGCTGCTACGTAACCCACAGGCTGTAGAGAACCTTCAATCATTAATGCATAGTTGTGCAACTCGGCTCAAGGATGTACAAAATCTATACAGATATAAAAAATGCACCGAAAGAGAAATGTGGTTGACTGTGCAGATTGGTGACTACGAGATGGATCAAGTTATTTTAGATCTTGGATCAGATGAGAACGTATTACCAAAGAAAACATGGCAACGAATGGGAGAGCCTAAATTGGAATGGTCCACCATCCAGCTGCGCATGGCAAATCAAAAAAATATCATCCCTTTGGGAAGGCTACCAAAAGTCATGGTAGATATCGCAGAGGTAAAAGTCCTAGCTGAATTTGAAGTAATAGAAATTGTGGAAGATGCAGATCCCTACCCTGCACTCCTAGGACTAGAGTGGGCTATAGATATGGGGGGTGTCATCAATCTCAAAAAGCACAGCATGGTGTTTGAGAATAACGGTACGCGCATAATAGTACCACTGGATCCCGCAGAAGGTGCATGGTCAACAAAGCCACCATGCGACAAGGAAGAAATAGATCACATTTACAAATTGACTACACAGGATGAAGACTGGATTAACCCCACATCACAAGGAGTATTCTTCTGGGAAAAGGATAGTGAATACTTTTCTAACTCTGATGGGGAACTGGACAATTGGCAAGGCCGGTTGCATGAGGTTTCGACGCTATGATGTCTTCGGGTCACAAGGAACTTCCGCTGCATCTCAGTCGAGGTAAGAGACCTGCCCTACCTTGAGGACGCGGGTGACATTAAGGAGTTTTTACGCACATTCGAATCCAAAGTCCCCAAGGAACATAGGCTAGGGTCACTTCCGCTAGCCCTACGCAGAGCGCCTGCGCATTGGTGGGACACGCATGGGCCGTTATTCCGCACTTGGGAGGAGTGTCGGGATACAATGATCCTGTGATTTGGAGCCCCAACTGGAAGACGGATCCAGAGGTTCCTTGGGTCAAAGGACCCACGTAGATATTTTCTGGCATGGGAAACACAATGGTGCAACATTATCCCAAATGAACAAGTTCACCCGGTTATCCATGATCTAGGCTTGCATCTGATTGTGTGGTATTTAGATGTGGAGCTGCACCAGTACATGCGCTATTGGGAAAATTTGGGGGCTAAGTTTCTGTGAAAATTTAAGGTGGCAGATGGCACAAGGACGCTCAACACAGATCTACCGCACACGGACGCCCTGACCAAGGTAAAAGCACGCCTTTCAAGAGGTACGGTGGCGAAGTTGCTAGAGTGGTACCTGGGCCGTATTATAAAACACCTGGCATCAACTTTAATTCGAGGTACGTGAGCAACACGCAGGCATCATCCAAAATTTGTAAATCCATGGGAAAGCCCTCAGGTACAAATAATGACCGTCAGACCACTACACTTTGGTGACAAGGGAACCTTAACGTTACAAAAAATGGGTGGCTAGCCATCAATATGAAAATTTATGGTGAGTTTGATCCGGACGATCGGTGGTAAGTTTTAAATAAGGTTAACTCCACCATTGGATAGCCTCGGATAGTATAAGGTCAATGGGATAACTTCACTCAGGGCTCCATATTGTCTCTGTACCCTGCCTCTGTTATTCTCCTGATTTCTTATTGGGATCTTTAACGTTTCCTGGAAGCTTATGCTTTTGTCGCTATGGCAGTCCCTAACCCATCGAACGCTTTGGCACCTACCAATTTACCGCCTGCAGACATCATGTTGAGAGGGTATAGGGATGCCGAGATTGATAAAATGATTGGCCTCTAGCTTCCTACAAAGAGAATTGACTTTGAACCCCATGCAGAGAGGCACCACCACTGCACGATGGAAGTTGCCAACCTTTACAACCCTGGAACGATCGCAGGACCCAGCTGGATGGCCTCAGCCGACACCACGAAGGAGGGTACACAATTTCCACAGCTCGCCACCAACACTGACGCATTCCAGTCGCAACTATTCCTGCGCACGGAAAGGACGAAGCGATATAGGGATATGCTATGGACCTACAAATAGACCTAGCGCAGCTACCCCATGAGGCGTTATAGGATTTATACACCGTTGTGTTGCAAGAGATCCATAACCATGACCAAACTGCATGGAAGCAGCGTGAAATACCCCCAGAAGTTTGGGCAAAATGGGTTGCATTGATCATGGAAGCAATAAATATTATTAAGGAATAGCTTACTTTGGGCACTCAATTGGTTGAGGCAGCTATGCAGCTCTGGACAGTGGTCCGATTCAACCCCATGCTTTGGTGTGTCCAGGAAGACTTACGACAAACGAAGGCTGCTTTCGATCAGGGCAAAGCTACCTTGCCTTCCCTCATCCCTACGTAGTGCCTAGCCCTCTTGAAAACCCGCAACCCCTTCATAGACATGATTACGGATCTCTGATGTGCCAAGCACGTTGTTAGGAAGTGCTTGAAACCATGGGGAAATACCACCTTCCAGATATCTTAGGGTGCTCATAACGCCATCGCGCACCTCCACCAGATATTGGAGCAAGTTACCACGGCTCTGGAAGACCCTGCCTCCCTGAAGCTTGTCAATATCACACAACAAGCTGTTTCTTAAAGTCAGGAAGTGCTCCCTCCACTCATCATCACTTTCAATACCTTGCGTGCGTAGATAGCGACCACACCACCACAGTGACTCAGGACGAGTCACAAGATTGTGTTGGGGGACTGTTGGAACAGGGTCTCCTACGAGCTGCGAAACTAGTCCAATTTTGAATACTTTGATTATATTTAGTCTAGTGCAAGGGTTTTGGGGTGGGTCAAAGCCCCAAAAGCATTGTAATGGGCATAAGGGTAAACCAGGGGTCCGAAAACCACGGGTTGCAGACCATAGGAAATTTTAGGCTAGATTATTATAAATACAGGACATTTTTTATTGTAAGGAAGCCAATGAAGAGCTATTTATGAGAACTATGGTTTAAGATATTTGTTGGGTTTTTGGGAAAAGGTCTCTTGTTGGTTGTGTGCGCAGAGATCCAGAGTCCAGCTATGTGTGGACCCTGCTGTTGTGTGCACAGGTTGGGATGGGTATTGTAAGAAGGAATTGATGAATTGATGAATAAGAAAGGTTGCTTGAGAACTGAATCTATGTGTTCTGTTTGTGCGAATCATTGGTAATTATTGCATTATGCACATTCTGTATTCAAGCTGCGAAATATATGTGTAAGTGTGTTTGTTGTATCTGGATCTGTTCTGTTCTGTTTTATGCAATATTGTTCGACTTTCATAGAAGTATATAATTATAGATCTAGCACACGTGGATGCAAAAAGATACCTATCGGCCCTATGCCAAAAGATGTGATCTGGGTATCACAGGGCTAGACGCAGCTCTTCTTTCCTTACCTATCCTTTCTCAGGGTGCGGAAACCTAGTTCCAGCACCCACCCATACTACTTCAAGTGAGACTTTGACATGCGTAAGAAGGTCACTGTAGAAAAGGCTAGTAGTATAGGGGTTTGTTGGAAAACCTTAAACTCCGAACCTGGGTCAGGACCCCTCGCACCAACAAGGCAGCCCCCCAAAACTTCAACAAACTATACAAAGACAAGCTTTGAAGTTTCTACCAAGGATGTGATCTAATTGAAAAAATTGAATTTCACAAATAAGAAGGAGAGATGATATATTCAACCATGACACATAAATCTGTAAGTGTTCAGAAGTTGCAAAACTCTTTAGAAAATACAAAGTCACAGTTAAATCTAGAGAGAGCTTCATCACAAGCAAAAGACAACAGGATAAAGTCACTAGAAGATTTGGTAATTGAAACTAGCTATAATCCAAAAGACATCAAAGCATAAGAAGAACTTATAAATAAGAAAAATGCAGACATAGTTGCACTGAAGAAACAATTAAAATTACCAACTGCTGAGCATCCACAAACCAAGGAGGTTTTGGAGACAGATAATCAAAAGGATGAAATGATGAATTTAATAATTCAGTTGACAACTTAACTAAAGGAAATGGAGACAGAAATGGATAAACTTGTGCAGGAAAAGCAAGCTAGTATTGAAGAAGTTCCCATTACTGTTATTCCCAGCTTCTATAGAAACTCTAGCATCTACATCAACTCCCTTATCAACATCAGTTCCAGTATCTACATCAGAAACAACATCAACACTACCAACAAACCATCCCACTGATGAGGCCAAAAAATTAATCAAAGAAATGGAAGACATGTCCATTCAGACTACAAATATTAACAAAATCAAAGAACAAGTAAAGAGTTTAGAAGATGGAAAGAAATTGGCAGAAGTAATGCATCAAGAATAAGTACATAAAGAAAATAGATTGACTAACAGAATCCACAAGATAGAAAAGAGCTATCACTAAAAGAGCCTTTAGCCTAAGAAAAACAACAATTGTGAGCCAATATTATTAACTCAGTTAATGATATTTGGCTTTCTATATAGATCATATTTGAGCAAAATGACTTGGTGAAGGAAGTTAGTGATGCAATTCAGAGAGTTAAAGACAATCTTGGAAAGAAACTAGAGGAAGCCTCTGAAATAATCAAATTCCCTAATTCAAAAAATAAATATGAATTATAAGAGCTCGGGATTGCTGACAGAACATAAACTATCTTAGAGGTGAAGAAAATGATTTCCAAGAGAAATCTGATGATACAACTTGAAGAGAAATGTCAAACTATGGAACTCGCAGTGAACAGGTTTTTGAACAAGTTTGAGGTATTGAGACAAAAATTTCTACCTAATCCTCTGGTAATAAATGACAAACTCATGAGACATGAATATTATGATAAGAAGATGATGGAAGTAGCCAAAGAAACTTCCAACAATTCCTCAATGAAGGGTGTTCCCACAAGCAAGGTGTTCCTTCAAACTTTAGAAAAATTATTTTACCTCCAGCATGAGGTAAATCACCTTTTTGTAAATAAGCCTATGTTTGCCAAATATACAGAAGCAGATGAGATTTACCACAGGATGATGAAAATAAAACTTCCAGATGAAGAAACATGGGAGAAATGGTGTGATTTACTATAAAGGGTGAAATAATATAAATGTTGAAAGAACATACAGGTGAAAGAACGCACATGTGAAATAAAAAGAGAGATGAAAGAAACAATTAGATAACATCAATCAAAGAAATCAGGGCCAGATATTAGTTAGTTAGAAGGTGTCACTATATTTTTGCACACAGATATTTTATTTTCCAAGATTAAATCCTAGTCAATTCACAAGATATTTTTTGTAAATTTTTGTATAAATAATTCATCATTTGAAGTATCAAGGGTCAGTTAATTTTGGACTTTTGAACATTTTGTTAGTTGACTGATCTCTTGCCAAAGGGTTATTGTACTAATTTCTAGTCAATGGACTAAACCAATAATAAAGAAACTTGTTTACATGATTCATGTGATGAGCCATCTCAGTGAAGTATAAATTTCAATTATTCATTTTCTTTCTTTAAGTATTCCATAAACCTATATGTGTTCTGAATTTGAATGTTATAACAAGAGTTTTACTGCAAAATTTGTTTAAATATTACACTCTGTTTTTAACTGTTGTACATTTCTATGTTTTCTTCTGATATTCGGTTTAGAGGATTCTTAATTGCCCTCTAATCCCGATTGATTCCTTCATCCTTCTTCATTATTTGGTTTAAGGAATTCTTAATTTCTCCCTGATATTGATTGAAAATCACTTCACCATTCAGCCTCAAGATCCGATATTACTCATCTATCTTTCCCTGTAAAACTTTCCTCATAATTTGATTCAGTTCTGTTTCAAAGCACATTGACTCCATAACCCAATGGAAATTTTATAAGAATATATTCACCTAAATCATTAATGCCGCCAACCAACCAAAACCAATAAAAAATCAATCCAAACAAACATACATAACTAGCCTAAAATCTATTAAACAAACAAAGTTAAATCATATAGAGAGAGCCCTCTCTGAATTTAGGAAGGCTAGATCCTAAGTTCCAAAAGTGGATAGTAGTCACCTCTGATATTTCTTTTTAACGCAAGAACAACCTTTGGAAATTTCGGAGTGATAAAACTTTCATCTAGTTTATGACCACTTGTGAGTCTTTGTTTAAGTGGATTTGACTTATATTTTAAAGGGAGGAATTTTTAAGCAGGAGTTTAACAACAAAGAGTTCTGCAAAATTGTTAGTTGTCGACCCTATGTTGAAATATAATTTGTAATTTCCCCAACCACTTAAGAGACATATGAGGTACTTCTACTAGCCTAATAAAGTTCCCATAGGCTATGGTAGGGAAAAAATCAACTAAGGAAACACGATTCACCTAGGAAAGACATTATAAATGCTAAAATGACAAAAAAGGGACATGTCCTAGGTCAATGAAGAGTGATTTTTTATTTATAAAGTGAAATATCCACTAAAGTGATTTTATAATAAATAAAAAGGTAAAAAGGTGGTAAAAGTGGTATACAAGTTATAAAAATGGGAGAATTGGGAATTTCTCCTCATTCTATACATTTGTTATTTTAGGAAAAACAAATTGGAGAGCTCTTGGAGAAGAATCTATGGTTTTGGAAACCCTACTTGAAGATTGATAGTTTCAGTGTTGAGATCATACACCCTATCTAGTTGGAGAGTGGAATCACTCAAATTTTTCCATTTTGTTTAACTGGAGAATAGGATTTAAGGAAGATAATGGAGGTTGATTTTATATTTTAATATTGAATTTTTCATATATCTTTGACAATATTAGGATATCCAAGAAAATAAGAAATGACTAAGCCTAAATTTGAGCCATAAGGAGGATTATTTCCTTGTTGGAGAGGCTTATTTTCATTGTTGAAGTGACAAATTATTTCTATGCTAGAGGGTCAGGTTCTCTTATTGTAGGAGGTTCTATTTTTTTCATTTAAAGAGGGACGATTTTCCTCTCTTCTTTGGGGTTGAATATAACTATGCTATTGGGAGTCTAGTTTCCCTTTATTTGATTGGTCATGCCATTATTTTTACTGGTGCATTCTCAAGAAAATAGTCGGTAAAGTTTAGTTTCCATATTTGAGTCAAAGTGATGAAGGACAAAGGTTGATTTCCCTCTACGTACTTTTGAAGTTTGGGAAAAATTTCTTATTGTTGGCATGAACATAACAAGGGTTGAAATTTGATCCTTGTTGGTCATATGAGTTGCTTCAGTGAAAATTTAATGAAAACGTGTTTCCTTGTTAAGGGTTAATTTACTATGTATATGCTTATGAGTTTAAGGTTGAACTGGATGCTAAAGTAAACATTCGAGACAATATTCATCACCCAATTAGAACTTACTCAAGTTCCTATTTTTTATTGTATGTATCAGTTCATATTCTAGTCATTAAATCCAAATATATCTCGTTACTTGCACTCCACAATGATCTAAATAATTTATAGGAATTAAATGAATGATGTGTGGTTGTTTTAAAGTGTTTTCATTAGCTTATTTGGTATTTTTTATGTGGAATATTGAATAAAATACAAAAAAACAGAACCTATAGAGGTGTTATTTCAAACTTTTTGACAAAATATCTCACCCAAAGACCCAATTAATACTAGAAAAATATAGTGGGTGCATTGAGTCATTTCCAGTTGGGAACCTTATAGTGGTATTAGAGCATGTTGAAAATTTAAGTAGTTATGGTCAGTATTTTTCATTGGTGATCAAAGGAGAAAATTCAAAAATTTAAGTTTGACCAATTCGACGTCATGTTATTCAATTCATCCCCACATGTGCTAATTGTCCGTCCTCACACACATATAAATAAGGAATCATTTGGATTCATTTCGAGCATCATCACACACAGTTATTCGATCTGAAATTTCAGAGAGACATCACACATGCGAAGGAGAGAAGAAGAATTTCTAATCTCTGTTGATAATTTTTCTTTGGAGCTGCCTTGACATTATTTGACTTGGGAAATTCAACATATATTTGAATAAGGTTTTGACTATGTTGGAGAGTTGAATACTTCATAGATACTTTGATTGAGATTTCATCCTTGTTTTGACTTGTTGATTAGCATTGAATGCATGCATTGATTGGAGGTTTGACCAAATATTTTGATTGGTTCATTGACATTTTTCTGAGGGTACTTGAGGACCCAATTTTAGCCCTTTTTTCAACCACCTCAAGGCCAAATTCAGCCTCTCTATGCAGACTATAATTATTGAAAAGTGTTGACTTTTCTCTCCCCTAGTTGACTGGTTTTGACTAGAATGGTATTGAGGTCATATTTGAATCTTGTTGGAATATTATTTAATGTAATGATTATTGAACATAATCTCTCTCTCATAAGGAAATAATTTGTTGGGTTTTCCCATTGTTGGTTTTTCCCTAGCTGTGAGCCTAATTATTGGTGCCTCTTGTCTATTTTTTATTGTTTAGTGTGATCTCTATATTTCTCTATTGATGAAATGAATGGTTGAATTTTTTCATGTATATCTACTTGATGGTTGAAATATAAATAAAGGATTGGTTATACCATTATAAGTAGTTATAAATTGTGAAAAAATACTCTAGTCTTGATTTCACTAGAAAATTCAACATGATATCAGTTATTTGGTGAAGTAAAAAGAGCTATGAGATCACCTTGAAGAGCAGTTGAAGGGAATCAAGAAGCACTTTGTAATAGTTTTGGATTATTCCTTCTATTTTTACTAGTAATATTCATCATGAATACCTAAACTAAGACTAAAATCAAGATTGAAGGAGTTACTAATTACAGGGCATGCAAGGCTATGTTTGAAATAATAATTGAAAGAAAAAAAAGTATTAGGTATTTTTACAGGTAAAGTTACTGAACCATCTAATCAAGCAGGAAAATAAAAGTTTAATGAAGATGACATATTGGAAAGAAGCATCATCTTAGACTATGTTAGGGATCATTTTATTCCCTATGTTGTTGATCATAAAAATGCCAATACCATGTATGATTGGATTGTTGGATTATGAAATATCAACAATGTTAATCAATCCATCAATCTAAGAGGTCAACTTCGCAATATCAAGATGAAAAAGAATGAAATGGTGGCATCATACTTTGTCAAAATTACTTCAATTAGAGATCAACTCAAGGCCATTGAGGAATAAGTCTCCAAAAACTAATTGGTATTTGTGGCCTTGGGTGGTTGGGCCTATACCTTGGGACTATTTACATCAAGCATTAGTGTAAGAGAAAATGCACCTAATTTTGACAAGCTATTGACAACTTATACTCAAGAAGAATCAAGGCTCCTTTCTAGAGGAGACATTGAAGATCCAAGTGAAGAATATTTTGTAGAAAATTCAAGAAGCACCAAAAAAATAAGACCTAAGTTTGGAAGGTTTCAAAGAAGTTATGGTAAAATATCTAATGCAAGACCTGCTCCGAGTGTTATACAGAATTTTAATCTATGGATAAACTAAATTCCCTAAGTGTGGTGTTCCTTCACTCAGAAAAATAGAATAAAGACACCTACTATTTTCTCTAAAGCAAATAGATATACAAAAAGGGAACGAAGCCTACGTGTGATACTTCTCTCCTTCTCCTTCTATTTCTGTTTCTGTCACTCTCAATCCAACTCAAGCCGCTAGATCGATTCCTGCAATCAAAGACAAAGAACCACAAACAACATACAAATATAAAAGTATCCACTTATCTTAATCAAATTAAACTGATTAGATCTGAGAATACATACATGATCAAGAATATATTCCACAAGATATACACATTTGTATTGAGAAAATGAACATATATTTTTATTAAGAGAGTAGGAGGAGAAGATTACAACCAATATATCGATTTGTTGTCAACCTGATCCAACTTCATTCCAACCTCATCACATCCAACATCATCTCAACAACATATCAATACTTCCAATCTCTTATCAATTGAGAATCCAATAGCATAAATTTGCACAAAAATATTCCTCCCTAGCACTTTGATGAAACTGAAGGTAAACTGAAGTTAGTTTCTCATTGAATGGATTTCTAATAATAGGTAAGACATGTTTCCAAGTTCAAAGGTGGTGGATGGACACTTGGATTTGAACTATGACAGCTATGGACTCTTCTAGAAGGCACTGGCCATGTGGAGATTCCCATAACAATGATAATTTTGCTCCCAGGTGACCAAGGCACCCTTGGGTGTGTCGAGAAGTGCATTGTAGTGCACCCTTGCATGGAGGTATTGGAACTGCAATGCAGTTAGTCCCTTGCAAAGGAGCATTGGTGAGTCAACGGGTCACATAATATATACTTCAAACCTTGGAAATATCACAATTGAAGCCATTAAAGGAATGTCTTCACTTAGGGCATATAACAACTGAATTAAGGGAATGATAGACCCTATTCATTGGTCCTGGGGGATGATGCCCAATTTGACTGGGTCTTGGGGGATGATGTCCAAATTAACCTATAATAGTTTCCCCTTAAAGCATGAAGTCAAAATAATAATAGTATTTGGATGAGATTCTTTACGATGTGATGAGTAGGATCTGAAGTGAACGATGACCTGCATCAAATTGCAATACATTACATCATGATATTTTACATCTTGGAAATGAATTGCTGAGGGATGCATTCCCATTCTCAACACATAAATTATCATAACATGTACATATTTCATAAATTCGTCTACATTGGAATGTTTCTTGATATAGACATGCCTACATATACAGGCCCATTTTCGGATGATGATTTGTATGTAAAGCCATCGTACATATGATGTATACAACAATCCTGAAATCATAGCCTAGATGGATGAAACTAGATCTGGGGTCTTCTTATATCGTTCACTCAATCGTTCAGGTACAAGTCTAACCATGCGGATATATGATTTGAAGTCAAACATGGTAAGACATCATCTGATTACCAGCCAATGATGTGAGTTTTTAACAGACGTGAGAAAACCACCATTGATGTTAATGCATTTCAAGGTATTGCAGTACAGTTTGCAAGGCATGAATAGATGATTTGATGTCGAACGCCAAACAAAATATTTCAGTTGAAGGTCCGAAAGCGAGAAACCTGCCCATGATGTAGCAATCCCCAAGGTATTGGAAGATGTTTCTAAGTTAACTTTTTGGATGATGAGATGATGTCGACAAGAAGAAAATTTATCGTGAAACAAGAGTAATGATTTCAAAGACAAAATGTGACTTGATATAGAAATGTTCAGGGATGAATGTCATGAAAATGAAGGTTTATGAGTATTGCAGAGAGATGAGGATTTATTGGATGACTTCTCTTGAACATATCGATGAAACTGTAATGAGTTGGTAGAATTGACCCAAAACCAAAGTGATGATATGATGAACCATAGGTATGATGAACCATCAAGAAGATTACCCAACCCAAAAGTCACGATCATGGAGTGAAAGTTTCATGTTCAAGAGAAACCTGCTACCATAAAGTGTTCTGTTCTTTTTCCCAAATTTTCCCCAGTCATCGATGACCAGTACCTCTTTATTTTTTAACAAGATTGGAGAGGGTAACATATTCTTGATCTATAATTCGACCCTTTAGTTGAATCCATCGCTATTTAATAATTTAATGAGTCTAGCAATAATGAAACTCGATTTTTCCATTATCGACAATTTCGTCACTATTTTATTTTTTAACGAGTCTAATGATAGTGAAAACCCAATCCTTTTTCATGTTTAGAGAGTTTTAAATAGAGGAAAAAAGAGAACTCCATGAGTCCTTTTTCATAAATTTGTTGGTCAAGTCTGAAAAAGTGTAAAATGATACCTGAGAAAACCTCTTAGCAATGTTTGACTAAGGTTTTCCTTTTTTCTAAATAATTTACCTCAATCCAGAAAAGGGTTAAACTTATACTGAGCATATGTCATTTCATTTACTTTTACAAGCTCGAAAATACAAGTGCTCAACAATGTTTTCACATTATCGGAGTCTAAAAAGAGCTAAAAGAAGACTCCAAGGGGTTCCTTTTTCGCAGTTATCAAAGCTCGAAAAATAGATAAAGTGCGCTTTAACTCCTTTTTCATTTTTATCAAAGCTTGAAAAAGAAGGATAAAACTATGCTTTGTGGTCAAATCATTCTTGAATAAGTGTGCACGCTAAACTCAATATATCAGCTATAAAACTTGATCAGAAAAAGCATCAAACGGAAAGAAAAAAATACCTATTTCATAGAAAAAATGAAAAAAAACCATAGTCACATCATTAAATATGATTTAAAATAATCAAATTGACCAAATAAAAGATTCTTTACCATTCCAAAGTTACCATTTGAAAATTAGGAGCTCTGAACCAGTTTTTCCCTCAAACTTCAGTGTCGATTATGACAGTTTCAGTGGATGATT
Organism: Pinus albicaulis; assembly: GCA_034641835.2. Taxonomy (NCBI): domain Eukaryota; kingdom Viridiplantae; phylum Streptophyta; class Pinopsida; order Pinales; family Pinaceae; genus Pinus; species Pinus albicaulis. Next base: position 442,611,168 of record CM076577.1, on the reverse strand, counting down.
TCTCTTTTCATTTGATCCCGGTTGGAGTTATGAACTTTTCCTTTCTTTTAGTATCATTTTTATTTCATTTCATGGTCAATTTTTAGGGTTTTGAGCCCCTTAGGGTAAATATATCATGCTCTAAGGGAAACGCACCCTTGACTGTCGAAAGGTGCATTGCAGTGCACTAAAATTAAAGGCCATATGCATTGCAACGCTTTGTCGCTTGACCTAGGGTGAGTTGGGCGCATTTCTCATTTTTGTTTCTTGTTGTTTGCCCACAATTTCCTAATTTTTTTGCATGAAATGGATTCCAGTGAAGCTTATGATTTTGTTTCAGGTATTCATTGGATCAAAATGATGATTACGTGGCAATAAAGAGAACATGAAGAACATAATATGATTTCCCTAAATGATTCGGGTATAGTAAGGGCCCTTAGAGATTTTGGTTTTATTAAATACTTCATATTGTCAGGGATGAGGTAGAAATTGGAACTATTCAAGTTCCTAGTTCGTTCATGGGATCCGGTATTATAGGCTTTTCACATTGGGAACAAAGTTCTCCCAATATTGGTTTAGGAAATTTACTTTCTCACTGGATTATGAAGGAGAGGCTCTCCCATTTCCCTTGCAGGATCTTCTCTTGGAGGAGAGTCCATGAGGGATTACATAAGCCAACATTGTCATCTAGGTACTGAACTGAGTAAATATGGGAAAATAAATATCCGTGATGTGTGTGATCTACCTTTGAGGACCATCCTTTTTACTATCACAAAGCTTGCCGATTCTGCGACACTACATGTCGCAAAAAGATCATACATGCAATATGCACTTGAGTGTTTAGAACCAACAGTATTCAACTGGGATGAATCAGTACTCTTTTAGATGAAAGAACAACTGAATAAGAAAAAGGTGGAAGGAATAATAATTTAAACTATGGATCGATCCTTGTTTCATGTGCCTTAGATCAGATTACATTGATGCAGCCACAACATGTTACACTGGGCATATCTGGCCTTAGAGATCCATGGATGCAGAGATGGCTTGAATTGATGGATATACATGCTAGTAAATCGACCATCGTATTCTCTACTGCATTCTTCGCTTGGTTCATATGAAATATGGTTATCATAGACCAGTATGCATATGTAGGCATAGATTTCCGTAGAGATCCAGACTTGAATCCACCAGATGACGCTCAATGGGGTATAATTGGTAAGAATTTTTTGACCATGTTTTTTATTTTTTCTAAGGTTTCTACATGTTTTTGTATTTTTATGTTTCTGTTGGTGAGGTAAATCCCCTTTGCGGACAGAGGCGATCCCACTAGCCCTAGAGTGGGTCTAGCCACAAATGAGACAAGCTATAACATCGATTCCTAGTTAACGAATGGACAGAGATTCGATAGATGAATTACCGGAGGTCCTATGCTGTTGTTGTCATCGGAAAGAGTGGCTGCCTCTCGCTCCTGGTTTGACAGATCATGATCCGCTCGTTCTCACGCTCGGATACTTGCACACACACAAGAAAAAGCGACGATATGCAACGTACTATTTCACATTCGTAACTATCAGTCAGTCGAAGAAGACTAAATCAATTTCATTAAATAAACATAACACAATGATGGAACTAATACCATATTCGAGTATATTAATGAAAGAAAGGAAGAGTACAACCAAGCTTCGACCTTGTGGTCTCCTCCAATAGGGTTCCAATGGAGCGCATCTCACAAAGACTCATCAGGAATTCAGATGGGGCTCTCTCTATGGAATTCTCCTTGGTTCTACCTTCTTAATAGCAATTAATCAACTATAGTATCTCTTCTCCAAGTTCAGCTTCTTGGCTATATGTTCAGCTCACTTTCATAAAGGGAGAAGGCCTGTTTATATAGAGGGAGAGGGAGAGGTTAGGAGCCCTATAACCATGGAAGGGAGACCTATCTTTAAGGAGTGTTCCATGGCAGGAGGAAACCACTACCTAAAGAGGGAGATCTGTGGCTCATGAAATTAACCACTTCCCTTGACTCATCCCTGAGGTGGTTAGAAGGAAACTTCCGCCTCTATTTTGTTAAAAAACATTCCCAAAACAGCTGGGGCGGGCACAAAAAAGAGACAGAGCACCAAGTGGTGCGGGCTCTAGTGTACATCCTCCACATTGGCACGAGGGGTAAACTGGCTACCCGCACCAAGGCCAAAACATAGGTTTTTGTCGGATTTTTGAAGAAATGTTCAACAGGAGAAATGATGCCCTTATGGAGAAGGATGTAAAGAAGGTCTTTATAGAGAATGACACTATTCACAGGTCACGGGAAAGACCCTCCAATATGTGAGGTGAGGGATTGCAGGGACGGTGGCAAAATGCTGTGTAACAGATGCCCCCTCTAGCATGAGGTCCGAGAGAGAGAGAGGGGTGAAATGATTTATGAGAATGTGTTCGACCCAAACACTGCTATCAGAAAACCTACAAGTACGAATACAACTGATACATCTAATACATGAAAAGTGGCATGGGCGCAGCCATCCATAATAGAGTACATAAACAATGAGATTCGAGGTATGGACACAACCATCCAATAGCAGGTATCCACAAATAGACTCAGGTATGGTCGTAGCTGTTAGCCACCTATAATATTTTTTTATACCAAAAGGTGGCTAAATCTTTTTGGAGCCTCTAAGGAAAAAATTTATCACTAAAAATTGTTGGCTCTTGAAGTCTCTCTAAGGCCTCATGCCTCTGTCCAGATCCCTTATTGTTGTTTACATCCTTAAAGCCTCTGAAATCCTTCAAAAATCCCAAGTTAAATACTGCTACAGAACCCCTTGGTCCCCTTCCTTTTCTTCCTCACTAACCTCATTTTCTATTCTCCATTTCCCATGAAAAACCCACAATTTCATGTTTCTCCCTTTCCATTTCATTAAAATCCCTTTTATAAGGTTAAAAACCCACTTTTTAACCTTACCGAAACCTTCATTTCCTTCAAGAAACCCTTCGAAAACCATGAAAATACATGTTTTTATGTATAGAACTTAAGCCCCTCGAGCTTAAGCCCTTAGCCCCTTTTCTTCCATACGCCCGCACCCTGGAACCAATTTTTAACCCTTTGGCGCTTATCGCAAAGCGCAGATCGCAGAATTTTCAAATTGTTATTTTTTAAACTGATGCATCGCAAATATTTGCGCTGCGATCCATCGCAGATCACAGATCGCAATTTTCAGTTTTCCTCCAAAAATCCATTACAAATATTTGCGCTGCAATCCATCACAGATTGTAGATGGAAATTTTCAGTTTTCCTCCAAAAAGGCATCACAAATATTTGCGCTGCGATCCATCGTAGATCGCAGATCGCATAATCGCAATATCACATTTTCTCTCCGTCGCATAATCCACCATCACGTTTCCCACTTTTGCGATTTGCGATCAGTCCCGCCGGGCCCACCGTACGATCCCCTCGCCGCTCATATAAAATGCACCTTTTTCCTTTGTAAAATTAAAAAACGTCATATTTTATTGTTTACAAAGGTTTTTCCGCTGCCTTCTCCCAACCGTCGATCTTGCGCGATTGACAACTTAAATTTTATCTTTTTCCACCATTCTATGATTTATCCAATTAATCCCGACCGTTGGATGATGCCATCCAACAACCCTGCTTCCTCCGCACATCTGCCAATGCAGTTTAACCTATAAACGCAAGATTTCATAACTTTTATTTGTATGTCGTAGAGTTTAACGTTTTTCGCTATATTCAGATGAAATTCGAAATATGAGGGTGACGACCCTCCCTCCTTCAATTTATCAAAGGAAATCGTTTCGCAGGTGTCAAATTAACGTTTTCATCAGTGTTTCATGAGGCATTGATGTCATATAACCCTGCGCAGCCCTGTGTAACAGCGAAGCACCAAGAATCCGGCACAATCAAAGAGTACCAGCAGTAGAAGACCAGAAATGTGCCAGCACAGAGAATTGAAGACAGTTTTATGGGGATTACGGCTAAGACTGTTATCAAAAGCCTAATCCCCCAATCTAAAACACAGTCTGCAGAATACCTAAAGTGTTTTAGTGACAGCAAACCATCCACCGCCACAAAAAGGAGGCGAATTGATTCCTCCCAGTGACTGAACGCCACCTGTTGCCTCAAACCTTTCAAACCAGGGCTGAAGTTATTGCAAAGGAAGATGTTTTGCCTCAATGCAGCTGAGAATTTACTTCTGCAAGGAACTTAATGCGAGAAATATCTGCAGAGTTATTTCAACCTCATGCTAGACCTCAAAGGTCAACAAATTCTTTCCAGCAAACCTGATAGTTAATGTAAAATAGTTAATACAAAGAACCACCTGTAAAATTCTTCATCGAGCCCCTAAAAGGGCTAAGAAGTCTTGAATCTATATTAATTACTTTAGCAGATCTTTTATCAGATCTCACCTCCTCATTCTTCTATAAATACTTCTATAGAAGATGAGAAATTGTTGGTTGAGTTGCTTACAGAGCTTTGAAATAAATTTGAGCCTAAACTCCTGATTGTAAATAGTGTTCACTGGCCCTTGGAGCTCTGCTTGTGATAGATTAGTTAGGATGAATAGTGAAGATGATTGCTGAACTGAAACATTGGACTTGAAGACTGTAACCGGTTTGACATCAATATAAAAGTTGTTTCTTGGGATCCTAGTCTATGTCATTGGTGAAGTGTATCTCTCTTTGTTATTTTTTTCCTTCTATGTATGCCATATTGTTCATATTCCTCTGTAAAGAACAGTTTAAACAGGGTTAGGGTCTACTGTATATCAGTAACCTTCTCTGGCTGAGAAATATTTATCTTAATGTTTTCCTCACGTTTGTTTATTTAAGAATGATTCAATATTGTTTAAAAAATTAGGAATGTTGGCGTTCCCTCGTCCTTCTGTTTACATAAACTTTTTTCTTGAATGTGATTTCCATTATTTGCTATTAAAGTTAGACTAGAGAAGGTATGGTTTGCCCTGATTCCTAGATTCTTTTCTCCAAAGGCAGATTCTGAAAGTTTCCTTTGGTGTTGACTGAAAGAAGACTAGGTTTAAAAGTACTTTAATTGATCTTAGGTCACACTTTTTTTCTATTATGTGTTTTCATACTTTCTGAAGGTAATTATGTGGATTACTGGATTGTTTGTCAATTAAGCTGATTTAATAGAACTTGCCCAAGAAGTTTATGGTTAGCCCTATCCTTGGTTGGTTTTAAACAGTTACTTAAGAGGATTTTCTTGTTTGGACTGACTATAAATCCTCTGAGAAATTATTATCAGTTTCCACCCCTCCAACACTTTAATGTTTCCATCCCATCACTCTAATCTCAATAATATTGTGGTATAGATGACTTTCCCCTTGGATCACTCTTGATGTTGTTGTTCAATTAAAGCCCTGTTATGACTCCATAGCCCAATGGATTAAAAACCAACATTATATCTATCTCTTAGCCATAGTTGTTCTTCCCTCTTGCAACTTCTCACCTTTGAAACTCTTTGCATTCAGGACTTTTCACCTCGAACAGTAATCATGCTCAACCATCCAAAACAAAACAAAACCCTTGGACTTTATAACTAGCCTAATATCATTACCTCAAACTTCAAAGAAAATATCCATCTTTGTACATATTGGAGAGATCCCTCTCCGGATTTAGGAGGGCTAGATCCTAGGATCCCAAAGTTGGTTGAAACGATGTTAACTCTATGATTGGACTTTTTTCCAATCTTTCTTATTACAGAGAGCCAACATTTCTGGCGACTCCGCTGGGGAATTGAGTTGAGTTTTCTCCTTTTTTCCCTTTTATTTTCACAGAAAAATTTGTGAGTAAGAAGCAGCCATTTCAAGCACTACCACAGAAACGGTAATCATGATGAAACTTGTTTGAATCAGTGACAAGCTAGGTCAACCCTAGGATTCTGATAAGGCTTCATATAACCTTGAAAAAACAGCTAGCTTAGCCATAAGAGTAGAGTGTCTTTGTCTCATAACCTTAGCTAAGTTTTGAAACAGAGTTAGGATATTCTTAAAAACCACACTACTAAAAACAACTCAGAAAAACCTAAAAAAAATTTCAGATTGGTATTCAATAAACATGGTGGTGGACCATAAAACCTTTTACCTCCAAAGGAGCTAAAAACTTCCACTTGGCGACTCCACAATCCTTAACAGACCTTAAGACTCCATTGGGAAGAACCCTTATCATCATAACATCATTTAAAACTCAGTTAGAGGACTGTAGGATTAAATTTGCGTAAACAGATTAGTTAACCTCTTAAAGATTGTCATATCTGGTTGAACTTGTCTTGTTTATTCGGGTCTAAAAACACAACATAGTGGCTTCTAGAAAGATTCACACTAGAGCCCATCCTGACCCTAATCCACTTGAGATAGTTGATGACCCAGAAAGTATCCTTTGGAAGTCTCCTAAGGTTAAATTATCAATTGTTTTCATATCACCCTTGAGAGCTAATTCAGTCCCTGAAAATCTTTCGGCTCTACAACAATCACAAGTTGACTTTGTAAATCCATTCAGAACTAGGTCATTTGATGATATAATACAGCTAGACTCTGAGTCTTCACTTTCATCCCCGGAGACAAGTAAACATCCTGGTAGCAGAGAAACAACACCTCCTGATTTACATTTCCTTCACAACCTAGGTGTCTCTCATCCAAGATCAGGTCAGCAGTCTACTCCTGATCCATCCACTTCTACTCATCCTACATCCACTATTCAAACCACCACACCTCAGCCCACTTTCCCTTTTGTTAATCCACCTCTTGTGAATCCACCTCCACCTCCTACCATGGCTGCATGGTATGCTCCCTTAGTCCTTCCTGTACCATTAGTCAACCTTCCACAGGACTATCAGTCCAAAATCCCATTGTATGATGCTAGCAATGCTACAACTACATCACAACATGTGGATAAGATGAATGACTACTTTGACAGAAACGAAATTGATGATGATTCTGTCAAGCTCAGATTATTTGCTCAAAGCTTAGGGGGAGAAGTAAGAAAATGGTTTAAAGGCTTAGCCCCCCATAGTATAAATGATCTCCAAGGCTTCCATCAAACATTCTTAAACAAGTGGGAAGTAAGGAAGAACCCTCTCCAAGTTCTGGTTGATTACAACAATCTCCATAGGAACCCAGGGGAAAGTGTGCAAGCCTACTGCACCAGATTCAATAGTGTATACAACGCACTTTCCCCAGAACTAAAACCTCCACAAGGTTCAGCTTTAAACAAATTTACCGAAGGTTTTGACGCTGACATGACCTACTCACTAAGAGAGAGAGATTTTGCAACTCTTGAAGACATGCAAAGGGGTGCTCTTTCTGTGGAAGTGAACTTGATGGAGAAAAGAGAAAGAATGAAGAGAGAGAAGAGAGTATATTTTAGAGAGGAGTCCACACCTTCTACTTCCAACTCAAAGATGGAAAGGATGATGAAAGAGATGAGCATAATTAAAAGAGCACAAGAAAGTCAAAATCAAACTTCTCCTCAAAATAGAAACCAAAACCAGAATCAAAATGTTAGAAGGAACCAACCTCCAAACAGACCTAGGGAAGATGATCAATATATCACTCCTCCCTTTCATCAGAACTATACAAGTGAGGTTGAGGAAACAGACGAAATAATAGAGGAAGGTGCTATCAACATGCTGGAGGTCGATGATGATGATTTTGAGATTCATTATGATGAAAAACAAGGTCTATATACACCATATGATGACAAAGGAGACGATGATGAAAATCATTATCAAGACATGGAAAATGTCATCATAGAAACTCAAAGGGAATATGACCTTAGAAGCAAGACTAATCAACAAGCCTCCAACACCAAAACCTCTGACAAATCTTCACAAAATAGCGCGTCAACCAAGCCTAAAACGGTCAAATACAAGGATAAAACGGTGGCTGAAAATTCTGAGAAAGGTAAAGAGAAAGGCACTCAAAACACTGAAAGACAGAGTGCAGACTCTAGCAGTACTAACACTTCAGCTAGTACTCCTATTACAACCATTATTTCAAGTGTAAATAAAACAAATCAGCAAGCTATTGTCGTTGATAAAGTGACAGCTAACAAGGCTGAAACCAGCACTTCAAAGAATCAAATTCCTTTCAGCCTGGAATAGGAAATTTCTAAGATTAAAATCTTTGTTCTCTTAACCGAGTTAGCTGCCCAACACGTATATAGAACTCAAATTTTGAAGGCTTTAAATATAGAGGAAAATGGAGATACAGTCAATCTTAGTGATGACCAGCCCGAGCTTATTTTTGGTCCAAAGATTGAAGGTAAATACCAAGAGGGACCCGTCCCTCCCTTTTATGTAAGTTTAAACATCCATGACAAGATTTTGCACAATGCTATGCATGATTCTGGGGCTTCTCATAATTTAATGCTGAAAGCTATGATGGAGAGCCTCGGGCTAGAAATCACCAGACCTTACAAAGACCTTTACTCCTTTGATTCAAGCAGAGTAAAATGTCTAGGCTTGATCAAAGACCTCTATGTTAACCTAGCTCAAATTCCAGCCAAGTGTTTAGTTATGGATATCGTTGTGGCTGATGTTCCCCCAAAGTATGGAATGCTCTTATCAAGATCTTAGGGGGCTAAGGTACAAGGTACCATGCAGATGGACATGACCTATGCGACTATCCCTATTTTCAATCAGACTAGAAGACTTTACAGGGAGTCCCATATGAAATACAAAGTCACAAGTCAAGACAGACCTCAAAACTCTCCCCTATATTATATAAATACAGACCTTGATTCTTTTATCATGTTCAATGATGAAACATTTAATAAACCAGTCACTTTAATGGAACTGACGGCCGTTAGAGGGGAAGAGAAAAACAACGCAGAGGTGTCTGAACATTTTTATGTATCTGAAAGTGTTAGCAAACCAAATGGAAGTCTTGAGTTGCAAATCATGAACCCATTAATTTTGAACATGGATAGTCAAAAGGAAATTCCTCTACGCAACGAAACACTTGAGGAATCAAAGCAAACGCAATTGACCGCTGATAACCAAGAACCATCCAAAAACACAGAAGTTGAAAAGGACATTCACCAAACAGATCAAACTAAAAACAATCCTCTTTGGAATATGTATTTTGATGGGTCATGCACTAGAAATAATGTTGGTGTGGGTGTCTGGATTACTAACACTAAAAACAACCACACTGAATGCATTTCATGCAAATTAAACTTTCAGTGTTCAAATAACATAGCAGAATATGAACCCCTTCTCTTAGGCTTGCATCTCTTGAAGAAGTTAGGAGACAGAAGAATTAACCTGTATGGGGATTCTGAGTTAATCATTAGGCAAGTCAATGGGGAGTATAATGCAAATCATCCCAGACTTAAAGCCTATCGGAATGATGTCATGGACATTTTGAAAAATTTTGAGGAGGCCAACCTGAGTTTCATCCTAAGGAAAAGAAACATTGCAGCCCACAATTTAGCTTTTACGGCCAGGACATGTCTAACGCAATATGAGACTAGAGACAACACAACTCCGATAAAATTTAGACCAACAGTGCCTGATAACAAAAAATATTGGCAGGTGCTTGACAATGACAAACAAATATAAGACTTCATGCAATTCAGAAATGAATTCGAACTGCATAGTTCGGACTCAGATTATGATACAGACTATAGCGAAGAAAAATTTATTGGTAAAGAAGAATCGTCTCCTGAACCTGTCAATATTAACCTAATGTCTAGCAAACTCAGTAACAAAACAGAATTGAGTGCAGAATCAGAAACAGAAGAATTGGAAACTCTGCACCCTAAAGACGAAATTTTTCCTAGGGGTCTGACCCCTTTAGAAGAGTTGTTTGATTTTAACGATGTGGCAAATAAGCCAAAACTGGAACCTGTAGAGACGGAAGTGGAGGAATGAAATATAGGCAGTAAAGAGAAACTGAAAATGATCAAACTGTCCAAAACTTTTCCAGCTCACATTAAACTCAAATACATAGATATTTTCAAAAAAAAATTTGATGTTTTTGCATGGAGTTACGAAGATCTTAAATCCTATGACACTGAAATAATACAACACAAAATCCCTCTTAAAGAAAACCAAAAACCATTCAAACATAAACTGCGCAGAATAAACCCTGTCCAATTGCCGTTGGTTCAGAAGGAGATCATGAAAATGTATGATGCTGGTATTATTGTCCCTGTTAGATATTCTGAATGGGTATCTAATCTGGTGTCTATTAGGAAGAAAACTGGAGAAATCAGGCTTTTTATAGACTTTAGAGACTTAAACAAAGTTTCATTAAAAGACAACTACCCTTTACCAAAGATGGATCACATTCTACAAAGGGTGGTAGGGTCTAGAAGAATTTCTTTGCTGGATGGCTATTCGGGGTACAATCAGATCCTAGTTCACCCTGCTGATCAATTAAAGACAGCCTTTACTACACCCTAGGGCACCTTCATGTATGTGAAAATGCCTTTTGGTCTAATGAATGTTGGAGCGACCTTTCAGAGAGCCATGGACATAGCATTCTTAGAAGAATTGGGCTTCTTCATCATTATCTATCTGGATGATGTCACTGTGTTTTCAAAAACAGATGAAGAGCACTTAGAACATTTGAGGAAATTTTTCGAGAAATGCAGAAAGTTTGGGATATCTTTAAACCCTAAGAAGACTCTATTTGGTCTCCAAGAAGGTAAACTTCTTGGGCACATTATTTCAAAAGAGGGTATAAAGATAGATCCAAAGAGGATCAAGGCCATCTTGCAAATCTCTCATCCTCGAAACATAAAAGAGTTGCAGTCTTTCATTGGAAAGATAAAAATTTTGAGAAGGTTCATCTCTAACCTAGCTGAGCTCCTGAGGAATATCACAAACATGTTGAAGAAGGAGCAAGGGATAAAATGGACCTTGGAAGCAAATACATCCTTTGAGCTGGTGAAACAAGCATTAACCAAAACACCGGTTCTCATAAGTCCTGATTTTTCAAAATATTTTTATATCTTCTCATTTTCATCAGAACATACCATTGCAACTGTCCTTTTAGAGAAAAATCCACAAGGACAAGAGCAGCCTATTGCATTATTTAGCAAGGCATTGAGGGATGCCCCTTTGAAGTATAACATTATGGAAAAGCAATCTTTTGCTTTGGTGAAAGCATTGAAAGACTTTAGGGTATACGTCCTTCACTCACATATTATTTCCTTTGTCCCAAACTAATTTGTTAAAGACATTCTAACATGGGACCCAGATGGTAAGAGAGGTAAGTGGATTGCTGTTATTCTTGAATATGATTTAGAGATAACCACTATCTCACTGCCAAGGCTTTAGGCCAGATTAAATGGGTCAATCAAATGTAGTTCTCGATATTGGCATGATTAGTGCTTGGAGCACCCATAATCTTCACCTTCTCTGTTAATATTCATTTTGACTACCCTCTGTATGCCGATATTGTCTATGTTTTGTTTAATTGTAAATGTGTCTCCCTGTCAGACAAAAAGAAGGCACCATCTTGAAAGTAAAGCTGTAGTCCATAAGATATTGGTTGATGGGCCGTCTTCATTGAAAATGTAAGTGGTATATGCTTAAATTTTTTCCCGAGTTGCTGCAAGAGAAGGCTAAGAAAAGGACTGCCAGCTGAGAATGTGGAGGTCATTTTAGGTCTGTGAAATCAACAACAATGTGGCCTGAGGTAATGTTTTCATCGGGCCTACTTCTTTCATGTGATGTGGTCATAAAAAGATGACCACTACTTGCCATAAATGCCAATTGTTCGAAGGCAAGAGAAAAGTATTACCCCTTCCTCTGCATCCAATCACTGTTGAAGCTCCTTTTCAACAGTGGGGACTTGACTTCATAGGAGAAATCCATCCACCATATTCTACCTAGCATAGGTGGATTCTCACTGCCACGGACTATTTCACTAAGTGGATAGAAGCCATCCCTTGTAGGCAGGCCAATGATTCAGTTATCATAAAATTCATGGAGACTAACATTCTCTCCAGATTTGGCTGTCCTACCAAGATCATCACAGATAATGCAGCAGCATTTGGATCAAAGAAAATGGTTGACTTCTGTCATAGATATCAGATAACATTGGGGCATTCCACAACCTATTACCATTAGGGTAATGGACTTGCTGAATCTTCAAACAAGAGCCTAATGAACATAATCAAGAAATTTTTGGAGGACAATAAGAAGTCTTGGCACACAAAGCTGGTCCATGCACTTTGGGCTGACAGATTGACTTTGAAATAATCTATTGGTATGTCACCGTTCCAGCTTGTGTATGGTACAGATGCAATTTTTCCTAACAGCCTTGGTGTACCAGTTATGAAGTTGATTCAAGAGTTACATACTAAAGAGAATGACATGATCAGAAGAATAAATCAGACCATTCATCTTCAGCAGACCAGAGAGGAAGTGTATAACAAAGCATTGTAGAAACAAGACAGCATTAAAAAGCAATTTGATAAAAGAACAAAGGCTAGCAATTTAAAAACTGGGGACAAAGTGTTAAAGTGGGACTCAAGAAGGGAAGATAAGGGCAAGCATGGAAAATTTGACAACCTATGACTTGGCCCTTACTCTATTCATTCAGTTGCTGGTAATAATGCATTTTTCTTACAGGAGTTAGATGGATCAGAATTGTTTGGAGGTCCTGTCAATGGCAGGATGCTTAAGCATTACATCTCTTGATCCATTTTTGTTTTGAAGCCTTTTGTCTTTTTACCATTGTAAATATCTCATCCACCATTGCATTCAAATTTATCAAAAAATCAAAAATACAAAAAAATAGAAAAGAAAGAAAAGAGGGCAGAAATGAAAACAAGAAAGGCAAAGCCCCATGCCAAAAAGAGAAATAAATCTAAAAGTGTGCAAGCTCAAATGCCACTCCTCAAAACACACTTCTAGTTAGTCAAACTGTTTAATCTTGACTAATTAGCTTTAAATTTTTTTGTTGATAGGATAGTGAATTCGATTTTCCAAACTGTTTAATCTTGGCTTATCAGTAGATAGATTAGGATAGAAATTAAAGGTTCAAACATGCTCAAAATCTGAACCTAAGTTTCCAAAAGAAGAATGACTCAAATCTGTTTCAAATTCTGAGTCAAAAGATGTAAAATCTGGTTCTAATCAGCTCAAAATATGAACCAAAGAAACAAATAAGGGATAGCTCAAAAACAAAGCAAAATCAGAGCGGTGAAGAAAAGAGAAGGCCATAATGAGAAACTTTCAGATCTTAAGCCTTCCATTTTGATTTTTAATTTTTTGCAAATAATAATCTATGTGCAGCTTGTTTTTATGCCATAGATCACAACAAGTTAAACAGCTTAATCTTAACTTGACTGTTTTTAAATTTCTGTCTTAGAATTTAGAGAATGAAAGTCTGTTGGACAGTTTAATCCCAACAGACAGTAGATTAGGTAGAGAAGAATCTGAGCTCAACTGATTAATCTGAGTTCAGGGAGAAATAAGAAGTAGAATTAGATTATTTTTTATGCTTTCAAAAGAATAAAATGTTGTAAAAAGAGTTTGCCAATCCAAGTGCACTCTGATGAAGAAAAAATGTTAGATCAGTAGGATTGGGTAGGTAGAAAGTTGTATTGATGAAGTCCATTTATCTTTCATGACTGATGTTATTTTCTAAGGAAAAGATCAATCTTCAGATTTATGCACCTGCTGTGTGAAGAATGAGAGAAGGATGAGGCAAATGAATCAGCTTCCGGAAATCAGTTCTAATTTCGATGCCTTCAAGAAGGCACCATCCCCAAGTGGGAGCCACCGTTAGCCACCTATAAAATTTGTTATACCAAAAGGTGGCTAAATACTTTTTTGGAGCCTTCAAGGAACAAATTTTATTGCACAAAGTGTTGGCTCTTGAAGACTCTTGAAGGCCTCATGCCTCCGTCCGCATCCCTGCCGCCAGTGCCACATCCTGTTTCTCCTCAAATCCATCATAAGGTGGAAGTTAACATCGTTGCAGAAAAAATTGGTCCCCTTCCTTTTCTTCCTCACTAAACGTATTTTCTATTATCCATTTTCCATGAAAAAACCGTTTACCGCCCCTATATTTTTCTCCCTTTCCATTTCATTAAAATCCCTTTTATAAGGTTAAAAACCCACTTTTTAACCTTACCGAAACCTTCATTTCCTTCAAGAAACCCTTCGAAAACCATGAAAATACATGTTTTTATGTATATAACTTGAGCCCCTCAAGCTTAAGCCCTTAGCCCCTTTTCTTCCATACGCCCACACCCTGGAACCAAGTTTTAACCCTTTGGCACTTATTGCAAAGCGCAGATCGCAGAATTTCCAAATTGTTATTTTTTAAACTGATGCATCACAAATATTTGCGCTGCAATCCATCGCAGATCGCAGATCGCAATTTTCAGTTTTCCTCCAAAAATCCATCGCAAATATTTGTGCTATGATCCATCGCAGATTGCAGATCGAAATTTTTAGTTTTCCTCCAAAAATCCATCGCAAATATTTGCGCTGCGATCCATCGCAGATCGCAGATCACATAATCGCAATATCGCATTTTCTCTCTGTCGCATAATCTGCCATCGCGTTTCCCACTTTTGCGATTTGTGATCAGTCCCGCCGGGCCCACCGTACGATCCCCTCGCCGCTCATATAAAATGCGCCTTTTTCCTTTGTAAAATTAAAAAATGTCATATTGTATTGTTTACAAAGGTTTTTCCGCTGCCTTCTCCCAACTGTGGATCTTGCGCGATCGACGGCTTAGATTTTATCTTTTTCCACCATTCTACGATTTCTCCAATTAATCTCGACCGTTGGATGATGCCATCCAACGGCCCTTCTTCCTCCGCACATCCGCCAATGCAGTTTAACCTATAAACGCAGGATTTCATAACTTTTGTTTGTATGTCGCAGGGTTTAACATTTTTCGCTATATTCAGATGAAATTCGAAAGATGAGGGTGACAACCCTCCCTCCTTCGATTTATCAAAGGAAATCATTTCGCAGGTGTCAAATTCACGTTTTCATCAGTGTTTCATGAGGCATTGATGTCGTATAACCCTGCGCAGCCCTGTGTAACATCGAAGCACCAAGAATCCGGCACAGTCAAAGAGTACCAGCTGTAGAAGACCAGAAATGTGCCAGCACAGAGAATTGAAGACAATTTTATGGGTATTACGGCTAAGACTGTTATCAAAAGCCTAATCCCCCAATATAAAACACAGTCTGCAGAATACCTAAAGTGTTTTAGTGACAGCAAACCCTCCACCGCCACAAAAAGGAGGCGAATTGATTCCTCCCAGCGACTGAATGCCACCTATTGCCTCAAACCTTTCAAACCAGGGCCGAAGTTACTGCAAAGGAAGATGTTTTGCCTCAACGCAGCCGAGAAGTTACTTCTGCAAGGAACTTAATGCGAGAAATATCTGCAGAGTTATTTCAACCTCACGCCAGACCTCAAAGGTCAATAAATTCTTTCCAGCAGACCTGATAGTTAATGTAAAATAGTTAATACAAAGAACCACCTGTAAACTTCTTCATCAAGCCCCTCAAAGGGCCAAGAAGTCTTGAATCTGTATTAATTACTTTAGCAGATCTTTTATCAGATCTCACCTCCTCATTCTTCTATAAATACTTATGTAGAAGATGAGAAATTGTTGGTTGAGTTGCTTACAAAGCTTTGAAATACATTTGAGCCTAAACTCCTGATTGTAAATAGTGTTCACTGGCCCTTGGAGCTCTGCTTGTGATAGATTAGTTAGGTTGAATAGTGAAGATGATTGCTGAACTGAAACATTGGACTTGAAGACTGTAACCGGTTTGACATCAATATAAAAGTTGTTTCTTGGGATCCTGGTCTATGTCATTGGTGAAGTGCATCTCTCTTTGTTATTGTTTTCCTTCTATGTATGCCATATTGTTCATATTCCTCTGTAAAGAACAATTTAAACAGGGTTAGGATCTACTGTATATCAGTAACCTTCTCTGGCTGAGAAATCTTTATCTTAATGTTTTCCTCAAATTTGTTTATTTAAGAATGATTCAATACAGTTTAAACAGTTAGGAATGTTGGCGTTCCCTCGTCCTTCTGTTCGCTTAAACATTGTTCTTGAATGTGATTTCCATTATTTGCTATTAAAGTTAGACTAGAGAAGATATGGTTTGCCCCGATTCCTAGATTCTTTTCTCCAAAGGCAGATTCTGAAAGTTTCCCTTGGTGTTGACTGAAAGCAGACTAGGTTTAAAAGTACTTTATCTGATCTTAAGTTACACTTTGTTTCTCTTATGTGTTTTCATACTTTCTGAAGGTAATTATGTGGATTACTGGATCGTTTGTCAATTAAGCTGCTTTAATACAAACTTGCCCAAGAAGTCAATGGTTAGCCCTGCACTTGGTTGGTTTTAAACAGTTACTTAAGAGGCTTTTCTTGTTTGGACTGACTATAAATCCTCTGAGAAATTATTATCAGTTTCCACCCCTCCAACACTTTATTGTTTCCATCCCATCACTCTAATCTCAATAATCTTGTGGTATAGATGACTTTCCCCTTGGATCACTCTTGATGTTGTTGTTCAATTAAATCCATGTTATGACTCCATAGCCCAATGGATTAAAAACCAGCGTTATATCTATCTCTTAGCCATAGCTGTTCTTCCCTCTTGCAACTTCTCACCTTTGAAACTCTTTGCATTCAGGACTTTTCACCTCGAACAGTAATCATGCTCAACCATCCAAAAGAAAAAAAAACCCTTGGACTTTATAACTAGCCTAATATCATTACCTCAAACTTCAAAGACAATATCCATCTTTGTACGTATTGGAGAGATCCCTCTCCGGATTCAGGAGGGCTAGATCCTAGGATCCCAAAGTTGGTTGAAACAATGTTAACTCTGTGATCGGACTTTTTTCCAATATTTCTTATTACAGAGAGCCAACAGTAGCCATCCAATCATAAGAGTCATATAATAAGTCATAGTAATCCACAAAGAACCCGCAGCCTAGATTTTATTAGACAAAACCCAGAGTCTTGCACTCCATCTCGACTCGAACAAAGTAAAAATTTGAGCATGCGAATATGTGAGCTGAAGTCAAACATGCAAGAAAATCGTCTGATTACCAGCCAATGATGAAAGTTGTTAACAGATGTGAGAGAAACCACCAATAATGACAATGGCTCTTAAGGTACAAAAGGTACAATCCACAGAATGTGAATAGTAATCTAACATCGAACACCTGTAGAGTCAATCGATCGAAGGCCAATGATGTGGACCTTACGTCGAATGCGAAGAACCTGCCATTGAGGCATGCAGGCTCCAAGGTACCTGAAGGGAGTCTCTAGATCAGCTTCCTAGATAATGAGTTGGAGTCGATAGGAAGTGACATTGATCGAAGGTGGGCCATAATATTTTCCACATGATGTTTGTGAATCAAGACCAACAGAGAATCAGAGGGAGGTTGAAAACTTCAGAGGCAAACTTCTCTTGAACATATCGGAGGCACGACACTGGATTTGGCAGTATTTGACATCAAGGGATCTGAGGTCATGGCAACGTGGCAAAGAGTAGATGAGCGGTCAAAAGAGATTACCCAAACCCATGGAGGAAAAAAAATAACAAGATGAGATGTCCCCAACTCGAAATGAATGCAAACAAGTGCCATGTTCAAGAGCGACATACTGCCAACACAACTACAATCTGGTTCCATTTCCCCCCACCATTTTTGCCGAGTACCCCAATTATTTTTGAAAAACAAGCTTGAAGGGGATAGCATATTCTTACGATGTAATTTTTTCCTCCAGACAAATCCAACCTAATACATTTTACGAGCCCTAAGAAGGAGGAACTCAGGTAACGTCATGATGACAGAGTCCGATGTCATTGATTTTAACGAGTCTGAAAAAGGGAGAACTCGACATCTTTTCATGTTTAGAGAGTTTGAAAAGACAGCGGAAAAGAAAACTCCAGTAGTCCCTTTTCATAAATAGTCTCTAAGATCCGAAAAGGTAGAAAATTGTGTCTGAGAGAACCTCTTAGTCACGATACGCTAAGGTATTCTTTTTTCGTAAATAATCTATTCCAACCCAAAAAAGGGTTAAACGTATACTGGGTAGATATTGTTTCGCAGCCATTTAATGAGTTCAAAATGACAAGCATCTCGGAAATGTTTTTAATTTTAGAGAGTCAGAAAAGAGCTGAAAGGTGACTCCAGTAGTGACTTTTTCGTGTTTTTTACTGAGTCCGAAAAAGTATAAAATAAAACTCGTTTCTTCGTCATAACCATGTGAAAACCTATCACTGCACAAAAATACGTGTGTAAAATGTATTCCTCGAAAATAATATGATAAAATAATCAAAAAATATGTTTTAAAACATAATTTAAGATTTCGAAAAGTTATAAAAGACCATAAGCGGTAAAAATTATTTACTTTTCACTTTTACCTTTTTGCAGAGCAACAGTGACCCGTTTTCCTTGCGATCTTGTGGTGATAATTGCGAGTGATCCAGTGAACCAATCTTGATTCCGTCAGTTCTAGGTAAGAGCCGACATCATTTTCCCTCTTGTGAGCTAAATTTCATTACATTTAATTGTCATTTTGAATCCTTTAGGGGAGGATTTGTCAAAACTAGGGCATCACGGTTGGCATGGGTTTCGGGCACGGACCCGTGCCGATCGACCCTTTTTTACACAGGGGTCGCACCCAGTGGCGTGACTATTAGTGAAACAATCGCACCAACCACTCAACCCAAAATCTACCTAAATTCAAAGAAAATGCAGCCATTTTCTTGCAAATTTTGATGTCTAAGGAGACTTACAATGCTCATATGAACAATGTGTGCAGGTACCAAGAAGAAAAGATAGTAATTGAGTGGAAAGAGAGAGAACACAGTGAGGAGGATGAATTGGCCATGGAGAATGAACAATGCATGAATGCCCTCAGAAACTGTGGGCTAAAGAAATTATTCCTGACACCGTGCCTCTGGGTTCAGCCCGAATTCCTTCAATATTTGATAAGCATTTTGGACAAGGATCAAGAAATTTTTTTACTTCAGGATCAGGAGCTTGAACTCGAAGTCTCTGATGTGTATTTTATCACTGGATTGTCACGTAGGGGTGCAGTCCCTATCTTGACCGGTACCCATCCTTCTGAGGAAATCATGGCAATGGTAATTGACAGGGTGTGCTGAGGGGCATGAAAAGGAACATGGAGTGGAAAATTTGACATCCAAACCGTCCCTGATATGGCACTAAAAGTAGTGTTTCACACTATCACGTGGGTTGTAGGATCGCAAGCACCACATGAGGCCACAAGGACACAACTACTTCTTTCATCAGAGTGCATGAACCTAACTCTCTTGAACTGGGCCGAGGCTGTGACTATAACATCAAGCGGCAACTCACTAAGTGCAAGAAGACCAAACTAAATTAGTTTGGGTATGGATCGATTCTAGTATCATTCTTCTTGTAACGACTACCCATATTCCAGTGTTAGGAGGTTATTGTCCCGATGCCACCACCCAAAGAGCCACGGATGGCCCGATGGGCCGCACTGATTCCTGGAGCAGGGGGTGGCCAACAGATGTCCTGGAGGCCAGAGTTTTTCAATTGGCTCCGTCGACAATTGATTGTCATGGAGGATTGGCCCTACGTCGGCACAAAATTCACCAGTGATCTAGACCTCTCGCTTCCGGAGGGAGAGGATTGGGACGAAGAGCTAGGTGAGACTCATTTTTTATTTTCATGAGTTTATGATTTTTTGGTATATATGCATGTTCTGACAGTTACTCTTATATGTATGCAGATGTTAGCCCAGAGTGAACTGTCAGTATGTCACCGATAGCGAGGCAAACTCCTCGTGATTTCGATCCTCATGGTGAGGGAAGTGACGAGGAGATAGTACACAACCTGGAGGGGATCACCCGTGGGATTCCAGACTATGCTAGTTTTGATGATGTTCCTCGAGCTTATCAGAGGCACACTGTAGGGGTGTCAAGTCGTATCCACCACTTGCTGAGGCGATTGGTATGGGTGGTGACGTGTTATCATGAGCACCACTCCGATTAGGCACTTAGGCTTTGATTTCCACACATTTTTGAGAGACATGTTGTCTCACAATGTAACTGAAACATACATATATATTTTTTGGGTTTTATGATGCACATGTTGCAAACAAACGATATATATATATATATATACATCTATTTTCTACATGGGTCTATTTACATATTATGATGTTTTATAAATTGCGCAAATGTCTATATAGCACAATGTTAGCTATTGCATCAGTTAATGTGTTCATTCATCCTGATATATGTTGATATGTGATGAAATCAAAATGTATTTCAAGTAAACGAATAAACAAATACAATCTCAAAATGCATGGGTTTCGAACCGAATAATGACTGTTAAGTTGAAGAACAACAAGTTGCGTATCCAGATTCACAAGTAATGCACGTATTTCGAGGTTAACTACCTCGGTTAATAGTTCCAAAACAACACTATGTTCAGTGACATTGTTCGTAGTTGGTCCTAGATGAATACCTTGTAAGTTAATCAACTCACCAACAGGATCAGAAATTACCCAGGTTGCCAAAGACAAATTATTGGTACTGCGGGAAGCACCATCCACGAAAACGACATAAGGGAAATAGACATCTGCATAACAAACAAGACCCAATAAGAAAAAAGAAATTTACAAAGCACATCAAACCAAATCATGCACAAAAATGAAAAAAAATCACCTATGTACACATATCATGCATGAATGACTCAAGCATAATACTTTTTTAGGTACAACACATTTCTGGGTTGTGCTAAGGGACAACCTTCATAATCAATAAGCTCATAAGCCCCATTTTGTAACATGCGTTTGACAATGTAGGGCCCATGCCACATGGGTTGGAATTTACCTGCCCCCAGCTTGTCATGAGCTTGGTCGTACAAGAGAACTAGATCACCTTCGATAAAAGAATGAGTGGAAACTATTTGGTCAAAATGATCTTTGACTCGCTTCTTCTATGCTTTGATGACCAAGGAAGCTAAGCGACGAGTTTCATCCAATCTCTCTAAATAGAGGAGACGCTCTTCCTTAGGTAAAGTATTAGGCAGTAATTCCACAACTAATTTGAATGAAGGGATTTCACATTCAATTGGAAGAGTGGCTTCCAAACCATACACCAACTAAAATGGGGTAAATCTGGACTCACTCTTAATCGACGTTCGGTAAGCCCATAAAGCTGAAAACAACATGAGATGCCAGTTTAATTTATGGATCCCAATTATTCATTGGAGCATTGTAACAAGGACTTTGTTTACAACTTCAACTTGGCCATTAGCTTGAGGGTAATAAGGCGTTGAGCTGTTGTGACACAGACCCAACTTAGACGTCAGCTCTGCCATCATATAGTCCCAAAAATGATAACCATGATCGGTAACTATGGCTTAAGGGACACCAAACCAAGAAATAACATGATTGAATATGAATTGCGCCATTGTCTTGCCATCTACAGCCAGTGTAGGCATCTCTTCGGCCTATTTTGTAAAATAATAGACCGTGATGATAATATAGGCATGCCCCCCAGTCGAACGATGGTTACACGTCATAAAATCGATGCCCCATTTGGAAAAAGGAACAACGGTAATGACAGGGTGTAAAGGAACATGTGGCGCACGCATCTTGCATTGATATATCTGGCATGCATGGCATTTTCATACTGCGACAATGCAGTCTTTAAAAATGGACATCCAGAAATAGCCAGCACAAAGGATCTTTTGTGTGGTGGCATAACCAGACATGTGACCACCACAGGTGCCACTGTGGGAATCATTTAAAACTTTCTTAGCTTCCTCGAGGGTCAGACATCGGCGAAGTATAGAATCGACTCCAACATGATAGAGGGTATCTCCAAAAATATGATAAGGTTGTGACTGATGCTGAATGTAGTGTTGGGAATCTTTTGTTAACTCAGACTTGAAAGTAGAAGTTTGGAGATACACGATTATATCACCGTACCACGGATCGAGGGTGCTAATCAAGACAAGAGTTTCGTATGGAATATGATCCTCAGAATGAGAAGGACCAGAGTCGGTGGGGAGAGAACAAATAAAATCAGCAAAACAAGTGATTTCTTGGATTTGGTTGTAGTAAAGTCCAAATCAAAATCTGGGAGGATAACGATCCACTTCGAGTATTTTCCCCCCAACAACTTTCGAGACAGAATATAGGTCATGGGGTTACAATTAGAAATCACGGTCACCGTGCATAAAAGGATATAATGACCAAAACGTTGGACGGCTTGGACCACAGCCAACGCTAACTTCTAGACATGTGCATAACGTGTTTCAGGGTTGAGAAGGTTCTAAGAAAAATAGTAAACGACATGCTCGCTACTGTCATCATCATATTGAACCAAAACCATGGAAATCATACTAAAGGTGGCAGCTAGATAGAGGGTGAAATCACGATGGTAATTCAGAGGCCATAATAGAGGAGCGTTGACAAGCAATGTCTTAAGCATATCAAAATATTATTGAGAAATCTCATCCCAACAGAAAGGGACATCCTGCTTTAAAAGTCATGTGAATCCTTTGGCTACTTTGGTGTAGTTCGAGATAAAACGACGTAAGAAATTTTATTTCCCTTGGAGACTCTGAAGCTGGTGTAATGAGGATGGGGAGGGGAGATTAACAATAGCCTCAACCTTAATCGGGTCAAGGTGAATTCTATCTTTAGATACGATAAACCCTAAAAGTCTACCGGAATCGACGCAGAAGACACATTTATGTGGATAGAGCCGAATGTTGTAACGTCTACAATGAAGAAAGATCTAGCGGAGATGGTATGGGTGGTCTTTTCGTGCAACTGAATGAGTTGGAAGGTCATCCAAGTATGGTTGAAAAATATGACGAAAATCGTGAAAGGCATAAGACATCACGCGTTGGAATGTAGCCCCAACATTCTTCAAGCCAAAAGGGAGTTTCTTATACGTGAAAATTCCCCAAGGACAGATAGAAGAAGCCTTGTGTTTATCAGACGGGAGAATGTTGATCTGATTGTAGCCAGAAAAACCATCCATAAGGGAAAAAAATTTCACTCCCTGCACAATCTTCAATGATCTGATCGATGAAAGGGGTGGGATAGTTATCCTTAGGACAAGCGTGATTGATATCATGATAATAAACACAGACACGAATTTATCCCACTTCTTATCCATAGGAACAATGTTAGAAACCCACTCTATCAGAGGAATCAAGTAAATGAAACTCACTTTGAGAATTTTTTCAACTTCAGCCTTTATAGCGGCTACTTTCGGAGGATTCACTGGACAAAGACGCTGGCGAACAGGCTTCGTACCTGGGTAGGTGGGAATATCGTGCACCACAATACTGGGATCAATTCCAGGAATTTATTCATAAGACTTGGCAAAAACATCACGGAATTCATGAAAGAGGATAGTATACACTTGGACTTCCTCAGAAGAGCAAGTGACTCCCACATGGATGTTCTCGAAAATTCCTGGTTTCACGGAAATGTCAATAGGCATCGTTTGAGTAACGTTACCCAATTTACCTTCAGCGAAGACTTCATGAGTCAAGATATGCATTTGAAGTGGCGGAGAAGGAACTTGAGACGCAAAATGATCAAGTCAGTTAGACATTGCCCCGAGCCCAGGCATAAACAAGGAACGATGATGCCCATCGCTCCATGGTAGGTCTTCGAGAAACATGGTTTCCATGATAGCCTCATCGAATGGAAACACTTATTTCAAAGGATCAGGCAAATCCACATTGTCGAGCCAAGGGTATTGAGAATAAACATCGAGAGACATGCTCAAAGGAGCACCTTCAGAAGGGGGAGAATTAGATGCAGCTGTAAGCTCACAATAATTGATTTCAATTGGACTAAGCGGCATTGAATCCCCAAATGAATCAACCTATTCAGGTAAAGGGATGATCCGTGGGTCATCTGACTGAGAGACCATATTAAATTGAACGGTATTTGGTGGCGGAAGTGGAAAGACACCCATGAGAGCAAGATCTTTGAAAAGACCTGGCCCTACACTGTCAGGGGGAGAAGGAATTTGATCCACGTATGGCACGTTTTTCTCAAAAGACGAGGTAAAGGGTTACAACTGGTCGACAGTAATGATTTTTCCCTCATGTGGAAACTTTAGAAGTTGAAAGAGGGTGGACGGAACACACAACATAGTGTGAGTCCAACTGTGACCGAGTAGAAGACTGTAATTGAGTTTGGTGTCAATTACTTCTACTTAAACGTTGACCATCTTTCCTTGCAACGTGATTGGCAAGCTAGCAAGAACACCCAAGGGTTTTGATTCCCTTCCATCAAATGCCTCAAGGGCATTGGGTGACGAAGTCAAGGCTAGAGAGCCAATAGCCTTCCAGCAAGAAGATGACATGACATAGGTGGATGCACCTTCATCCACAACGGCTCTATGGATGTTGAGACCATTAATTCCAACTTGTATGACAAGCGCAATCTGGTGCGGAAGTTGGGGGACGAAATTCTCTAAGTCGAAAGAGAGAAGGCTAGAATCAGCAAGATCAATCCCACCGATTGTAGATAATAACGCTTTCCGTTGAGACAGAAAACTCTGAAGCACTTCTAACGTGGACATCGCGGATGGCGCCTGTGCTAAATCCTCAACAATACTGTAATGCTGAAGAGCACAAGCATTAGGATTATAAGAAGATTTCTGGAGAACACCTTTAGAAGGTGGTTGTACAACGGGTTCAGAACTGGGCCTTTCAATCTCAAGAGGACCAGAGGAAGGTGGGGGAGGAGGACAATCGACGATCTCTTTCCCGGCTGCCTGGCGTGATCCAACATAATCTTTCGACCTAGTAGCGATGGAAACGGGTGCAGAACCATTCATTATGAATACTTGAGAGCCAAATGATGCAGACGGCAGAGGTTTCTCAACCATCTAGGTTTGCTGAGATGGGAAAGGTTCTTTAAGGACTGCTGGTGTTCCCTTAGCACCTTTGAGCAGATGACTAACCTTGGATCGTCTAGGACAATCCTTAGTGTAGTGTTCCTCATCACAAATCAGACAAGGATACTTCGGCTTTGGTTGTGAACCATCATCAGCATGAGGTTTAGACGATTCCAATTTTGGGGCATCGGCTTTGGCCTTTCCTTTGCCATTCTTTCTCCCCTTGGATGTCTTTTCCCTAGGATTGGCCTAAATGACATTGACCTCCAAGGTTTTACCAGAATCCGGGGTAGGCTGAGGAGCAGAACCATTATAAGAATTTGATTTCTACTTCCCATTGGAAGAATTGCGTGAAGTCTGAGACACGGAACCAATAACACCATCAACTGATGGGGTAGCTATCACTTTAGAGGTCCCAGGTCGTGGAGTCAAGATGTCATACAAAATTCCCGATTAAGAGTACACTAAATCAAGGTACTGGGCACGAGCAATGGCATGTTCCTCGATTACACATTCCCCCATGGCAATATCTTTCGCAATCTGATTGAAAAAATTGGTAGTGAACCAATGAGTAAGAAGTTGATTAGGAATTTCGAACTTGCTTAGGCGACGACGCTGTCTCCATTCATGAATGTGGTCCGAGATATGGGTAGCCCGATCCTATTTCAAGGATGTTAAGAGATGCGTCCCAGCTTCATAATGAACCAGAAACTGGAAATGAGTAAGGAATGCCATAGTGAGAATGTTGAAATCTTGAAAGATACCACGAGGCAGTTCGATATACCACTTAGCAGCAGCCTTGGTAAGAGTGCATTAGAAAATATGGAGTCGAACAGAGTCATCCACCCAAGAATTGGAAGAACACCATAAATGGTATGTCATGACCTATGCTTGGGGGTCTTCTCCAGACTTGCCCCCAAACTTAGGACAACCACCTGAAACCTTCGTTGGAACCGAAGGGCAATAAGGATTATGAAGAATTGGATCATTTGTCAATTTGGACACATCCGGTAACTCCAAGGTGTCGAGGAAAGGTAATTGAGGGTTAAAAGGCATAACAAGTCCTCGATAAGGACCCGTACCCATGCTCCACCCTAGTTGAGTATAACTCTGCCCCCATTGGTTCTGTCCAGGAGGATTCGGACCATAAGGGGTATAAGCCAGATAATTCGGCTGATATGGCGGCTGAGGACCAAGATACGGGGGTTGAAGGCTAGGATAATGATTCTGAGTATACGAGGGTCCCAATTGAGCAGCATAAGGATTTTTCTGTGGAGTATAAGTATAGCTTGGCAGTTGAGGGTAAGAATCAGGATCTTGAGGAGCATTGTATACTGTTCGATATTGACCTTGAGGGTAATAACTGCCTTGGGGTCGAACGGGCTGCTGATAAGTAGGGCCCTGCTGAGTTGGATAAGTCCGGCGCAGAGGTTGATTCGGCTGCGACATAGAGTAGAGCAGTGGATGAGCAGGGTGAACTGTTTGTGTAGGTTGGCCTGGATGAGCAGGTTGACCTGACCAATGAGGGCCACCGGGTTTCCCCTATGGAGCAAGTCAGCCTGATGGCTACGGTGGGCCAGGTGGCACCTGATATCCTGGTTGACCTGGAGCAGAACCATAAGATGGTCCTCGTTGTGCAACATTTGGACCAATTGGAAGATATGGTTGTTGTGGTTGTACCAAAGGTTGAGATGGATGGATCTGCCCCCCAGGACCATATGTCGGTCCAGGTTGATGAACTGGTTGCCCAACTGGTCCTTAAGGTTTCCCTGGTTGGACCACAGGATGAGCTTGTAAAGGTTGACCTTGAGGGTTGTAAGGCTACCCTTACAGGCTGTAAAATAACCCTTGTTGGACTGAAGGTTGTCCCTGTAAGGGTTTCCCTTGTGGATCATATCCATAACCTTGCTGCACCGAAGGTTGTCCCTGAAAGGGTTTTCCTTGTGGGTCATAAGAATACCCTTGCTGAACCGAAGGTTTTCCCTAGAAGGGTTTTCCTTGCTAGTTGGAGGGTTGCACAGGAAAGGTAGGTCTAAAACCAGAAAGGAAATGATAAGCCTCAGGAGCAGGAAAGTAGATGGGGTTGTCATGCTCATCATATTGAAATGGAAGTGAATAAATCAGGGTACCATCCACGCCATAATGAGAAAAATAAGACTGATAAGGATCTTAAGGGGACTGATTAGTTTGGGAACTCTGCTGCTGAACAACCAGCCAATACTTCTCGAAATAAAGGCTGTCAGGGATCACCATGGCAATCGAAGTCTCTACCGAAATCAAAACTCTTGACGATTGAGCGGTGACGACCAGTTCCGATGCAGGTACACAGAAAGTAGGCCTAGTGGGGACAGATGTAACAAAAGGCATCGGCGATACAGGTGTCATCGGTGAAATCCCTCGTGACAGGAGAATCAGCCCCCTTGATAGAGTTGATGTTGCCATGGAGGCAATACCGGCTATAATCTGACCCAAAGACCTATATCCAATTGGAAGCGACATCGATGGTGAAGATTGAGCAAGCTCTTGATGGATGTCTTCTGGGAAAAGTTGGTATTCTTCATTAGAAAATGGAATACCCTCACTGCCATTAGGACTAGACGAGTCCATGTTTGGATCCACTGTGAGATCTTGTAAAAGACTATGGGGGCTAGGAGGGATGATAGCAGCCAAAAATGGCAATCTTGATTTAAGAGGGGGAAAATGTTCCCCGACCCAAAACCTAAACCAAGAATTTGAAATAGGCCAAGGGAACTCAACCGGTTCTCCAAAGGGGTACTCTGACGGGATGATAGGCTGCTGAAACTTGGCAGACCTAGAGGTTTGCGAAGTTTCATATGAATCGTTTGAGAAAGTACTACCAGTAGATGAAACCAATGGCTCCACCACTGTGACTGTAGCACACCAAAAAAGGGAAAAATATCGGAAAAGAAGACCCTTGGATCAAAACTAAGGCAAACAAAGAGAGGCCAAGTAATCAAAATTTAAAGGGTGTGTAATCACAGGTATTTTATTTTATCACATTGAAACCAAAAATTTGTTATTTCATGTTTTAAGAGTCAAGAAACAATCAAATATGACTCTAGTCTCTTTCAGTTTTAAGCGAGCGTGAAAGGACAAGTGCTCAATGATCTTTTCAAAATTATGGAGTCAGTAAAGATCGAAAACAACTGCTCAGGTAGTCTAGGTAAAAGGGTGTACCAGGTTCCCGTGAAATGCCATATACACCTTGGTAATCAAATGAAAGAAGAATTAATAAAGGACTTGATGTACGTGCAGGTAGTCTCCCCGAATGCTGTGTTCGATGTATCACGGTTACAAGGCGATAGACTTGGCTTCCTATGGATAAAAGGATTGCAACCTAGAGGGGTCTCCCTTTATATACTCAATGGTACAGGGAGCACAAGTTAGTACTAGTGTTGTCTGAAGCCAAATGGCGAGCGACAGCTACTAGGTTTAAAGACGCTGGAACACGTCTCTAACTTAGACCACTAAATGTTTCGTTAAGTTTCAATGTTGCCTTAGGTTAATTGAATAAATTTTAAGTTGATCTTGTATTTATGTTTCAATTCCAAGGTCCTATCAAATGTTGGATCTCACAAATCCCTAGATGCAAGCTACATACCATAAAATACCATTTCGTTTGATGAAAATCTATCTACGAGAAATTTTATGAGTTTTCAAGCGATAGAAAATAATGAGAACACACAGAATCATCCACTACAGTACCTGATGCAAGCTAATGAAAATGAGAAATCTTTCCTAGAATGTCCAATGCTAGTTATTCAAAATACTTTCAATTACACAATTCAAAAAAGAATACAAGCACAATTAGTGTGAGAGTCGAAACGAAACAATTCAATCAATTCAAAAGCAAGAAAAACAAAAACTCAAACCAATGTTATAATCTCTCAAATCGAAGAAAGATGTCGAAACAGACCCATACAAGCAGTGTAATATATGCTTGGAGTGACAAGAAGCACAACTAAATGAAAGATACAAGACTCATTTCACCAAATGCAATCACTCAAATGGATCAAGGGAGCCGAATGAAATCAAGCAAGGAATGAAGTCGACCATGAAACAAAAGACCCAAACTCCTACAGGAGGCTCAGCATACCAAAGCACTAGAAAACCCTAAGGTTACGATGTTGATAGGAAAAGGACAAACAACTGAAGGAAAGAGGTTGTTCACAATCACAAACAATACCAAGGCACTCAAAACGAGTCAAGAAATCACCCAGAAACACAAGTAATGACCAAAAAAATCCAAAACAAGGCAAACCCTAATACCTACAGGAAATGGCATGAATTTTTTGTTGTAATCAGTGCTAAACAGGGGATGGCGCAGGTGCTGAACTAGCAACAAGTGCCAGTGGGTGTGACTGTCAGACCAGAAAACGTGCCAATCAAGCCAACCCTAGTAAAAGGAAAATTTTGGGAAACAGAGGTCAGATCTGATACTCTGGGGCTGAACAAGGGTCTTAGACTCAACAAAAATAATCAGAAAAGGAAATCTAAGCAAGAAAATACCAAGAAGAAGACCTAATGGATGAAATTCAAACTCGCACTGATCCCCAGTAGAGTCGCCAATTTGTTGGTGAGGTAAATCCCATCTGCGGATAGAGGCGATCCCACTAGCCCTAGAGTGGGTCTAGCCACAAATGAGACAAGATATAATATCGATTCCTAGTTAACGAATGGATGAAGATTTGATAGATGACTTACCGAAGGTCCTATGCTATCGTTGTTGTCAGAAAGAGTGGCTGCCTCTCGCTCCTGGTTTCAAAGATCACGATCCGCTTGGATACTTGCACACACACAAGAAACAACAACAATATAAAACATATTATTTCACATTGGTAACTATCAGTCAGTCGAAGAAGACTAAATCAATTGCATCAAATAAACATAACACAATGATGGAACTAATACCATAGTCGAGTATATTAATGAAATAAAGGAAGAGTACAACCAAGCTTCGACGTTGTGGTCTCCCCCAACAAGGTTCCAGCAGAGTGCGTCTCACAACGGCTCGTTGGGAATTCAGATGGGGCTCTCTCTACGGAATTATCCTTGGTTCTACCTTCTCAATAGCAATTACTCAGCTATAGTATCTCTTCTCCAAGTTTAGCTTCTTAGCTATATGTTTAGCTCACTTTCATAAAGGGAGAAGGCATGTTTATATAGAGGGAGAGGGAGAGGTTAGGATCCCTATAATCATGGAAGAGAGACCTATCTTCAAGGAGTGTTCCATGGGAGGAAACCACTACCTAAAGAGGGAGATCTGTGGCTCATGAACTTAACCACTTCCTGTGACTCATCCCTGAGGTGGTTAGAAGGAAAATTCTGCCTCTATTTTGTCAAAAAACATTCCCAAAATAGTTGGCGCAGGCACAACAAAGAGACATAGCGCCAGGTGGCACGGGCTCTAGTGTACATCCTCCACATTGGCGCGAGGGGTAAACTAGATACCCGCGCCAAGGCAAAAACATAGGTTTTTGTGGGATTTTTGAAGAAATGTTCAAAAGGAGAAATGATGTCCTTATGCAAAAGGATGCAAAGAAGGTGTTTGCAGAGTATGAAATTGTTTACAGGTCACAGGAAATACCCTCCAATATGCGAGGCGAGGGATTGTAGGGATGGTGAAAAAATTATGTGTAACAATTTCCCAAGACTAAACTAAAGTTTTGATGTACGCAAATGTGGGTCGGGTTCAACCAGTGGGTTAGCCAGAGTAGGGAGTAGATGAGCCAGCAAAGAGGGTTATCGAGATATAAGTCCTTCGGGATTTATATATGACCGAGACTCTGGCTGAGATACAACAACACATGGAGGGAATGACTCTTGGGATTCCAAATTTCTGGATCGAAGAGTTACCTATGAGACTGCAGCACCATAATATTGGTGTTCCTAACTGTTGGATGTGGTTATTGCGTAGGATAGCTAGATCAATAGCTTCTTATCACGAGCATAACTAGTCTACTTTGACATTTTTTATATATTTTGAGGTTAGATGACCAATTTTTCTTGGGCACAAATTTTTGTAAAAACTTATAACTATCTATCTATTTTTTTTCAATGTTTCCCTATGTTTATTGTGCAATCCTATTCAATTACATTATATGAATTGAAAATATGTATTTACATGTGTTGAAAATGTCTGTTTAAAACATAATTCGGTAAGGAATCAGTTAATGTGTTCAAATTTATAGAAATGTGTTGATATTGAAAGTAATAAAAAAAAATTGCCAAAAGACGAACTCTTAGGAACATAAGATGCAGTGTTGGATTTCAGACAGTATAAATGCTAGTCAGTTGCAGTACAAAAATTTGTGAGTGTAACCTAATGTTGATGCGATTAATACCAAATGAAATGGAATTAGAGAGAATTTCGATCAACGCGTTATACTCAGTGATATTGTTTGTATATTTACCAATACAAATCCATTGAAAACTCACTAACTCACCACTTGGAGCGAAAATGGCCCATGATGCAGAGAATATATTCTGCATACTACGACTAGCATCATTAGTATATCCAATGAATGGTTCCAAATATTTAGTCATCTACGATGAAATGCAAAGTGGATTACTAACTTTAAGAAAACTCTATAAAAACAAACTAAGACAGTAAATTAAAATCAAAATCATATATACAATATAATACAAAATTTTTCTACGCTCAACTAAGCATAGTAACGTTTAATGTACAACCCATTTCAAGGCTGCACCAATGTAATTCCATCATAATCTACTAACTCGTAGGTGCCCTTAGCCAGAACTCTTTTGACAATGTAGGGGTCATGCCATAGTGGCTCAAATTTCCCTATACCTATCAAATCATCTTCCTGATCATAAAATAAGACCAGGTCACCCTCTGAGAAGATGCGAGGCTTGACATGTTGGTCGTATTGCACCTTAATTCATCTCTTATGCGCTTCGTTGGCAAATGTGGCTTCATGACTCATTTCATCTAGATGGATGAGGTTAAAAATATGAGCTTCTTCATTAGAGGTGTTAGGTAACAAGTCAACATCGAGTTTTAAGGAATTTCACATTGGATTGGCAAGATAGCTTCCAGACCATACATCAATTGAAAGGGGGTAAATATGGTTGCATT
Organism: Pinus albicaulis; assembly: GCA_034641835.2. Classification (NCBI taxonomy): domain Eukaryota; kingdom Viridiplantae; phylum Streptophyta; class Pinopsida; order Pinales; family Pinaceae; genus Pinus; species Pinus albicaulis. The sequence continues at coordinate 442,579,141 of CM076577.1, read as the reverse complement.
TTTTACCAAGGTTTGATATGACCACAAAGCCGAGTACATGATTAAATTCCAATTTCGTTTATGAACTCCTATCATTCGTTGAAGCATTTGCTTAAGAATCTTGTTAATAGATTCAACTTGTCCATTGGATTGTGGATAATAAGGAGTAGAACTATAATGTGACAATCCTAATTTGGCAGTTAACTCATTCATCATGTGATTGCGAAAATGCTTACCATGATCTGTTACTATAGCTTGTGCTACACCAAACTATGAGATGATATGATTGAAAAAGAACAATTCAGTGGTTTTGCATGTGTTATTGAACGTAGGCATCACTTCGGCCCACTTGGTAAAGTAGTCTACTACGACAATAATATAACAATGCCCCTTGAACGAACGAGGGTTTCAGGTCATGAATTCGATGCCCCATTTTGAAAATGGTCCCACAACGATAACAGGATGCATCAACATTGGAATTATGTGGATTTTAAGATCAAATATTTGGCACGCATGACAACTTTTGATCGCGAGAATGCAGTCACGAAATATGGTAGGCAAAAAGTAACCGGCAGAGATAATCTTCTGTGCGGTAGCATATCCAGAAAAGTGTCCACCACAAGCCCCAACATGACAATCATTTAGAACCTTCTCGGCCTCCTCATGATTGAGGCACCTCCCTAAAATCGTATCGACGCCACAATGATAAAGTGTATCACCGACGATTAGATAATCTTTGTCTTGGTATCTAATATGTCATTGTTGAGAGTGATAGGTATTGGGCCGGAAAGTCTGGGTTTGGAGATGAATGATGAAATCCCCATACCAAGGGTCATGACCCAATCAGAAACAAATACTCATCAGGAATTGATGGTTCCAATGTAGTATGAGTACTATTAGAGGGAAGGTTGCAAATAAGCTCAGCTAAAACTAAAGGCTTCTTTGAATTGGATTTGATGAATTCCAAATCAAATTCCTGTAAAATGATGATCCATTTTGAATATTTCCCCCCTGTAAATTGACGTTACAGAATGTATGTCATGGGGTTGCAATTTTAAATGACAGTGGTCTTCCGGAATAGGATATAATGGCGAAATATTTGGATAGCTTGAATGGTCGCGAAGGCGAGCTTTTTGATGTATGAATACTTCACTTCCATATCATTGAGATTATGACCCAAATAATATATCGGATGTTCTATCCCATATTCTTCTTGGACCAATACCATAGCAATGGTAGTATCTGTCGCAGTGATATATAAGAAATAATCACTCTGATAATTGGGGGGATACATTAATGACGCCTGGACCAGTGTATCCTTGACATCATCAAAAGAAGCTTGCACAACCTTATCCCAATGGAAGGGAATCCCCAAGTTTTAAGAGACAAGTAAATCCTTTAGCCATTTTGACGTAGTTGGATATGAAACTCCTTAGGAAGTTAGCCTTTCCTTGAAGTTTCTGTAACTGAAGTAAATTTGATGGCGCAGACAAATCAAGAATGGTCTGGACCTCTAGTGGGTCGATTTGAATTCCATATTTTGAAACGATGAACCCAAGAAAATTATCAGAACCAACACAAAACACACATTTGTGTGGATTGAGGTGTATTTTGTAGTGTTGGCAGCATAAAAAGATATCTCTCAAATGCATCGGGTGATCAGTCTGATTCCGTGAATGCGCAGGTAAATCGTCTAGATAAAGTTGAACAATGTGCTTGATGTCATTGAAAGTATAATCCATTTCTCTCTTAAATGTTGTCCCAATGTCCTTTAAACCAAATGGGAGTTTACGATAAGCGAATGTGCCCTAGGTATAGATGAATGTTGTCTTATATTGGTCCTCTGGGAAAATATTGATTTGATTGTAACCGTAAAATCCATCCATGAATGAAAATATTTCACATTCGGAACAGTCGTCAATAATCTGATCCATAAAGGGAGTAGGATAGTTGTCTTTTGGACAAGCAAGATTTACTTCCCAAAATTGACGCACACTCTGATTGTCCTTTGTTTCTTCATAAGAGGAACAATGTTGGAAGCCCAATCAGTAAGCAGAACAGGGTAAATGAAACCAGCACACAAAAGTTTTTCAACTTCTTCTTTAATGGCAACAGCCTTCTTCGGATGAATAGGACGAAGGCGCTGACATATAGCTCTGACATCAGGGTAAATTTTAATGTTGTGTTCAATGATACTAGTATCTATGCCTGGCATTTCCTCATAAGAAAAAGAAAATATATCTTGGAATGGGGCCTTTTGTTGCTCCTTTCCCCCCCCTCCCCCCCCCATTTTCTTCCTTTTGAGTTTTCTCCAACCTAACTTCTATGTTAGATTTGCATCTCGACCTACGGATTCTTGTATCTGCCTCATTTTTTATCTCTTTAAGTGAATTTACATCCCTAAAACTAGCACTGATTAATTTTCTAGTAGTCTCCTTTGAAAAAATAAAATCATCACCTTCTTCCTCAGAGTGTTCTTCGAAGCTACTATGTAAAGATTCAACCGAATGTCAGATTTCAAGGAGGGCTTGACCGAGGCTATGGGAAGATACATTCTCTTGTTGAGGGGGAGGGTTTTTATTTGTTGGTTGAGAGGGTTCACCTTCTTCTATGGTGCCAGAGAGGATTTCATAATGATTTCCTTCCCTGCCAGAGCTACCTGTGAGACTGTAACCACCTAGAGAAGGACCAGTATGTCACTCACCTTGGCTATCCTTGAGAGGAAACTTTTCAAGCGCCATAGAATATTAGGGTTGTTGATGATTTGTACCTCTTTTCATTTTGAATTTTTTCCATTGTTCATTCGGATCTCCTTGTTGTTCCCGAGGAACCTGCATTTTTGGGCAGCCTTTGGGAAAGTGCTCGTATTCATGACATACTTTGCATTTGAATGGAAGTTGATCGTATTCCACTTCCTGCACATGGGTCCAACTATCCATATAGATTTTGGTTTATGTTAGAATTCCCTTATCCAGATCCACCTGTACAGATATTCTTGCACATGCAAAGAGTATGTCCCTGGGTTTTGCACAGTCAATATACTTACCCATTGAATTTCCAATTAGCTTTAAGGTTGCATCATTTCAACAATGAAGAGGAAAGTAAGGGAGCTTAACCCAAACTGGGACCGTAGTGGGGATATCACAATTCAGGTTAAAGTTAGGAGTCCAAAGATCAAGATATAAACCTTGAGATCCCATGAAATATGGTCCACTTCTAAATATCAGATCCCGATCTACTTTATTATCAAAGTAAAAGGTAAAAAACCCTTATTGTAGAAAGAGGAAAAAACTTCAATTGAGATGAGGGGCTTCTAGTTATTTTCAACCTAGGATTGAATAGTGCGAGAAGAGAGCCAAAGCCTCATGAACTGACCAATCGGGCCCAAATTTGTAAGTTGGAGAGCTCGGATTTGGGAATGAGGAGAATTGATCACTACTTTTGGAATGTCATCAAGCTTTCTCACAAAGCGGGAGGGGCCAGATTTTTGGAATTTTGGGCCATTGGCCATAAGAGAATTAAATGTCTCCATCTCCCTAGCGAAGGGGTTTTCAAGAGTTAGTTCAGCAATCACGAGTTGTCCAATTAAGGACCTGCGAAACTTAGAGCCTAACAAACAACTGAGGAAATACAATCTTGAAAAAATAGAGTAGAGAGCAAAAGTGATCTACATGAAACTATTGCTAATAGAATGCTCAAGCCCTCAAGCCCAAGCTACAATCTATGCACAAAAATCCATCTCTGTGTTCAACATTTTCTTAAATCCTATAACTCCATAAATTGTTCCAATATTTTTCAACCAATACTTCACAAGATTGGATGTAATCGTTTATCTTTTTAATTTTTATTATATTTAAAATTAAATAAATCTAAATAAATTATAATTTTTATGAAATTATTGTAATATATATTTATTTTAATTTAAAATTTTAAATGAAAACCTAATTAAAAATTATAATCTTTTTTAATACGAAATGTTGTTATATAACGGTGATGTTATATAAAGGCAATAAATAAATTTACCATTCATCTTTTATTATAAAAAAATGAACCACTCACATTTAGAATGTTAATATTTACACTTTACAATTTTAGATTATAATTTACAATTTTAAAATTTTATTGCATGCCCAACTTGTTCTCATTCAAGATGTTTGAATCATATTATTGATAAATGAACTCTAATATTATTCCATATCATTTATATTTTATATTTTAAGAATATAGCAAAAGTCAAATATGTTTCTTTTAATAATATTAAAAATTATAATATATATATATTACAAAATAACAATAATCTTAATATATTTTAAGGTTTTTTTTAACGCTGGGTTTGAACCCAAAACTTCATGGAACTAGCTCTTCACTGGTGGAACCAATCTTGGGTTATAATTTTTTATTTATAATCATCATAATAATAATAATAAATTAAAAATATTTGAAATATAAAAAATAAAACAAAAATATAATTAAATTTAAATTAATCTATATTCTAATAATATTACAAAAATGGAAGATATTTTTTATTTTAACTTAATCTTAAACAATACAAAAATAACTTAGATATTAAACTCATTAAAGAGGAAATTAATAAATTAATTGTGTTCAATCATGAGCGCCACAAACAAGTCTTAAATCTTATAATTACGGGTATAGAAGAAAAAAACAATGAAAACATATTAGAAATCGTTAAAGAAAAATTAAGAAAAAAATATTGAATTTAAAAAACTTATCTCACGGAAGCAATAAGGGTAGGAAAGATACTTGAGCATAAACACAAACTCATCCGCGTCCAGGATTGTTGTAATGAACATAAATTGGATATACTCAGGAAATCCCCAAGCCTAAAAGGAAAATGAATCTTTATATACAAATATCTCATCCCAGAAGACCACACTGAACTTAGGAAAGAAATCCAAAAGGTCAAAGAGTCAAGAAAAGCAAGGAAATGGGCATTCATTAAGAATAAGAAAGCTATTATTAGAGATAAAGTCTCAAGCATGACTGATAAATAGGGACTTGCATCACTCTGGATCCTCTTCAGGAACTGTCGTGGCTTTCCATGGTGTAAAGGTCCTATGCTAAGTTGGATCTTGAGTGATATTGATCTTATTCTCTTAGTTGAAACTTAGGAAACATGACGAATCTAGGGTCCCTCACCTTGGCAGTCTCACCCTTTGGTATGCTTGGAATAAGAAATCCTCTCGGAGAGGTTTTGGTGGTATATCCTGCTATATAAGGAACATCGTTTTCTCTCACATCTGACTTCATAAAATCAACCCCTTCGATCAATACATTTGAATCGAAATCTCTGATTCTACAACTAAAAAGATCTTTATTGAAATATGTTATTTTTCTCCTATCAAGTCTACATCCTATAACAACCTGGATAAGAATTTTGTTTTGAATAATTTAGAAAAAGACATATTCAATGTGAGGAATGAAGGTAATATCCTTTTGTTGGGAGACTTTAATGCTAGAAATGATACTAACCATGCTATTACGTTAAGTAACAACTCTAACCCTAACCCCTTATGGCTTGATGAAGATAGAAACTTAGCTAATAAATTCCAGAGAAAATTTGACGAAAATATAGATCACGTATTCGATACCGATCTCCTCAAGCTTTCCAATTTCCAGGACCTAATCATTTGTAATGGTATTAACAAGTGGCCCCTCTCCGGTCAGATGACATGTTTCCATGGGCTAGGTAACAATGTAATGGATTATATGATTTCTGACACCCTCATCCTCAGTCGTATTACAAACTTTGAGATACTTGATGAATTTGAATCTGACTCTGACCACAGACCTCTCTCTATCCCTCAATATTTCTAGGCATACCACCCATATGCAGGAGACCAATGAAAGCAAAAGACATTCGCTTCAATAGAAGTAAATTTGACCTCTTCTAAAAGGATTTAGAGAGGGATTTAGGCTCCATGACTTATACTAAAATTTTATTACCATTTCACTACTATCCTTTCCAATACCATTAGAAAGTTCTCTAACGAGAATTCATTTAAGAAGACTTATAGAACTTCCAATTCATGGTATGAAAAAGATTGTAAGATTGCTAGGAAAATGATTAGAGATGCTCCTATTGAAATCGTTAAGCTCTGGAATATCAATATATACAAAAATCTCATCAAGAGGAAGAAAATTTCATATATTAAAGGATAGGATTAACTTCTACAACTTTCTAAAGTCGCGCCCAAATGTTGTTGGAAAAATGTGCTTATTCGTAAAACCAAAGATAATCATTCCATCCCCTTAGAAAACTGGGACAACTATCTAAATAAGTTGTATGAATTTCTGGACACTATGGGAGCCACCTTAATCCCTCCTATTAAGGAGGATGTATTCTCTCTAGATGATGTTGAGTCTGGCATTAATAAGCTTTCTGATGGGAAAGTTAAAGATATTGAAGGTTACCAAGTTGAGATACTTAAAATAGGAAGATCTATCCTCATTCCTCATCTCCACAATCTTATCAATTGGGTTGTAACACATGGGATCCCTCATATTTGGACACAAACTTATTGTGACTATATTTAAAAATGGGGACAAAAGTGCTTCATATAACTACATGGCCATTATGATTAGCCACATCCTAGCCAAGATTAGTGGGCTCATTTTGGAAAAGAAGCTTAGCCTTTGGCTTGAAATCCAGGGAAAAAGAGCTAAAGGTCAAGCTTGTTTTAAGATACATCACTTGAATATTGACCATCTTATCACTCTTAGAATCATTGCGGAAGAATGTCGCAATAATAAATTCAATCTCTTCTGTTGTTTTCTGGACTTTAGAAAAGCTTTTGACACTATTCCTCAAGATAAGCTTTGGGAGAGACTTAAAGAGATCATGGTCCCTCCTGAGCTGAGGATTGCGGTGATCCGTCTCTACGAGACCATCACCGCCATGATTAAGACCAATGAGGGGTGGTATAAAGACATTAAATTCAATATCAGAGTTAAGCAAGGCTATCCCCTATCCCCTACCCTTTTTGGCATATGCATAGATAAGCTAGAGGAGTGTCTGGAAACTGCGAGATGCAAAGGTACCGAGCTTGTTGGCATTCTCATTACTCTTCTCCTTTATGCTGAAGATATCATTCTTCTTTCCAAAAGCCATGATGACCGTGACAAGAAACTTCAAACTCTTCATGTCTACTACTCCAAGATGGGTATGATAATTAATACCGACAAGACTAAAGTCATGATCATTAAATCCAAAAAGACCACCCATGGTAGTTTTGCGTATAATAACCAGTGCTTAGAGCAAGTTTCTTCTTATAAATATTTGGGCATTGAATTCCCTCACCAACTCAACTGGAATTATAGCATCGAGAAAATTTTTATTGGAGGCTGGAAATCTTATTATGAGCTTGAAAACAATTGTAAGTGAGTCGATCTTTACATTTGGAGTCAAAAGAGGTTCCTCTTTGAGACTCTCGTCACCCCTATTTTCTTATATTAATGTGAAGTTTGGGGTTGCATTATATCCAGAGATTCATGGAGGAAGATTGAGATGATTCAAAAGCAATTCATAACCTACAACCTTAAGATCAAGGGAAATACTCCCTATCCTATCCTTTTGATCGACGCTGTTTTGTCCCCCATTGGGAGTATAACTACGTTTAGATATCTAATGTATATGAAGAATCTTTACAGCATGGAATCCAAAAGGCTCCCAAAAATTTCTTCTAATTGTAGTCAAAATCCCCACCTTTGCCTCAAACGTGGGTGGCATAAGGATGACCAATCTTGGCTCAACCATTGGGGAATTAAGGGGGGCCTCAGTATGAGAAGCAATGATAGTGTCAAAAATACTATTACCTGCAACTTTAGAAACAAGTTGTGGGAGAATCAAGAGTTGGAGGATAAAAAAAAGCTAAGATACTATAAAGAGGTGATCTACCCAACCCTTAATAATCATAATTATCTCTCTGTGTTAAAATATAAAATAATTAAAATAATTGTTGTATATATTATTTTAATCAAATAAACTAAAAAAATTATGCATCCAATTTATGTATACAAATAAACAATAACATATCACCTCTAAAATTTTGTTTTAAATTATATTTATCTTTAAAAAAAAAACAAAAAAACAAAAAAATTATTATTTCACTTCCTTTATGGTATATCTTTAAAATGAAACTTGGAGATATTTTCTGTCCACCAAAACGAAACTTGGAGATATTTTTAGTCTAAATGTAACAATATTGATTTTTGTAAGGATGATTTCAAGTGCAAGAAATCGATAATTTTGAATGACATCTGCATATATGGGACACTCAGCAAATAGAGTGAATTTTGCCTTTCCATTATTTCTAAAATGTTTTTGTGTACAAAGAGCTCCCTCTTTTTAAGGCCAAACCATGACAATCAAGTGAGACTATTCATTTTTGTAAATTTATTTCACTAACCAAATAAATTTGATGGCCCTATACCAATGCTACAAAAATTATTCGGCTCACAAAAATATGGTTTTAATATCAGTCAAAAAGGAAAAATATGTATAGTTTCAATACAAATGAATATATTTTAATTATAAATCTTTTGGGAAATCACATAAGAAATTTAGGAATCGATGCGTTTCGAACTACCAACTGTAATTCATCATCAGGATAACGAAGATTCCATGATCTGACATACACATTTATACCAGGAAGAGAGAAGCAATGGTCAAAACCCAAGAAAAATTTAAAAAGTTAAAAAAAGGTCAAAAATAGAATTAAAAATATAAAAATATAAAATAAATAAAAAAATAAAATTAACCCAACCTTAAAATTACAAAAGTTAAAAATAAAATTAACCCAACTTTTGTAATTTTAAGGGTTGGTTAATTTTATTTTTTGGTTTGTTTTATATTTTTATATTTTTAATCCTATTTTTGACTGTTTTTTAACTTTTTTAATTTTTCTTGGGTTTTGACTATTGCTACTCTCTTCCTGGTATAAATGTATATGTCAAATCAGCCAATCTTCATTATCATGATGACGAATTACAGTTGGTAGTTCGAAACGTGTCGGTTCCTAAATTTCTCATGTGATTTCCCGGAAGATTTATAATTAAAATATTATAGATCATAGAAGCTTGCACTCTCAACAATTGAATATAAATAAAAATAAATATTAATTTTAAAAAAAATAGAATTGATAGAATTTTAAAAAATTTAAAATATTACAATATCTTTTATGGGTAATCTTTAGATAAGAAATGTTATTTTTCTAATTTAGAATCTTTATATAATTTTTTAATAGCTTATTTATCATGTAAAATTATCCCTTATCGTTAAGGATACAATTTTAATAAATTATTTTAAGGGACTTTGAATTAACTTGGAGTGACTTTATCAAATAGTTATCATATTGACGAGAACCTTGTGTAAAATCCAAAGGCAATGCAATGTTGAAATTTGTCAAAATATTCATCTAGTTTGATATTAATAGTCAACCAATCTATATTCCAACATAAACACTTCTAACTCCAATGCTACCAAAGAGGTAACCAACTAAACAAGTAAGCTAACGTAGGAGTGAACTTTGGAAAATTTATAACATTGAAAAATGACATCTAAGATAATTAGGAAACGACAATTTGATCGGCAACGCCTGATGAGATAATTACTATAAATGACCAGTTAACCAACAAGAAATTATCTGATAAATAGGAAATATGACAACCTGATCGATAATACATGATGAGATAATTAGGAAAAATGAATAATTAGCTTAGCTCATAAAGTCTGATAAAGTATAATTAAGTGGGTAATATCTAATTGAGAAGACGAACAACTAGTTAGCTAAGGCGTCGTTTATTGAGGTGGAGGAATTGTTTGAACGGTCAAAAGTGGTCGGAATCCGACCAATTTTTTATTAATAAATCTCGCAGTAGCAATGTTTCCATCATGTTTTTAGGTCAGCACCATCAAATACCTCTAGGGCACCCAAAATATTGAATTTTGGCAGTTGTAACCTGGATTTACAAAAATCCCTACCGGAATTTATCAAAATCTTGTCGGAATTTTCATGATTTTCAAGGGAAAAAAGTCGATTGGTTAGCTAATAAAGCATGATAACATAAAATTAGGTCGACGATATTTAATTCAAATCTCTACACTATTACTATCATCCTTGGGTGGAGTCACTAAATATGAAACATCTACATTATCGATGAGTTTGAGGTTGAGTAACCAAATATAGGTCCACTTTATCTTTTCTTCTTTATGTTTTTCAAGGTGAAGTGATCACCCCCATTGCACTACCAAACCAAGGGAATGAGGTGGTCGTCGAATGGTGGCCTTGGTTCCAAGCCTTGGCTTCCACCAATGTGCCCTCCCTTAGGTTAATAATAAAAACTCCATGCCTTGATTCACTAAGTTACCACACTACATGGCATATTGTATCGAATTTGAGCATAAAATGGAGGTATCTAGAAGTAGTGTGGGGTATCCATAGCCCTCCTTCTCGAAAAGCTTTCCATTCTCATTTTGGAAACCACTTCTTGGTTGGCAACAATTTCTCCATGTTTGACTTAGTGCTGAGACGTTTCCCTTGGGCCTTCTTCTCGCCCTTGCCAACACTGGAATTTGGAGATGAGCATTCACTTGTGTTCTCTAGTTTGGCACTTCACCAATGGGGATCAACCGATTAATTGGTTTGTATTTTCTTTGCCCTTTGATCCTTTCAAACAACTGTCATGTTGATATTTTTCTTCCTCCATCCACAATGACATGTCGTAGACCTACTTATAGACAGGACAAAGGAAGACAAGGAATGTTGATGGTGCTAGGGTGCTTCACAGAGATGAGGTATTGACTCCTAGCTATCATATCGACACGTCCTCAGACATTAGGTGGAGATTAACAACATAGAGGAAGAATTTTATCAGTAGAAACAAATCACTCCAAAGATGGAAGCAATGGATGACCTAGAAACCTAGATCTCAAACATGAGAAAATCCAGGGGTCACAAAAACCATTACTTATACATGGTTTATTTATATTGGTATATAAAGCTCCTAATGGGTAATGTCTTAGTTGAAACGAAAGAGTCTAGGCAGATCATTATACATATACTAGATGAGTTGAAGGAGCTTTTTCTTGATGTGGAAGGCAGGTTGTAGTGTCTCCAATTCGGCCCACCTCCTAGTCCATCAATGCAACTCTTTTTCAAGCAAGCAAGCCATTCTACTAACTCGGACACTGCTTTGTTTACATGATCTTAAGGTTTCTATTTGATAGTTATCTTATGTTGCTTGGTATTTTAGTTTTTACAATCATCATTGTCACTGTTTTTTTTTAGCCCCAATATTATGGGATAGTCATGCTGATTTTGTTATAAGGTTGTCATACTATTCTTTAGGCTTTAAACTTAGTTGGTTTTTTTTTTACGAGAGAGCTTGTTCTTGTCTTTGTTTTGGGTAATTTTTACTCTAATAGACAGTGAATTATTTTGTATCTAATCTAGTTTCCCAAGTGGAAATCCAAACATGAATAACCTCTTAAGGATTATGTACTCTTTTAAATTTAGCAATAATATCTATCCCTCTTTATCTTTTCTACTACAACGAAAGGCCCAATTACCCCATCTCTAATAAATTGATAAAATCCTAGGAAATTTATATTTAAAAATATGTGTTCATCAATGTGTAGTTGTATAAACTTGTTCTTTATTTGAACATTTGAGCTTAATACAAAATACGACATTGGAAACCAAAAGTTTTATAAGGCCTTTCAAAAAAAATATCTCAATTTTTTTATGTTTATGTTAAAAAGTATCGAAAAATTTGAGAAACCCTATACATTATATGTATAATAAATGGGTGAATTCCCATGATACATAGAAAAAATTGAAGGCTAATTTATCAATAATATAATATGTATGTATAATTTTTTGGAAAATAATTTATTGAATTATAAAACATTTTAAAAGTTGTTGAATCTTTCAATGAATTACAAAAAATTGTTAAGTCTTGGTGAACGTTTTGATAAAGTGTAGAACTATACACTTTCATTAAATTATAATAAGTCATTTTCCATGTTTTGGAAAAGAAACATAATTTTCTCCCTCCTCCAAACAATGCTACAAGCAATAGGGTTTGAATTCATCGACAAGGTTCTTATTATACAAGCTTATAAATCAATCAATCTATCAATTTTAATAAAATGTAACCGCAAAGTTCCTATATGTCTTGAGCTTGACTTCTGCTTCTTTTAATCTCAAGAGAGAATAATGTTTACTCTCCCATTTCTTTTATCAATTATTCAATATTAATTCATTTATTGGAAAATGATTCTTCAAGTGCATGATAGGATGCTCCTCAATAGGAGGGTACAAAAATGTGTGCATCAATAACTATAAAAATATAAGAATGTTAATAGGTCACATCCCATATGTTATCACCCCTAGAGATCCCTACCCAAATTTTCCCCAAGGCACTCCAAATTACCAAATTTCAACATGGGAACCACACAAGATACTTCTTCCCCCCTTTAGTGGCCTCTCTCAGAGAAAACTCACAAAGAACTTCTAAACCACTCAAGTCCCTTATGTACTAGAATCCCTTTGAGTTGCAAGGATGAAGAGATTGCTTGGGAATATAAATTTGTTGAGTACAAATCCCACAATGAATGGAAATTTGAGGTTCCCCAAAACTAATATCAGGTCAATGGTTTACACACCATCATGGAGAGAAAGTCAGTCGATGGTTAATCATCTTAAACTACCATAAATGACCGCACCTATCATGTTTAACCAAGATCTACAATATGCATTCTACTGCAGAAAAAATACCTTTTGAGAAACCAAAGGGTGTAAACTATCATGAACAATCTATATTAGTTCCACTGAATGATATCAATGACCCACATTCCATCATGGGAGGTGGGGTCTACCAATGTGCAAAAGTGTCTAAATTTCATGAATGATCGTAAGATATCCCACTAGACCAAAATATATGGCCAACATTTTATCATGAGGGAAAGCCTTTTTAGGAAACCAAAGGGGGTAAACCATTGTTATTGGATCAATGGTACAGATTTTGTCATAGGAGATGAATCCATTACGGGATGAAAATAATAAATGTGCCACAAATCGATGATATTGGCTCTGCCTGAATGAATCAAGGGTTGATATTTATTACAATGATACAAGTGGATAATTTTGGCCACCCGCCTATTCCATTTGGACCCCCACCATTGTTTCTTTCAGTTTTTCATTTTTCTTAATTGTAGCAAAATTTACTATTTTTTGCAGTTTTTCGGGTCTTGAACTTACGACGTTTTTTGGGCATGAAACCTCCAATGAAAATGAGTCTATTCCAGACTTGAAATTAGTTGTCATTAGTTTTATTCCTCATATTGATATTTCTAACGATGTATCATGTGCATCAAATAGAGATAGTATGCCAAAGTTATGACCTCGGGAAAATGATGTACCAATTTACCCCGACAAGGCACATAGTTTGGCATTTCATCTCCTAGGGTTAGGTTTTAGGATGTTTAGGGTCTTTCATTATTTATCAATAATATATAGGCCTTTCAGCCTCATTGTAACACAGATTTCAGAGGCCTATAGCCACCATATATCTTCTCATAGATAAGCTACCAGTGCCCTAGCTAGTTTATTTCCATTTTGTCAGTAAACAAATTTCAATTCTTTGATATTAATGAGATGACGTGTTATTTCCACTGCATATTGGTATTTAGGGTTATATTTTTATTATGTTGTATTCCTTCATAAATTCATATCAGTGGTATCATAGCAGTAATATCTTTCTCAATCCTTCTTTGTATGTCCTCAATGAGGTCGAGTTATAAGGAGTTAGGGCTCGATTTGGTTGAACCTTTGCAAGATCAGCATCGCAAACCCCAACGGCCACCAATGGGGGAAAAAAATAAAGACGAGGGAGTAGGAGATCCTATCAAAATATTTCTCGAGGAGGCCCTTGAAAAAAAAGGAACACGATGATGGATAACTTTGCCCAGATCCTTCAACCACTGCCCATTGGCGGCACATCTGCATCCAGCAGCCACTCTAGAGGCACAACCCATTTTAAGGTACAGGTAAACCTTTAAATTCCCATATTTGACGGAAAAATATATGTAGACATCATATATAGATGGTTTAATCTATTATAAGGATATTTCTCAGTCCATGACTTTTTCGACCGGAGGAAGATTAGTTTTTCAATCCTTAAATCTGCCCCCCATGTCAATGACTGGTGGGAAACATGTTGTGATAAAAAGGACGAGGGGAAACCCTATCTATTCTCAGTCATACCCACTTTGAATTATTTCTGAGACGCCATCAAGGAACAATATTATCTCATGGGGAGCTATGAGGACAAGTACATACAATGGACTACATTGCAGCTGCAAAGGGATCAAGATGTGCATGAGATGACGAATATGTTCTATACCCTGTGCACAAAGTTGGGTATCAAATATTCAGAGAAAAATTTGGTGCTGAAGTACTATAGTTGTCTGCATAGATAAATTAAAGAGTAAATGGATTTCCTCGGCATCTCCTCGCTTGGTATGACATACCAGTATGCTACCAAGATTGACCAGAAATTTAAACAAAAGAAGCGATACTTTGGATCTACAAATCAAAATCAAGCAAAAGTTTCCCCCAAACCACAAAATAGAGGATAAAGCCAAGGAATCGCAACCCAAGAAAAAATGCAAAATCCACAAGAAAATAACAACACTGTGAAACCAGAGAAGGACACAGGAAAGTAGTGTGTGTTCCATAAGAGATCCACTCACAACATAAGTGAGTGTCGGGCTAAGCAGTCACTAGTGGCCGAGATGAAGGATTTTGAATCTGTTGGGTATGTGTTATATTCTTTCCATGACTAATCACGCGCGGGGGGGTAAGAGGGGGGGCGATAGCCCCCCCTGTCAGGGTCCGGGGCAGCGCCCCGGCGAAAATTTTGGTTCCATAATTTCCGCCGGGTAGTCTGCGTCCATGGTTTTGTGCATGGTTTTGCACATGGTTTTGGGGTTCGATGGTTTTCGGCCCCTGGTATTTTTGTAGATCCGGTCAAGGGAACTACTGTTATGTTCTAATCCAGGGTTAATGGATTGGGGTTTATGTATGCTCCGGCATGTATATATATGTGTTGTAACACTAAAAGGAATATAATGAAAAATCAAGCTGGTCGTCCCGATTTGGGATCCAGGAGAAAATCTCTGTGTTTATCTGTTTTATGTTTTATGCTCTCGCAATTGTTTATTTTCTGTTATAAGATTCGTGTGTAGATAATTTATGTTCAGGGTTAAAACCTACAGAATCATATGCATGCCCTGACTCTGAATCAAAACACAATAAGGGGAATGAAAAAGGGAAGAATATTATCGATGTGGAGCCCAACACCACTATTTCCACCACGAAGATCCTGTTATTTCCTAAATCTACCTCAGGCTGAAGGGAGGCAGAATTCAGGGTAACATCAAACCACGCTCATTCTGGTAGCTAGCCCTACCAAAACAGGAGAGGGCTCTCTCCAGGTCAATCTCAGCGGAAAGTTATCAATAGGGCTTGAGATGACTGAAATAAAAGATAATTTTAGGCTAGGTATATAAATCAAGGATTTTGAAATGATTTTGTAGGTTCATGTCGGAAACAAGGGAAAGGCAGTTTTGGGTCCGGGGATCAGGCCTAGTTTTTGCAGAATTCTTATTGGGGAAGGGAAGGAAATGGTTTTGATGTTTTGAATTGAAAGGATGGATGGTTTAGACTGCTGAGGAGCTGAAGAGGGCAAGATAACTCATGGATCCTCTCCAAACAGATGAAAACATGTAAAATCAAACAAAACAAAAGGCAGAGCAGAGCAAGCTACTGAATTCGACCTTTAACACTGATTTGCTTAATTTAAGAAGAAAGGTGCAGAGAAATGGTAAAAAAATAACATCAATGAAACTTACAGATACATAGAGAGAAACATCATCAAAACAAAGAGCCACAAGGATCCCAAAAAGTGCTGCAAACCCTGGTCTTTCCTTTGCCAAAAATGCAGAAGTGTATGTACAATGAAGTGCCATAAATTCCCAAGTATCCAACCCTGAAAATGACTCAGAAAAAACATAATATAGACCAGCCTAACCCCTTCCCATGCCTCTAGGGGTTCATCTCATCCTTCTAGGAGCTGTTTCAACCAATTCTAAACTAGGAACTGAAATCTAGGCAATCAAACAACTTGCCTCTATATGGTAGGAAACTGATTCATTCATTTAATTTTCACCTTTTAGTGAATGAATCCTCTAGAACAAGTAAAAATGTGCCAAATTTACATCATGGTCATCAAATTACATCAAGGTAGATCAATAGTTACATGAAAAAGTGAAACTAGTCAAAACTGGGCGAAATTCTGAGCTGAAGAGTGAAAATGAGGCCAAATTTCTCTATGCGCCGCGCTCAAAATCTGTATGTGTAGCACAAGTTTGGAGTTGATTTTGAGGCACTTCCTGAAGTCCCAATTGAGCTCATAATATCTCGTTGGAAAGCCCTACCTGTCTACTTTCCAACCCAAGTGGAATTTCTGCATTTGGATGTCATTTTCCCCTCAAAAACTTCAATCTCCCAAGACTGGTTCCTGTGTGTGCAAAAGGTGGCAGAAAGGCCATTTTCAGGGTATTTTTGACCCTTTAGGCCACCCAGAATTTGATGAAATTCTTAGGCCATTCCTGAGCATGCAAAATTTTCATAAAAAATCCAAAAATGTCAATTTTTCCTCCAGAAGATATCTCAAACGTAAGCGCGTGCAAGGTGGCGCTACGCGTTGGGCAGGAAAACCTGTTTTGTGACCAAAAACTCAAAAATGACAAAATTTTCTCCAAATTTGCTGAAATTTGGAGTGAAGGTCCCCCATAAAGTATCATGCTCAGCCAAAGAAGATTTGGCCAATATTTGAAGTGGATCAGGCCTTTTTCGCCTCCGCAGTGCCCTTCTCAGCCTCGCTTTCAGGATCTTCATTTTCACTTTGCAAACATGTGTGCGGGCCCAATAGTGGTTATTCATGTGTCGGAGCATGCTATTCTCTTTGTTTGTTTTCTCTAAGAGCTTCCCTAAATGGATGTTGACCCTTTCGAGCCAAGTCTCTTGATCGGCCTCATTCTCCCGCTCGATAGGTGTCATCTTGGATGGGCTTCTTCGAGCAGCTTGCCGGTTTTCACGAATGTTCTGAAATTCCATGATCGTCTGCTGATCCTCCAGCTGCTTATTCCACTTCTCCAAATAGTTAATGATCCATTGCGCTTTCTGCAACTTCTTGTTCAATGTGTTGATCTCAGTTTTCTAATCCTGAATGATTTCTCTCAGTTTTGAGTTTGGAGAACTCACGTCCACATCAATCAATGTAAAATCAGCATCCTGACCTCCTGAAAGGCCTCCCTCCTACATAGGCCTCTTGCCTCTGTCTTTTACCTGTACCTGTGCTGATGTTGAAGGTGAGACCCCTTCCACCCCAAGTGGAGATAGTACTCGCGCTGCTGATGAAGGTAACGAGACCCCTTCCACCCCGGGTGGAGATAGTACTCGTCGTGCTGCTGCAAATAAGGCTTTGGTGCCTCTCTAATAGGTAACACATACTGGAACACTGATAGGCTCTATATCAGGACCCTCAAACTGATGTGAAGGCTCACCCGCATCATGAACAATCTCTGGAGGAGGCTGAGGGGCTGTAAAGAAGTCACGGGAAATGAACTCCTCCCATGCAATGCCCTGCAATCCAAGATGATGTACAACAATGATCTTGATGAGTGCATAATGATAAATGTTGTTATGCTGCTGCTCGGGAGTCTTCTTCTGCACAAGAGTAGTCATCCGCTCTATGTTTTGACACATGAAATATGGAATGCTCATCATCCTCACTCTCTTGAAATGCATCAATAATCGAATATGGTAAGCATAAAGGCACGAGAACCGGCCCTCACAGCTGAAATATCTGATGATGAGTTTCATTAATTGCGCATAGGAATCCTTCAAGAATCTGAAAGGAAACACCCTGCTGAGCTGCCTCATATAGCCAGGCCTGATGTATGGCTCATAATACACTTTTTCCAGTTGTTGTCTCTTGTTCCACTGTTCACCTATATTTGGTATTCCTGTTGCCTGCGAAATGGTCTCTGGTGTCAAGGTGAAATTTACTCCAGCGAGGGTAACCTGACCATCTCGCAAGTGTAAAACAAATAGGCGAACCAACTCCTGATGATGCTGAGTTTGAGAAATCTTCTCACAATACCGAAAACATGACTGTTTCTTAAAGTAAGCCATTGCAAGTGGGCAAGCCTGCAATTGAGTCAATGAAGTGGGCTCTTCTCTGACGTGTCTGCCCCCTTTACGAGGCCTTCTTAGTACATTAAGCTCTGCAGTAGAGTCATTGTCTTGCTCATATGATGAATCTGTCTCTGTCATGGTGTTGCAATGTGTATGACAAGTGTATGTTTTATTGGTTTGAAAATGTGAAATTAGTGTTTTTTTTTCAATGCCAAATATGTCAAAGAACAATAAGGAACTGTGGTAAACAAATATAGTGGGAAAAGTGGGCTGTCAAGGGGAATTAGAATGCCATAACAGTCACTTGAATGTATTTTAGGAAAGTGGAGTTTGGGAATTTTAGGAATTTTAACAAATGATATAGGGATTAATGGTTATGGGGAAATGTAATTCTAGAGATAGGGATAAATGAGAATAAGTTATAAGTGAAGAAAATATATTTGAGTCAAGTGAAATTAAGGATGTGAAGATAGTCACTTGACTGTTTTGGGAATTGGGATTTTATAAGTGATATGAAAGAGGGAAGTGGTAGGAAATGGTAGGGTTTAGGGATGGGATATAGGGAAATAGGAGAGGGGCCTTAATGATGTGACAGTGAGGGGAAAGAAATCATAGTTGAGACATGATAGTATGACATTGAGTATTCAGCATGGCAATGAATTTTTAAAACACCATTTGAAACCCTAAAGAGCAGATTATGATATGCATATAGGGTTTGTATTTTCACCAATCAAACTCTCCCATTTCTCCCTCCAAAAAACACTAAACACGATCTAATAGCAGTGGGCCAACGCATCACACACTTACTTGGAGCGAAAGAGTTGAATTTGTTTTGAAAATTTGGGAAGCAGTGATACAAATTTGACCTGTCGGCTCTGTGCACCACGCACAAACTGAGTGCGCCGCGCCTCCTGGATGTGCCGCGCTGGTTGAAAATTGCACGGTGAAACTTGGCCTAATGCGCCGTGCCGCCTATGTGCACCGCGCCCTCCTTCCTGTGCACCGCGCAAGTATTTTAGAGACAATCCACCTTCAAACCAACAGTTTCGTTTTTTCACAATTGAGCTCAACTTCCTCTGATGCTTTTTTAATACAAATGGCTTGATAAACCTGGAAATATCTTTGTAAAGACATGGATTTGATTTTTTCTTTGCAAAGACCCACTTTTGTAATGTTTTGAAATTGGCACTTTTTTACTTTTAATACAAACTCTGTTTTACTTGTTTCCACTTTGATTTTTGGCTGAAATGATGAAACTCCTGGCAATTTTTTGCAGGGATGGTTGGCATGTGATTTCGGCAAAGGAGACCAGGGCTGCGCCTGAAGATTTGTATAACTTGAAAAACCTTAAAAATTACATATTTATTACAAGAAACAAATTTGACGATTTCTTCTTCAAAACAGAGTTTTGAAGAAGAATCATTCTCAGCATTATTGATGATGAAAATTTTGGAATGAAAACTTATTAGAAACATCCTCATGTGCCTGCTGGGCATTATTTGACATTTTTGGAGACGAAACCCTAGACCTAATGATTGAAAAGACTCTTTGCTGACCAAAAGACCATCCATGACTATGAATGACTGTAAAATTGACTTTGATGAATTTTGATGAACTTTAATGATCAGACACAAACCAGCAGATATATGACATGAGGGAAAATGAGAAACAAGACCCTTATGTCAGAAAATCTATGCTTCTAATGGAATTCAATTGATTGGATGAATGAGACACCTACAATGAAATGCAACAAAGATTTTTTGATCTCTGACGGAGGTATAACCAGACCGAATCTAACAGATCCCAAAGGAAGAACTGGAATATCCAGAGGAGGAAGAGTGGCTCTTCCACTCCTAGATGTGGGTAAATGGTTCCCTGCTACATTTCACTGTCGAAGCAGGATCCAAAAGAACCTCATTTCAACAGAGGTCCTGAAGCAGTTTGGCTTGCCGACCACAGCACAGCCACTGTCGTACACCATCGGGTGGCTTCACCATGGATGAGATCTTTGTGTCAACCAACAGTACCCCCTTCCCTACAACATCAAGCCCTTCACCGATGAGGTATTATGTGACATTGCACCTCTTAATGTTTGTGATGTATTATTATGCCAAC
This sequence comes from Pinus albicaulis, assembly GCA_034641835.2. Taxonomy (NCBI): domain Eukaryota; kingdom Viridiplantae; phylum Streptophyta; class Pinopsida; order Pinales; family Pinaceae; genus Pinus; species Pinus albicaulis. Next base: position 442,558,760 of record CM076577.1, on the reverse strand, counting down.
CATACATGTGGAAGTGACATGATGTGTATGATTCTCGATCTCGTGTTGTTATTGTTACTTTTGGCAATAAGTTGTACAGGATACTAAAGGTACCACCTCTTGCCGCTATCTCTTTGGTTACTGCAAAACAATGCATTAAGCTCATTTACAAAACCAATAAATTTTTCTTCCTAATGATCCACCCTCAGGGCAAGAAGAAGACTGTGGCCATGACCTTTAGACAGATCTCCTCCACACGACAACAGAAAATGGACAAGGTCGTGGAGGAGTACGAGGACATCTTCACCTCACTCGCAGGGGTGCCATTGTACTGTCAAGTCAAGCACCCTATCGATCTAACCCTAGGTGCACCACTACCCAATGGACCAATTTATCGGTGTTATGTTCTGGAGAATGATGAGATCAAGAGGAAGATTCAGGAGCTTCTACAGAAAGGTCACATCCGGCCAAGTTCATCGCCTTGTGGGAGCCCGATAGTGTTGGTGCAGAAGAAGGATGTGACTTGGAGACTTCGTATTGACTATTAGATGCTGAACAAGATCACTGTTCGAAATAGGTATCCGATCCCATAGATTTATGACCTTCTGGACCAACTCAAAGGGGTGAAATATTTCAGCAATATTGACTTGAAGTCCGGGCATCACTAGGTACCATTTGAACCATCTGATGTGTGGAAGACTGCATTCAAATCCAAGGAGGGCCTTTTCGAATGGCTAGTCATGCCTTTTAGGCTGACAAATTCTCTTGCAAACTTCATGAGGCTAATGGAAGAAATATATTAGCCATTCACCAACTCATTTGTAGTAGTGTACTTGGATGACATCCTGATCTTCAGCCAAAATTGGGAAGAGCACCTCCACCACATTTGACAAGCCCTCCAAACACTGCGGAAACACAAGTTGTGTGCCAATTTGGAGAAGTGAACTTTCAACATGACCGAGGTTCAGTATCTGGGATACATTATTGATGACCGGGAGGTGCATGTCGATCCAACCAAGATCCAAGTCATTCGGGATTGGCCAACCCCAACTACTCTAATGGAGCTTCACAGCTTTCTAGGTCTTGCTAATTTCTACCGTAGGTTCATGTTTGGATTCTCTCATATCACTTGGCCCTTGTGTAAATTCACTAAGGGAGGAGCGAAAGAAAATTTCTTTTGGTCAGAATCTCAAAAAAAGGCGTTCATAGAATTGAAACATCGCCTTTGCTCTACTCCAGTGCTCACATTACCAGACTTACAACAACCATTTGAGATAGAGACAGATTCCTTTGACTATGCTATTGGGGCAGTTATTACTAAACAGGGACATCCAGTGGAATATCACAGTGAGACACTATCCGAAACAGTCTGAAATAATGCCACTTATGAAAAATATATGTATTCCATTGTGCAGACTTGCCGACAATGGAAGCCATTACATTTTGGGGAAGGAAATGATCATCCACACAGATCACCGACCCCTCCAGTTCATAAAGACACAAGGGAAGTTGTAGAATGATCGCCATCAGAAGTGTTCCAATATTTGCAACAGTTTCATTTGAAAATCAAGTACGAGAAGGGAAGCACCAATAATGTTTCAGACTACCTTAGTCAACCCCTGATCGTGGCGATAACCACCGTGATCAACTCTTGTGGGCATGAGACTTCTGATTGGCCGCTTATCTACAAGAGCGATCCATAATTCGGCCACACATACAAGATGCTCTTGGAGGGTAACCGAGTTCCAAATTTTCACCTCCAAGATGCATTGTTATGTCACTTGGGACACCTTTGTGTTACTTCAAGCAAGTGTGCCAAGATGATTTTGGAAGCGCAATATAGTCAGGTCGCTAGGAATTTCGGGGTCGAGAAAACATTGGCAGTACTGCAGATGTATTTCTATTGGCCAAACCTTAGACATGATGTCAGAAAGTACATTAGGTCTTACACTACATGTGTCATTTCCAAACCGACCATCAAGAAGCAATGCCTCTATACTCCACTGCCTACCTCTAGTCCACCTTGGGAATCCATCTCCATGGATTACATGTCAGGCCTTCCTTCTACTAAGCATGGAAACCACTGTGTTTTTGTGGTCGTCGACATATTTTTGAAGATGGCCATTATGATGGCTTGCAAGAAGAATATCACAGCAAAAGCCACTACTAAACTCTTCTTTGAACGAATGTGGGTACACCTTTGGATCCCATAGTCTATCATCTCAGATCAGGATAGAAGGTTCCTCAATACATTTTGGTCTAGCCTCTCATCAATGTTGGACACCAATCTCACCAAGTCCACAGCTTTCCATCCCCAAAATGATGGTGAGACAGAGGTCATCAACTGGATGGTTGTACAAATTCTGTGCATTTACAACTCAAATAATCCATGCACATGGTATGAGAGCCTCCCCTATGTAAAACATAGCTATAACCGGGCCCTTCACAGCTCAACCGACCATAGCCCCTTTCAGATGGGCTTGGGATTCTAGCCACTATGTCCTATTGACATATCCATGCCATTTGCAGCTACTCAGGATTATTCAGATCATGTCAAGTCTGAAGCTACCAAGGATAGCAAATTCATTGAGCATATTCAACACATCCACCAATAGGTTCATGACATATTGGACAGAGCCAATGCTAAGTAAAAGCAGCGGCATGATCAACATTGAGTGCAACATAACTTCAAGGTGGGTGATAAAGTGTTGCTACATTTTCAGAAGGTGTGCCTCACTGGACCCCACCGCAAGTTGTGTCTGCTTCTATATGGGCCGTACACCATCACCAAGGTTGTAGGGGACAACGCCTTCGAGCTCAGTATTCCACCATTCCTTGGTCTGCACCCAGTCTTCAATGTGGAACACATGTGGCCTACTTTCAAGAAAACCCACCAGCAGAGGATCCTGCTAAATCAATTTGTCAAAGCAAGCCAACTTCTTCACCAGGGCATGTGGCTCACCAAGGACCAAGTGCAACAGAAGTTTCCTCATCTCATGGAGGAACACAATGCAATGGGGACCATTGCTTCCTAAAGGGGGAGGAATGATCCAAGTGGATATTGGTGGCCACCCACCTATTCCACTTGGACCCTCACCATTGTTTCTTTCATTTTATCAGTTTCCTTAATTGTAGCAAAGTTTACTGTTTTTGGCATTTTTTCGTGTACTAAACTTCCAGAGCCGTTTTGAGGCCCTAAACGATGTTTTTTGGCCATGAAACCGTCGACCAATGTGATTTTTTTCGAGACTCAAAATTCGCTATTAGTAGTCGTATTCTTCAGATATGTATCATGTGTGTCAAACGGAGATAGTATGCCAAAGTTACAATCCTAGGAAATTGATGTACCAATTTACCTCGACGGGGCCCATAGTCTGGCATTTCATCTCCTAGGGTTAGGTTTTTGGATGTTTAGGGTTTTCCATTATTTCTCAATAATATATAGGCCTTTGAGCCTCATTTTGACACATAGTTCAAAGGCCTATATCCACCACATCTCTTCTCCAAGATAAGCTACCACCACCCTAGCTAGTTTATTTCCATTCTTTCTGTAAACAAATTTCATTTCTTTGATATTAATGAAATGAAGTGTTATTTTCGTTGCATCTTGGTATTTATGGTTATATTTTCATTTTTTTGTGTTCCTTCATAAATTTGGATCAGTGGTATCAGAGCATTTTTCTCTTTCTCGATCCTTCTTTGCATGTCCCCAACGAGGTTGGGGTATAAGGAGTTAGGTCTCGTGCTGGTTGAACCTTTGCAATATCAGCCCCGCAAACCCCGACGGCCACCCATGGGGGATGAAAATAAATACAAGGGAGCAGGATATCCTATCAAAATATTGCTCAAGGGGACCCTTGAAAAAAAAAGGAAGGCGATGATGGATAACTTTGCCCATATCCTTAAACGCCTGCCCACTAGCGTCACATCTACATCCAGCAGCCACTCTGGAGGCGCAACCCCTTTTAATGTACAATTAAACTTTGACATTCCCATATTTGATGGAAAAATAGATGCAGACACCATAGATATATGGTTGAATCTATTAGAAGGATATTTATCGGTGCATGACTTTTCTAATCAGGAGAAGATTATTTTTTCACTCCTCAAAGAGGCCCCCCTTGTCAAGGACTGGTCTGAAACCTACTGTGAGAAAAAGGATGAGGGGGAACCCTATATTTTCTCGGCCACACCCACTTGGAATTATTTTCAAGACTCCATCAAGGAACAATATTATCCCATGGGGAGCTATTAGGACAATTACATACAATGGACTATGCTATAGCAAAAAAGGGATCAAGATGTGCATGAGATGACGAATCTATTCCATACCCTGTGCACAAAGTTGGGTATCAAATATTCAGAGAAACATTTGGTGTTGTAATACCATAGTTTTCTTCATAGATAAATTTAGGAGGAAATGGAATTCCTCAACATCTCCTCGCTTGGTACGACAGACTGGTATGCTGCCAAGATTGAGCATAGATTAAAACAGAAGAAGGGGGGCTTTGGATCTACGAATCAAAAGCAATCGAAAGGTGCCATCAAACCGTAGAACAAAGGATAACTCCAAGGCATGGTGGCCCAAGAAAACATGCCAAATCCACAAGAAAAGAAAAACACCACAAAGCCGAAGAAGGACACAAGAAGGTGGTGTGAGTTCTGTAAGAGCTCCACTCAGAACACAAGTGAGTTTCGGGCCAAGTAGTCACTGGTGGCTAAGATGAAGGATTTTTAATCAGATGCATGCTTTGACTCTGAATCAGAACCTGAGAAGGGGAATGAAAAATGGAATAATATTATCAATGCGGAGCCCAATGACATCGTTGTCACCACGAAGATCCAAATGGAAGAACTGGAAGATCCATAGGAGGAGGAGCAGCTCTTCCATTCCTAGATGTGGGTAAAGGGTTCCCCGCTACAGTTCATTGTCAATAATGGGAGCCAAAATAACCTCATTTAAGCATAGGTCATGAATCAGTTGGGATTTGAGACCACAACACAACCACAAATGTACACCATCGGGTGGCTTCACTAATGATGATATCTCTGCGTCAGCCAGCAGCGTCGCCTTCCCTACAACATCAAGCCCTTCACCGATCAGGTATTATGTGAACTTGCACCTATTGATGTTTGTGATGCATTATTATTACAACCATACTTTTATAAGCGACATGTTGTGTATGAGTCCTGACCTCATGCTGTTATTTTTACTTTGGGAAATAATTTGTATAGGATAACAGAGGTACCACCTCTTACAACTATCTCTTTGGTTACTACAAAACAGTGTAGTAAGCTAATTTCTAGACTGGGAAATATTTTTTCTTGATGATCTACCCTCAGGGCAAGAATAAGACTATGGCCACGACCTCCAAATAGGGCTCCTCCACATGACAACAACAAATGGAAAAGGTCGTGGAGGAGTACAGGGAAATATTCACCTCACGCAGGGGTGTCGTTGCACTAGCAGGTTAAGCACCCAATCAATCTAACGCCAGGTGCACCGCTACCCAATGGATCGATCTATCAGCGCTCTATTCTCGAGAATGATGAAATCAAGAGGCAGATTTAGGATCTGTTGGAGAAAGGTCATATCTGGTTGAGTTCATCACCCCATGGGAGCCTGATAGTTTTGGTGTAGAAGAAGGATGGGACTTGGAGAATATGTATTCACTATCGAGCGTTGAACAAGATCACTTTCTTGAATAGGTACCCGATCCCATAGATTGATGACCTTCTGGACCAACTCAAAGGGATGAAATATTTCAGCAATATTGACTTGAATTCCGGGTATCACCAGGTACCAATCAAACTGTCCGATGTGTGGAATACTACATTCAAAGCTAAGGAGAGCCTTTTCGAATGGTTGTTCATGCCTTTTGGGTTGACGAATGTTGTCACAACCTTCATGATATTGATGGATGAAATCTTGCGACAATTCACCAAATCATTTGTAGTATACTTGGATGACATCTTGATATTCAGCCACACTTGGGAACAACACCTCCACCACATCTGAAAGGTCCTCCAAACATTGCGGCAACACAAGTTGTGTCCCAAATTGGGGAAGTGCACTTTTGGCATCACCCAAGTTCAGTATCTGGGATAAATTATTGATGAGCATGGGGTGCATGTCGATCTAGCCAAGATCCAAGTAATTTGGGATTGGCCAGCCCCAACCACTCTAACAGAGCTTTGCAGCTTTCTGAGTCTTGCTAATTTATACCATAGGTTCATGTTGGGATTCTCTAATATCACTTTGCCCTTGAGTCAAGTCACCAAGGGAGGAGTGAAAGAAAATTTCTTTTGGTCATAATTTCAACAGAAGACATTCATATAATTGAAACATTGCCTCTGCTTTGCCCGAGTTCTCACATTACCAGACTTGCAACAACCATTTGAGATCAAGACAGATGCCTCTGACTATGCTATTAGGGTAGTTGTTACTCAACAGGTACATCCAGTGGCATATCATAGTGAGACACTTTCCGGCACAGTCTGGAAGTATCCCACTTATGACAAAGAGATGTATTCCATTGTGGAGGCTTGCTGACAATGGAAGCATTATATTTTGGGGAAGGAAACGATCATCCACCCCGAACACTGATCCCTCCAGTTCATACAGTCACAAGGGAAGTTGCAGAACGATCGCCATCATAAGTGGTCCACATATCTGCAATAGTTTCATTGAAAAATCAAGTACAAGAAGGGCAGCATCAATAATTTTGTAAACTGCCTCAACCGACCCCCGATTCTGGTTATAACCACCGTGCTGAACTCTTGTGGGAAGGAGGCTTTTGATTGGCTACTTCTCTAAAAGAGAGATCCACAACTCGACCACACATACAAGGCACTCTTGGAGGGTAACCGAGTTCCAAATTTTCACCTCCAAGATGCAATTCTATGTCACCTAGGACACCATTGTTTTCCTTCAACCAAGTGTGCCAAGATGATTTGGGAAGCACATTATAGTCAGGTTGTTGGGAATTTTGGGGTCGAGAAAAAAGTGGCAGTACTACAGAAAAAATTATATTGGCCAAACCTTCGACATGATGTCGAGAAGTACATCAGATCTTGCACTACCTGTGCCATTGCCGAACCGACCATCAAGAATCAAGGCCTCTATACTTCGCTTCCTACCCTTAGTCGACCTTGGGAATCCATATCCAGAGATTACATGTTGAGCCTTCCTTCTACTAAGCATGAAAATGAAAATTTTTTCGTGGTCATCGACAGATTCTTGAAGATGGCCATTATGATGGCCTACAAGAAGAATATCACATCAAAAGCCACTGCTAAACTCTTCTTTGAATGAGTGTGGGTAGACTTTTGGATCCCACAGTCTATCATCTCAGATCAGGACAACAGGTTCCTGAGTACATTTTGGTCCAACCTGTGGTCAATGGTGGACAACAAGCTCACCAAGTCCATAACTTTCCACCCCCAAATTGATGGCCAGAGAGAGGTCGTCAATAGGATGATCGTACACATTCTGCGCATGTACAAATCAAAGCATCCACGCACATGGGATGATAGCCTCCCCTATGTACAACATAGCTATAACTGTGCCCTCCACAACTCAACCAACCATAGCCCATTTTAAGTGGGCTTCAGATTCCAACCACTATGTACCATTGACATAGCCATGCCATTTGCAATAACTCAAGTTGATTCGTATCTTGTCCAGTCTGAAGTTGCCAAGGCGAATAGCTTCATTGATCACATTCATCACATCAGCCAATAGGTTCATGAAATATTGGACAGAGCCAATGCTAAGTACAAGCAGTGGCATGATCACCATCGGGTGAAACACAACTTCCAGGTGGGTGACAAAGTGTGGCTACATTTTTAGAGGGAGCGCTTCGCTAGACCCCATTGCAAGCTGCACCCACTCTGATATGGGCCATACACCATCACCAAGGCTATAGGGGAAAATTCCTTCGAGTTGAGTGTTCTACCATTCCTTCGTCTGCACCCAGTGTTCAATGTGGACCACCTTCGGCCCTACTTTCCACCTCTACTGGACACATCCCACATGGTAGAACAACTCACACCAATAGAATTAAACCCAGATTGCATGGAACAAGCCACAACTGATCGGATTATGGACACACAGATCAATAATACCTGCCAACAAAGGATCCAACTATATAGAGCTGTCAAAGTAGGCCAACTCCTTCACCAGGGCAAGTGGCTCACCAGGGACTAAGTTCATCATAAGTTTCCTCATCTCATGGAGGAACTCAATGCAATAGGGACCATTGCTTCATAAGGGGGGAGGAATTATCCAGGTCGATATTGGTGGCCACCTACCTATTTCACTTGGACCCCCACAATTTTTTCTTTTAGTTTTTTAGTTTCCTTAATTGTAGCAAAATTTACTCTTTTTGGCATTTTTTCAGGTCCTGAAATTCCGAAGCCATTTTGAGGCCCTAAACAACGTTTCTTGGGCATGAAACCTCTAAATAATATGAGTTTGTTCCAGACTTGACATTTTTGGTCAGAAGTTGTAGTCCTCGGATAGATATTTCTAATGATGTATCATGTGTGTCAAACGAAGATAGTATGCTAGATTTACGACCCCGAGAAATTGATGTACCAATTTACCTCGACAGGGCCCATAATCTAGAATTTCATCTCCTAGGGTTAGGTTTTTTAATGTTTAGGGTTTTCCATTATTTTTCAATAATATATATGCATTGGAGTCTCATTGTAACAAAGATTTTAGAGGCCTGTAGCTGCCACATCTCTTCTCAGAGATAAGCTAACATCGCCCTAGCTATTTTATTTCCATTCTGCTTGTAAACAAATTTCAGTTCTTTGATATTAGAGAAATGAAGTGTTATTTCTGCTACATCTTGGTATTTATGGTTATATGTGTATTATTTTGCATTCCTACATAAAATCAAAGCAAAGGGTATCGCAGCGCTCACTTTTCAATCCTTCGTTGTAACTCCCAGAGACACTTGAGTTGTAGAAGACCGTTGCCTAGGACATCTTATGAGGTGTAAAGAGCGGGGGTATTTGAAATGTAGCCGTTTAACTTCTTTAACATGACAAGAGTCTTTACTCTATCTTGAAATGTGAGTTGATTACTAGGGAATGGAAAACTGTAACTTACGCAAGAAATATAGGAATAACACTGAACAAATGCAATGCTATATTCAGATACTACTGCATCAGAAAATTTTAAGACAGGTCGCCATGATGAGGGCCAGATTCATGATATATGGTAGAGAAGGTATATATAAAGACGATTACAGAGATGTATAGCAAGAGGGAGATATCGGCTGTCAAATAGACGATACTAAGAAGAACTTCATGATATAGGATGGGCTTAAATAGCTAAGAATCCATACATACCAAGAACTCCCGTCAATAACATTTCAATACAGCAAATATAGTTGAAATACGCATGAAATACAGGTTGAACAATATATTACTCCTGAGCCATTTAAAGTATCAAGCCGCTACTGATATAAGTATCAATACGATAAATTCATATCAAAAGACGAGGGACACTCGCATTCCAGGATGTAATACTAGAGACATGAACGTGAATGAATTGAACAATAGAGAAACACACACTACCATACAACCATGTCCAGAATCCTTACTAAGGTGAAGCTTCTTATTATTGAGACCCAACGGGCTCTTCCGGGCAGTATCTGAACTTTCACAAAACATACAAACAGGAAATTCTTACACAATCAATTTTTCTGAAGAAGTGGAACCTGGTTTTCTTCTTTTTCCTGTATTATATAAGATTCCTTCTGCCTTTCAGCGAGAAGATATTTTCTGAAAATATCTCTCTCGCGTGAACAAAATTGTTAACAGTCATTGTCAAAACCACAAAATTGCATGATGGGGAAAACAACCCTTCCATCATGCGTAACAGGCCCCGGGCCAAACTTAAAACAAAAACGTAGGCCAATGTCTGATGTAAAAGTAAAAATGCAAGAGTGGGGGGAAAAACCACCCACTCGGAAATTTAAACAAAACATAACTGAATAAAAGTAAAAGGCCGTTTAGGCCATGTCATGAGTAAACATGAGGTGTCATGAGTGCTGCTGGGTCGAGGCTGTAGTAGACGCTGGAGGAGGCACGTCGGTGGAGGGACTAGCATGCTGAGTCAGGAACTGTGTCAACCTCTGCTGGCTATCTGGATTTGGTTCTGGCATCTCTGAGAGTCTCTCCACCCTGGTAAATGCTTCGCCGAGGGTGTGAATGTCTGCATTAGTTGGGAGCCGATACTTGATCATATGGGAAGGACTAAACTCCTTCGAGGATTGAGGATCGTGACGATGGTAGTGGCCTCGAGCTGAGTTGCTTGGCCGAGTCGAAAGGATCTGACCGATCCCTTTCTGTTTCTAGGAGTGGTGTGTATTGATCGGGGTGCATGAGTACAGCAGGGGCGTTTGGTTCCCAACATGAAGGGAGGCCGGCTGTGATGATTTCATCCCACACCTTGTCGAACTGCTCCACAATGTATGCTACCTGTTGGAGAACCCTCGAAGCTGCCAATCGAGCCTCCTCTTTCTCTATAATTTTCTGACATTCGTTGATCTCCATAAACCGACTAGGAAGGCCATGTTTTCCCACGTCATTTGCCCTTAGTGTATAGAGAAAGGATATGTAATTGCCGGCATGTCGAGCTCTATTAGGCAGATTATCCCCCGCCTCCCGCAACCTTCTATTTAGATAGGGAAGGGTAGACTTGAGTTCTCCTATCATCGTCAGGAACTCCCACTGCTCAGTCACAGCCACGATTATATCCGACCAGATCAGGCTTCTGGCCTCGACCAGGGTGAGATTTCCCTTCGCTTTACTCTTCAACTCGGCAATGGTCTGTTGTTGCTCAGTCGTGGTCTTTTTTCCTTCCTCAACTTCTCTTTGCAGCCCTTCAATTGTTCTGACCCTTTCAGCCAGGGCGCCCTCCAACTCTACCACCTTTTGCTTGGCTGTCGTTGTTTGCTTCTCCAACACTTCTATCTCAGCCATAGCTGTGGATAGTTGTGTTGTTGCTGAACCAGTCCCACTTGATGTTTCGGCTGCATGGCAACTGTGCGTGTCCCACCGGGTCTGCAGCTCAGTAGCTCTGCTCTCAAGCTCTTCAATATTTTTAGCCAGTTTTTCCTTCTCCTCTCTTTCTCTGGAAAGTCTAGCAATCAGCTCGTTTTTCTCCTCCTCCACATGCACCAGTTCATCGGTCTGTACCGGATGTGAAGCTGGTATGCCAGCCCGTTTCTTAGCCGCTGTAATGTCCTTCTGCAATTTGGCTATTACTGCAGCCTGCATTCCCTTCCCTCCTTCGTCTGAATTTTTAATCTGCTCTTTAAGAACGCGCACCTGATGTGCGTTGGCACGACAAGCACTCTGTTCTGCTGAAAAAGAGTCCCTCAGGTTGTCGTATTTCTGCTCTGTCTTCCTTAGGGCAAGGGTGATCTGTGAAAGCTTATCTTTCATCATGTCGCAGATTGTTTGGAACAGGTCATTCAGGTCCTGTACCGGAACCTTCTTCATATCGACAACCAATTCAAGCACCTTATAACTTGGAACATCTGAATTCGGGTCCAGGATAGCCTCGATCATAGATAGTACCAAGTCTTCGGTGTCTGCATTGACCGAAGCAGAGAGTCTGGTGTGATATTTCTCAACGAAACCTCCTAATTCAGCCCTGTATTTGTCTCGGACAGCTTTATTTGTCAGCTCCCTTTCTTTTGTCTTGGAAGGAGGAGGCTCGACGATGGCCTGAGTGACTTCAATGTAGTCAGAGGAGGCAACGCTGTCTCTTAGAACCACTATTCCTACCTTGCCTTTATCAAACTCCCCGAATTTCGTAAAGGGCTCCAAAATTATCCCTTCCCCGATGACCTCAGCTTCACTAGTGGCCACCTTTTGCCTCTTGGGTGGTGGTGCTCCGGAAGTACCAGCTTCCTGCTCATTGCCCCCTTTATTCACTTCTTCTTCTCCTCCTGTAGCAGACGTGTCCATCTCCATCTGCGAAAACATAGGCCAGACTTCAAGATTAGCCCTCCACTCCAGAAATGGCCTGGACTCATGAATGTAGGGCGCAGACCTATTTCTCTTTCTTTTATTTGAGATAATTTCCCGTGGGTCATAAGCCCAACTCTCCCCTAATTTCAGGTCCATGTTCTGCAACATTTTCTCAACAATCGGGAGGGCATATCTAGAATTTACAACAAAGGGGCCAATATTGTCGGGAAGCTTCAGGATGTAGCCTTTCTTAGCGGGGACGAAATGAAGCTGGTCAGCCTTGAGGGCTTGCCGGATGTACTCAAGGGTGTAGACTCCTCGGACAGGAAAAGCTGGGAGCTGGTAGGGGGCTACCTCGGCTCCATAGACACGGATTTCAGTATACTCTTCTGATAGGAACCAATCGCCGGTACACTGGTACTTCCCAGCCTGTAACCAGCGCTTCATCTCTGGGAAAACCCTAGGGGAAGGAGCGTCGTGAATGATGCAGAAAATAGTGGGACATAAAGGTATTCACGAAATCGACATAACCTTCTCCCCTAGGCAACCGACGACCGTAGCACCGCCGAAGACTCCGTCTCGGGCTGAATTTCGGGGACACATCCTGTCCAGCCCCAAATGGTTGAACTTATCAGCGTGCTGGAACAAGAAGAGGTAAACCACCAATGAGCAAAAACGGAATTTTCGGGCTTGAGCGAGCTCTCGAAATTGGGTCCGGATGGTAAAGGAAAGGAAACCTGGAATATCCAGTGTAACTCCATTCTGTGTCATAAGCCACAAAAATCGAATGCATACTGAAGAGATGTCTTCAGGACTCCCTACCCCCAGGAGGCCGGCGATGAGGGACAGAACAGGACGCACTTCCTCGGCAAACAGACTTAATGGGAACGGCTCCAATGGGGGTAGGGCCGTTGCTTGATCAATGGTTATGGCGGCTATGAAGGCACGGCGGGCTTCCCTCGACAGCTTATTAAACTGTGCGAGCAAGGTTTCATCTTTGAAACTGAAGTAGGCATCGCTGGAAGGGAAACGGAGGGCCTGCCTGATAACATCGGGAGAAAGGGAAAAAATTACGTTACCCTGAGGAGAAATGAAAGCATCCCGATGTGTATCGTAGGAGTCCCTAAGCCAGATAATAAAATCGACACAGGAATGGACTTGGGGGGTGATGTGGTGATAGAAGCCGGATGCGACAACTCGGAAACGATCAACATTTTTACAGTGGCGGCCAAACAGTAGGGGCTTGATACTCCGTATGTCGAAAGGGTATTTCGGGTCACAGATACCCGCCTGTAAGTCACGAAGGGGTTCAAAACCAGGGGGGTTTCTAGACTCATGGAGTTGGGGAGTTTCAGGTTCGTTCTTCTTGGGCGTTCCTCTCCCCATGGCAGTTATTCAACAATTTGGAAAAGAGAGAAAGGAAAAAGATGGAAAAACGGAAAATGGATTACCTGAACAGAGGGTGACAATGCTTGGGAAAGCGACGAGGGGAACTGTGACAGTGACTTGGACAAACCCAGCGTTCTTCCCTACTCGGTATTCGTCGTAGAAAACTACCTGAAATGATTTACCAGAGAGAAATACGGGAGTTTTTTACCATTCGGGAGGACTGTTTAGGTTAAAAGGTGAAAATGTAAGAGAACAGAGGGCAAGTGTCGTAAGGACACTGACACTGAGACACGTGGCGCGTGAGGATTGGGTAAATCAGGATGTAGGTGAGCGCCTCGTGTCGGGTTAAAAGTTGGTACGGGTCTTAGTACCAGCTGTCCTAATAGACTTACCTTACCGTTATTCCATATGCGCTGTCCAATCTTTAACATGTAGGAATTCCCCTTGCCGGACTAACACATATCTTTCCCCGCTGCGTAGGCCCACCTTAACTCCGCCACGAGACAGCGTCCCGCGGCCTAACCTTGCTGTCACTTTCCAACCGTAAGGTCTTACCATGCCACGTGTCGTAGATCCGCGGGGGTAAGGGCCTCGTCCCTTCCCCACAGCTCGACCCCCTCGGACTTACTCCGTACACTGTCGTACATAACCCGAAGCCCTTTTCAATAATACGGGTTGACATACCATGCCGCGTCCCCTTTATATTTGCATTTGAGTTCATTTATTAACCCGACTATAACCGCTTAGTGCTGTTTCTTCCTTAGTTTTAATATATGTGCGCTTCACCACCTTTTCTCTTTTCGGCCTTATTTAATTTAACACTTGCCATTTGATATAAAACTTTGATATAAGGCCTGTTCCTCCTTTTTGGTACTCCCGTGGCTAGTGCTAAGGATTGAACAACATTGGCTCCACCTGGGGACGGCACGTTTGTCCCTGAACGAGTCGAGAACTACGCAGACCGCCTGTACATCTCCTTTGAACAACACTTTTCGGCTTCTGGAGCTCTGCCCTGTACGGATCATCATGACTCATGCATAATCTATGATCAGAAAATGAAAAACAGCAACTAATATACAATATAATACAGTCAGGCCTTTTCAGCCTGCTTCAAAATTGGAAATATGGTTTGAGGAATTGCCCGTTTACAGGGGCTTCCAACAGATCTCCCTGTAAATTCTCCAGCTTAAATGTATTATTTCCTCCCTGCTCTGCAATCTTGAAGGGGCCGAACCATAAGGGGTCAAATTTACCATGCTTACCCTTATCGGCCCTTCGTACATCCCACCTGAGAACTAAGTCTCCCACCTGCAGCTTCCTATCTTTTGTATGCTGGTCAAACAATTCTTTCATCCTCTCCTGATAATCCACCAGCTTCTGGTTCACTTGAATACGCGTTTCTTCCAGTTCAATCAACTGATTGATTCTTCTGGTCATGCCATCTGCTTCTTCCTGAGTCTCCTGCATGAAACGAGCCACAGGTAGAGCCAACTGTATGGGGAATACAGCTGATCGTCCGTATACTAGTTCATAAGGCGACTTTCCTGTTGCCCTTTTACTGGTTATCCTGTTTGCCCACAGAGCAAATTTCAGTTGAGAGTCCCAATTTCTCTGGTTCTCATTTATTGTCTTCTTCAGTGCTCTGACCAGCGTTTTGTTTGATGACTCGGCAAGACCATTTCCCTGGGGGTAGTAAGCTGTGGAGTGACCCAGAGTGATGTTGTATTGTTGGCAAAAATTCACCATCTTAGCAGATTTGAAAGCCTGAGCATTGTCTGTGACTATTCTGGCAGGACATCCAAACCTTGAGATGATGTTCTCTTCTAGGAATTTTATGACCACTGTATCCGTGGCATTTCGTGCGGGGATGGCCTCCACCCACTTCGTGAAGTAATCTGTAGCAGTCAAAATCCATTTGTGCTGCCCACTGGAGGGTGGGTGGATCTCACCTATGAAGTCAATACCCCATTGCTTAAAAGGCTCATCAACGTGCACAGGAATCAGGAGTAGAGCTGCTAGCTTCTGTTTTTCAGCAAACTTTTGGCATTTGTCACATGCTCTGACCCAAGTGAAGACATCTCCAAATAGTTTAGGCCAGTAGAAACCAGCCTTCAAAATTTTCTGAGCTGTGCTCCTCCAGCTATAATGCCCTCCACAGATCCCCTCATGGAATTCGGTTATGATGTTCCCTACCTCTCCTTCGATGAGACATAACAGCAGTATGCCTGAAGGATCTCTCCAATATAATTGACCATTAGCTACGGCATACTTCTGAGATTTAAGCCTCAAGGCTCTGTATTTGGACTTATCACAACTGGGTGGGCAGCTGAGCGTCAGGAGGTATTCAACAATTTCTTTGTACCAGAGGCTAGTGAGGTACTTCATCTGTATTTTTTGAGTAGCCATTTCCACCTCTTGTCTCCCTGTCTGTTCCTCAGAAGCTTCACCTGCGATCATGGATAAGTGGATGCCCAGAGCTTGGTGGTTCGATTCTGATAAAATCTTCGCTAGCCCCTGTCCTTTAATTAACTTGGTGGGTCTTATGTCCAGGTCATATTCTTGTATCTTCGCAATCCACCTGCCCCTTCTGCCTTCAATGTCTCCCTGCACGAGGATGTCCTTAACTGCTGCTGTGGGTACAAAAGCAGTCACATGAGATTGTAAAATGTACATGCGAAATGCCTTTAAGGACTTTACCAGGGCATAAGCTTGCTTCTCAAGTATGTTGTATTTTAGCTCTGCATCATGAAGGACTTGACTAAAGAAAGCAATGGGTTGCTCATACCCATCTCCATTCTTCTGTAGGAGGACCCCTGCCACCGTGTGAGGTGATGCAAAAGAGAAAATAATGAAGGGCTCAGTGAAGTCGGGCTTTGCCAACACGGGAGCCTCAGCAAATGCAGTTTTGATCCTGGAAAAGGCCTGCCTTGAATCCGGTGCCCATTTTACCTCATTGTCCTTCTTTAACATATCTGTGATGTGTCTAACTATTTCGGCATAATTGGGAATGAATCTTCTGAGAAAATTGATCCGCCCTAGGAATACCTGTACTTCTTTCTTGTTTCTGGGGAGAGATATACCGTTTATAGCTTCCACCCTTTTAGGATCGATTTTGACCCCATCTTTAGTTACTATATGTCCTAGGAGTTTACCCTCTTCTAATGCAAAAAAAGATTTTTGAGGGTTAAGAGAGAGTCCATACCTCCTGCATTTCTCAAAGGTCTTCTGCAAATGCTGAACGTGCTCGACATCATCCTTTGAAAAGACCGTTATATCATCTAGGTACACCACCAGAAACTTATCCTGTTCTCCAACAAAGGTTATGTCCATCGCTCTCTGAAACGTAGCCCCTGCATTGATCAGTGCGAATGGCATCCTGGCATACATAAATGTTCCCCAGGGCGTGGTGAAAGCTGTCTTTTTCTGGTCCTCCGGGAATACAGCCACTTGATTATAGCCCGAGAACCCATCCATCATGGACATTCTAGAGGCCCCTACCACCTTTTTCAGAATATGATCCATCTTTGGTAGTGGATAGTTGTCTTTTAGAGATGCCCTGTTCAGGTTTCTGAAATCCACACACAACCTGATTTCACCATTCTTCTTGCGTACTGGGACTAAATTGGCCACCCATTCAGAATACCTTAGTGGCACTATAATTTTAGCTTTCAGTAACTTTTTTATTTCTTGCTCAATCGAGGGTAGCAATAGGGGATTAATCTGCCGGAGCTTTTGCTTGTGGGGTTTTGCGTCTGTCTTCAATGGAATTTTATGCTGCATCACACTGACATCAAAGGTTTTCAAATCTTGATATGACCAAGCAAAGACATCTTTGTAGGTTTGAAACAGCTTTTGGTACGACTGTCTGTATTCATCTGAAACTTTCTTCGAGAGCTTCACAATCTTTGGATCTTCTTTCGTACCCAGATTGAGATCTTCGACCTGATCCTCGGTCACCATTTTTTTTGGCTGTAATGGGACATCATCTTTATTGAACAGTCTCTCCAAAGGTACCAGCCCTCGGGGAATGACGTTCCCTTTCAGCTGCAGGAATCTGTGACCGGCTATTTTCTCTTCAAGCTTGTCCTCTGGGATGTCCGCGACTTCTTCTTCTTCACAGTTGTCAATCTCTAGATTGGAAAATTCCCCCACAGTCTCTAAAAACCTCTTCATCTGCTCCTCATCTTCGAAGACCTGCCAGTGCTTGACATTATCAGGAATGGAAGGCCGGTATCTTACCTCAATTTCGTATCTCAGAAGAGGGTTCTGAGGTGGGCGGAATGTACTAGCAGCCACAGCCAAGGAGTCTGCCATTCTGTTCTGTTCCCTGGGCATAAACTGAATGTTAAATGCCAGAAAAGAATTCTCCACAAGATCCCACACTTCGTTTCTGTAGGCCTTTAGCCTCGGATGCTTCGCTTGACACTGATTTTTCACTTGCCTCACCACCAACTCCGAGTCTCCCATCACCTTTAGACTCTGTATCTTCATGCTTCTTGCTGTTTGCAACCCCAGTATGAGTGCCTCATACTCAGCCACATTATTCGTGGCCTCATATTCTAATTTAAAGGACAGGGGGACCCATTGACCCATAGGTGATATAAGCAACACTCCAGCCCCGTTTCCTTCTCTGGAATTTGCTCCATCAAAGTGGAGTGTCCAGATGTCAGATTCATGGTCCTGCTCTGATAACTCAGTCTTTATCTGGCAAAATGAAGGTTCATGAGCATATTCCTGATCCTCCTCCAACATCAGACAGGAAAAATCTCCATCTCTGCTGTAAACTGGGGAGTTCACTGAATCCCCTGCTTTTGTGACTGTCTTGACAAATCTAGTCTCTCGGTACAACCTCCTTTCTTGACCACCAAAGACAGGAATGGTGGCGTACGACAGATCCAACTTAATCGATCCTCCAATTCTAGTCCCCCAAGACCTTGACAATAGCATACCAAAGCGGGCTGGGATGTCAGCCACTACGATATCCATTACCACACTCTTGGCAGGGATCTAAGCCAGGGTGACTGCTAGGTCCTTGATCATGCCCAAGCACTTCACTCTTTTGGAATCAAAGGAGTAGAGATCTTTATATGGGCGAGTGATTTGCAGCCCCAATTGCTCCATGACAGACAGGGGCATCAAATTGTGGGACGCTCCCGAATCTAACATACAGTTATGCAATAGTAGATCATGGATTACTAGAGATACATAGAGAGGGGGGGTGGAGGGGTCTAATTCCTCGACATGGGGGCCGAACACTACCATGGGCCTTTCTTCTTGTAAGTTAAGACTGTCCGGAATGTGTGGGACTTCAGGAGCTGAAATGAAAGAGGAGACTTGTGACTGATATGCAGGCTGCTTCAATAATTCAGACAGAGGGACAAGTATTTTAACTTTTTCAAGTTCCTTTTGCAAACTGAAGGCAGATGAGGGCTTTTCTATTGGGACTTCCTTTTCTTTTGACTCTTTGTTTGGCACGGTAGACTTAACTTCTTTAGCTGGGGTTTTATTTTCAGGAGACACGGCTACTTGAGAGGAGGAAGGCATATGACTGTCAGGTTGCAAGGATTGGTTAAGAGGCTTCTTACCTTTGTCCGGAGATTCTTGAGTATTGGCCTCTTTCTGTGCAGGTGCTGACCTTTGGGGTGCATCTTCCTCTTCATCTTGAGTGCGGGTCCTTTTCCTGGAGGACCTGAGGTCATATTTCCTGTTAAACTGAGCTTGCATGAAATCAACGAAATGTTTGCAGTAGTCATCGATTTCTGGCTCTTCGGCATCCTCGCTATTCTTCGCTTCTGAGTGAGGTTGTAGTGCACCCTCCTCACTTTCTTGCACAGGGCACTCTATGTCATCATTGTCTGAAAAAACAGGACATGCTTCATCTTGCTCATAGGAGGGGTCTTCGTGGGAAGCCTCCATTTGTCCTTCCAAGTACAAAGGGTGCGGTACTTGGTCTTGTTGCTCCTTCTGCCCCCTCTGCAGTATCTGCAAGGGTGGTTTCCTGTATTGAGGATTGAACCCTCTGTTTGGAGCATTCTGAAAGTTCTTTGGTGGAGAACTTTTAGCTTCCATCTCTAGCTTGACCAACTTGCTAGAGAGGTTCTTGATCATTTTATTCATCTCTTCGATCTTGTCATTTGCTGAGTCTCTGTCCTGACTTGAAGTAGACACTTCTTCTTTGCCTCTTCTTCTTGTATCATGTTCTTGCTTTACATTGGACTTACCAGTCGAGACAAAGTTTGCTTCTATTTCCAATGCATCAGTCTGTGCATCATCCAGAGTGGCTGGTTTTCTCTCCCTCAGCGAGAAACCAAACTCGGAATCGAATGCTGCCACGAAAACAACCTTAGCAGCAGTCTGGTGAGGCTTCATCTCAGCTGGGAGGCTGAAATACAATTTGTTAAACCTTCTGATGAATTCTGATACCCCTTCATTATGCTTCTTTTTAAGGGTGTTGAACTCGGTTAAGGTATCCCCATGATCTTTCCTATCTCCCCACTTTTTCACGAAAGCTTCTTCCATAGCCTCCCAGGTGTTGATGGAATTAGCTGCGAGAGACTTAAACCATTTTCTAGCCTCTCCATCTAGGGACTGCACGAACAATCTCAGAACCACATCCAAATGCTCCACGTTAAAGTTCTCTGCGAAAGAGCAGAAGATTTCAACATGTTTGTAGGCATCAACACCGTTCTCCCCATTGAATCTGGATAGAATCTTCAAATAGTCTTGTGGCATGTCATTTAGAACTGCAGGCAGCTGTAAAGGGGCATACCTGTTTTGTAAAAAGCCAGGTATATTTGCCATTGGGGGAGGCGGAGGTAGAATAAGAGCCTGAGCAGTGAGTGGTGGAGGAGGTGGTGGGAGTTGAGTATGAATAATGATGGGGATGTAGTGAACAGTAGCTTGAGAACTTGATGAGAAGGTAGGGCTGTCAACAACAGATACTTCAGTGACCTCTTTGACCTCTTCAACTTCCGGGGTAGGATGAAAAGAATAATGTGGAGTATAACTAGACTCAGCTTCGTCTTTGATACGGACACCTTCTCGATAAGGGCTATCTGAGTAATAACCAGTATCTCTTATAATAGGGTTAGAGCTTTGTATTTGGGCGACCTGAGAAGAGGAGGGCTGAAGATATGGAAAGTTTTCAAGGGAAAACTCAGGAATATCAGTATGAACTGGTGGCCTTTCTCTCCAGCCTCTTCTATGTAGGATTCGCTTTGGGTCAGACACAGAGGGTGTCCTTGACTGAGATGTATCTGACCTTAGGTGTGGCTTACGGGGAGCCAGGACTGCAAATATGTTTATCTGAAATATGAATGTGGAGTCGCCAAGGTGAGGTATGCACAACTCACAACTCTTCGTGCTCACCTAACTGAAGAGTGGACGGGTTTTGTCGAGGCCCAGGGACTTAAATTTCTTCAACTTCGTCCCCGGCAACGGCACCAAAAAGATGTTGTAACTCCTAGAGACAGTCTAGAGTTGTTATAGACCAGTGCCTAGGACATCTTATGAGGTGTAAAGAGCAGGGTATTTGAAACAGCGTTTAATCCTTTAACATGACAGAGCTCTTACACTACTTCCTTTGAAACAGAGAATAAACTAGAATGGAACCAGTACTTCGGACAGTATGAAATATAGGAATAACACTGAACAAATGCAATGCTATATTCAGATACTACTGCATCAGACAACTTTAAGACAGGTCGCCATAATGAGGGCCAGATTCATGATATATGGTAGAGAAGGTATATATAAAGACGATTACAGAGATGTATAGCAAGAGGGAGATATCGGCTGTCAAATAGACGATACTAAGAAGAACTTCATGATATAGGATGGGCTTAAATAGTTAAGAATCCACACATACCAAGAACTCCCGTCAATAACATTTCAATACAGCAAATATAGTTGAAATACGAATGAAATACAGGTGGAACAATATATTACTCCTGAGCCATTTAAAGTATCAAGCCGCTACTGATATAAGTATCAATACGATAAATTCATATCAAAAGACGAGGGACACTCGCATTCTAGGATGTAATACTAGAGACATGAACGTAAATGAATTTAACAATAGAGAAACACACTACCATACAACCATGTCCAGAATCCTTACTAAGGTGAAGCTTCTTATTATTGAGACCCAACGGGCTCTTCCGGGCAGTATCTGAACTTTCACAAAACATACACACAGGAAATTCTTACACAATCAATTTTTCTGAAGAAGTGGAACCTTGTTTTCTTCTTTTCCCCTGTATTATATAGGATTCCTTCTGCCTTTCAGCGAGAAGATATTTTCTGAAAATATCTCTCTCGCGTGAACAAAATTGTTAACAGTCATTGTCAAAACCACAAAATTGCATGATGGGGAAAACAGCCCTTCCATCATGCGTAACAGGCCCCGGGCAAAACTTAAAAAACGTAGGCCAATGTCTGATGTAAAAGTAAAAATGCAAGAGTGGGGGGGAAAAACCACCCACTCGGAAATTTAAACAAAACATAACAGAATGAAAGTAAAAGGCCGTTTTAGGCCATGTCATGAGTAAACATGAGGTGTCATGAGTGCTGCTGGGTCGAGGCTGTAGTAGACGCTGGAGGAGGCACGTCGGTGGAGGGACTAGCATGTTGAGTCAGGAACAGTGTCAACCTCTGCTGGCTATCTGGATTTGGTTCTGGCATCTCTGAGAGTCTCTCCACCCTGGTAAATGCTTCGCCGAGGGTGTGAATGTCTGCATTAGTTGGAAGCCGATACTTTATCATATGGAGGAGACTAAACTCCTTCTTGAGGATTGTGACGATGGTAGTGGCCTTGAGCTGAGTTGCTTTGCCCATTTGAAGATCTGACCGATTCCTTTCTGTTTCTAGGAGTGGTGTGTATTGATCGGGGTGCATGAGTACAGCAGGGGCGTTTGGTTCCCAACATGAAGGGAGGCCGGCCGTGATGATTTCATCCCACACCTTGTCGAACCGCTCCACAATGTCTGCTACCTGTTGGAGAACCTTCGAAGCTGCCAATCGAGCCTCCTCTTTCTCTATAATTTTCTGACATTCGTTGATTTCCATAAACCGACTAGGAATGCCATGTTTTCCCACGTCATTTGCCCTTAGTGTATAGAGAAAAGATATGTAATTTCCGGCATGTCGAGCTCTATTTGGCAGATTATCCCCCGCCTCCTGCAACCTTCTATTTAGATAGGGAAGGGTAGACTTGAGCTCTCCTATCATCGTCAGGAACTCCCACTGCTCAGTCACAGCCACGATTATATCCGACCAGATCAGGCTTCTGGCCTCGACCAGGGTGAGATTTCCCTTCGCTCTACTCTTCAACTCGGCAATGGTCTGTTGTTGCTCAGTCGTGGTCTTTTTTCCCTCCTCAACTTCTCTTTGCAGCCCTTCGATTGTTCTGACCTTTTCAGCCAGGGCGCCCTCCAACTCTACCACCTTTTGCTTGGCTGTCGTGGTTTGCTTCTCCAACACTTCTATCTCAGCCATAGCTGTGGATAGTTGCGCTGTTGCTGAACCAGTCCCACTTGATGTTTCGGCTGCATGGCAACTGTGCGTATCCCACCGGGTCTGCAGCTCAGTAGCTCTGCTCTCAAGCTCTTCAATCTTTTTAGCCAGTTTTTCCTTCTCCTCTCTTTCTCTGGAAAGTCTAGCAATCAACTCGTTTTTCTCCTCCTCCACATGCACCAGTTCATCGGTCTGTACAGGATGTGAAGCTGGTATGCCAGCCCATTTCTTAGTCGCTGTAATGTCCTTCTGCAATTTGGCTATTACTGCAGCTTGCATTCCCTTCCCTCCTTCGTCTGAATTTTTAATCTGCTCTTTAAGAACGCGCACCTGATGTGCGTTGGCACGACAAGCACTCTGTTCTGCTGAAAAGGAGTCCCTCAGGTTTTCGTATTTCTGCTCTGTCTTCCTTAGGGCAAGGGTGATCTGTGAAAGCTTATCTTTCATCATGTCGCAGATTGTTTGGAACAGGTCAGTCAGGTCCGGTACCGGAACCTTCTTCATATCGACAACCAATTCAAGCACCTTATAACTTGGAACATCTGAATTCGGGTTCAGGATAGCCTCGGTCATAGACAGTACCAGGTCTTCGGTGTCTGCATTGACCGAAGCAGAGAGTCTGGTGTGATATTTCTCAACGAAACCTCCTAATTCAGCCCTGTATTTGTCTTGGACAGCTTTATTTGTCAGCTCCCTTTCTTTTGTCTTGGAAGGAGAAGGCTCGACGATGGCCTGAGTGACTTCAGTGTAGTCAGAGAAGGCAACGCTGTCTCTTAGAACCACTATTCCTGCCTTGCCTTTATCAAACTCCCCGAATTTCGTAAAGGGCTCCAAAATTATCCCTTCCCCGATGACCTCAGCTTCACTAGTGGCCACCTTTTGCCTCTTGGGTGGTGGTGCTCCGGAAGTACCAGCTTCCTGCTCATTGCCCCCTTTATTCACTTCTTCTTCTCCTCCTGTGGCAGACGAGTCCGTTTCCATCTGCGAAAACATAGGCCAGACTTCAAGATTAGCCCTCCACTCCAGAAATGGCCTGGACTCATGAATGTAGGGCGCAGACCTATTTCTTTTTCTTTTATTTGAGATAATTAACCGTGGGTCATAAGCCCAACTCTCCCCTAATTTCAGGTCCATGTTCTGCAACATTTTCTCGACAATTGGGAGGGCGTATCTAGAGTTTACCACAAAGGGGCCAATATTGTCAGGGAGCTTCAAGATGTAGCCTTTCTTAGCGGGGACGAAATGGAGCTGGTCAGCCTTGAGGGCTTGCCGGATGTACTCAAGGGCGTAGACTCGTCGGACAGGAAAAGCTGGCAGCCGGTAGGGGGCTACTTCGGCTCCATAGACACGAATTTCAGTGTACTCTTCTGATAGGAACCAATCGCCGGTACACTGGTACTTCCCAGCCTGTAACCAGTGTTTCATCTCTGGGAAAACCCTAGGGGAAGGAGCGTCGTGAATGATGGTATAAGCAATGGACATAAAGGTATTCACGAAATTGACATAACCTTCTCCCCTAGGCAACTGACGAACAGAGCAATTCCAGTCGAAGACTGGCCTGGGCTGGGAATTCTTAGAATACATCCTGTCCAGCCCCAAATGGTTGAACTTATCAGCGTGCTGGAACAAGAAGAGGTAAAACACCAATGAGCAAAAACGGAATTTTCGGGCTTGAGCGAGCTCTCGAAATTGGGTCCGGATGGTAAAGGAAAGGAAACCTGGAATATCTAGTGTAACTCCATTCTGTGTCATAAGCCACAAAAATCGAATGCATACTGAAGAGATGTCTTCAGGACTCCCTACCCCCAGGAGGCCGGCGATGAGGGACAGAACAGGACGCACTTCCTCGGCAAACAGACTTAATGGGAACGACTCCAATGGGGGTAGGGTCGTTGCTTGATCAATGGTTATGGCGGCTATGAAGGCACGGCGGGCTTCCCTCGACAGCTTATTAAACTGTGCGAGCAAGGTTTCATCTTTGAAACTGAAGTAGGCATCGCTGGAAGGGAAACGAAGGGCCTGCCTAATAACATCGGGAGAAAGGGAAAAAATTACGTTACCCTGAGGAGAAATGAAAGCATCCCGATGCGTATCGTAGGAGTCCCTAAGCCAGACAATAAAATCGACACAGGAATGGACTTGGGGGGCAATGTGGTGATAGAAGCCGGACGCGACCACTCGGAAACGATCAGCATTTTTACAGTGGCGGCCAAACAGTAGGGGCTTGATACTCCGTATGTCTAAAGGGTATTTCGGGTCACAGATACCCGCCTGCAAGTCATGAAGTGGTTCAAAACCAGGGGGGTTTCTAGACTCATGGAGTTAGGGAGTTTCAGGTTCGTTCTTCTTGGGCGTTCCTCTCCCCATGGCAGTTATTCAACAATTTGGAAAAGAGAGAAAGGAAAAAGATGGAAAAACGGAAAATGGATTACCTGAACAGAGGGTGAAAATGCTTGGGAAAGCGACGAGGGGAACCGTGACAGTGACTTGGACAAACCCGGCGTTCTTCCCTACTCGGTATTCGCCATAGAAAACTACCTGAAACGATTTACCAGAGAGAAATACGGGAGTTTTTTTACCATTCGGGCGGACTGTTTAGGTTAAAAGGTGAAAATGTAAGAGAACAGAGGGCAAGTGTCGTAAGGACACTGACACTGAGACACGTGGCGCGTGGGGATTGGGTAAATCGGGATGTAGGTGAGCGCCTCGTGTCGGGTTAAAAGTTGGTACGGGCCTTAGTACCAGCTGTTTTAATAGACTTACCTTACCGTTATTCCATATACGCTGTTCAATCTTTAACATGTAGGACTTCCCCTTGCCGGACTAACACTTATCTTTCCCCGCTGCGTAGGCCCACCTTAACTCCGCCACGAGACAGCGTCCCGCGACCTAACCTTACTGTTCCTTTCCTACCGTAAGGTCTTACCATGCCACGTGTCGCAGATCCGCGGGGGTAAGGGCCTCGTCCCTTCCCCACAGCTCGACCCCCTCGGACTTACTCCGTACACTGTCGTACATAACCCGAAGCCCTTTTCAATAATACGGGTTGACATACCATGCCGCGTCCCCTTTATATTTGCATTTGAGTTCATTTATTAATCCGACTATAACCGCTTAGTGTTGTTTCTTCCTTAGTTTTAATATATGTGCGCTTCACCACCTTTTCTCTTTTCGGCCTTATTTAATTTAACACTTGCCACTTGATATAAAACTTTGATATAAGGCCTGTTCCTCCTTTTGGTACTCCCCGTGGCTAAGGCTAAGGATCGAACAACACCTTTCTTTCGCATGTCCCCAACGAGGTTAGGGTATAAGGATTTAAGGCTCGATCTCGTTTGAACTATGGTAAGATCAGCCTTGCAAACCTCGATGGTCGCCCTCGTGGGGATGAAAAGAAAGACGAGGGAGCAAGAGATTCAAAATATTGCTCAAGGAAGCCCTTGAAAAAAAAATGAATGCGATTATGGATAACTTTGCCGAGATCCTTCAACGATCGCCCACTAGCGGCACATTATGCATCCAATAGCCACTCCGGAGGCACAACCCCTAAGGTATAAGTTTTGACATTACCATATTTGATGGAAAAATAGGGATGAAAACACCGTACATACATGATCGAATCTAATAGAATGATATTTCTCGTCCATGACCTTTTCGACTGAGAAGATTGTTTTTGCACTCCTCAAAGCCGCCCCCCATGTCAAGGACTCGGGTGGAAAAACTACTATGAGAAAAGGACGAGGGTGAACCCTATCTATTCTCTACCATACCCACTTGGAATTATTTTTGAGATGCCATCAAGGAACAATATTATCCCGTGGGGATCTATGAGGATGTGCACATAAAATGGACTACGTTGCGTCAACAAAGGGATCAATATGTGCATGAGATGACAATTGTTCCGTACGTGCAAAAGTTGTGTATCAAGGATTCAGAGAAAAATTTGGTGCTAAATTACCATAGTTTTCTGCATAGAAAATTCAAGAGGAAATGGATTTCTCGACATCTCCTTGCTTGGTACGACATACCGGTATGCCGCCAAGATTGAACATAAATTCAAACAGAAGAAGTGACTTTGGGATGTGTAACTGTGAAAGGAAGGTGCCCCCAAACCACAGAATAGAGGATAGCCAAGGCATGGTATCCCAAGACAACATGCCAATGCCGGAAGAAAAGAACAACACCGTGAAGTCAAGAATGACATAGGAATGTGGTGTGAGTTCCATAAGAGCTCCACCAAAACGCAAGTTAGTGTTTCCCCTGGGCCTGTGCAGCTCACCGGTGCTCGAGATGAAGGATTTTGAATGAGATGCATGCTCCGACTCTAAATCGACAACTTTATATGGAAATAGAAAAGGAAATCATATATTATCACGTGCAGCCCAATTCCACCGTTGCCACCACGAATATCCAAAAGGAAGAACCGAAAGATCCAGAGGAGGAGGAGCGGCTATTCCACTCCCATATGTGTGTAAAGGGTTCCCCGCGTCAGCTCATTGTTAACAAGTGGGGAGCCAAAAGAACTCCCTACTAAGAGAGGCCATGAAGTAGTTGGTCTTTCCAACCAAAGTACACCCACAACCATACACCATCGGGGTAGCTTCACTCAAGGACGAGATTTCTCGCGCGCCTACAAGTGTCGCCTCCCTACACCACCAAGCCCTTTATCGATGAGGTATTATGTGGCATCGCACCTCTTGATGTTTGTGATTTATTATTAGGCCCAATACTTGTGGAAGTGACATGTTGTGTATGAGTATTGACCTTGTGTCATATTGTTATTTTTGTAAATAAGTTGTGACAGATACTGCAGGTACCACCTCTTGCCACTATCTCTTTGGTTACCGCAAAATAATGCAAGAAGTTCATTTCCAAAACTAGAAAATTTGTTTTCCCGATGATCCGCCCACGTGGCAAGAAGAAGATTGTGGCCATGACTCCTCCAAACAAAGGCTCCCCTCCGCATGACAACAACAAATGTACAAGGTCGTGGAGGAGTACAGGACATCTTCACCACACTCGTAGGGGTGCTACCGCACCGCGGTGTCAAGCACCCCATCGATATGATCCCAGGTGTGTTTCTACTTAATGGACCAATCTATCGATGCTCTATTTTGGAGAACTATGAAATTAAGGCGCAGATTTAGGAACTGCTTATAGAATGGTCACATCCGGCCAAGTTCATCGCCCGTTGGAGCCTCGATAGTGCTGGTGTAGGAAGAAGGATGGGACTTGGAGACTCTGTATTGATTATCGGGCGCTGAACAAGATCACTGTCTAGAATAGGTACCCGATCCCACAGATTGATGACCTTCTGGACCAACTCAAAGGGGAAAAATATTTCAGCAAGATTGACTTGAAGTCTGGGTATCACCATGTACCAATCGAACCCTCTGATGTATGGAAGACTGCCTTCAAAGCCAAGGAGGGCCTTTTTGAATGGCTCGTCATGCCTTTCGGATTGACAAATGCTCTCGCAACCTTCATGAGGTTGATGGACGACATCTTGCATCCATTCACCAACTCATTTGTAGTGGTATACTTGGATGACATTCTTATCTTCAGCCAGACTTGAGAAGAGCACCTCCACCACATCCGAGAAGTCCTCCAAACACTGCGGCAACACAAGTTGTGTGCCAATTTAGAGAAGTGCACTTTTGGCATGACCCAGGTTCAATATCTGGGATACATTATTGATGAAAGGGGGTGCATGTGGATCCAGCCAAGATACAAGTCATTCGGGATTGGCCAGCCCTAGCCACCCTAACAGAGCTTCGCAGCTTTCTGGGTCTTGCTAATTTCTACTGCAGGTTCGTGTTGGGATTCTCTCATATCACTTGGCCCTTGAGTCAAGTCACCAAGGGAGGAGTGAAAGAAAAATTCTGTTGGTCGAAATCTCAACAGAAGGTGTTCGTAGAATTAAAACATCGCCTCTATTCTGCCCCAGTGCTCACATTACTAGACTTTCAACAACCATTTGAGATGAAGCATATGCCTCTGACTATGCTATTGGGGAAATTCTTACTCAACAGGGGCATCCAGTGGCATATCATAGTGAGACATTGTCTGACACAGTTCGAAAGTATCCCACTTATGACAAAGAAATGTATTCCATTGTGCAGGCTTGACAATGGAAGCGTTACATTTTGGGGAAGGAGACAATCATCCACACAGACCACTGACCCTTGCAGTTCATATAGACACAAGGGAAGTTGCAGAACGATTGCCATCATAAGTGGTCCACATATCTGCAACAATTTCATTTGAACATCAAGTACAAGAAGGGTAGCACCAATAATGTTGTAGATTGCCTCATCCAACCACCAATTGTGGCCATAACCACCGCTCTCAACTCTTGTGCGCATGATACTTCTGATTGGTCGCTTCTCTACAAGAGTGGTCCAAAATTCAGCTATAGATAAAACGCACTCTTGGGGGGTATGCAAGTTCCAAATTTTCACCTCCAAGATGCACTACTATGTCACTTGGGACACCTTTGTGTTCCTTCAAGTGAGCGTGCCAAGATGATATGGGAAGCGCACTACAGTCGAGTCGCTAGGAATTTTGGGGTCGAGAAAACAGTGGCAGTCCTGTAGAAGTACTTTTATTGGCTGAACCTTTGACAGGATGTCAGGGAGTACATCAAATCCTGCACTGCTTGCACCATTGCCAAACCGACCATCAAGAAGCAAGGGCTCTATACTTCGCTACCTACCCCTAGTTGACCTTGGGAATCCATCTCCATGGATTACATGTCAGGCCTTCCTTCTACTAAGCATGGAAATGACTGTGTTTTCATGGTCGTCGACAGATTCTCAAAGATGGCCATTATGGTGGCCTGCAAGAAGAATATCACAGCAGAAGCCACTGCTAAAATCTTCTTTGAATGAGTGTGGGTGCACATTGGCATCCCACAGTATATCATATCAGATCGTGATTGCAGGTTCCTCAGCACATTTTGGTCCAACCTCTGGTCAATGTTGGACACCAAGCTCACCAAGTCCACAAATTTCCATCCCCAAACTGATGGCCAGACAGAGGTCGTCAACAGGATGATTTACACATTCTATGCATGTACAATTCAAAGCATCCATGCACATGGGATGAGAGCCTTCCCTATTCACAACACAGTTATAACCAGGCTCTCCACAGCTCAACCAGCCACAGCCCCTTTTAGGTGGGCTTGGGATTCCAGCCACTATGTCCCATTGATGTAGCCATGCCATTTGCAGCTTCTCAAGCTGATTCGGCTCATGTATAGTCTGAAGCTGATAAAGCAAACAACTTCATCGAGTGCATTCAACGCATCCGCCAACAGTTTCATGAAATATTGGATAGAACCAATTCTAAGTATAAGCAATGACATGATCAACATTGGGTGCCACACAACTTCCAGGTGGGCGAACAAGTGTGGCTACATTTGTAGAAGGAGCGCCTCATTGGACCCACCACAAGATTCGCCTGCTCCGATATGGGTCATACACCATCACCAAGGTTGTAGGCAACAATTCCTTCGAGCTCAGTATTCCACCATTTCTTGGTCTGCACCCAGTATTCAATGTAGACCACCTTCGTCCCTACTTCCCACCTCTATTGGACACCTCTGACATTACAGAAGAACTCACACCAAAAGAGTTAAACCCAGACTGCATGGAATAGGCCACCACAAACTGTATCATGGACAGGCAAATCAAGAACACTCGCCAACAGAAGATCCAACTGTATCGGGTTGTCAAAGCTGGCCAACTCCTGCACCAAGGCAAGTGGTTCACCAGGGACCAATTTCAATAGAAGTTTCCTCATCTCATGGAGGAACTCAACGTAATGGGGACCATTTCTTCCTAAGGGGGGGGGGAATGATCCAGGTGGATATTGGTGGCCACCTGCCTATTCCACTTGGGGCCCCACCATTGTCTCTTTCAGTTTTTTTACAACTTACTATTTTTAGTATTTTTTCGGGTCTTGAACTTCCGCAGCCGTTTTGAAGCCCCAAACGGAGATAGTATGCCAAAGTTACGTCCCTGGGAAGTTGAAACACCAATTTACCCAAATGGGGCCCATGCTTTTAGCGCTTCATCTCCTAGGGTTAGGTTTTTGGACGTTTAGAATTATCCATTGTTTCTCCATAATAAATAGGCCCTCGAGCCTCATTGTAATACAGTTCAGAGGTCTGTAGTCACCACATCTCTTCTCAGAGATTCACTACCAACACCCTAGCTATTTTATTTCCATCATGTTTGTAAGCATATTTCTGTGATTTGATATTAATGAAATGAAGCCTTATTTCCATTGTATTTCTATGTTCATGGTTATTTCTGTATTCTGTTGCGTTCCTGCATAAATCCGGATCACTGGGGGCCTTCCTAGTGGAATTCCTCCAAATAATACAACATCATGGTTCAGAGTCAAATGCATATCTGAGTGGACTAAAGTGTCCTTTTCCCCACTGTGTAAATCAGGCTCCATATTATGTGCAGAGGCTATCTGAGGTCGATAAGTGTGCATGCCCCTGATCATCTGATGCTTACGACTCTTATTATCTACCCATTCCATCTGCAAAGTCTCCCAATCTATGGTGACTTTCCCCAATGTAATAAACCACTGCACACCCAATATCACATTGGTGTTAGGAATGTCGACCACAAAGAAGTGATCAGTCAAATTATATGTCCCTAAGGTTACTGACAATGCAGGAACATACTTCATACACTACATGGATCTAGCTCCTGGGACCAAAGCTGAGAATCCCTCAAAATCATCAGTGGGTATTGCTCTCCTTTGTACTAACTTAGCATCAATAAATTTGTGGGTAATCCCATTGTCAATCAACATTGATACTCTCTAATCCTGAATTGTACCCTGGACTCTCAAAGTTAGATACTTGGGTACTCCCCGCAAATATGCAAGGGCCCCTCCAACAGGAGAAAATTCCCCAGTCCCACCTCCTAGTGGTGGTGGATCCTCCCCTACTATCACTTTGTTGTTATCTCCTTCTAGCTCCTCTTCTTCTTCCTACTCACTATCAAAGAATACCTTTATATAGTGTGCCTTACCTGCAACACATCGATGCCCCAGTGCCCATAGTTCATGGCATGTGAAGCAAAGCTTCCTTCTCCTCAAGTCTCTTCAAACATCGTCACTAAGAGGCCCTTTTTTCTAGTTCTCCTTTGGAGGAAGAACCTTCACATCTTTCCCCTTTGACTGAAAGGGTGGCCTTTGCTGGAATGGAGCTCTTACTCTTGGAAAAGCATCTTGTAAATCTATATCCCTCTCAATAGAATCTTGGAGAGTATTTGGTTTAGTGGATTTAACCAACCCATGCAGAGGCTCTACTAGCCCATCAATGAACATAAACCCTCCTAGCTGTAGATAAGTCTGGAACCATGACAAAAAGTTTCAAAAATTCATAGATATAGATCTCTGGATTACCTGACTTCTTGACCTTGGCTAGCTCAATAAAAGGTGCCTCTGGATCTCTTCGATCAAACCTCTCTACTAACCTCTAGGTGAACTCTGAATATGCAGTCACATTGGCATGCCCCAATATATAAAGACCATGAAACCACCAATCATGTGCCTCAGCTTCAAGGTGCAGTGTTTGATCCAGGTGGATATTGGTGGTCACCCGCCTATTCCACTTGGGGCTCCACCATTGTCTATTTCAGTTTTTCAGTTTCGGCACAGTTTACTATTTTTAGCAGTTTTTCGGGTCCTAAACTTCCGGAACCGTTTTGAGGCCCTAAACGACGTTTTTTGGGAAAACGGAGAGCAACATGGGTCCATGGACCAATGTTGCTCATTCCAAATTTGTAGTCCTCAGATAGATCTTTCTAACGAGGTATGGTACGAGTCAAACGGAGATCGTATGCCAAAGTTACGCCCCTGGGAAGTTGAAACACCAATTTACCAAAACGGGGCCCATATTTTTGGCGCTTCATCTCCTAGGGTTAGGGTTTTGGCTGTTTAGGATTTCCCATTGTTTATAAATGATAAATAGGCCCTCGAGCCTCATTTTAACTCAGTTCAGAGGCCTATAGCCGCCACATCTCTTCTCAGAGATAGCTACCAGCGCCCTAGCTAGTTCTATTTCCATTCTGTCTGTAAGCAAATTTCAGTTCTTTGATATTAATGAAATGAAGTGTTATTTCCACTGCATCTCTGTATTTATGTTTATATGTTTATCCTGTTGCGTTCCTGCATAAATCCAGATCAGTGGTATCAGAGCGGTCTGCTTTTTCTCGATCCTTCTTTGCATGTCCCCAACGAGGTCGGGGTATAAGGAGCTAGGGCTCGATCTGGTGGAACCTTTGCAAGATCAGCCTCGCAAACCTCGACAGACGCCCATGGGGGACGAAAAGAAAGATGAGGGAGCAGGAGATCGTATCAAAATATTGCTCGAGGAGGCCCTCGAAAGACAAAGGAACGTGATGATGGATAACTTTGCTCAGATCCTTCAACGGCTACCCACCGGCGGCGCATCTGCATCCAGCAGCCACTCTGGAGGCGGGACTCCTTTTAAGGTACAAGTAAATTTTGACATTCCCATATTTGAGGGTCAAATAGACGCAGATGCCGTAGATAGATGGTTGAATTTGTTAGAAGGATATTTCTCGGTTCATGACTTTTCAGACCGGGAGAAGATTATTTTTGCACTCCTCAAAGCTACCCCCCATGTTAAGGGCTGGTGGGAAACCTACTGTGAGAACAAGGACCAGACAGAACCCTCTCTGTTCTCGGCCGTACCAACTTGGAATTCTTTCCGAGACGCCGTCAAGGAACAGTACTATCCCGTGGGGAGCTATGAGGACAAGTATATACAATGGACCACGCTGCGACAACAAAGGGATCAAGATGTGCATGAGCTGACGAATCTGTTCCATACCCTGCGCACAAAGTTGGGTATCAAAGATTCAGAGAAACATCCGGTGCTAAAGTATCGCAGCTGTCTGCACAAATACATTCAGGAGGAAATGGAGTTCCTTGACATCTCCTCGCTTGGTACGGCATACCGGTATGCTGCCAAGATTGAGCAGAAATTCAAGCAGAAGAAGCGAGACTTTGGATATGCGAATCAAAAGCAAGGGAAAGGTGCTTCCAAACCGCAGAACAAAGGACCGAGCCAAGGCATGGCGGCTAAAGACAACTCATCGAAGCCACAAGAAAAGAACAGCACCGCAAAGCTAAAGAAGGACACGGGAAAGTGGTGTGAGTTCCATAAGAGCTCCACTCACAACACAAGTGAGTGTCGGGCCAAGCAGTCGCTAGTGGCCGAGATGAGGGCTTCTGAGTCAGATGCATGCTCCGACTCCGAATCAGAACCTGAAAAGGGGAATGAAAAAGGGAAACAGGTTATTGATGCGGAGCCCAACGCCACTGTTGCCACTACAAAGGTCCAGAAGGAGGAACCGGAAGATCCAGAGGAGGAGGAACGTCTCTTCCACTCCCAGATGTGGGTAAAGGGCTCCCCTGTACAGTTCATTGTCGACAATGGGAGCCCAAAGAACCTCATTTCAGCAGACGCCGTGAAGCGGTTGGGCTTGCCGACCACAGCTCACCCACATCCATACACCATCGGGTGGCTTCACCAAGGACGAGATCTCCGCGTCAGCCAGCAGTGCCGCCTTCCCTATAGCATCAAGCCCTTCACGGATGAGGTATTATGTGGCGTTGCTCCTATTGATGTTTCTGATGTATTATTAGGACAACCATACTTGTGGAAGCGTCATGCTGTGTATGAGTCTCGACCTCGTGCTGTTATTGTTACTTTGGGAAATAAGTTGTACGGGATACCAGAGGTACCACCTCCTGCCGCTATCTCTTTGGTTACTGCAAAACAATGTAGTAAGCTCATTTCCCAAACCAGGAAATTCGTTTTCCTGATGATCCGCCCCCAGGGCAAGAAGAAGACTGTGGCCACGACCTCCAGACAGGGCTCCTCTGCACGACAACAACAAATGGATAAGGTTGTGGAGGAGTACGGAGACATATTCACCTCACCCACAAGGGTTCCTCTGCACTGTCAGGTCAAGCACCCGATTGATCTGACCCCAGGTGCGCCGCTACCCAATGGACCGATCTATCGGCGCTCTGTTCTGGAGAATGATGAAATCAAGAGACAGATTCAAGAGCTGTTGCAGAAAGGTCATCGAGACCGTGTATTTTTGGCCAGAGCCGATCGTCTTGGTACGAGGAAGAAGGATTGGACGTGGAGACTCACCGCCATTGACTATCGGGCCCAGGCAAGAGATCCTTGCTCCGGAATGGTACCAATCAAATGGATTGATGACATACAGACCAACTCAAAGTCTGAAAATATTTTACATGAATCAACACAGGAAGTCTGGGTATCACCAAGTACCAATTGAACCCTCTGATGTGTGGAAGACTGCCTTCAAAGCTAAGGAAGGCCTTTTTGAATGGCTGGTCATGCCTTTCGGGTTGACGAATGCTCCCGCAACCTTCATGAGGATGATGGACGACATCTTGCGGCCATTCACCAACTCATTCGCAGTGGTGTACTTGGATGACATTCTGATCTTCAGCAAGACTTGGGAAGAGCACCTTCATCACATCCGACAAGTCCTCCAAACACTGCGGCAACACAAGTTGTGTGCCAATTTGGAGAAGTGCACGTTTGGCATGACCCAGGTTCAATATCTGGGATACATTATTGATGGAAAGGGGGTGCATGTGGATCCAGCCAAGATCCAAGTCATTCGGGATTGGCCAGCCCCGACTACTATAACAGAGCTTCGCAGCTTTCTGGGTCTTGCTAATTTCTACCGTAGATTCGTGTTAGGATTCTCTCATATCACTTGGCCCTTGAGTCAAGTCACCAAAGGAGGAGCGAGAGAAAAATTATTTTGGTCGGAACCTCAACAGAAGGCGTTCAAAGAATTGAAAAATCGCCTCTGTTCTGCCCCAGTGCTCACCTTACCAGACTTGCAGCAGCCATTTGAGATCGAGACAGATGCCTTTGACTATGCTATTGGGGCAGTTCTTACTCAACAGGGACATCCAGTGGCATTTCACAGTGAGACATTGTCTGACACAGTTCGCAAGTACCCCACATATGACAAAGAAATGTACTCCATTGTGCAAGCTTATCGACAATGGAAGCATTACATTTTGGGGAGGGAAACAATCATCCACACAGACCACAGGCCCCTGCAGTTCATACAGACACAAGGGAAGTTGCAGAATGATCGCCATCAGAAGTGGTCTACATATCTGCAACAGTTTCATTTGAACATCAAGTATAAGAAGGGTAGCACCAATCATGTTGCAGACTGCCTCAGCCGACCATCGATCGTGGCGCTCACCACTGTGCTCAACTCTTGTGGGCACGAGACTTCTGATTGGCTGCTTCTCTATGAGAGTGACCCAGAATTCGGCCAAACTTACAAGGCACTCTTGGGGGGTACGCAAGTTCCAAATTTTCACCTCCAAGATGCACTTTTATGTCACATGGGACACCTTTGTGTTCCTTCAAGCGAGCGTGCCAAGATGATATGGGAAGCACACTACAGTCGAGTCGCTGGGCATTTCGGGGTCGAGAAAACAGTAGCAATCCTGCAGAAGTATTTCTAGTGGCCGAACCTTCGAAAGGATGTCGAGAAGCACATCAGATCCTGCACTGCTTGTGCCATTGCCAAACCGACCATCAAGAAGCAAGGCCTATATACTCCTCTACCTACCCCTAGTCAACCTTGGGAATCCATCTCCATGGATTACATGTCGGGCCTGCCTTCTACTAAGCAGGGAAATGACTGTGTTTTTGTGGTCGTCGACAGATTCTCGAAGATGGCCATTATGGCGGCCTGCAAGAAGAATATCACAGCAGAAGCCACTGCTAAACTCTTCTTTGAGCGAGTGTGGGTGCACTTTGGGATCCCACAGTCTATCATATCAGATCGAGATAGCAGGTTCCTCAGCACATTTTGGTCCAGCCTCTGGTCAATGTTGGACACAAAGCTCACCAAGTCCACAGCTTTCCATCCCCAAACAGATGGCCATACAGAGGTCGTCAACAGAATGATTGTACACATTCTGCGCATGTACAATTCAAAGCATCCACGCACATGGGACGAGAGCCTCCCTTATGTACAACATAGTTATAATCGGGCTCTCCACAGTTCAATCGGCCATAGGCCCTTTCAGGTGGGCTTGGGATTCCAGCCACTATGCCCCATTGACGTAGCCATGCCATTTGCAGCTGCTCAGGCCAATTCAGCTCATGTCCAGTCTGAAGTTGACAAAGCTAGTAGCTTCATCGAGCGCATTCAACACATCCGCCAATAGGTTCATGATATATTGGACAGAGCCAATGCCAAGTACAAGCAACGCCATGATCAAACACCGAGTGCCACACAACTTCCGTGTGGGTGACAAAAGTATGGCTACTGCGGTGGAGAGCGCCTCACCGGACCCCACCGCAAGCTTCGCCCGCTCCGACACGGGCCATACACCATCACCAAGGCCGTAGGAAACAATGCATTCGAGCTCGCATTCCACCATTCCTTGGTCTACACCCGCGCCTTCTAATGTGATCACTCGCCCTACTTCCTTGCACCCTCTACCGGACACCTCGACATCGGTGCAGTAACAACTCACACCAACCGAGTTAAATCCAGGATCACACGGAACAAAGCACCAGACATTGCATCATGGACACATGCAAATCAATAACACTCGCCAGCCAAGACCCCAACTATATCGGGTTGTCAAAGTCGGCCAACTCCTACACCAAGGAAAGTGGTTCACCAGGACTGTCTGGGCAGTAAATTTCCTCATCTCATGGAGGAACTTAACGCAATGGGGACCATTGCTTCCTAAGGGGGAGGAATGATCCAGGGATATTGGTGGTCACCCGCCTATTCCACTTGGGGCTCCACCATTGTCTATTTCGCTTTTTCGGGCCGTACGGGCTTATCATTTTTAGCAGCTTTTTCGGTCCTAAACTTCCGAGCCGTTGGTGGCCCTAAACGACGTTTTTTTAAAAAAAGAGAGCAACATGGGTCCATGGACCGATGTTGCTCATTCCAAATTTGTAGTCCTTGGATAGATCTTTCAACGGTATGGTACGCGTCAAACGGAGATCGTATGCCAAAGTTACGCCCTCGGGAAGTTGAAACACCAATTTACCCAAACGGGGCCCATAGTTTGGCGCTTCATCTCCTAGGGTTAGGTTTTGGCTGTTTAGGATTTCCCATTGTTTCTAAATGATAACAGGCCGAGCCTCATTGTAATCATTTCGTAGGCTCCCAGAGCCGCCCACATCTCTTCTCGCAGATAGCTACCACGTCCTGAAGTGTTTATTTCCATTCTCGTCCGTAAGCAAATTTCAATTCTTTGATAATAATGAAATGAAGTGTTATTTCCGCCGCATCTCTCCGTATTTATGTTTATATGTTTATCTCCGTTTGCGTCTCCGCATAACCGATCATCAAGAATCAAGCTGCCCTAACGTATTTCCGCTCCAGTTATTAGGATCGGACACCAAGATACAAGAAAGTGAATGTAAGGACCTTCTCCAATAACAACAGGGTGCACTACACCCTCGACCTACTAGCAAAGGTTAAAAAACAATTAAGTCGACCTCCTAATAAATCCTTTATCAGCTCAAGTACCCAAGCTTTCGAAGGGTACCTCAGGAAGTATTAATGAGAGTGATGCAACGTCTAGCTCGTATACCACAAAGACTCCCTCGCATTCACCTATGTGATACTAAGGAATAGAAACTATGGACACCAGCTTCGTACGTAGCTAGCGTAATGGTCTTTGGTCGATCTAGCAAATAGGAAAGGGGGTATCTCTCTTCTCTTCCTTCACTTGCCCTCGCTCTTGACTCTTTGGAGGAAGATTTCATGGTCCACTTAATGAGGCTAGATTTTACTCATTAATCAACTTCTTTGCTTTAAATTTTGAGTCCCCTTGGAGAGTTAACTCCTCCACTCACTCCATTCCAAGGCCCTATGACCTAGACTAGTTCGTGTATATTAATAACAACTCAAAAATTCTAGTTCATTTTAAATTACGTGCTTGATTTTAATGGTTGTTCTTTTTAAGTCAAGGGTAAATGGAGAATGCATTTTATGATGTTTTGACGCAAAAGAGAACTCAATAGAAACATGGTACATGCATATGCAACTTTTTCTTCGATGAAAGAGATTTCTACTCAAATTCTACGAAACAACTAAAAGCAAGAAATTTTTCTTTTTCTTTTCAAAATCACGCTCACACACTAAAAGCTATCAAAAGACTAAATATTTTTAATCTAAGTGAAACTACACTAATGTAAAATACCAAATGAAAATGAAGATCTTGAGACTACTTTTAGAAAAGGAAGCAATGAGGTTTAATATTTATCCCTTTAGTTCACCAATTCCTTGGGTTTATTAGTTCTTTTGTTTTATAATATTAATAATCCCTTGGTTTTATTAATATCTTCATTTTAAAATATTTACTTTGTGGTTTTTTAATTTCTTAGGTTTTTTATATTATTTTGTTGGTTTATTGATTTTTCAAAGTTTATTAATCGCTTGAGTTTATCAATATTTTGAATTTATAATATTAATCCGTTGGGTTTGTGATATTAATAATCCCTTAGGTTTACCGATGCTTTATATTTAAGTAATATTAATAATTCCATGGGTTTGTTGATCCATTGGTTTTATAGAATTGATCCCTTGAGTTTTATAATTCTTTAGGTTGGTAATATTAGTCCCTGGTTTGTTAAATCCCAATATAAAGGGTTAAATATTAGTCCTACAACATTTAATATTAATCCATGGTCTAATGTCACATTATGAAAACATTGTCTCAATATGAAAATAAACCATGGTCAACCATTCCGAATCATCATAGTCATAGCTCTATATGGCCTCGCCATGGTTGAATGTCACATTGTGACAAAGATTGTCTTAATATGAAAATTAATTCTATGGCCAACCATAGTCATCTTGGTTCAACGTCATTGTGCCAAAGATTGTCTCAATTTTTAAATCAAACATGTTCAACCATGTTTATTTCATGGTTTATAGTATTTATCTAAGGGTTTAGGAGTATTAATCTCTTAGTTTAATATTATTCCCTTGGGTTTATAGACCTTTGGTTTTTTATTTTTTAATCCCTTGGGTTTATTATTTCTTGGGTTTTTAATATCAATCTTTTGGGTATATTGATCTAATGATTCATATCTCAATAGGTTTTATAATATCAATTCCCGTTTAATATAAAGCCATTTTGTTTATAATAATGGTCAACCATGGAAGAAGTAGGATATAGGTTCTCATTCTCAAGCGACTTGAGAATGCTCTGCTTGCAACCCGCACGCCGCTAGCTTGTTGCTGCCAGGTTTTCCGCTCAATGGAGGAGCAGGCTCGCCTCAAGACTCCTATCCTCCCCCCCCCCCTCCTCCATCGCCAAACGCAACCGCTCAAATTTCGATAGCCTCCCCCGCCGAAAAAGAAGAAGGAAAAAAGCTTCAAGTTTCTTAAAATATTGGAAGAAATGTCAATCTGCCTATCCCACCGGATGGTACTATTCAGTTGCCTTGAAATGTCCGAGCGAGCGCTTGTGGGGTACCACTGTCCGTGTCATCTCCCAAAGCCACAGAAGCCTCGGGTTGTAAAAAATTGGCCACCGACAATCCGTACGTCACCTCTTATTTCGGGAAGAGGATATTTCTTATTCAAATTCACCTCCAAAGAGGATAAGGAGGTGATATTTAGGAATGGCCCATATTCTATGGGGCCAAGGGTTGTATTTGAATAAGTGGACTCTAAAATTCGACCCAAGAAAGGACGTTCCATCAACGGTTCCAAAGGTGGGTCATATTTCCTAATCTCCCAATACATTGCTAGAACTCGGGACTCTCCTTTTAAACACATCGGGGATACAACAGAAAATTCATTGATAGGGAAAACAATAAATACCAATACGATCATGTTTTGATTCGTGTGGAGGTGGATCTTGAAGTAGGGGCTTCCTAAGCTATCAAAATCAACGTCGAGTCTGTCTCATATTCGTGTCGGATTATGAGAAACTTCCATTTAAGTGCCGGGGTGTCACAAATATGGCCATTTCGCCTCTAAATTTCCCGTAAAAGAGTGAGGAGGACAAGGATAAAGAGGAAGGATCAAGCAAGCCAGGAGGTCCAAAGCTAACCCAAAGGCTTCTAATCTAGCTAGACAAGAAAAGGGCAAAGGAAATCACTTCCAAAGGTAACACCTCATCCTGCAAAAACCATCCTCCAAAAGATCTGGAAACATGTTTGGGTATTTTGGCTCAAGATCACAAGAAATCCTTGAAGTGGATCCACCTCAGAGGGACACGACAAAGACCACAAGGACAGATGACAAGGAGACTACCGAGGTTGCAGAAACATCTGGCAGAAGGAGAAATAGAAAGATACAAAGACAAGAACACCGTGAGTGATGCGGGGAAGTCAAGGCTCGAAAGAATCCAAGGAGGAAGGAGAGATAGGAGAATCTCAATCCACGGTCGAAGATCGGCAAGGGGGAAGGATGTCAACTAGAGAAAGAAGAGAGAGAAAGAAACATACAAAGAGAAAGCACAAGGAATCCAACCTACTTTGAAAAGCTATTGGCTAAAACCCCAAATATGGCAAGAAACTAGGGATAGGACCTCATGAGGCCCTCATGACTCATAAAAATAAGTAATGAAGGTGATCTTTTGGAACTACAGAGAGGTTTGGGGAGAAAGATGAAAGAAGAATCCATGAGGAGTCTAATCATGACATAAACCGTACATATTGATAGTTCAGAGACAAATTGATATAATGAGTTCTCCAAAGCAACAATATTTTTGGAACAAGGGTAGACACTATTGTTCCCGCCGTAGGGGCTCCTAGATTTGGGAACCTCAGAATGCTTCTAAACTCAATATGGTAGCCGAAAATCAAAACGTTCATTGGTTGTTCACAAGTTTTGCAACACTGCAGAATCAAAGAAAGTTTTAAACTTCACTGCTTATGTCTCAAGAACACAGGGAAAAGAAGAATTTTTGTGACCTCTCGAGAGACATGGAGGAAGGGGAGGAGTCGGAAAGATTCTAATTTTAGGGATCTTAAAATTCCCTTTGCCACACTAGTGTGCCGGGGGGTATTGGGGAGAGATCCGGCTAGAGAGTGGGTGGAGTGATCTGTCTGGCATTGGGATCTTCTTGACACGTTTTCCGCTGAGGCCGCATACCCGCCGAAATAAATGAATAGCTCTCGGGGAATATTTGTTTATATTAGATATACTTTATTCAAATTTTTCCTCCTTCTTGGCCTTGATGCGAAGATGAGTATACTTACTAGTAGTACATCGGATCATAAAACCCATAAATTTGGTTCTTCAAATTTCAAAGGAACTTAGGCCCTATCCCCTTCTATTTTTTCCTCTGATAACAAAAGGATTCTGGAGAGGGTAGCAAATATGAAGAAGCCCTCGTCATGGTTCCTATTCTTCGTTTGGGAGGAGAAGTTGAAAAGAGGAAAATAGATTTGTGCAAGTTGGGCGAAAAACATCCCTAGCCCCACGAAAGAAAGAAATAAAAGTTCAATCACTTTGAAAATCACTAAGCCCACATGAATAGGCATAAATTTCGAGTGAAACTCTAAAAAGGAGGAAGAGCCACAAAATAAAATTTTCAAAATTCTCAGAGACAAGGGAGGAGAGCATCGGAGGAAAAATCCGTAAGCCTGGTTTAAATCGTGAGACGTAAAACACCTCATTTTTCCACAAGCAAGCCCAAGCTAGAGAGGTTTCAATTCCATTTAAAAAATTAAGGATGAATCCCAAACTTATGGTGATTTTTCAAGCATTAAAAAGGCTTCCTTCAACCATTTTAAAATTCTTTCAAAGGAAGAAGAGTTGTGTGATGCAAATGGCTAAGCTTCTAGATGAGGTTCCTACTAAGGTCATAGATAAAATGAAACAGACTTGAGGCTAAGGTTACTAGAAAGAAATAAAGGTTGCCTTTGTTTGGCCATGAGTCCCATAAAGCCCCGTACCCGTATGGGTTCACGGCAAATTTTATCCAAGTTTGTCATGCATTGTGAAAAAATATCTACATAAAATGATCCTAAAATCCCAAGACCGCAAGAAAATTTTGGGTATCACAACCGTTTCCTAGCTCCCATTCTAAAAGAAAAGGGAGCTAATTCCTTCAATAGGTTCCTGCCCATTTCCCTCGTGCAACATAGGATACAAGATCATTACAAAGGTGATTGCCAATAGATTGAAAGGATTATTTCAGATTTATTCCGGAGAATCAAGGTGGTTTTGTGCAAGGAAGGCAAATCATGGATAATATAATCTTAGTCCAAGAGGTGATACACTCAATCCCGAAGAGAAAAGAAAAAGGTATGATTGTTAAGCCGGATTTTGAAAATGTGTTCGATAGGGTAAGGCATACATTTCTATTCACATGTTTTGGTATAAGTTTGGTTTTGGGTCCGGTTTCATTAGTTGGATTAGAGCTCGCATATCCGAGCCATGGATTGCTCCGTTGGTGAATGGTAGAGCAACAAAAAAATTTAAAGCCTTCCGTGGACTTCAACAAGGATTCCTCTCTCCCCCTACTCGTCCTCCAAGCCTCCGCTCGTCTAAGCTTTATTCTCGAGAAAAGAAGGTCAAATTAGGATATTCGACCTTCAAATCAAGAGGAGTAAAAAGAACAATCATGCCTTATTTGCAAGATGATTCCATGCTCCTCGGCGCCTTCACCACTCGTCAAATAGTTTAAATTGGTTTTGGATGAGTTATTCGATGCCTCAGCAAGATAATCGAATACGGGAAGTGTCATTTTTGTGGCCGGAATGTGTTTCAAAGTGAATCGAATGCTATTTCCAAATGTTAGCTTTTTCGGTTCCACATGATGGATGTCTTTCAAGTATTTAGGGTTGCCTATCTTCGGGTAAAATCCTTCATGTAAGGATTGACTTTCCCTGACAATTTTAAAATTAAATTGCAAATGCTTGGGGTTTTCTCAAGCAAATCTAGCAGTGAAGACAATGCTCATTAAGTCGGTTCTAAGAAGTTCTTTAACCTATCAAGCTTCGCTAATGCTAGCTTCGCTCGTGTATTCTTTAAAATGGAAGGCTTAATAAGAAGATATTTTTGAAAGGTGGAAAACAAAAACAAGAATATATTTCCGCTTGACAATTGGGACAAAGTCCCCAAGCAAATTTTAGAGGGAGGTCCGAACTTCAAATACCCGAGATCGCAAAACATAGCATTGGGGGCCCAAATTCTCTCGAGGAAAGTAGCCCCTAAGGCTGGTTGGGCTCGGCCGTGTTCTCTAAAAGAAGTATTTCATTGGGCAAAGAAAATGTTGCCCCCGACAAGACCCGTCCATTTCACTAATGGGTTGCAAATCCACACCTTGCGTGTGCCTGTGTGTCATACATGACAATTTGTATTGATCCCCGGGAGAATGGAAAATCAATAGACCTTTGGGAGGATCGCATAATGAACGTCGCTCCCCTGCGTATATTCATGAGCTATAGAGTTACGATGTTGGATGAAGACTGCGGGATTTGTCACTTTGTGGGACATTTCATCTTCGGAAAGACAAAGTCTCGGTCGCAGAGGAAGAAGTCGAATATGCCGAGAAACCTTGAAAATGTAATATTGGACCTTCGTACTCAGACTTAAAGGAAGGCTCCAATACATGAAAATAAGCAAGGATCGCAGAGGTTGGGGTTCTAACCCGTGTTTATACTATTGCACAAAATTTCGAGAGCACTTCCTCCCTTATGCTCCTCCCCGCTCTACATCGTGGAAAGGTTTGTGGAAGCAAAATGCATTCCAAAATCGTATGTTCAACTCGGCTTCTATGCCACAATTGGGTGCTTACGGAAGATAATCTCAAGAGGAAAGGCTTCCAAGGCCCTTCCGCATGCTCACTATGTTTGAAAAAAAGAAGAAAATGTCCATCATTTAA
Source organism: Pinus albicaulis (assembly GCA_034641835.2). NCBI lineage: Eukaryota > Viridiplantae > Streptophyta > Pinopsida > Pinales > Pinaceae > Pinus > Pinus albicaulis. The sequence continues at coordinate 442,513,928 of CM076577.1, read as the reverse complement.
TGCTAGATTGCAGATTCGCTTTAGAAGTCCGGGATGAAGAGTTGAGCCATTGCTGTTGAAATTGCGTCCCTTCCTCTATTTTTGACCCGCATGTTAATTGGCTAGACCATTACCTCAGAAAGCTCCCAAATAACAACGCTGGTTTATTGTTGGTCGGCTAGTTTTACCAAAGTCAGGTTTGTTGGCACATATGGTTGGAGAAAATAACAAAATTTTCCAAGGTAAGGTGGATAATGCTAAAGTGGTCATGACTAAGATAAAAATCTCTCTTAAAGAGTTTCGAGTGAGCATGGGTGAAGGATCCTCTCAAAAAACCTCTCCCCTCATGAGGTGGAGTGGGGTGTTTCTAGGATTATTAAACTCTTCTTCAATGCAGAGCTTCAAGGAGGAAAAGAAAAATATGCACAGATTAGATTGAATGAAGAGAACTTCGCAATTGGAATAAGGAAATGGCTTGCTACACTTTATTCTTGACGAGGCTTTAAAAAGGAAATCGGGGAATGCGTGTGCCGGTGGAGTCATCAAGAACATGGAGGGCCAAAATTGAGCACAGTATGCTCGGGGTTCAGGCCAAGCATACCCAAGCAAGAGGTGATGGTGTTGATGCAAGGTCTCAAGGCAATGCAAAAGGTGGGATCAAGGAAGCAAAGGTCATTGGAGATTCTCAAACCTCATAAAAAAGCCAAGGAAAATACAAGTTCAAGGATCTTTGGTTAACTAGATTGATACAGAATTAAAAAAATTGCTAGCTCCTTTCAAAAAGTTAAGGTTCTTCCATGTTTTGTGGAACAACAACAAAGAGGTCGATACATAATCTAATAGAGTTGCTTTTCTTTCCCGTAGGCACTCGTTATGGATGGGGAGGAAAATTGATCCAATTCCATAGTAGTGTTGTTATGTTTTATTGTCTATTTCTTTCACAGTTTGTTCGTGTCTTTAAGTTAGGGGAAATATTGTCGTTAATGTGGATTTTTGATTCTAAGAAGCTTCAATATCTCAAAATTAGAGACGGTTTTATTCTCAAGTTATGGGGGAAATTGGGAGATGTCCCGACGATCTTGAAGCATGTAACCTAGCATTTATGCCGAGAATTTTAATACCAAATCATAACCATTTATGTTAAAAAAATGGTCAACCATGGTCCAACGTCACATCATGACAAATATTTTGTCAATATGAAAATCAAACATGGTGGAACGTCACACTGAAACAAATGTTGTCTCAATATGAAAATGGGCCATGGTCAACTATGTTTATTTTGCTCCTTTTTTTAATCATTTATTAATCGTTTGGGTTTTTAATATTAGTTTGTTTGGTTTATCGATTCTTTGGGTTTATTAATAATTTTGCATAATACCCCGTATGCGGGTGCTTAGATGGCATGCAACGTGGCAAAGGATGTGGGTCGGTGCATGGGCTCATAACTCCGCCACCCTAATCCACGTCCTTGTCCTCATTAAATTAAGCAAGGGGCCACTGCTTTGCCGCACAACACAAAGAGCGCCGCCCAAGCTCGTGCCCTTTCACTTCGAGAATGGCTTCCTCCGGAAGCTTCATCCCACATGTTGCCTCTTCATTCCTTATGCTCCCGTTGTAGCTGCTACGCCTCCGGTAACTCCGCATCGGTGTCGTCGCTCCATCGCCCGTTGTATCGATCTCGTCCCCCGGTATTCACGTCTCGCGCAGCCCCCACCACCCGGCCCGGCCACCCCTTGAGTCTTTCCCCGCTCTCGCGAGATTATCCTCCCCCAACCTCCGTTCCATACCATTCTGCCGGGCTGCCATCACTCCCCGTCCGAGCACAATGCCCCGACCGCAACAACGTATCGATGTCGTCGAGGCACCGCCCGAGGTCGTCCTCCTTCCAACCTTCCACTACTTTTCCTCGGCTCTTCGTCTCCTTCTTTGAATAACTCTCTAGGTCGCCACTCGAACCCTCGGAGCGCGCGCCCATGGACGTGGGCGTGGGCTTTCGCCCGATTGGGGCTCGCCTAGTCATGTTCCCGGGACACCGCACTCTTCCCGCCCCCCACTTTTCCTCGCTCTCTCAACAGGCCGACTATTACCGCCACCATCATAATTGAATTCAAGGAGGAGCCTCCCGATTCGGGCAATGGTGCCTCCTAGTGCTAGAGTGGAGCACAGGTCGCGGAATGCCTTGTTCTCCTCACTAACGTAGCTCCAAACGGTGCCTGGGTTGCAGTGCTTCCTGTGATACCGTAGTTGAAGCCGCCTGTGCGACACCAAGCAAGGTTGCCATAATGCTAAAGATGACAAGCAAGAAGAGGACGATGACCCGTATGCCTACGAGTGGTTGAGGAACTCTCCCCCTTCCTCTCATGATTCTTAACTGGCCGTATCCTTCTTCGCTGTGCTTTTGGACGGGTACACGACCAAGTTCGTTATGTTTACTTGTTCTTTTCTTCGCTTTTTCAATTATCAGCCTTTTGCCTCTAGGCTTGCCTTCGCGTGAGCGGCATGGTTTTGTGTTTTGGTTGGGAACACACTCAGCTCGCACGCTTACCTCGCTCTTCGCTTCTCGGGGTTTTTTGGTAAACCGTCGATGTTTCCGTTGCTGGTTTCCCCCCGCAAGTGGCGGCATGTTTTTGATCGTCTCAAGATGATGCATTTCGTTGAAGTGGCCCGTCCGGTAAACTTTCTATGTCTAGTATGTCGTATTAGAATGCCAATTCTATGGGCTAGACCAGTTGAGGCTTCGGCCTCCTTGTAACCTTTTTGTACATTAATAGATTAGTCTCATTCAAAAGAAAAATAATAATAATAATAATAATAAATAAAATAAAAAATAAAATAAAATAAATAAATTTGTGTATTATAATATTAATGGCTTAGGTTTATAATATTATTAATGTATTGGCTTTATTGATCCCCTGTGTTTATAATACTAATAATCCCTTCAGTTTATAATAATAATAATCTTTTGGGTTTATTAAATCACAATATTAAGTGTTAAATATTATTTTTAGGGTTTAATATTAATCCCTTGTTTTCTAATTTGATTCCTTTGGTTTGTTGATCCTTTGTGTTTATAATATTTATCTGGTGGGTTTACTAAGTGATTGAATTTATAATATTAAAGTTTCGGGTTTATTAGTCCTTTCAGTTTATAATATTAATAATCACGTGTGTTTATTGATCCCTTGGGTTTAATTGATATTTTTAATTTACTTAAAGTAAATATATATAAATATTAAGAGTTATATTAATAAATATATAAAATTTCTTGGCGATATTGGTAAGAGATATATACTTATTACAAACAATAATAAAATACTATTATTATATTATAGTTTGAGTTAAAACTAATATATTGACAAAATTTAATAATATATATATATATATATATATATATATATATATATATATATATTAAGTTAATATAGTATTACTATATTACAAGTAAATATATAAAATATATTGGCAATTATATTAATAAATATATAATAGTTATTATGGTAAAATACATATAATTAATAAGAACTAAATTTTATTAATATGTTGTATGTGAATTATATTAAAGTTTTAAATATAACTATTAATATATTATCAAATTCTTATGTAACAACAAATATTATATTAATATACAAAATAATGTTAACATAATAAGTATAACTATATAAATATAAAATATTATGGCTATTATTATTTATATAGTTATTAATAATTATAAATAGAAATCTTTTAATAAAATATACCTTACAATTATTAATGTGGTGGGTGGTGGATATAGGTTTATCGGAGTATATCAACCACATTGGTAAATGTAGTTGCACTAGTTTAAGTTTTAATTAAAGTGTTTTTATGTACTTTTTTATTATATAATAATTTATTAGTTTTTATAATTAAAAAATTAGATTCATTATAAATTTTGAAAAAGTTCATAAATGTAAATTAAAAATAATAATAATTAATTTTATTAATTATATAAGTATATGTGTGAAAATATTATTTATGTTAAGCATGTCACTTAAAGATGTATAGTCTTTTATATGGTTAGTATATTGGTCATGTGTGTTGTATAACAAATAAATTTATTATGATTTTAAAATTTATAAAGATAATTAAGATTGTGTAAATGTTTTTTTTCATAGGTCGCATGTGATTCTTTTTAACATGTGGTTGAGTAATCAAGATTTAGAGGCATTTAAATTGTCGAAATCACTTAGGAAGAGATCCTAAACATATAAAACAATGAAAATTAATAAAATATTTTGATAATTTTTATAGATAATTAATTATTTAATAAAGTGATTTTTATATATACCGAACTAAAATAAAATAAGTTTTAAATTATAATAATTAAAAATAAAAATAAAATATGATGATGATGATTAACATCCATTAAAACCAATATGATCTATTGGACTTTATGAAAATAAGAAATTAATTGAGATTCTTTAACATTTTAATTATATGATCCAAAAAATGGGAGAAGCATTCTTAGATCCTCGTAGTATAAGGTTGGTAGCGTGACAAAAAAAATAAAAATTAGAATGATGTAAGAGTTGGGCAATCTAAGAGAAAGTGTTTTACCTCCTAGTATCGCAAAAGTTAGAGAGTTTTTAGTCTCAAAGTGTTTTGGGAATAGACCAATATTAAGTTTAACTTTGAAGCTGTGATAAT